>JAKSZT010054487.1:33803266-33835736 GCA_026826555.1 Tolypeutes matacus | reverse complement strand
TGGTATCTCATTGTAGTTTTGATTTGCATTTCCCTGATAGCAAGCGATGTTGAGCATTTTTTCATGTGCTTTTTATCCATTTGTATTTCTTCCTTGAAGAAGTGTCTTTTCAGGTCACTTGCCCATTTTTTAAATGGGTTGTTTGTCCTTTTATTTCCAAGGTGTTGGATTTCTTTATATATGCAGGATATTAGGCTCCTATCAGATATATGGTTGCCAAATATTTTCTCCCATTGGGTAGGCTGCCTTTTTATTTTCTTAATAACATCCTTTGAGGTGCAGAAGTTTTTAATTTTGATGAGATCCCATTTATCTATTTTTTCTCTTGCTGCTCGTGCTTTGGCTGTGAAGTTCATGAAACTATTACAAGGTCCTGTAGATGCTTCCCTACATTATCTTCCAAGGTCTTTATGGTTTTGGCTCTTATATTTAGATCTTTGATCCATCTTGAGTTGATTTGTGTATAAGGTGTGAGATGGTATTCTTCTCTCATTCTTTTGGATATGGATATCCAGTTCTCCAAGCACAACTTGTTAAAAAGGCCATTCTCTCCCAACCGAGTGGGCTTCATGGCCTTGTCAAATATCAGATGACTGTATATGCGACGATCTATATCAGAACTCTCAATTCGGTTCCATTGGTCAGTAGGTCTATCCTTGTGCCAATACCATGCAGTTTTGATCACTGTGGCTTTGTAGTATGTTTTAAATTCAGGTAGTGTGATACCTCCAACTTCATTTTTCTTTTTCAATATGTCTTTGGCGATTCAGGGCCTCTTGCCTCTCCAAATATATTTTGTGGTTAGTTTTCCCAGTTCCTTAAAAAATACAGTGTTGACTTTTATTGGGATTGCATTAAATCTGTAGATTAGTTTAGGTAGGATAGACATCTTGATGATGTTTAGCCTTCCTATCCATGAACAGGGAATATTTTTCCATTTATTTAAGTCTTCTTTGATTTCCTTTAACAGTGTTGTGTAGTTTTCTGTATGTAAGTCCTTTACATCTTTAGTTAAATTTATTCCTAGGTATTTGATTCTTTTATTTACTATTGAAATGGTATTGTTTCCTGATTTCCTCCTCAGTTTGCTTGTTATTGGTGTACAGAAATGCTACTGATTTTTGAGCATTGATCTTATAGCCTGCAACATTATTGAACTCCTTTATAAGTTCTAGAAGCCTTGTAGATTTCTCAGGGCTTTCTATGTATAGGATCATGTCATCTGCAAATAATGAAATTTTTACTTCTTCTTTTCCAATCTGGATGCCTTTTATGTCCTTTTTTTGTCTCAGTGCTCGTGCAAGTACTTCTAAGACAATGTTAAATAGGAGTGGTGATAGAGGGCATCCTTGTCTAGTTCCCGATCTCAGAGGGAAGGCTTTTAAGATCTCACCGTTGAAAATGATGTTAGCTTTGGGTTTTTCATATATATCCTTTATCATTTTCAGAAAGTTTCCATCTATTCCTATCTTTTGTATTGTTTTTATGAGGAAAGAGTGCTGTATTTTGTCGAATGCTTTTTCTGCATCTATAGTGATGATTGTATTAGTCAGTGAAAGGGGTGCTAATGTGAAATACCAAAAATGGGTTGGTCTTTATAAAGGGTATTTATTTGGGGTAGAAGTCCACAGTTACCAGGCCATAAAGCGTTAAGTTTCTTCTCACCAAAGTTCATTGCCACGTGTTGAAGCAAGACAGCTGCCGGCATTTGCCAGGGTTCAGGCTTCTGGGGTTCCTCTCTTCCTGGGGCTGTGTTTCTCTCGGGCTTAGCTCCTGTTTCCTCCACAAGGTAGATCATCAGGGGAATGGCTTACTTCTCTTCTCCTGGGGCCTTCTTTCCAACATCAAAAGTGCTTCTCAAAAGACTGCTTCAACTCTGTTCTTTGCCTTGCCTTTTATATTCAATTCCCCACCCACCAAGGGGTGGGGCTCAATGCCCTAATCATAACCTAATCATGCTCAGATTAACAAATCAGTTTACAAGCATGATCCGATTATATTTTTGGAATTCATAATTACATGAAATTCCCCAACGGTTACAATGATCATGTGATTTTTTTCTTTCAATCTGTTTATGTGGTGTATTACATTGATTGGTTTTCTTATATTGAACCATCCTTGCATACCCGGGATGAAACCCACTTGGTCATGGTGTATAATCCTTTTGATATGTTGTTGAATGCGATTAGCAAGTATTTTGTTAAGGATTTTAGCATCTAGGTTCATTAGAGAAATTGGTCTGTAATTTTCCTTTCTTGTGGTATCTTTATTTGGTTTTGGTATTAGGGTAATGTTGGCATCATAGAATGAGTTAGGCAATGTTCCTTCTACTTCTATTTTTTGGAAGAGCTTAAGTAGAACTGGTGTTAGCTCTTTCCAGAATGTTTGGTAGAATTCAGCTGTGAAGCCATCTGGTCCTGGACTCTTCTTAGTTGGGAGGTTTTTGATGACTGAGTCTATCTCTTTACTTGTAATTGGACTGTTGAGTTCATCTATTTCTTCTTTCATCAATGTCAGCTGTTTGTGGGTTTCTAGAAACTTGTCCATTTCCTCTAAATTATCATTCTTGTTGGCATATAATTTTTCAAAGTATCCTCTTATGATACTCTTTATTTCTGTGGGGTCAGTAGTGATATCACCTTGCTCATTCCTTATTTTATGTATTTGCATCTGTTCTCTCTTTTTCTTTGTTAGTCTGGCTAAGGGTTTGTCAAATTTAGTGATATTCTCGAAGAACCAACTTTTGGTTCTGTTTATTGTTTCCAGTGCTTTCTTATTCTCTATTTCATTTAGTTCTGCTCTAATCTTTGTTATTTCCTTCTTTCTACTTCTTTTAGGTTTAGTTTGTTGTTGTTTTTCCAATTCCTCCAAGTGTGCAGTTAAGTCTTCAATTTTAGCTCTTTCTTCTTTTTCAATATATGAATTTATGGCTATGAACTTCCCTCTCAGGACTACTTTCGCTGCATCCCATAGGTTTTGATATGTTGTGTTGTCGTTTTCATTAGTTTCAAGGTAGTTACTGATTTCTTTTGAGATTTCCTCTTTGACTCACTGTTTGTCTAAGAGTGTGTTGTTTAACTTCCATATCCTTGTGCCTAACCTGTTTGTCTGGCCCTTAGTGATTTCCAACTTCATTCTGTTGTGGTCAGAGAAATTACTCTGTATAATCTCAATCTTTCTGAATTCATTGAGTGTTGTTCTGTGGCCTAGCATGTGGTCTATTTTGGAGTATGTTCCATGTGCACTCGAGAAGAATGTAAATCTCGCTGTATTTGGGTGTAGTGTTCTGTATATGTCAATTAAGTCCAGGTCTTCTAATGTATTGTTGAGTGCCTTAGTTTCTTTATTGATTCTCTGTCTAAATGTTCTGTCTAATGATGATAGTGGTGTGTTGAAGTCCCCTGCTATAATTGTAGAGGCATTTATTTCTCCTCTTAGTTTTTCCAGAGTTTGCCGCACATATTTTGAGGCACCCCGATTAGGTGCGTAACTGCTGATGATTGTTCTCTCTTCTTGAGAGATTACTCCTTTTACTAACATGTAGTGTCCATCTTGTCTCTTACAGTAGTTTTGCATTTAAAGTCTATTTTGTCTGATATTAGAATAGCTACTCCTGCCCTTTTTTGGCTATTGTTAGCTTGTAAAATGGTTTTCCAGCCATTCACTTTCAGCCCCCTTGAATCCCTGGGCCGAAGGTGGGTTTCTTGTAGACAGCATATAGATGGATCATATTTTCTTATCCATTCTGCCAATCTGTGTCTTTTGATTGGTGAATTTAATCCATTAACATTCAGTGTTATTACTCGTAATGAATTTCTTACTTCAGCCATTTTTCCTTTGGGTTAATGTATGTCATATGTTGTTTTGTTTCTCTTTTTGACTTTTCAGTTGTTTTTAAACTCTCCTCCAACTCTCTCTCCCTTGTTTTTTTCTTTCAACTTGTAGAGATTCCTTTAGTATTTCTTGAAGTGCTGGTTTCTTCTTGATATACTCTCTTAATTTCTGTTTATCTGTGAATATTTTGCACTCTCCATCATTTTTGAGTGCCAATTTTGCTGGATAGAGAATTCGCGGCTGGAAGTTTTTTCTTTTAGTATTTTGACTATGTCATACCACTGTCTTCTTGCCTCCATGGTTTCAGCTGAGAAATCAGCACTTGATCTTATTGTGCTTCCCTTGTATGTGATGGTTCTCTTTTCTCTTGCTGCCTTGAGTATTTTCTCTTTGTCTTGAGCATTGGACATTTTGACAAGTATATGTCTTGGAGTTGGCCTGTTGGAATTTATACTATTTGGGATGCGCTGTGCTTCCTGGATCTGCACATCCATCTCTCTCAATAGAGTTGGGAAGTTTTCAGCCATTATTTCCTTCAACACTCCTTCTGTTCCCTTTTGCTTCTCTTCTCCTTCTGGGATGCCCATAATGCGTATGTTTGTGGGTTTTGTATTATCGGTTAATTCCCTGAGTCTATGCTGGATTTTTTCTGTCTTTTTGTCTATCTGTTCTACTATCTTTTTGATTTCAGCTGTATTGTCTTCCATATCATTAATTCTTTCCTCTGCCTGTTCAAATCTGCTGTTATGTGAGTCCAGCGTCTTTTTCCTACAATGGACTGGGAAAACAAATGGAGGAATATATATATTGTGATTTAGAAGGCTAGAATTATGAGGAGGGAGAGAAATAGTAAAGAAAGGTCTGAAAGGAAAAAGTTAATACTAATAAAAAAAGAAGAAAACAATATAGATGGAATAGAAATTGACACCCTTAAGTTGTGGGCCTATGAAAAAATGTTGTATCTAAGAGCCACAACAGAAAACAGAAGGCAGAAAGATGCAGGAAGGATAAGAGATAGTTTGTAATACAGAATCAATATAGACAGCGAGTGGGAAATTACTGAAAAAGAAGCACAACAAAGAAGCGACAAGCTAGCAGCACTTAATTTTTTAAAAAATGGAAGAAAAAAGAAAGGGTGGAGGAAAGAGGAAAGAAAAGCAAGAACCAGAAAGAAACAGAGAAAAACCAAAGATCCACACAGGCAAGCAGTCAAACCGAGCTAAGGGGGGTCAATGATTCCCCTATGGTCCACATGGATCCTCTCTGCCTACTTGTGTTTATCAATCAGTTTCCCCACAGGGTTCTATATGCAGGTCCTGAAGCAGCTTTTAGCTATTAAACTGAATTAAAAAGAATTTATGTTTCATTTATTGAAGTGACCTTCTCACTTTTTTTTTTTTAATTTTTATTTTTTTAGCGAAATACAGGACCCAAAATAATTCCTCCTCTAGACCAACCCCCTTGCAGAAGGACCCTAGCTGGGCCTGTGGAAATTAATCAAGCATGTCCCACTTCCTGGACTCCCCAGGGTAGCTGTAGCTCTGTTGTTAGTCAGTGCAGAGTGCTAAAGACGGCCGATTCCATCCCTTCTGGAGCCAAGCACCAGCATCACCAGGTTGCTAAGTAAATCAGTTTGAGTGCAGATTCGCATGTGCTCTCAGCCTGATGCTGCTTCAGGTTGGCTTATCTGTTCCCCAAAGCTATGGGGCGGTGCAGGCAGTCAGATCGATGTCTAAAAATGAAAAATACCAGGAAGCGGCTGTGGCTCAATCAGTAGGGCTCCCGTTTACATATGGGAGGCCCGGGTTCGGTTCCCGGGGCCTCCTGGTGAAGGCAAGCCCGCCTGCATGGTGTGGTTAGCTGACCCAGCGAGCACAAGCAGCAAGGGGGGGATAAATGAATAAATAAAAAATAATAATAATAAAATAAAAAAGAAAAAAGAAAAAAAGAAAAATACCCTTCCCTGTTCTCCAACAGAACCCTCCCTTTTTTGTGGAGTGTCCCTTCTTCCTGGCTCCGCAGCAGCCCGGTTCTTATCCCTGGGCCATTAGGGAAATCAGCTCCGTCCCCCGATCAGAATCCCCCCTCCAGTTCACCTGGTGCCGATTAGCTCGGTTGTTCTGTTCACACAAGGTCCAAGGGGTGCCAGGCAACCAGATCCCCAGAAAATAAAACTTTCTCGCCCTGCTTGCGGCTCCAAGTGGCCATTTTATTTTATTTTATTTTTTCTCCCTAACCGCGGGGCTCAGCCATCTGTGCCAACCACCACCGGCAGCCTTAAAACTCACAAATCTCTACCGTTCCGTCCACGCCGTTGATCCATGAAGATAGATGTCCCAAGCTTCTCACTCCATAGCACAGACCCCCGGGCAGGACCCCGTCCACAATCTGCCTTGCTCTGGGAGCTTGCAGTGTGCCCTCCTACACTAACGCCATCTTGGCCCCTCCTCTGCCTCCTCAAATACTCTTTCTTCCCCCTTTCCCTTTCTCTTTCCCTTCTGGAAATCCCATGACATGTATGTTCTTGCATTTTGTGTTGTCATTCAACTCTCTGAGCCCCTGCTCAATTTTTTCCATTCTTTTCTCTCTCTTTTCTTTTCTCTCTTCAATTTTAGCTGCTCTGTCTTTGGTATCATTTATTCTTTCTTCTATCATTTCGAGTCTGCTGTTGTATGCCTCAAATGTATTTTTGACTTCACCTATTGTGTCTTTCATTCCCATGAACTCCATTATTTTTCTGTTCAGGATTTCAAATTCTTCTTTGCATTCACTCAATGACTTCTTGATGTCATTTATCTCTTTAACTATATTCTCTTTCATCTCATTAATTTGATTTTGGAAATTTGTGCTCATTTCACTGATTAGTTCTCTCAAATTCTGCATCTCTTCTGGGACTTTGCTGTATTCCTTTTCTTGGGCCATGTCTTCTATTTTCTTAGTATGGCTCATAATTTTTTGCTGGTGCATAGGCATCTGGTTAGTTTGTATTTTACTTAGATGCTCTATCTCTTTCTCTTTTATGGGGTTTTAGTGACAGGAGGCTGTGACTTACCACCGCTCTTTGATTTTTGGCTCAACCTTGATTGTTAGGATTGTTCTGCTGGTTGCTCAAAACTTGGCATTGGACCCAGTAATTGGTTGTAGAATCGTTTCCTAGGGCCTTGGGCAGGGAGGCTATAGAGGCCAGGAAAAGCCTCTTACTTATTAATTTTCTTATGTGCACTTCCTTTGTCTGCCAGGAGATGGCGCTTGTTGGCAGCTCTCAATTCAATGCCTGGTCGGAGCATGTATTTGTTGTGACACAGGCCAGATCAATGTGATAGAGCTTCCTGTCTGGGGGCTAAGAGCCCTGTGATTCAAACTTTCTGAGACAGTTCTCCAAACTTCTCTTGTAGTGCCCTCCTTTTCCCAGCTAGGAAATATTTCCACTCCCTTCTGAATGCTCAACAATCAGTCCCTGTTAGTAGAGGAGGAGATTGGGAGGTTTGTATATCTTTAGCCCCTTGCAGGCTCCAAGGCAAACAATGGTGCAGCCCCACCCAGCCTGGAAGGGCTCTAGGGACAGGGCAGACCAAACCTGGGAGTCAAAAGCAGGGTCAGCCCCATGCTCTCTCTCCCCTCTCCTGTGGAGTCCTCAACAATTAGTCCAGGCTAGAAGAGAGGGAGGTTGCCAGGGTTGGATTTCTCCAGTCCTTCCTAGGCTCCCAGGGCAAACCACCGTGTGGAAGGGTCCGTGGGGCTCCACAGTGCAAATTTACAGGTCAGAACCTGAGTCAGCCTAAGGTTATGTCCTTCTCTCTCCCCTTTTCGGGAGTGGTAGATCCCTGGAGCCCTCTTTGTCTGTGGTCGCAGGCCCAGAGGCCTGAGAATTCTGAAGAGTGTGGGGGAGGGTGCTGGCAGCAGCAGAAGCTGTTACTTACAACTCACGGTTCTGTCGTCGTGATTTCCCTCTCTGTCCCTCTCTCCTCTGGGTGGTGTGCAGCCTTCACCTGCTGTCCTAAACCCTAGAAGATCTTTTTCGGGGCTGTTTCAGCTTGTCCTCTAGCTATTTTTCTGGAGAAGAGATTCCCGTGTCTTACTAGTCCGCCATCTTCCCTGAAGTCTTATGAGCATTTTTAAAAATATATTATCTCATTTAATCTTCAAAAAGACATTTACTCTTTTATGCATGTACAAGTTGAAGCTTAGAGAAGTGATGGAAGTTTGCCTAAGATACACAGATTGTAAGTGGCAGAGTAAAATTCAGAATTATTTTGCCCATATCTCACGTGCAGCATACTGAGGTTTGCAGAATAAATATATGGCAAGACTTTAAGAAATTTGCAGTTTAGTTGGGGAAATGAAATGATTAATACCACAAAATTAATTTGTGTGGGATGGTAAATAGATCACAGCCTTGAGACCAGATAGCCTTTGTACCCCATAAAAACCTGTTTCATTGAATGGACTTAAGCTAAATGTAAGACATAAAATATCAAATCTTTTGACTGATAAAAGGTGCTGTCACATACATCTATCATGAAAAAATATCAGAGACATTTGTGATAGAAAATTTCTTGTAGCCTAGACCTCCCATGATACAAAAGTGTATCATCCACATTACAATGTGTCTGCCTGAGATGGGTTGAAGCTGTATGTACCCCAGAAAAACACGTACTTAAACCTAATCCATTTGTGGGTGTAAACCCATTGTAAGTAGGTCCATTGGATGAGGTTACTCCAATTAAGGAGTGCCTCACCTCAGTCAGGATTGGTCTTAATCCTAATACTGGAGTCCTTTATAAACAGAATGAAATTCAGACACAGAGAGAGAAAGCCACAGAGGGAGCAGCCAGAAGCTGAACATCAGCGGAGTCTGGAAGAGAAGGGAGAAACCAGGAGACACCACCATGTGCCTTGCCACGTGAACAAGGATCTCTAGCAGACAGCCCCAGGATGCCAGTCTTCAGGGAGAAAGCATGGCCTGGATGACGCCTTGATTTGGACCTTTTTCCTGACCATAACCATGACAACTGTTTAACCTGATCCATTTCATGGTATTTGAGCAGCCCAAGAAGCCAAAACACTGCCCAAGAGCCATGCAACATGCAATATAACTACAATGGGGGCACCTCTGTAGGCTCAAGCTGTGTCCTTGAGAAATGCATCCAGTTTTACTTACCCGACAGGTTTCTGGAAGGACCCATAAGTTGATGTACACAAGGTACAATGATTGAACCTGTTGTTCCAAGTGACCTTGGGCCCTGTCCTACCTAAGCTTCTGGTGGGTGGTTAATATTCAGCTGGTTCTGTTAACTAGAACAGAAGAGCTGGGACAGGTTATATAATCTGTTAATGTTTTTTTTTTTTTTTAAGTTTTATTAAGTAAGAGTTAAATACATTAGTAATGGGAGCAATATAAATTAGGTGCTGTAATTTGCAGTCCAAATGTGCACCTTTGTATAAAAGGTTATCTTTTCTACTTTCTTTTTCATAAAAGTAATTGTGTGTTTTTGGTTAATCATAACCATGGAGGAAACCTGGGAATTGCAAAAGTACTATTGCTTAGCCAAACAGAAATGAATGGACTCTAAATAAGCCACTCTAGGATGATGTTGGAGTCATTAAGATCTCTAGGAGGGAGAAGAGACAGATGATTTAAAAGTAATTTTTAGTGTCTTGCCGTTTATGGAGATCATATACATAAACACATTCACAGAGTCTGGCACAAAATGGGTATTCAAAAAAAAAAATGCCTGCTCTTATGAAGAATGTAAATTCTTTAGCATTGCCCTACTACAGCTTTTCTGCTCCCAGTGTCTTTCCTGCTTCCAGATAGCCCTTATCTCATTGTATGAGAAAATAATTGTTCAGCTGATTTGTCCCACCCCTCAGTCTTGGAACTTTATTTAGACAAGGACCATATATTTACTCCTCATTCCTATCTTCCTGGCAACTACCACATTATCTGACAAGTTATAAGTACTTAAATATTCGTTAAAGTAATGCCTCAGTGATTCTTATGTCCATTAAATCCTGATAGTTCACTCTCTTATAAGAGTAAGAAATTCAGTGGATGGAGGTGACTTGGGGTCAAAGTAGGGATGACTCTGGTTGAATGGAACCAAAAACACAGTCTGAAAAGATATACATTTGTAATCTTTGAAAAAATATGTTTAACCATAAATTTAGGCACAAATTGCAGAACACAGTATGGTAATTTTTATGAATGTGTCACAGCTTGACAGATCCATCAGGTGTCCGATAAGCTCTCCCTCACTGTGTAATTTCCACATTTCATCATGATTCCTAAGCCTTCAACAACCCTGCACATTTCCTCCCCCTGGCACTTGATTGTGCCTGTTACTGCACAAGGAAAATCGAGGCTACCAGGCACACACTCCAGCAGCTTCTTGCTCCTTCATGTGTGTGATAATTGACGGGTACGAAGCCCTCTACGCCCCCACAGTCAGCCCCTCCGCCCCCCCCCCCACCGAAGCCAATCTGCTCAGCTCTGCTCTGGACCTCTTCTCATTGCCACCGCCAACCCATCAGTTTTCCTCACTCTCTCGCTTTTAGCTTTTCGTTTAGCTATCGTTAAATCCCTCTTGTATTCCCCATCTTAGAAAAGAAAGAAGGAAACCTCCTTTGATTCTCATCCCCCTCTGGTTACCACCTTACAATTTTTCTTCACTGTCAAGTTTTTAGGGAAAAAAAATTGTATTGACTGTGGCCATTCCACACCTGCTCTTCACTCCTATACACCTCAAGTAGTCTTCTGCCCTACCAGCCCCCCACTCCTACCAAAATTGCTCTTGCTAAGGTCACCAATTACCTTCTTATTACAAAATCGAGTAGGTTCTTTCTGGTTGGTATGTTATTTCACCTCTCTATAGCTAACACTGTTGGCCATTCCTCATATTTGCAATTTTCCCTTTCCTCAGTTTCCAGGGGATTGTTTTTCCTGTATTCTCTTCTTCTGACTTTGTGAATACTCCTTTTCTGACTCTTGTACTCTCTTCTCCATTTGACTCTTCAAATATCAGTGCTTTCCAAATTTCAGTCTTTTGTTTATTCCTACATTCAATAAATATTTTTTGAGTACTTACTGTGCCCATTGTAAAGACTTTGGATTTTATTGAGTGATAGGAATCCTTTGGAGGTTTTGAGAAAATTGAAATGAACTGACTTAATTTTCAAAAGATCACTGTTGGATGCTGGATGGAAAATAAACAATAGAAGACTAGAAAAGAAGCAGCAAAACCCACCTGAAGGCTATTGAAGTGTTCAGATAAGAGGTGATGGTAGTTTGGACCAGGGTGGTTGAACTGAAGATGGTGAGAAAATGCTAGTTATATTTTGAAGATAGAATCCACAAGATTTTAGGAGTAATGCTTCTATAACTTGTTGAGCTGCTTTTTTCTGTTTTTTTTGTTTTTGTGTTTTTATTTGAAATAAGTGGTTTTTGTGTGCGTGTGTGTGTGTGTGTTTTAAAGAACCCACAAGATTTGCTGATGGTTTGGGTGTAAGTTGTGAGGGAAAAGGAGGAGTCAAAGATGATTCTAAGATTTTGGCTTGAGTAGCTGATTGAATGGAGTTACCATTTATTAAGTTGGGGACTACCATGGGAAGAACAGATTGGGAGTGGAAAAACAAAAGTTCAGTTTTGGATATTTAGTTTGAGATACCCACTGGAGACTTGGGTACTCTTTTCTTTTGCTACTGCATAATCTTCATAGACAAATCCATTGACAATGATGAGTTCAAGGATAACCTATATGCTGATGACTTCTAAGTATTTCCAATCAAGATATCTCTCCAAAGCCCCAGACCCATGTATTCATCTGCTGACAGGATTTCCCATCTGATGTCCTACAGGTATGCCAAAATTTACATGTTCAAAATTGTATTATCTTCCCCAAGCAAAACTGTTTCTTCTTCAATGTCTCCCATCTTAGTAAGTAATGTCGTCATAAGCAAAGCTTTCTAAGACAAGCATTTTGGTTTTTTGTTTGTTTGTTTTAAAAATTCTACCTTCTTCCTTGACCACCCACAAATCATCAAGTCTTAAAAGATTTACTTTCTAAGAACTTCTTAAAATTTTCTCCTTCTTTTCCATTTCCACCATGACTTCCTTGGGGCAGAACAACATCTCTTGTCTATGATATCTCAACAACCTCTTTACTGGTCATCCATCTATCTTCTCCTTCCCCCACACCTCTCATCCATTATCACAAATTCAGTCCTCATGATTGTGCCAGCAGGTATTTATAAAATGAAATCTTATGATATCATTCCCTTGCTCAAAAATTTTCAATGCTTTCATATGGCCTCTGGGATAAATATCTAAACTCTTTTTCATAAAATACAGGATCTTCCAGTGAGTAACGCCCTAGCTCCCTCTCCATTTTTTTCTGATACTTCCTTCTTTTACTTTATACTGTAACCTGTGTTGCACCCTCATCTTTCTTAACTTTTCTGACTGTCTGGGATGTACCCTCCCCTCCCCGTTGCTTTCCTATCCAGCAGTCTCCTACTCCTTCTTCAGGTCTCAGTCCAATTTCTGCTTCTCTTGTGACTCCCTAATTCTCACAGCAGACTTAGGCATCTTTCCTTTGCTTTCTCTAGGCTTACACATATCTTTATTAAACCAAATTTCTTGTTGTATTAAAAATGTGGGTTTGCATTTCTAACTTCCCTCAAAACTATAGGTTCCTTGAGAGTAGGGGACTGCTTGCATTATAATAGTAACTCAAGACATATTTGTTGAACAAATGAATGCATGAATGGGTGAATGAATTTGATAGATGAAACTATAAAATTGTCTTCATAAAGGCAGAATTTTAAAAAGATAAACAAATCCTGTAATTTGCAGATTTGTTGTAATGTCCATGTCTTGGTGGTAAAGGCAGAAATGGAAGGGACATCAGGTATCAAGTATTCAGTCCTCATTCCCCACAGATGTATTTACCAGATGTCCTGATACTTTGTTCCTCTATTTTTTGCTTTAGAAGGGAAAGAGACAGGCCAACACAATTCACAGGAAAATTTCCATGACATTAAAGAATGTCTTGAAAGCTGCTTGCTATACAGCTGGTGAGATGAAAGAAAATAAACGGAGTGATTTAATCTAAACTGTCACTTGCTTCTACAGAAAAGAAACATTTCACAGGTGTTCACAAAAATGGTGCAGCCTAGTAGGTTCTATATATGTTTCTGAGGACTGGTTTATATCTGTGTGGCAGTTTGAGATTATTTATGAATTCCAAAAAGAGATATTATGTTTGTAAACTAGTCAGTCCCTCTGGGTATGATAACCCTTTGATTTTATCAGATTCAGCTGAGATGTCTTCTTAAATTATGTTAAGATTAGGGCTTTGATTCAACCACATCATTAGAGTGTGACTTAGTGTTAAGTCCCCACCTCCTTGGTGGGCTGATAAAACAGACCCCCACACGGAAGTAAACACACAGAGAAGATACACAGAGGAAGAAAGACAGCTCATTAGATATGGCAGAGGCCCTGGGAAGAGAGATCAGCCTGAGAGTATATAGCTGACCTTGTGAAATGAACAGAGCAGCTGAGCCTGGAAAGAAACAAGCCCTAGGGAGAAAGACTTACCTTATGCTGCCCTACAGCTGAGATTGGAAGAAGCTGGGACCAAGGAGCCTTAAGAGAAAAAAGGAAGGCTGAACCCTTGCAGGCATTGCCCGCCATCTTGCTCCAACACCTGGCCAATGACTTTGGATGAGGAAGTATCTCTTATTGTATCTTGAGTTGGAATCTTTACGGCTTTGTGACTGTAAGCTTCTACCTTAAATAAATACCCTTTATAAAAGCCAACAGAGTTCTGGTACTTTGCATCAGCAACCTTTTGGCTGTTTATAAAATCTGTTTCACTTTTGTTTTCATGACACTGCCTAACACAAGTCTTGTGTATAATAGTTGATTGTTAAATGCACGGAAAGAAATAATCTGACCTTTTGTCTTAGAGGCATAGGACAAATAATTTGAAGAGTATTGGATATTGTCCTAATCTCTGGATTATGGTGCTGAAGTGGTAGGAATGCTGCTGGGATTCCTTTCACTGCAAAATATTAAGTAATCAATATAAATATAAAGGTCTATGGATGTCTTTAGGCATGAGTAGGGAAAATGAATCAAAGACAATTCTTGTCACCTCTCTGGCAGCTGAAGGTACTTTGAAAATGAGGCTTCTTGTGTGGTTAGAAACAGAATGTTCCTGAATCAAGTGCCTGCTGCTTTGCTAAGTTGTGTTAACCATGGCTTTGAAAATGAAACTTGGGCCACAAGTATGGGAATAATTGACACTTTCATCTCATGTGTTCTATCAAGAGCCTGTGTGTTTTCAGTCCCCCAACTCAGGTGTTTTTCTCCTTTCTTTTCACTTAACTTTTTCTCTCATCAAAGTACTTTTTAAATTTTTCTTGAACTCTTCTCATTCATTTAATTTATTCAACAAATGTTCACTGAACACCTATTTTGTCTCAGGCACAGTTCCAGGCACTGGAGACACAGCAGGGTTCCTTGTTGTTCCTGATCTCACAGAGGATGCTGCCCAGTCCTGAAGACCATGTGAGGTGAGAATTATGAGAGGACAGTGTGTAGGGGCTACAGGAGTGGGATTCGTTTAGACTGGGCCATCAGGAAAAGCGTCTCTGAGGTGGTAGTGTTTCCTTTCAGTTTATCCCATTTTCCGCCTCCATCCTCCTGACTGCCACAGAGTCTCTCTTTGTTGAGTCTGACTCTGATAGTTATTGCAGTGGGCTTGGTCCTGTGCATTATTTTCTGTTTTCCTTATCCTCTCACGACTGCTGTGTGCCCTGTGGGATTTTATAGCAAAAGCAATTCTCTTCCTATGCTTTCACTACATTGAGAAGCTGCAAAGAAAATTAAAGAGCAAAAGCCAAGAATCTGAGGGCAACAGCACATATACACCTCTACCACTGTTCAACTCATGCATCTATACACCAGTACTGCTTTTTTATACCAGTTAAGTGAATATTATGAAAATTAAATGAACTAGTGCTTTGAAATATTTCATGCCATACCTGATACATAGGAAAATAATAAATGTTAGATGTTGTTATTATTATTAATACTTTATCATTATCTCATAGACACTTGTAAAGAGATTGCTGGATCTCTAATTCTTTGGAATGTTCTCATTCATGCAACATCATATTCACCAAGTGTGTCCTGGGAGCAGAGCTGTGGTAGGTGCTATGGGAAGAGGTACTGGAAGAGACAGATTTCCCCTCCTTAAACTGCTTACAAGGTAAGTACACACCCAAACCATATAAGACAAAAGTGGAAGAACTCTTCTATTTACAAAGCAGCCTAATCAGAAATACAAATAAATACACCTGAATTGAAGACCCAACTCTTCAGGGAAGGATAATTAAAATGTAGGCTATTAGGTCATTTCATCTTTTAAACAGAGTTTTCCTTTCAAGGGAGGAGTGTAAAACCTTAGAAGCATAGTAGGAGGTTGTTCCGTTATTTACCACTTTGGAAATGAGGACAGAACTGGCAGACCTGGAGCAGTTAATGTCTGCTGTTAAGGTTTCCACTACAAATGCAAGAAAAAGGTCTTCGTGCTTTATGTCTGTCTGGTCTTGGCAGCCAAGATTGAATAGGGGAATACAAGAAATTATAAAAACATGGGGAAGGGGAAATAATCTTTGCAACTCAGAAATAAACTTATAAACAGAAAAAAAGCAAAAGAACTTGAGGGAAACATGTGGATCAGGTGACTGAGCTCCCACCTACCATATGGGAGGTCCGTGGTAGGGTTCCTGGTGCCTCCTAAAGAAGACAGTGAGCAGGTGTGACAGGCTGGCGTGGCAAGCTGACACAACAAGAGATGCAACAAGAAACACAAGAAGAAAAACATAATGAGAGACACAACTAGGCAGGAAGCAGAGGCTCCCGCTGCTTCCTAAAGAAAATAAACAAGACAACGAGCTGATGTGATGGGCAGGCACGACAAGCTGACACAAGATGATGCAACAAGAGACACAAGAAGCAAAAACAAGAGACACAACAAAGCAGGGAACAGAAGTGGTTCAAGTGATTAGGCACCTCCCTCCCACATCAGAGGTCCCGGGTTCAGTTTCCAGTGCCTCCTAAAGACACAGCACACAGCCAGTTCAAACAACGAGGAGGTGAGGAGAAATAAATAAATAAATAAATAAATCTTAAAAAAAAAAAGAACTTGAATAGACTTGCTGTATAGCTTCACTTTCTTGGTTCAACTCTTTTGCAATTTCATTTGGGATACGCAGTTATGGAAAAAAAAATATAAAGTCAACATATAGGATTGAAGTGTCTCAATCCTATATGTTGGCTATGGTCAGGAGTTTTTGACATATTAATGAGAAATGGTGGCATGGGTAACTCACCAAGCAGAGTGGCGTGGCTATATTCAAATAAACTTGCTCCAGAAATTCTTCTGCCAGTTAATTTCTGAAACTAGGGGTACTGCTCTGATTTGTAATTTAATTTCTCCCTAGCACCTATGTTCTAGTTACTATTGCTATGTAACAAATCATTCCAAAACTTAGTGGCTTAAAACACATAATTATTTTATTGTCTCTACAGTTTCTGTGGAACAGCTATTTGGGAAAAAGGGCTCGTCTGGAGTTTCTGGCTCAGGGTGTTTATGCAGCTGCAAACAGTAACTGAACTGGAAAAATGGGGGCTGTAGCATCTGGGGGTTGGCTGGGCATCACTCTCTATTCATGTTGTCTCAGGACTTCCAGGAAGACTATATTAGGCTTTCCCATAGCATGGGCACCTTGGGACAGTTGGACTGCTTACAGAGCAGCTCAGGGCTCTGGCATGAGTGTTCCAGATTATAAAGCAAAAACTGACTTGGCCTTAGAAATCACACAGAATCATTTCTGTTGCATTCCATTGCTTACAAGTAAGAACAAGCTTGCCCACATTCAAGGGGATGGGAATTAGATTCCATTCTTGAAGGGGAATTGCAAAATTCTAGAGGAATATGTGGGATGGGAGATAATGATGTGGCTATCCTTGGAAAATACAATCTGCCACAGCCTACTAATAACAGGTTGCAGGACCAGGCTTATTTTAGGAGACTGCTAACTTTCTGATGGAATGAAATTGTGAGAAACAAGAAATAAGTCAAAAGGGTATAGATATTTAGGTCCACTAAACAATAAAGGGGATAAAAAAGCCTTCTTTGCTTTTTTTTTTTTTTTCATATTGGCATAAAAGTACCATAGTGAATTTTACAAAAATAAGAATGTGACTTTTTTCCTTTAAAGCAGCCATGTAAATATTCTATGATAAAAAATAATGATCCCAAGAATTGTGGGAAGATGGCAGAGTAGGAAGCTCTAGGAACCATTCCCACCACCAGAACAACTATTAAACAGGCAGAAACTGTCTGAGTCAACTAATTTTTTTTCCAAGTTCAGCAGAACACTGTAAAGCATCCAGGGAAGAGTGGGAGAAACAGGTTGGTAAATTACTGGAAATAGCAGTAAAGAGCTCTGTCAGGCAGTTACCATCACCCAGTCACCACTCTCAAAGCAGGTGGCAGTGGGGTCCAAACACTGGTGTAACTTGTTGGTGCCAGAGAGGGACATAAAAATCCACTTCCCCAAGATAGGGGTTGGGGTGGGGAGGGCATGGGTTAATTGATGATCACTGCTTTTGATTAGCTACTTTGAAACATTGGGGGTCCTGTTTTGCATGCAGCTGTTGTTCCAACCCTCCCTGGACAAAGGCAGCAGAGGAGACTTAAAGACATTAGGCTCCCTCAGAGCTGTGAAGACAGTCAAAGGGCAGCATTTGCTAGGTAAGGGTGGGTCAAAAAAGTACAGCTTTGGGGAGCCATGGAAGAAGCACCTGGCACCATTCCTGGCCCCTCCCTTATTCTGTCCCCAAGGCAGTTTGAAGCCAGCCAATGCTCCCTTTGTATGTCCCTGGCTTTGTTCTGGTGGGAAATACTGACTTGGGAAACTCCTCTCTGAATGCCCTCTCTCCCATAATTTACTCTCCAGGTAAAAGCAGTGCCAGACAATAAAAGCAGTGTAAGAAACAACTGAGACTGATGGCCTGGGACAAAGGGTTACCAGCTTTAAGTTCAGCAGTGGAACAACTGGGAGAGGGAGGTCTGTTTCCTGGGAAGTAGAAGGGGCATTCAAACTCCTCTGAACAGGGTGAATCCTAAGGCCACTAGCAAGCGCAAGTGCAGGAAAAGACCAAGACCCAGAAAAGACAGGGAGGACCTTGCACTTTACATGTGCCTTGGGCTGACCTTCCTTATAGAAGAGCTAAACTCTGATGGAGAGCACCAGCAAACACAAAGCCAATTTGCAAAGATGTTGAAAGGTATTTTTTGCTTAAGTTTTCTTGGTTTTGTTAGCTCTTGACACTCAAGAAAATATTGTAATATCAGCAGCTGGTAAAAAACTCAAGAAGTAGCTAACTCAGGGAATATATCCCAGAGTTAACATTTTGAAATATTAAAATGTACACTGTGCTCAAAAGAGTCATGACAAAGAAACAGGAAAAGGTGATCCATCTAAAGGAGGAGGACAAAAACCCAGAAAACATCAGCAAAGAAGACAAGGTTGTGGACATACTGGACAAATACTTAGAAAAAAAAACTTCAGTATTTTTAAGGAGATGAAGGAAAAAACAGAGAACGAAATAAACATTATCAGGAAAACAATGAATGAATATAAGAATCTCAATAAGGAAGTAGAAATTTTAAAAAGGAAACAGGAAGCAGATGTAGCTCAAGAGTTGAACTCCTGCTTTCCATGTTGGAAGTCCCGGGTTTGGTCCCTGGTGCCTTCAAAAACAAAAATATGGAAGTGGATGTGGCTCAAGTGATTGGCTTCCACCTACCACATAGGAGATCCCAGGCTCAGTTCCCAGTGCCTCCTGGAGAAGGCGAGCTGGCGTGGCAAGCTGAAGCAAAAAGATGATGCAACAAAAGAGACACAAAAAAGAAAGACAATGAGAGACACAACAAACCACGGAGCTGAGGTGGCTCAGGTGATTGAGCACCTCTTTCCACATGGGAAGTCCTGGGTTCAGTTCCCATTGCCTCCCAAAGAGAAGACAAGCAGACACAGAGAGCACACAGCAAATGGACACAGAGAGCAGAGAGTGACTGCAAACAATAAAGGCAGGGATAAATAAATAAAACAAATCTTTAAAAAAACAAACAAACACACAAACAATAAGCAAACAAAAAAAATCAAAACAACTCAGGGGAGCTGATGTGCCTTAGTGGTCTAGTGCTGGCTTCCCATACACAATCTCCGGGATTCAATCCCTGGCCTTGGTACTTAAAAAAAAAAAAAAAAGGAACCAAACAGAACTACTGGAGTTTAAGACCACAGTAACTGACATGAAAAATTCCCAGGAAGGTTTCAACAGCAGATTGGAGCTAGCAGAAGAAAGAATCAGTGAACTTGAAGACAATACAATTGAAATTAATCAGGCTGATGAGCAGAAAGAAAAAAAAAATTATAAAAAATGAAAATAGCCTAATAGACTTCTGGGACACCATCAAGCATACTGATATATATGTATCATGGGAGTCCCAGAAGAAGTGAGAAAGAGGCAGAGGGAATATTCAAATAAATAATGGAAAGACATCCCAAACTTAGGAAAAGACATGAATATGCACATCCAAGATACCCAGAGAACAACAACATCAAAAAGGCTAAATTTGAAGGAAAATATGGTCCACAACATATTAATCAAATTGTTGAATGTAAAGAACAAGAAATATTTCTGAAAGCTGCAAGAGAAAAACAACATATTATGTACAAGGGAGTCCAAATTGGATTAAGTGCTAATTTCTCATCAGAAACCATGGAAGTAAGAAGGCAGTGGGTTGAAATACTTAAAGTACTGAATGAAAACAATTGTCACCCAAGATTTTTATGTCCTGTGTGACTTTCTTTCAAAAATGAGAAAGAGATAAACAAAAGTTAAAGGATTTCATCACCACTGCACCTCCCCTACAAATAACCTAAAAACGGTTCTTCAGACTGAAAGGAAAGGACACTAGACAGCTGTTCAAAGTGACATAAAGAGGGAAGCGGCTGTAGCTCAATCAGTAGGGCTCCCGTTTACCATATGGGAGGCCCCGGGTTCGGTTCCTGGGGCCTCCTGGTGAGGGCGGGCCCGCCCGCATGGCGTGGTTGGCTGACCCAGCGAGCACAAGCAGCAAGGGGGGGATAAATGAATAAATAAATTAAATCTTTAAAAAAAAACAAAAACAAAGTGACATAAAGTAATAAAGACGTCCAGTAAAGGAAGTGATTTGGGTAAATATAAATGCCAGAACTATTGTATTGTATTTTTTTGGTATGTAACTCTACTCTTACTTCCTACAGGTGCTAAAAGGAAAATTCATAAAACATAATGATAAAGTTTTCGGCATACAATGTACAAAGATATAGTTTGTAAAAAATACAAAAAAGATGGAGGGAGAGAGGGATATAAGAACAGTGCATGTGTATGCTTTTGAAGTTAAGTTGATATCAAGTGAAATATGATTGTTATATATTTAGGATGTGAAAATTTAACCCATGACAACCACAAAGTAAATAAATAAAAAATGTATAGATAGAAATGGAAAGGAATCAATATGATACACTAGAAAAAAATCAAATAAATATGAAAATAGGCATTAATGGAAGAATTGAGGGACAAAAAAGGTATAAGACTTACAAAGACAACATAGCAAATTGGCAGAAAAAAGTCCTACATTATCAGTAGTGACTTTAAATTTAAATGGATGAAACTCACTAGTTGAATGGTAGACATTGGCATAATAGATGATAAAATGGCATGGCCCAAATATAAGCTGTTTACAAGAGACTCACCCTAAATTCAAAGATATATGTAGGTTGAAAGTTAAAGACTGGAAAAAATATACCATGCAAGTAGTAACCAAAAGAGAGCTTGAGCAGCTATACTAATATCAGATAAAATAGATTTTAAGGCAGAAATTGTTATGAGGGACAAAGATGGTCATTATGTACTGATAAAAAGGTCAATTCCATAAGAAGATGTAGCAATTATAAATATTTATGTACCTAATAGCAGAGCTCCAAATATATGAAGCAAATAGTGACAGATTTGAAAGGAGAAATGACAGTTCTGCATTAATAGTAGGAGACTTTAATACACCACTTTCAATAATGGATAGAACATTTGGACAGAAGATCAAAGAGGAAATATAAGGCTTGAATGGTACTTTAAACCAACTAGACCTAACAGACACATATAGAACATTTCACCCAACAACAACAGAATACACATTCTTCTTGAGTGCACATGAATCACTCTCCAGAATAAATCATATCTTAGGTCACAAAGCAAGTCTCAATAAATGAAAAAACATTGAAACCAAACAATACATCTTCTCTGACTACAATGAAATGAAGCTAGAAATAATAACAAAGGGAGAAATTAAAAATTCACAAACATTGAAATTAAACAATGTATTCTTAAACAACCAATGGGTTAAGAAGGAAATCACAAAAGAAATTAGGAAATGTCTTGAGTTGAATGAATATGAAAATACAACATACAAAAACTTATGAGATGCACAAAGGAGGTGTGCTGAGAGGAAAATTTATAGCTCTAAATGCTTACATTAAAAAATAAGGAAGGGGGTCGGATGTGGCTCAACTGGTTGGGCGTCCGTCTCCCATATGGAGGGACCCGGGTTCGATCCCCGGGACCTCCCGGTAAAAAAAAAAAAAAAAAAAAAAAATAATAAGGAAGATTTAAATCATAGACCTAGCTTCAAAACTGGAGGAATTAGAAACAGAAACTAAACATGAAGCAAGTAGAAGGAAGGAAATAAGAGATTAGAGCAGGCAAACCAAATGCAACAGTACATTAAAAGAATTATACACCATGATTAAGTGGGATTTATCCCAGGTATGCAAGGGTGGTTCAACATAAGAAAATTAATTAATGTGACACACCACATTAATAAAATGAAAGGAAAAAACACATGATCATCTTAAAGGCAGAAAAGGCATTTGACAAAATTCAGTAACCTTTCTTCACAAAATTAGGGATAGAAGGAAACTTCCTCAATATGATAAAATACATATATGAAAAACCTACGGCTAACATCCTACTTAATTGTGAAAGACTGAAACTTCCCTCTAAGATCAGGGACAAGACAAGGATGTCCACTGTCACCGCTGTTATTGAACATTGTGCTGGAAGTTCTGGTCAGAAGTAGGGGAAAAAAATAAAAAAGCAAAACTACCTATTTGCAGATGACATGATCCTATGTACAGAAAATCTTGAAAAATCCCCAACAAATTTTCTAGAACTAATAAATTAATTCAGCAAAGTTGGAGTTACAATCAATACCCCCAAGTCAGTAGTGTTTCTGTACATTACTAATGAACAATCAGAAGAAGAATAATGAAAAAAATTCCACTTACAATAGCAATTAAAAGAATAAAATATCTGGGGAAAAAATCTAACTGAGGATGTAAATGAATAATGAATTGTACACAGAAAAAAAAAAAAAACATTGCTAAAAGAAATCAAAGAAGACCTGAATTAATGGAAGGGCATTCCATGTTCATGGATTGGGAGATTATCTTTTTAAGATGTAAATTCTGCTCAAAACTATTTACACATTCAATATAATCCCAATCAAAATTCCAACAACCTTCTTTGCAGAAATGGAAAATCTGAACATCAGATTTATTTCATGGCTCTGAATAGCCAAAGCTATCATGTAAAAGAAGACTAAAGTTGGAATGGAATTGGAAATTCAGAAATCAGCTCTCACAGATATGGACTATTGGTTTTTGACAAGGTGGCAGAGACCACACAATTGGAAGAGTATTCCCTTCAATAAATGGTGCAGGGAAACTGGATTTCCACTTGCAAAAGAATGAAGGTGGACCCTATATCATACCATATAAAAAATGAACTCAAAATTTATCAAAGACCTAAATATAAGAGCCAGAACTCTGAAACTACTAGGAAAAAATGTAAGGTTGTATCTTTAGGTATCTTGTCATAGGCAATGGTTTCTTAGACTTCACACCCAAAGCACAAGCAACAAAAGAAAAAAATTTATAAACAGGACCTAATCAAAATTAAAAACTTTTGCTCATCAGAGGACTTTATCATGAAAGTAAAACAACCTACAAACTGGGAAAGAACATTTGGAAACCACGTATCTAATAAGGGTTTAAAATCTAGAATACATAAAGAAATTCTTCAACTCAACAACCAAACGACAAGCAACCCAATTTAAAAATGGGCAAAAGACTTGAATTGATATTTCTCCAAAGAAGATATTCAGATGGTCACAAAGCACATGAAAAGATGCTCAACATCATTAGCCACTAGGGAAATGCAAATCAAAACTACAATGAGATACCATTTCACACTTACTAGAATGGCTACTATTAAAGAAAGGAAAATTACAAGTGTTGGAGAGGATGTGGAGAAATAAGAACACTCATTCATTACTTGTGGAAATGTGAAATGGTACAGCCATTGTGGAAGACAGTTTGACAGTTCCTCAGAAAGTTAACTATAGAATTTCCATATAATCCGGCAATCCCACTTCTAAGTATATATCCCAAAGAATTGAAAGCAGGCACTCAAACTAATATTTGCACACCAATGTTCATAGTGGTATTATTCACAATTGCCAAAAGATGGAAGCACCCAAGTGTCTATCAACCAATGAGTGCATAAACAAAATGTGGTATAAACACACAATGGAATATTATTCAGCCATAAAAGGAATGAAGTTCTGACACATGAAACAACATGGATGAACCTTGAAGACATCATGTTGAGGTAAATAAGTCAGACACAAATGACAAATATTGTATGATCTCACTGATGTAAAATAATTAGAATAAACAAAGTCATAGAGTCAGAATCTAGAATATAGGTTACCAGGGGATGGGGAGGGGTAGGGAATAGAGAGCTAATCTTAAAATGTGCAGAGTTTCTCTTTGGAATGATGGAAATGTTTTGGTAATGGATGTTGGTGATGGTAGCACAGCATTGTGAATGTAATTAAAACATTGTGAATCATACATTTGAATGTGATTAAAAGGAACAAAATGTTAGGAGAGATATATATATATCTTACTAGAATAAACATTTTTTAAAAATCCAAGTAATTGCACAACACAGTGAATCCTAAATTAAACCATGGACTGTAGTTAATAGTACAATTATTAAACTGTGCTTTCATCAATTGTAACAAATATACCACACCATTGCAAGGAGTTCATAATAAGGTGGTATATGAGTATTCTGCATTTTATGCATGATTTTTTCTGTAAACCCACAACTTCTGTAAGGGAAAAAAATATATTCTCAGATCTCTATAATTTCATCATTTCAAACACTGACAATAGCCTTTAAAAAAGTTGATTCTGACAAGTTTTATCTTGCATTTGAAAGGAGAAGAAAAGATTTAGTCATCTTATCTCACAGTCACAGGAGAAATGTGAGAAAAACTGTGCATTCATTATCTGATACCATTTAGAGCTAAAACCTGGGCCTTAGTCCCTGGTTTACATGTTCTACTTTGCTATTGTAAAATGATTTGTTTCTGGTGGGGCTGACCAAGAATTTAATGGAAGCCACGTGTTTCTGAATTGTGCATTAATATGAACCAACTTTCAGAAACAGGATTCTGTCAGCTGAAAAAGGAAATATAATTCAGAATTATTCATTAATTTTTTTCATCCTATGTAAACATGTTCACACTTGTAATTGTACTCAAGATGATTTTGAACATGGGATGCTGTGTTATTTGGCCTTATTAATGGATGGCCATTAATATAATCTTGATCTTGACTTTTGAGGAATTGGTATTTTTCATATATTTCATTCCATGAAGATTTCAAGCATGAGTACTCACTCCCTCATGTATATCATTAAATAGGCAATTTTTTCCACAACCATTGATGCCACTTAGATTCTGAGCAGGTGTCAAGTTTGCTTCCAATGTTAGCATTATATTTACCGCCAACTTATTCAACCATGTTTCCAAAATAACTTTAAATTCTATATGTGATGTGAGTGTGTGTGTGTGTGTTGGATGAAGTTAAGTATCTTAAGTGGGTGCAAAAAATATGGAGAAAGGGTTGCCTCTGCATATTTTTCAGTCTATCCTCTGAATTTTTAACCTTTCCCTTTGTGTCTATAGAAACACATTTTGGCAGGACCAGAGAAAGGATCCACTCCAAATGAATGGAGTGACTTAGTCCTTCCTTGTGGGATAAGTGCCTCAGACTGAAAACGTTGCCTTGTGCAGTGGGATCATCTCCAGAGTCTCTGTGCTCCTGCAACAAATGATCCCCGGTGGGAAAAGCATATATGGGAGCTTGTCAGACTAGGCCTCCACATCCAATTAGCAGAACATTTCACAACTTTCCCACCCTCTCATAAACAGAAAACCTGGGGGGTTTTCTCTGGTGGTTCTGCCTATGACAGTGGCCGCATGGAATTCCTCTCTGAGTGTTCGCATTTATACAGCTCTTAGCACAGATGGTTGGTGGGGATCTTTCTTCCTGAAGCCAATACTGTCAGACATGCTCTCAGAAAGTGAGGATTTCAACAGCTGTAATTTCTTCTTTTCACCTTTTTAAAATTAAATTGTATGTAGACTCAGACACATTTTTTTTTTTAGAACTGCGTACAGTTACAGTTACAGTGTCAAGGCAGACTGAGAAGCAATTTGTTCTTTGCTCTAAGTGCAGATAAATAAATGCAGCTGAACCTCCTAAACAGGTCTTCAGTCGATACCGAATAATTGAGCAGTAGTGACATCCCCACATTAGATCATTCAGGGTTAGACTGACATGTTGCAACTGTCTTCAAGTTGAACATAAGGACTACTTTATACCTCAACAAATACCACCAAGAACTTCAAAGCCTGAAATCATTTGTAGGGGGTTACTTCCTACAAATACCTACATCTCCATATGATCTAGAAGGAAACTGACTTTGGCTAACTGTCACTCCAACCTCAAATGCACACAAAAAAAGCCAACGAAAACAGCGGAAGAGTAACAAATTTTATCTTTGGCGACCAGATGCTTGGTGTTAATATAGACAGCAGAGAATGGCGTTTGCAGAAGAGTTAAGTGACTGACATTAGGGTCAAAAATGGGAAATGATAAAAGGGGTATGTTTCTGTTTAACTTCAGAAGCTTCAGTCACACAGACATCCAGGATGTTTGTACATTTCCAGGGAGAAATAAATCTTCAGTCAAAGAAGCATCTAAAATCTGATGACTCACTTTCTCAGTTAAATAAAAGCTCTTAACACAAATATGCAGCTTGGATACATCTAAATTTACCATTAGGAAAAGAAAATATGTTCTTGAATAAAATAACAATAAAATGTGAGTGGTAATTAGCAACTTAAAGATTTTCATGTCTCAGAAATGCTATTGGCCTAGTCATTTAATATAACTGTTAAAAGCACTAAATTGTACACTTGGAAGTGAATAAAATGGGAACTTTTTCATTGTATATGTGTTCCTACAATTAAAAAAAAAACAGCCTAAGCTCAGGAGTCATAATGCTATGTTCAACTTAGTGACTACCATGCAGCAGCGTGTGCCTTTGGGCTGGCTACTTAATTTTTGTTCACCTTGGTTTCTTTCACTGTAAAACGGGAGCACAAATAGTATCTACCCACTGGGAAGAGTGGATTAATTAGGATAATATGTTCAAAACACTTAACAAAGTACATGGTGACTCCTTAATAAATGCTAAGTACCATAATAATGACGATGGTTACTATCACTTAAAAAACACTTCCTTAGAGTTCCAGTACCCATAATCTTGCCACATTCCAAGACTTGAGTGAAATGAAACATACAGGTTTAATTTTTTTTTTAATTTATTGAAGTATATCACTCATACATGAACATACATAAACAATAAGTATATAGCAATAGTTGTGAATTTACAAAACAAACATACATAGCATCATACAAGGCTCTCATACCTCACCCTACCACCAATATACAGGTTTAATTTTGATAACCTGTGACTTTAAAACAATGACAAGAACTATATTGGCTGGTTTTATTTTTTAAAATGAACCAGGTTATTGTCTGAATTTAATAAAATTGACCAAAAGACTGTGAAAACCATAAGCAACAGACAGCTCAAGATCAAGGTCCGAAAAATTGGAATATAATTGTATAATATTCCTGATGACAAACCAGGCATAGCAAAGATACACACATGCAGGGAAAGAAAAAAAAAAGGAATAATCATTTGGTCTTGAAGGTCTTCTGTTCTAAGTGGAGACCTGAGGACATAGAAGCCAAGATACTTCATTGTGATGTCTCAGAGACTTAATTACCAAACAAGGGTGAGATTATACCTCATTTTTTCCTTGGAATTGTTTCCTATTTGTCCTTTTCCCTCCATACCCGTGGCCTGACTCTAGTCAGGTTCGCATCACCTTGTGGCCAGAATACTACCACAATCTGTTTACTCTCATGCAAGACTATTCCTACTCTAACCCTAATCATTATCTGGCCCTTGCTTTTAGGAAGTTTTTGAAGCAAATAGAAGCTTTCTAAAAGCAAGTCTTTCATCTCATCATCCCATTCTTTAAGATTCCCCATTACCTCATGGACTAAATCTAAAATCCACTTTCTTGTTTTCAAGATTGCAAAGAATTTTTCTCCTTCCTTGATGGAAATTATGTCTATGTTGTTTTTAACATCTAATCAAATAATAATATATTGCAAAAAATGTAATGTTATCAATTCAAAGTAATCTAAATAAAAATTCTAATAGGATATTTTATGGAAGTTGACAGGCTGAATATAAAATTAAACTGAAAAAGAAAATACACAAGAATAATGAAGAAATTATTTTTTTTAAAAAAGGAAAATTTGATCTTCCACACATTTAAAGCATACTATTATTACAGTAATTAAAATAGCCTGGCATTTTGATTTTTGTTGGAAAAAAATGGAACAATAAGCCAGTTGAGCCCAATATAGAGTTCAG
Organism: Tolypeutes matacus; assembly: GCA_026826555.1. NCBI lineage: Eukaryota > Metazoa > Chordata > Mammalia > Cingulata > Chlamyphoridae > Tolypeutes > Tolypeutes matacus. Next base: position 33,807,841 of record JAKSZT010054487.1, on the reverse strand, counting down.
AAACAGAAGAATATGTACATTGAAATTTAGTGTATGATAAAGGTAGCATTTCAAATCAGAATGAAAAGTATGAACTATTCAGTACTAATGTCACAACTTATTTATTTGGAAAAAATAAAATTAAATAATTTAAATTACAAGATACACAAAATTAATTCCAGATAAATCAAAGAGTTTAATAAAGTTTAAAACTGCTAAAGAAATAGAAAAAAATATGAAGATATATTTATAAATCTGGAGTGAAGATGATCTTTTAAGCAAGGTACAAAATGTAAATGCCATAAAGAAAAATATGCAGAATTTAACTACATATAAATTACAAAGTTCCTTCACCATAACAAAGTTAACAACAGGGAGAAAATGTTTGTAATATATGAAACAGTAGAGGAATAGTATTTAGAATATATAAAGAAATCTTATAAGAAAGAAAAACAACTCAATGGTCAAATGGGCGTAGGATAAGGACAGGCTATTTACTACAAGAAAAATGCAAATGGAAAATAAACAATTGAAAGGAAGTTCATCCTTATCAGTAATCAGGGAATACAAATTCCTCCTCCTGGCTATCCATCTTTACCTGTACCTGACAGGGAAAAGTCCTACCAATAAGGGAGGAGTCAACCTTCCAAAGCCTAAAACAACAGATAACGAGAAGCCCCTCCTCTGTCCCCCACTCAGGTTGGCAGACACTAAGAACCAATGAAAATATTGTGTTTCCAATCCTTCTTCTGCATACTCAGAATGTTGCAATTCACACATCTTTATTTACATGGAGGAAGGGGGGGAGAAAGATCAGCCTTAAAAACGCTGAAGCCCCAGCCCCAGCCCCAGTGTATACCTCACCCTTGGAAATGCCTGCACCCAAGTCTCAGGTGTGCACTCTCACTTTCTTTAGTTGTTCATTAAAACCTTTACTTGCTTGCCTACCCCATGGCACATCTCTGAATTCTTTCTCTCAACCTACCTGGAAACCCACCACCAGTAACACTGGGTCCTCCAGCTTCTGGCAGATGCTTCAGGACTGATGGGGTTACAGGATCTTCTTCCCCAAGAAAGGAGAGAGGAGCCTACAGCCTACAGCAAATTCAGATTTTGGTCAGCAAACTTGGTCTGCTGCATTGGAAGGGTCCCATACTTCCAGGCCAGGTGGGGCCATGACATTGTTCACCCTGAGAGCCAGCAGGGAGCTAAAGATAATTTGCCTTCTCAAACACCCTCCCTACTGTCCTGGGCTGGTTGATGAGGACTCAGAGGGAAGGAGGGTGCAGCCAGCTAAGGGAGCAGAGCAGCTTCTGAGGAAGTTTTTTTGCAAGTCCACCCTGAGGACATTGTTTCTACACTGTACACCTGGGTGAGGCTACAGTGAATGCATCCCCCCCCCCCCCCACTCCCCAGCTTCTGGGTCTGAGCAGAGAGATCTGCTGAAGAGCACCATCTACTGACATACCAGGAAAATGAATGCAAAGAAGGGTTAAATAGTAAGAAATAAATAAGATATGCTATCTGGTACCTTTACTGCCCCTTTCCCAAGGCACTTGGAAACTGGCCTGCACTCCATTACTGGGTCCTTAGTCCTAGTCTAAATAGTTAAACAGGGACAATCCTAAATATCCAGAACAAGTTGAACCAAGAATCAAAGAAAAATAGTAGCATACAGCTACTTAACAGTAAATCCCTAGGTAAGAGAAAGAAACTGAACACCAGAACATGAAGTTCAGAAAAAAATTACAAGCCATACTGAAAAAAGGAAGATATGATTCAGGCAAAGGTAAAAATCAAAGCTACAGATAAGACACAGGACTTGAATTAATAATGTTCATACAAATCTCCTAAATCAAATCATGGAGTTGAAGGACTATATGCCTAAAGAAATTAAAGACATTAAGAAGACACTGGGTGAGCACAAAGAAAAATTTTAATAGAAAAATAACAGAGCTTATGGGAATGAAAGACACAATAAGTGAGATAAAAAAAATACAATAGAGATTTACAACAGCAGATTTGAAACCATGGATGAAAAAATCAGTGACATAGAGGACAGAACAGGTGAAATTGAAAAAGAACACAGAGAGAAAAGAATGGAAAAAATTGAGCAGGGGCTCAGGGAGTTGAATGATAACATGAAGCACACTAATATATGTGTTACAGGAATTCCAGGAGGAAAAGAGAAAAGAAAAGGTGCAGAAAGAGTATTTGAGGAAACAATAGCTGAAAACTTCCTAACTCTCAGGAAAGATATGAATATATGAGTCCAGGAAGCATAGCATACTCCAATTAGAATAAATCCAAATATACCTACCCAAGACATACTATTTAGAATGCCAAATGACAAAGATAAAAAGAAAATTCTGAAAAGCATCAAGGGAGAAGTGAAACATCACATACAAGGGATGTCCATTAAGACTTAGTGAGATTTCTCTTCAGAAACCATGGAGGCAAGAAGGCAGTGGTATGATATAATTAAGGTACTGAAAGAGAAGAACTGTCAATCAAAAATTCTTTATCCAGCAAAACTGTCTTTCAAATGTGAGTTTAAAATATTCACAGATAAATAGAAACCAAGAAAGTTCATAAACAAGAATCTAGCAGAATCACTGCAGGAAACACTAAAGGGTGTTCTGCAGTCAGAAAAGACAAGACAAAAGAGAGAGGCTTGGTGGAGAGTGTGGAAGTGAAAACTATCAGAGAGGGTAACCAAAAGGGTGAAAATACAGACAAAAGTAGACTATGACATAGGAAATCCAAAGAATAAAATGGTTGAAGTATTAATGCTGGGAAGCGGCTGTGGCTCGGTCAGTGGGGCTCCCGTTTACCATATGGGAGGCCCCGGGTTCGGTTCCCGGGGCCTCCTGGTGAAGGCAAAGCCCGCCCGCACGGCGTGGTTAGCTGACCCAGCGAGCACAAGCAGCAAGGGGGGGATAAATGAATAAATAAATAAAATATTTAAAAAATAAAAATAAAAAAAAAAGAAGTAAGTAATGCCTTTACAGTAATAACATTGAATGTTAATGGACTAAACTCCCCAATCAAAAGATATAAGCTGACAGAATGGATAAGAAAACATGAGCCATCCACATACTGTCTGCAGGAGACTCACCTTAGACCCAACGATGCAAATAGACTGAGAGTGAAAGGTTTGAAAAAGATATTTCATACAAACAGTAACCAAAAAAGAGCAGGGAGGGAAACAGATGTGGCTCAAGCGACTGGGCCCCTGTCTACCATATAGAAGGTCCAGGGTTCGATTCCTGTGGCCTCCTGGTAAAAGGTAAGCTGGCTTGCGCAGCGAGCTGGCCTGAGCAGAGAGCTGGCCCATGTGGAGTGCTGGCCGGCATGGAGCACTGGCCCATACAGAGAGCTGGTGCAGCAAGATGATGCATCAAAAAGAGACACAGAGGAGAGGCAATAAGAGATGCAGCAGACCAGGGAGCTGAGGTGGCACAAGAGATTGAATGCCTCTCTCCCACTCCAGCAGGTCCCAGGATTGGTTCCTGCTGCTGCCTAAAGAGAAGACAAGCAGACACAGAAGAACACAGAGAGCAGATAATGAGCACAAAAACAATGAGGTGGAGAGGGAAGGGGGAGAAACAAACAAACAAACAAACAAACAAATAAATAAATAAATCTTTTTAAAAAGGCATTCTTTAAAAAAAAAAAAGAGCAGGGGGTAACTATACTAATATTGGACAAAACAGACTTTAAATGCAAAAAAAGTGGTAAGAGATGCAAAAGGCCATTATATATTAATAAAAGGGACAAACAAAAAACAAACAAAAATTTCCTCACCTTTCCATCTCTCTCTGTTTCCCCTGCTGTACATAGCTGCTATTTCTGGCTATTCTTACACATTTATTTAAAAGTTTTATAGAGTTATATTCAATAGAAAAAAAACAAAATGGCACAAAACTATATCTTTTATTTGTACATATATGTATGTAAATACATAGAAGTGGTATGGGAAGATGCATGCCAAACTGCCAATGGTGGTTTTTCTGGGGCAGTTAATGAAAACCAAGAGTGACTGATGTAAGCTTTATCTGTATTTCTACAATAAGAATATTTTGTACACTATTTGTGAATTAAAATATATGTTTAAAAAATTATATGTTTGGCAGTTCATTTTATTCAGACTGGGAAACTACTGGGCCCTACCTGGCAGAGTAGGCAAAGTGAAAAACTGAGTTAGAAACATACAAGAAGGTGGTTCTGACTTTCTGAAGTTGTTCCAGTGTCTGCCATCTCTGTAAAAATGGTAGCTTATTTCTTACTGTTTCTTTAGACTTGATAAAGTACTTTGCTAGCACCATCCATTTAATGGAAAAATTGATGTGTTCCTCAAAGAGGAAGAGCAAATTAGCAAAGTGACTGAAGGGACCCCAAGTCTTTTTGAACTAAAAGAGAAGCAATCTGGTTGATGATAGTGAAAGAGAAGAAATCCTGTTCAAAGTGCAAGAATTAATCAAGAAGGGTGATTAAGATGGCAGCCTGCTGGGTGAGAGCACGGTGGCTTGGATGGATATGTGTTTATTTTATTTTATTTTATTTTATTTTATTTTATTTTATTTTATTTTATTT
>JAKSZT010054487.1:33744857-33803256 GCA_026826555.1 Tolypeutes matacus | reverse complement strand
TTTATTTTATTTTATTTTATTTTATTTTATTTTATTTTATTTTATTTATTTATTTATTTATTTATTTATTTATTTATTTATTTATTGTGGGTAAAAAATCAAAATTTTCACAATACACACCAACATTTGCAAAACGATATATAAATGTATATGCATATATGTGCATTTGCTTACAAAAATGTTATTTATGTATATATATAAATATATTTTAAGAGGTGCTTAGATACCCAAAATATTACACGGAACCCACTGGGATTCCCATGTTGCCCACATCCCACACCTCCCACCACATCCCACACAAACATCTCCCACAAGAGTGGCCCACCACCCTCAATGGAGTTGCACATTCTGGGGCCTTGCCACTAACCATAGACCACAGTTCACCCTGTAGACAACACTCTCTCCCACACAGTTCTTAGTGGTATGGGCTATTTTAAAATGGCCTACATCCGTTGCCACAAAGGTACTCAAGACAACCTCCAAATTCCAAAGCAGCCCCCGTATTTCAACTGCTCATCCCCTCCCTGCCCCAAAAGTGTCTAGTGGCCACTGGCTCCACCTCATTGTTATAATTTCTTCCATTGCTAGAATCACCATATGTGAACAACAGAATACCATCAAGTCCATTCTAGTCCATAGTTCTTCCCCCAATCCTGAGGGGACTGGGATGGTGATGTCCACTCCACCTGCAAGTGAGAGAGGGCTTATATTCCATGGATATGGTGGGTGGGATGATCCTGCCTGCAGATGCAGGCCCTCTCCATTCCCTGGGCTGGCTGTTGCCCATCGTTGTCCCCTCGCCAGGTGACTTGGATGAGTCCATTGAGCTGTAGGGTAGGAGTTGCAGCTCCACCGAGATTCCATGCACACCTGGCACATAGGTAGGCCAGAAGCTCCAGTCTCTGGAAGTATACCTAAAAACTTCAGCATCACATATAGGTTTGAATAGAAGGGACTGATGAACCATGTGCAGGGAGGACTTACTTGAGTCCAATTCTGTCACTCTCAGGAGCACAGATTCCAAAATAGAGCCCACTGATAAGGCATCAGTCTCTGGGTCTAACCCCACTTATATAGGACTGGGTGTCTCCAGAGCTCTCAGGAGGCCCTCTGTGTGGGGTGACAGGCACTTAGATGTTCTATGAGCTCCTACTGAGGTGTGCGTAAGAGTCACCTCTGGGATGAGCTACCGACTCTCTTTGAAGTCTCTTAGCCACTTGAACTCATTAGTCTTTACCTTTTCCCCCTTTAATTCAAGGTCTTTTTCCAGTTGTGTTGCCAGTTGGCACTTGGTATTAATCCCTCGTTGCCAGGGAGGATCATCCCAGGGAGTCATGTCCCACGTTGGGGGGAAGGTAATGCGATCATATGCTGAGTTTGGCTTAGAGAGAGGCCACATTTGAGCAACAAGGAGGCTCCCAGGTGGCTACCCTTAGGCACCCCACAACTGCAGGCTAAGTCTCAGTTACAAGAGCAAAGACTCAAAAGGGTAGTCATCAATAAAAAGAACACATCAGTGGGTCATCCTCTTTTGACAGACACTGTCCCTGCACTCAGACGACTATTGCTGCTCCCTTGGAGACTGTGGCAGAGCTCTCCAGGCTAGGAATTCAGATTCCCTCATTTATTGTGTGATTGTCCACCCATCGTGACCATGCCCCATCTTTTGATCTTTTGATCGATTTTGTATATCTTTCATGTATATTCAGATGAACTAATTCCCATGAAACCCCCCACCCAGACACCCCCAACCAATAATCCCCTGCAGTACCCATTATAACCCTTCTGTGATCCAAATCCTCCATGAACATGTAGTCCATAAAAGAATCAAATACACTTACTAGGAAAAAGAAACAAGTATGATAAGCTTACATGCAAGAGACAAACATAAGGAAACTCAGGGGAAAAAAAAAAAAAAGAAAGAAAAGAAAAGGAAAAAAAACAGATAAACAAAAAACAAAACAATGTAAAATATAATTGGCGGATTGGGACATTCAGAAAATGGGTAAAAAGGCAAAGGGAATGCCTTTAAATATATATATATATTCATTCTTTTTTCCTTTCTCTCCTTTTCTTCCCTCCTTCCTTTTATCACTGTGTTATCAGATGTCTGGTGTGCCGTGACACCTTCCCCCTCTCAATCCCCATTGTCTCCCAATTTTTCATTTGATTTTCAAAGTTTTAGGTCACAGCAAAGTCACATACAGAGTGCCGGAGACTCCCAGATACCAAACCACCCCAACTTCCCCACCCCATATTGACCCCCCCTTTTTTTTGAATGTTAGCATTGTTATAACTGTTATACAGATAGCAAAATACAGCAACTAAACATTGTCAATGATTTACAGTATAGTTTATAATTTAGATGATAGTTTAATAATTTTGATGATATTTACCATGTCCTGTGTCCATTACTGTAAGGTAATGAAAACCTTCCCCATAACCACCAAACACCCCATTAGATCTTGACTGTTCCCTTCCCCCCAGCCCCCCAGGGCCCATGATACCACCCTCTCCCTACCCATGGAATGTCAAGTTTCACAGTTACATGCCCTGGGGATTTGAAACTGCCCTTCCTAATCCACCCACCCCCCAGTCCTGCACCTCCAAACCCAGGAACACCACCACTCATCTGCCCCATCCCCCAACATGCAACCACACTCTATCCCTTTACCATAGATTATGTCCATATGGGTGATGGCTCAAAGCCTGCTCTTCTCTTACTCTCCTTTGTTAACCTATCTTTCAGACAGTGGTTCTCAGAGACTGCTCACTTTCCTCAGTTCAGATCAGTGAGGTCATATACTGTTCATCCTTCAGTGCCTGGCTTGCTTCACTCAACATAAGGTCTTCAAGATTCATCCACGTTATTCCATGTGTTAGCACTTTGTTCCTTCTTACAGCTGAGTAATATTCCATTGTATGTATGTACCACATTTTGCTTATCCATTCATCTGTTGATGGGAACCGGGTCTGATTCCAACTTTTGGCAATGGTGAACAATGCCGCTATGAACATTGGTGTGCATATATCTGTTTGTGTTTTTGTTTTCAGTTCTTCTGAGTATATACCCAGCAGTGGAATTGCTAGATCATATGGAAGATCTATTGCTAGTTTTCTGAGGAACCGCCAAACTGTCCTCCACAGTGGCTGGACCATACCGCAGTCCCACCAGCAGTGGATGAGGGTTCCTCTTCCTCCACATCCTCTCCAACATTTAGTGTCTCCTGTTTTTTTAATAGCTGCCATTCTAATGGGTGTAAGGTGGTATCTCATTGTAGTTTTGATTTGCATTTCCCTGATAGCAAGCGATGCTGAGCATTTTTTCATGTGCTTTTTAGCCATTTGTATTTCTTCCTTGGAGAAGGGTCTTTTCAGGTCACTTGCCCATTTTTTAAATGGATTGTTTGTCTTTTTATTTTTGAGGTATAGGATTTATTTTTATATACAGGATATTTGGCTCCTATCAGATATATATGGTTGCCAAATATTTTCTCCCATTGGGTAGTGTAGCTGTTTGGCAATCTGATGTAATTATGAATTCCAAAAATATAATTGGATCATGCTTGTAAACTGATCTGTTAATCTGGGCATGTGACATTACTGAACTCCTTTTTAAGTTCTAGAAGCTTTGTTGTAGATTTCTCAGGGCTCTCTACATATAGGATCATGTCATCTGCAAATAATGAAATTTTTACTTCTTCTTTTCCAATTTGGATGTCTTTTATATCTTTTTCTTGGCTCAGGGCTCAAGTAAGTACTTCTAAGACAATGTTAAATAGGAGTGGTGATAGTGGGCATGCTTGTCTTGTTCCCAATCTCAGAGGGAAAGCTTTTAGGATTTCACCATTGAAGATGATGTTAGCTTTGGGTTTTTCATATATACCCTTTTTTATATTCAGAAAGTTTCCTTCTATTCCTATCGTTTGCAGTGTTTTTATCAGGAAAGAGTGCTGTATTTTGTTGAATGCTTTTTCTGCATCTATAGAGATGATCATGTGATTTTTTTCTTTCAATCTGTTTATGTGGTGTATTACATTGATTGATTTTCTTATGTTGAACCATCTTTGCATATCCGGCATGAAACCCACTTGGTCATGGTGTATAATTCTTTTGATATGTTATTGAATGCGATTAACAAGTATTTTGTTGAGGATTATAGTGTCTAGGTTCATTAGAGATATTTGTCTGTAATTTTCCTTTCTTGTGGTATCTTTGTTTGGCTTTGGTATTAGGGTAATGCTGGCATCATAGAATGAGTTAGGCAATGTTCCTTCTACTTCTATTTTTTGGAAGAGCTTAAGCAGGATTGGTGTTAGCTCTTTCCAGAATGTTTGGTAGAATTCAGCTGTGAAGCCATCTGGTCCTGGACTCTTCTTAGTTGGGAGGTTTTTGATGACTGAGTCTATCTCTTTACTTGTAATTGGACTGTTGAGTTCATCTATTTCTTCTTTCATCAATGTCAGCTGTTTGTGGGTTTCTAGAAACTTGTCCATTTCCTCTAAATTGTCATTCTTGTTGGCATATAATTTTTCAATTATATCCTCTTATGATACTCTTTATTTCTGTGGGGTCAGTAGTGATATCATCTTGCTCATTCCTTATTTTATGTATTTGCATCTATTCTCTTTTTTTCTTTGTTAGTCTGGCTAAGGGTTTGTCAATTTGTTGATATTCTCGAAGAACCAGCTTTTGGTTTTGTTTATTGTTTCCAGTGCTTTCTTATTCTCTATTTCACTTAGATCTGCTTTAATCTTTGTTATTTCCTTCTTTCTACTTCCTTTAGGTTTAGTTTGTTGTTGTTTTTCCAGTTCCTCCAGGTGTGCAGTTAGGTCTTCAATTTTAGCTCTTTCTTCTGTTTTTATATATGAATTTATGGCTATGAACTTCCCTCTCAGGACTGCTTTCGCTGCATCCCATAGGTTTTGATATGTTGTGTTGTCGTTTTCATTAGTTTCAAGGTAGTTACTGATTTCTTTTGAGATTTCCTCTTTGACCCACTGTTTGTCTAAGAGTGTGTTGTTTAACTTCCATATCCTTGTGCCTAACCTGTTTCTCTGGCCCTTAGTAATTTCCAACTTCATTCCGTTGTAGTCAGAGAAATTACTTTGTATAATCTCAATCTTTCTGAATTCATTGAGTGTTGTTCTGTGGCCTAGCATGTGGTCTATTTTGGAGTATGTTCCATGTGCACTGGAGAAGAATGTAAACCCCGCTGTATTTGGGTGCAGTGTTCTGTATATGTCAATTAAATCCAGGTCTTCTAATGTATTGTTGAGTGCCTTAGTTTCTTTATTGATTCTCTTTCTAAATGTTCTGTCTAATGATGACAGTGGTGTGTTGAAGTCCCCTGCTATAATTGTAGAGGCATTTATTTCTCCTCTTAGTTTTTCCAGAGTTTGCCGCACATATTTTGAGGCACCCCGATTAGGTGCGTAACTGCTGATGATTGTTCTCTCCTCTTGAGAGATTACTCCTTTTCCTAACATGTAGTGTCCATCTTTGTCTCTTACAATAGTTTTGCATTTAAAGTCTATTTTGTCTGATATTAGAATAGCTACTCCTGCCCTTTTTTGGCTATTGTTAGCTTGTAAAATGGTTTTCCAGCCATTCACTTTCAGCCTCCTTGAATCCCTGGGCCGAAGCTGGGTTTCTTGTAGACAGCATATAGATGGATCATATTTTCTTATCCATTCTGCCAATCTGTGTCTTTTGATTGGTGAATTTAATCCATTAACATTCAGTGTTATTATTCGTAACGAATTTCTTACATCAGCCATTTTTTCTTTGGGTTAATGTATGTCATATGTTGTTTTGTTTCTCTTTTTGACTTTTCAGTTGTTTTTAAACTCTCCTCCAACTCTCTCTCCTTTGTTTTTTCCTTTCAATTTGTAGAGATTCCTTTAGTATTTCTTGAAGTGCTGGTTTCTTCTTGACATACTCTCTTAATAGCTGTTTATCTGTGAATATTTTGAACTCTCCATCATTTTTGAATGCCAATTTTGCTGGATAGAGAATTCGCGGCTGGAAGTTTTTTTCTTTTAGTGTTTTGACTATGTCATACCACTGTCTTCTTGCCTCCATGGTTTCAGCTGAGAAATCAGCACTTGATCTTATTGTGCTTCCCTTGTATGTGATGGTTCTCTTTTCTCTTGCTGCCTTGAGTATTTTCTCTTTGTCTTGAGCATTGGACATTTTGACAAGTATATGTCTTGGAGTTGGCCTGTTGGGATTTATACTATTTGGGGTGCACTGTGCTTCCTAGATCTGCACATCCAGCTCTCTCAATAGGGTTGGGAAGTTTTCAGCCATTATTTCCTTCAACACTCCTTCTGTTCCCTTTCTCTTCTCTTCTCCTTCTGGGATCCCATAATGCGTATGTTTGCGCGTTTTGTATTATCAGTTAATTCCCTGAGACCATGCTGAATTTTTTCTATCTTTTTGTCTATCTGTTCTACAATTTCTTTGATTTCAACTGTATTGTCTTCCATATCACTAATTCTTTCCTCTGCCTGTTCAAATCTGCTGCCATGTGAGTCCAGCATCTTTTTCATTTCTTGGCTTGTGCCTTTGTTCACCATCATATCCATTACCTTTTTAGGTGTGTTAGCTATTTCTTCAGTATGTTCTCCCAGTGTCTTCTTTATATCCTTAATCTCTTCCTTCAGTTCCTTAAGTTGGTCCATGATATTTGTTTGGATACTTTTGATTAGTTGTTCGATGTTCTGCATTGCTTCCTGGTTTTTATTTTGTGCATTGGACTGGTCCATGTTTTCCAGTTTCTCAGAGTCATTTGTATTTTCCTGTTGCCCTCTGGTCATCATATTATCTTGATGGGTTTGTTCAGTTGATTAGGTTTTCTCTATGCTCTAGAATTTTATTTAGCTGTTGGTTCTGCGTGTGAGTTAAGTTTTCTCTTTGGCAGTTTTTCTTCTTATTTTATTTCCTTGCTTCTTTCTATGTTCCCTTGAAGGCAAAAGGTTAGGGCCAGATGAATCAAAAGATGTAAGGAAGGCAGAAGGATAATAGAAATATTGATAAAAGTTAGAAGAGGGGCAAAGTGAGACTTAATGAGATGAATATTTAACTTTTGTAGGCAGTGTAGAGTACTAGGAAAAAATATGGAGTTCCTACAATGGACTGGGAAAACAAATGGAGGAATATATATATAGTGATTTAGAAGGCTAGAATTATGAGGAGGGAGAGGAATAGTAAAGAAAGGTCTGAAAGGATAAAGTTAATACTAATAAAAAAAAAAAGAAGAAGAAAACAAAATAGATGGAATAGAAATTGACACCCTTAAGTTGTGGGCCTATGAAAAAATGTTGTCTCTAAGAGCCACAACAGAAAACAGAAGGCAGAAAGATGCAGGAAGGATAAGCGATAGTTTGTAATACAGAATCAATATATACAGCGAGTGGGAGATTACTGTGGAAAGACCAGCAAAGAAGTGACAAGCTGGCAGCATCTTAAAAAAAAAAAAAAAAAAATAGAAGGAAAAAGTAAGGGGGGAGGAAAGAGGAAATAATAGCAAGAGACCAGAAATAAACAGAGAGAAACGGAAGATCCACACAGGCAAGCAAACAGAGCTAACGGGGGTCAATGATTCCCCTAGGGTCCACATGGACCCTTCCTGCCTACTTGTGTTTATCAATCAATTTCCCCACATTTCTATATGCAGGTCCTGAAGCAGCTTTTAGCTATTAAACTAAATTAAAAAGAATTCATTTTTCATTTGTTGAGGTGACCTCACTTTTTTTTTTAATTTTTATTTTTTTAGCCAAATGCAGGACCCAAAGTAATTCCTCCTCTAGACCAACCCCCTTACGGAAGGGACCCTAGCTGGGCCCGTGGAAATTAATCAAGCACGTCCCACTTTCCGGACTCCCCAGGTTAGCTGAAGCTCTGTTGTTAGTCAGTGAGGAGTGCTAAAGATGGCGGATTCCGCCCCTTCTGGAGCCGAGCTCCAACGTCACCGGGCTGCTCAGTAAATCAGTTTGAGTGCAGATTCGCGTCTGCTCTCAGCCTGGTGCTGCTTCAGGTCGGCTTATCTGTTCCCCAAAGCTATGGGGCGGTACAGGCAGCCAGATTGATGTCTAAAAATATAAAATACCCTTCCCTGTCTTCCAACAGAACCCTCCCTTTTTTGGGAAGTGTCCCTTCTTCCTGGCTCCACAGCAGCCCGGGTCTTATCCCTGGGTGGCTAGGGAAATCAGCTCCGTTCCCCGACCAAAATCCCCCCTCTGGTTCACCGGGTACTGATTAGCTCGTTTGTTCTGTTCACACAAGGTCCAAGGGGCACCAGGCAGCCAGATCCCCAGAAAATAAAACTTTTTCGCCGTGCTCGCGGCTCCAGATGGCGTTTTATTTTATTTTTCCTCCCTAACCGCGGGGCTCAGCCGTCTGTGCCAAACACCACCGGGAGCCTTAAAACTCACGAATCTCTACCATTCCATCCACGCCGTTGATCCACGCAGATATATGTCCCAAGCTTCTCACTCCACGCGTGCACAGCACAGACTCCTGGGCAGGACCCCATCCACAATCGGCCTTGCTCTGGGAGCTTGCAGTGTGTGCCCTCCTACATAACGCCATCTTGGCCTCCTCTGGATATGTGTTTAGATTCTGCATTTTTGCTTATGTAGGTGTGATGACTAAATCTAACCTGGTTCTCTGGCCAGTGATTATGTGCACCTTACAATGGAATAAAACAGGCTATGAGGGAGACTGCTCTTTTCCTTTCAGTGTCTACACAGTACAAGGAACAATAACAATATTGTATCTATGTTGGTTGATTTATATTATCTTGGCCTGAAATTTCAGCATAATCTTAAATATTTCGCCTCTGATTTTTTACAGCAGCCTGTTTGGGAGCAGGGCCTGATATTTTATCTGCCCTGGTATAGCAAGAATGTCTAGGTCCAGGTAATGAGAATGGGTTCTCAGTCCCCATGCCTTCTTTCTCTCTTTAGCTAGAGTTGTTGCTCTCATTGAAAGCAGAGGGTCACACTAGCCCAAACTAGATCTTGGATCCAAGTAGGAAAGTAGATAGGGAAGAAGGGATTGTATTAGGAAGGCAGGAGGCTTGGAACCTCCATAATTCCATCTTCTTCCCACACAGACCAGACTAATACACAGCATGGAGGTTAAAGTAAATTAAAGACAACACGTAGTATCCAAAGATAAATCTCCCATACACTTTCAGATTTATCTATTTGAGACCCATCTAGGTTAATTAACTAACTCTCTTGGGAACCAGTCTGATCCTAATATCTAGCTGAAGACAAACACTATGCTAAAAATTATAATGCCTGATGGATTTAGAAGACAGAAGTAAATGTATGCTACAAGCCACAGCTTCAGACTAGGGGCTACCACAGCTTTTGTTACAGAGTAAGCATCCAATAAGTTATGAATGAATGAATGAAGAAGGAACTCTGAAATATTCATAAAATATTTTAAGGTAGATGACAAAACTGACTTGTGGAGATTTTGGAAACTAAAAGAACAGATTATTCAAAGATCTTGACTCACCCTAATTAAGAGACCCCCTCCTGATTTTACCATTTTTCTCCTGTGGCATGGAAACACATTCCAGGACCAGAGGGAAGCTTCCCAGGTTTAGTTATACCCAAATGGAGGCTCCGCATGCTTGTGAATACTGAAGAGTTCATTATAATATTGGCTTTGCCCTCCTTCTACCAAATGGAACTGGTCTTGTAAACAAATAGCTAGTTGGCTTAAAGACTATTTAAGTATAAGCAGCAGAGAAAAAGGAGTGTTTAGGGTGTCAGAAAAAATTAAATTGAGGGCTTATGTTTCTATTTCTGTTTGAAGTCTTTCCAATATCTTTCACTATGTTAAAATTATGTTTCTATTTCTGTTTGAAGTCTTTCCAATATCTTTCACTATGTTAAAATTACCTCTGATTAGATTGATTTAAGATGCAATGTTCTTGACATGTTGTCAAGCTATTGAAAATGATGGAGGCCCTGCGAGCAGGTGAGCCACCAGGCCCCGTTCGCGGGTGCACCATCAGGCCCCATGAGCCACGCAGCAAGATGATGACATAATAGGAGAGTGACACAAGGGAGGGCCAAGACGAGACACACAGAAAAACCAGGAACTGAGGTGGCACAGGTGGTAGTAGGACGCCTCTCTCCCATATCAGCAATTCCAAGGATCGAATCCCTGTGAAGAGAGGAGGAGAAGGATGAGAAGAGAGGGCAGGAAATGGACACAGAGAGTTGCCCAGTGAATGGACACAGAAACAGCAAAAATGGGTGTGTGTGTGTGTGTGTGTAAAAATGGATAAAATTAAATGAATAAATAAATTCTTAAAAAATATATATAGGGGAGGAAGATACAGTCTATCGTTAGTAGTAATACTTTGACGATGCTCTTTCATGATTTGTTAACAAATGTTTCACAACAATGCAGGATGTTTGGTGGGGGGGGGTGATTTGTGGGAACCCTGAATGATGTTATGCATGTTTGCTTTGTAAGTTCATGATGTTTACTAAACACTTCTAGTTTATGTATGTTCATGTATGAATGATGTATGTCAATAAATTGTTTTTTTTTTTTAAAAAAAAAAAAAAAAGAATGATGGGCAAGAACTGGAAGAGGAGCAGAATTTCAGGGTGTTTATGCAGAAGGGGATCTGGAAAGTTGGGGACTGAGAAATCCAGGGGTGGTATTTAAGAAGATACCATGAAGAAGTTTAGTTGAATTGTAGCTGTGGAGACAGAAAGAAAAATAAATATTGCCAAGTTTATGATAAAAAAAGGAGAGAGATAAACAAACAAGGAAGAAAATAAGCAGGTGTATGGGAGAAAGGAGAGCTAGTTGATCAAGGAAATAAGAGAACCAGATGAGATTTGCAGGAAGAGAAAGTTGTTAGCATAATCAATGACACAATCCGGTACAAGTACTAGCTGTGATATTACCTGCGTCATTGGATCTGTGATAGAAATCTCAACAGTGCTCTTTATCTTTCTTATACTAGTGCACCAAATATGACATAAATAGTGCAGCTAATGAACTATGCTTTCCTATATGAAGTCAAAGTTATACATTTCATAATTGACCTTTTAATGGGGTATCTGGTCTTCAAACAGTGAAATTAAATGTGAATTTGGATTTGGATTGTATATATCCTAGAGTAGCTATGCTAGGATTAAGCATAAAAAATATCATGCTTAATTTTATGAAAATGCACTGGTGATTTAAAATCAACCATTTGGAAAGCAAATCCTTTACTGTTTCTTTCAAAAGTATTAAAAGATTACTCTTGTAAAGACCATGGCATGACTATTTTTAAGTTAAATGAAATTTAAATGCATTTCCTTTTTTATTGAAATTTGCAATTCACAGTTTATGCCAAAATCATTTTGATTTGGCTGCTGACTTTGTAAATATTTGGAACATTAGTGAAAAATATGGATATTTAAAGAATTTTTAACACACTCTGCTTAATGTAATCCAATAAGTTCTCTACAGCAAATGACTTCTACAGCTTAGTAACATTTCCAAATTGACACACAGTCTGTGTTTACCTTGAGAGACTTTAGTAAATCAAGATTTATTGAGCCATTCATAAATTTATTTCAAAAAGCATCTAGATCTAATGTAGAGGTGAGTAAAGGAGGGAGAGAAAATGTAGTTTAGTATGCAAAGTAAATAAAATTTTGAAGACTTGATAATTCTATTCAGGAATTTTTTGGCTAAAAGTTCCAATGTCTTAAGACTCTGATTGTGTTGATATGGACAGGAGAATCAAATAGAAATCAAAAGTTGGTTTGCACTGTTTGCATGACGCTGTTTGTTTACAATCCACAAATCTTAGCGCCTGCAAGTAACATCACATAAAAATCTGTGTTTTGGGATTTTTTAATTTGCAAGTTTCTTGCTTATTAAAAGCACCATTATTCATAGGTTAGTAAGTAAGTTCTGGTCCTCCAAGATGCTCAGGCGGTGCTGTCAGAATTAGAAGTATAAGAGTTTTCTTAGGGGAAAGTCCATGTTTTAGTTTTCTAAGTTGTTCAAAGCAAATACCATGAAATTGCATTGGCTTTAACAATGGGGATTTACTAACTTAGAAGCTCACAGTTTTTTTTCTTTTTTTTTTTTTTTGAGGTGCTGGGGATTGAACCCGGGACTTCATAAGTGGGAAGCCAGCACTTAATCACTGAGACATATCAGTTCCCCTGGATTTTTTTTTTTTTTTCATTTGTTTGCTTGTTGTTTGTTTGTTTTGTTTTGTTTTGAGGAGGCACGGGGAACCAAACCCGGGACCTCCCATGTGGGAAGCAGGTGCTCAACTGCTTGAACTACATCCACTTCTGGAAGCTTACAGTTTTTAGGCTGAGAAAAATGTACAAATCAAGGTATCATCAGGCGATGCTTTCTTCCCTAAGACTGGCTGCCAGTGATCTTGGACTCCTCTGTCACATAGCAAGGCACATGGCTGTGTCTGCTGGTCTCTCCCTTTTCTCCCAGGTTTCCTTGTTTTCAGCGTCTTGCTTCTGTGGCTTTCTCTTTCTTTTTCTCTGTATTCATCCCATTTATAAAAGGCTACAATAAGAAGACTAAGACCCACTCTGACACACCTTAACTGAAATAACCTCATCAAAAGGTCTTACTTAAAATAGGTTTACACCCATAGGAATGGATTAGCTTTAAGAACATGCTTTTCTGGAGTACATACAATTGCAAACCACCACAGTTCTATTAGAGATAAAGTAGAGAGGAGACAGAAGTAGTCAGGGAAAGCCTTCAAACAGCAATGCAGTTCTGACCTGTGGGAGGAGAGAGAGAAGGAAGGAAGATTGGATAGATAGGAAGGGCATCAGAGAGCAGTGCAGATCAGGGAAAGTCTTGGTGAGGTCAATGGGGGACCTCCAGAACAAAGATTGCCCACTAGAGGAGTCCTGCAGGAATGGGCAGGCTCCAGAACTTCTACCAGGCTCAGTCATTGGTGGGAGAAGCCTGGGGAGACTGTCACTTCAGGTTAATGCTGCAGAGGATCCTGGGGATGCAGCCTCTGGAAGCACCAGTAGGTTCTCTCTTGAAGGAGGGGATCTGAGTGGCACACCTTCATGGCTTCCCCAACAATGTCTTGGTTAGAGTCATTTTGTCTATTCTCTTGTAATCATCATCATCATCATCTCTCCCTCGGGTACAGCCTAGTTAACTTACAAAATGCTATCATATAATTTATCTAATTTTATCATGCTCATTTCACAACTGAAAGGGGTGCAGAGGCTAAGTGACATTGCTGCGATTAATTTTTATCAGAGACAGGACTTTCTTCACTAAACCCCAGCTGTCTCACTTTCATGCAGATATACTCTCAGACACTTTATCTTGATTTTGCTTCTTTTTTTAATGATGAAATCTAACATACAGCCAAAAAAAAAAAAAAAAAAAAGTGAATATGATTTATACATATGACCTAGTGAATAATTATTAAGTTATATACCTGCAAATCAAAACTCACTAACATGCCAGAAGTCCTGATATGTCCCTTCCCGATCTCAACCTCATCCTTTCCTTGAAAGACAGCCACTACATTAAATTTCGTGACTATCTAGTCTTACTCTTCTTCACAGTTACACCACCTACATATACTTCCCTAAGCAACGTAGTTTAATTTTACCCATTTGTAAAGTTTACATGGAGGAATCTGCACGAACTCCCGCTTCGCTGACTTCATAGGAGATTTCCGCCTCCAGGTCTGCAGCCCCACGACCCCCTACCCCTACCCCCCACCACTATCATTCTTGAAAGAAACTTTCTATGTGCTTGGAATTGTAGATTGGCAATTATTTTATTTCTGCATATAGAAACAATCATATTACTAGATTCCAGTCTCTATTGTTGCTCTTGAAAAGTTGACTGTCTCTGTCATTCATTTGACAACCTTTCTTTTTTTTTTTTTTTTTTTAATCACGGCTGCCTTTTATTATGTTACATAAAAAATATAAGGGATTCCCATATGCCCCACTCCCTACCCCTCCCACATTTTCCCACATTAACAACATCATTCATTAGTGTGGTACATTTGTTATAATTGATGAACACATTTTGGAGCATTGCCACTAAGTGTGAATTCTAGTTTACATTGTAGTTTACACTCTCTCCCACAATTTTGTGAGTTATGACAAGATATGTAATGGTCTGTATCTGTCATTGCAATGTCATTCAGGACATTCCCAAGTCCTGAAAATGCCCCCATATTACACCTGTTTTTCCCTCTCCCTCCTCTCAGAACCTCCTGTGGCCACTGCCTCCACATCAGTGATAAAAGTTCTTCCATTGCTAGAATCACAATAAGTCTGTAGTAGAATACCAGAAAGTCTACTCTAGTCCATCGTTCATTCCCCAATCTTGAGGATTCTGGGATGGTGATGCCCACTCCACCTCTAATTGAGAGGGGGCTTAGATCCCATGGGGAAGATGGATGGGACTATCTTGCTTGCAGTTGCAGACTCTCTCTGTCCTTTGGGATGGTTGTTGTCCATCATCATCTTCTTGTTAGTTGTCCTGGGTGAGTCCAATGAACTGGAGAGTAGGTATTGCAACTCTCTTGAGATTTAGGGCCCAGCCAGCACATGGACAGCCCAAAGATTTAAGTCTCTTGGACATACACCTATCAACTCTAGTACTAACTATAGGTCCAAATAGAAGGAGCAGAAGAGCCATGTGTAGGGAAGACACAACTGAGTTCAACTCTGTCACACTAGGGTGCATAAATTCCCAAGCAGGGCACACTGGCAGGACACCAAACTCCTGAGCTGTCTGACTTGCTATAGTGTCTAGATGTCTCCAGAATGGCTACTTTTTGAATAGTTGTCTTTTCCTTAGTGTTCTGCAGTTTCTCTATGACATGTCTAAATGTGAGATTCATTTTATATATTATGCTTGGGATTTGTTGGACTTCTTGAGTCTGTTTTCTCTGAGTTCTGAAAATTATCAGCTATCATCTTTTTAATTATTTTTCCTGACTTTTTCATGCTTCTCAATCTCTTCCCTTGTGGAACTCTGATTAAAAGTATGTTAGTTCTTTCTCTATCAATCATGTCTCTTAACTATCCACCACGTTTTCCATCTTTTGTCTCTCTATGCTGCATTCTGGTTAATTTTCTAACCTTCCGCTAAATCTTTTTCAGCTGCATCTAATTTGCTCGTACACTGAATTTTTATATTTGCCTCTTGTATTTTATATGTGTTTTTTTTGTACTATTTATTTGCACTGTTTGTTTGTTTTTCAAATCTGCTAGGTCTATTTTTAGAGTTTTCTTTCCTTGCAGATATTTTCAAGTTGATTTAAAGGAGTACACGTACTTGTTTTGTTTCTGGATCTGATAATCTCAATATCTCAAGACTTTGTGGATCTGTTTCTGTTGTCATTTTATTTTTCTGTTGATTGTTTTCCACAGTGTCTTATTTTCTTGTGTATTTGGTTATTTTTCACTGTCAACTGCTCCATGGTCTGCAAAAATTTCGTTTTATGATTTAAATTTTTTTTTTTTTTTACTTTTTATGATTCTTTGAGGCCTAGGACTGTGGTGCCTACCTGCAGAGAAGATTTACATTTCCTTCTCTAGGTCCCCATGGAAACCATTAATTTGGTATTGCCATAAATGAAGTTTATGGCTTTGAGTGATGGATATGACCCATACTTCAAATCTATACCGGGATAAGATGGTGATGACCACAATTTCTCAGTCTTTCACAACCTCCACTCTCCCCCTCTCCCCACCCTTGTTTACCTAGTGCCATGGCAAGCTTTGCTATAGTCCCTCAGGTGTGTGTTTTGAGGGGTGGCATAGGAATTAGGAGGTGGGGAATTTATTTCTAGTTTTTTTTTTCCTTGAGATGAAGCCTTTGGTACATAGCTTAATGTGGGGGAGGATCTCCTAGTAAACTTACCACCTTGGGTGGGCCCTGAGCCCTGAGCCTTAACTTCTTCTGTTCACTCCATTAGGCGTCCAAAATCAAAGTTCAAATTTACTGGGTTCAGCAAATGCCCTCAAGGTAGAAGATGCTTCAGTGTTCCATTTATTCCTTTGGATTCTCACTTTGCTTTGTACTTTGGCCTGGTATTCCCTTACTATTTCCAAATATTTGATTCTTTTAAGGAGATTTTAAAAATCTTATCCAACATTTTAGTTGTTTTCAGCAGTTTGGCCTGAATAATATAGTCTGTGTATAATTCCTTATGACAGATATCATAATCTGAAAGTTAACTATTGGAATGATTGGAACACATCTTTGAACATGGATGTATAATGCAGTGTAAAATATAGCCACATTGTTTTTCAGAGCATAAGAAAAACAGTTTTGATTTGGGGCATGAGGCTCTTATTTCCTTTTCTAAGATACAACTCCTTTGCAGGGGCATATCTCTGGCTGGACTAAAGTCACCAGTACAATTGTCTTGAGCATCATGGTTAATAGATTCTCTTCTGAATCTCAAAGCATAGGAAACCCTGGGTTGCCGATGGATGGTGACTCCTGTAATGGAGGGGCTCACATAGAGGGGCAGGGGAATGCCCCACCCAATCCAGTTGCTACCTATAATCTCCTCTCGTGCTTGCAACTGTAGCTGAAAGACATGGGATTTTAGGACAAAAAGAGAAATCTTGATTTCATTGTTTATTTTTGAAACATTGTCAAATGCATCATTGTTCAAATTTGACACATTTGGAATAAGTCACAGAAATATTTGATGGCTAATAGGTTTTAGAACATAGTCTACAGATGAACAAGAGATTGGGCCTTCTGCTTCCATTTTAGGATTAATTATAATGTCAGGGCCTCTTCTACTGAGGTTTCTCAACTAGTGACTTAGGCTCTGTTTGAAACATAAGTAAAATAAACATTAGGAGAAACAGTGCTTTCCTTTTTTCATTATGAATAAAAAGTTTAAAGCAAAATGTGTCCAAATCTGCATTGCAATGAGGGCTTCTATGAGAAAGTCTCTGTTTACAGTGAGAGGTGAAATAAGACAAGAACTAAACTTGCTCTTCTTAGTAAAGCTTGAAATTTGTTTCCTGGAAAAGAACAACATTTAAACCATTGCTTTTGGTGGAGGAAGAGGAAATAAATAATGAAAGTCATCAATTCCAAATGATACACTTTTTAAAAGTCTTCCTGCCACTTTTGGCATTATATGTGTTCCAAAAAATTCTTTCCAGGAATGTTACTAATCAGAATCTTCCTTGTGTTCAGTAGCCATGTTCACTGACATTTGTAACTTTACAAAGGCATAAAAGTCAATATGTCAACATGAAACACGTAACATGAGGTCGAAAGGTTGATGAGAAAACTGCATATCCTTAAACAGCAGCCTTTATTAGTATTAACCAAATTCATCTTTGGGAGATAATTCTGAAGAGCCCTTTTTATATGTTAAAGTTGTAGCTTTAAAACATCAATTCATTACAAAGTTAAAATAAGAGGGAAAATGTAGAGTGATTTACATACATGTGATTCAGTTATGACTCTAGGAAAATGACAAACCTAAAGAGGTGGCACACTTTAACATATTTCTAATGCTTTTTTTCTTTTGATCAGGGAAAGTTTGGGGATATATTTATTCGTACTGGGCTTTAATTTTCGTCACAGAAATCCTATCCTAATAGAATAGGTCATACCACGGTGATTCCTTTTTCAGGATCATATAAATCTGCCCATATGCCTCACATGCTGTGCTCTGTGCTCATCTGATATACTTGGCTAATTACTTTTTTTATATAATATATATATTTTTTATTTCTTAAAAGATATTTAGCTTACATAAATGTTACACAAAAAATATAGAGATTCTCATATGCCCCACTCCCCACACCTCCCACACCCTCCCACATAAACAACATCCTTCATTAGTGCAGCACATTCATTGCAATTGATAAGTGCATCCTGGCTCATTGCCACTGAGCATGGACCATAGTTCACATTGTAGTCCACACTCTCTCCCACAAAGTCCTGCATGTTATAGGGCGATATAAAATGGACTATATCTGTTGTTGCAATGTCATTCAGGACAATTCCCAAGTCCCGAAAAAGCCCCCATATTACAACTGTTTTTCCCTCTCCCTGCCCCCAGAAGCTCCAGTGGCCACTGCCTTCAAATCAATATTGTAATTTCTTCCATTGCTATAATCACAAGTCTATAGCAGAATATCAATAAGTCTACTCTAGTCCATAGTTCATTCTCCAATCCTGAGGATTCTGGGATGGTGATGTTCACGCCACCTCTAATTGAGAGGGGGCTTTGATCCCATACAGCCGATGGATGGGACTCTCTTGCTTGCAGTTGCAGGCTCTCTCGTTTCCTTGGTACGGTGGTTGTCAATCCTCACCTCCTAGTTAGTTGTCCTGGGTGAGTCCAGTGATCTCAAGAGTAGATGTTGCAACTCTGCTGAGACTGCAGGCCCAGCTGGCAAGTGGACAGCTCAAAAGACTCCAGTCTCTTGGACGTACACCTACAAACTCCAGCACCAAGTATAAGTTTAAATAGAAGGGACATATGAGCGATGTGTAAGGATCCATAGTTGAGTCCAACTCTGTCACTCTCAGGAGCACAAACTCCAGAGTAGGGCCCACTGGCAAGGCACCAAACTCCGGAGCTTTCTACCCTCACCATAGGACCTGGGTGTCTCAGAGCCCTCAGGTACTCCACTATTTGGGGTAGTACCCACTTTGGCAGTCTATGAGATCCTGCTGAGATGTGCATAAGCGTTACCTCTGGGATGACCTCCCAACTCCCTTTGAAGTTTCTTAGCCATATAAACTCATTTGTCTTTACCTTTTCCTCCTTTTATTCAAGGTCTTTTTCCAGTTGCCTTGCTAGTTGGTGCTTGGTAGTAATCCCTTGGTGCCAGGGAGGCTCATCACTGGGAGTCATGTCCCATGCTGGAGGGAAGGTAATGCATTTATATGGTGAGTTTGGTTAGAGAGAGGCTACATTTGAGCAACAAGGAGGGTCTCAGGAGGCAACTCTTAGGCACCCCATAACACTGGGCTAACTTTCAATTTCAAGAGAAAAGCCCCATAAGCAGAGTCATCAATATCAAGAGCCCATCAATGGATCATCCTCCTTCACCAGTCATTGCCCTGCACTTGGGGGACTGTTGCTGCTCCATTAGAGAATGTGGCAGAGCTCCCCAGGATGGGAATTCAATATTCTCTAGGTTATTGTGTGAGTCTCCACCCACTGTGACAATGCCCCGTGAACATTTGAACATATTTATATACCTTATATGTATGCCCAGGTGAACTTCCTCCCATGTATCCCCCATCACTGACACTCCACACCAATGATCCCCCCCACCCCAGTTGTAACCCTTCTGTGATCCGAAACTTATTCAAAAATGAAGCCAATAAAATAGCCAAATACAATTAAAAGTAAAATGAAATAATAATGGCAGGTTTAAATATAAGAAATAAAATACATAAAAATTTAAAAAAACTAAAATTAAAATTCAATTACAAAATTGGGATATTAAAAAATAATGAAAAATATTAAAAAAAAACTTTTTTGACATTTTGTCTTTCATCACTCAAATATCTGGTGTCCTGTATGTACAGTGGTATTTTCTTCCAATTATTCCCCAGTGTCTTACTTTTTTTCATTTGTTTTCAAAGAAGTTTTAGGTCACAGTAAAGTCACATACAGAATACAGGGGACTCCCATATACCCAATATCCTCCCCCTTTTCCCTCTTCCCACATTGTATTCGTCAGCCAAAGGGGTACTGATGCAAAATACCAGAAATCGGTTGGTTTTTATAAAGGGTATTTATGTGGGGTAGAAACTCACAATTACTGGGCCATAAAGCATAAATTTCTTCCCTCAACAAAGTCTGTTGCTATGTGTTGGAGCAAGGCAGCTGCCGACATTTGCCAGGGTTCGGGCTTCTTGGGTTCCTCTCTTCCTGGGGCTGCGTTTCTCTCCAGGCTCAGTGCCTCTGTTTCCTCCACAAGGTCAGCTGTAGACTATGAGGCTCTCTAGGCTTTGCCTCTCTCCACAGGGCCAGCTGTGAACTCTCAGGTGACTGGCTTGCCTCTATCCTGGGGCCTTCTCTCCTTCCTTACCAGAACTCCAACATCAAAACTGCTTCAAATCTGTTCTTTGCCATGTCTTTTATATTTGATTCCCGCCCCACCAAGGAATGGGGCTCAACACCCTACTGACGTGGGCCAGTTAACACCCTAATCATAACTTATTCATGCCCAGATTAGCAGACCAGTTTACAAGCATGATCCAGTATCTATTTTTGGAACTCATAATTACATCAAGCTGTCAAACTGCTACACATATTAATACCTTTTTATATGTGGATGGTACCTTTGTTATAACTGATTACAAATAGTGAAACATAGCTACTAACCATGGTCAATGGTTTAGATTATAGACCATACGCTTTAAAATTTTTGATGATATTTAACATGGCCTGTGTCCGGCTAATTACTTTTTCAATCAGAAATTCTCTTTTACTGAGCACATTTAGTAGATACACTTTTCTTTTAGATATCCATCAACTAATGAAAAGGGTAGTTGAGGCATCAAGTATGAGCCCAGAAAAGTGGAGGTTTCTTGCCCAAGCACCGATTGGGGTTACAGGATATAGAACAAAAGATTGAAGATTTATTGTCTTAAACAAGGCTCAAGAATATCTGGTCAATGTCAGGCTCAGATTCTTGTTATGTGTACTGTAGTTGTCTGTGTCTAAGAATAGATAATTTTTTAGCATATGCTACTTTACTTTTCTCATGTTTTCTTTCTTTTCTTCTTTCCCTCCCCTTTCCTGAAGAATTAATGTGAGTCAGGCTAGGTTCTTCAACTACTAGCCAACCCCATTCTCTCTGACCTCCATGTGTGCTCACAATAACAGCATCAGGGGCTACTGCAGGTGGAGAAGACTGATGCGTAAAGATGCATCCTTACTAACTGTCTCTTGCTATAAATTTATCAGACTGCCTGAACTACTGCCCACTTGGTTGCCCCGGTGACAGCCCACACACTCCATCTCCTCACAATCAGAGATGTTCATCAATAAAACAAAGTTCATTATTACCAGAAGAAAAATGTTTTTGCTTCTCCCTGGAAAGGAACATATTATTCTTGCAACTGAATTTGCTACCTACTCACATTGTCTTCTTTTCTGCTCTCTCTACCCTGCCTTCCCTTCTAGCTCCACTCTTCTCCCTCTCTGTGTGTGTTGCTGAACTTACCTGATTTCTATCTGTGGAGCAGGTAAAACAAAGCCAGAAAGCAATACAACAGATCTGCTTTGGGAAGGAAAGAGCAGGACTTCTGACTTCCTCCTCAATGCTCATTGTTTCACTCATTTTACAGTCTCTACAGGCTCAGAAAACTGTATATATTCTAAAAGGTTATTGCTATAACAACATAAATCCATACAAAGGGAAATTTCTTCTGACTAAGAGAAATTTGTGATGCTAAGGGCAAAAATAAACTATTTAAGGCTTTCACAAATGGCAATTATTTAGGGGTCAGAAAAGTAATGCCAATGAGTGAAGCTGAGTGGATTTAAGACAGTGAAGAATGGGGAGGACTGTGAGGCATTAGATGCCTAGTGCCATCTAAAAGGAGTCAAATTCAATTTTAAAATGACCAAGAAAAAAATTTTTTTAAAGGATCAGATTTTGCTTGTGAGGCCATCAGTTTGCAAAACATTTGAATATTTATATGAAATGTACACAAAACTATGCTTTAAAAATATATGGCTATTATTTTTAAAATGGAAAATAAAAAGTATTGGAGAGGATGTGGAGAAATTGGAACATAAAATGGTGCAGCCACTGTGGAAAGCAATATGGAGTTTCCTCAGAAAGTTGAATAAAGAATTACCATTTGACACAGCGATTCCACTTCTAGGTATAAATCCCAAGAGTATGAAAACAGGGCCACAAACAGAAACTTGTAAACCAATGTTTATAATAGCATTATTCACAATAGCCCAAAGCTGGAAACAACCCAAGTGCCCATCAAATGAATGGATAAACAGAATGTGGTGCATACATACAATGGAATTTTATTCAGTTATCCAAAAAAGATGAAGTTATAAGACATGCCGCATTGCAGTAGAACCTTGAAAATATTATGCTCAGTGAAATAAGCAAGACACATAAGGACAAAAATTGTATGATATCACTTATAAGATATGACAAGAAATAGTAAATTCACAGAGATAGAAAGCAGATGAGGGGTTACAGGTGGATGGGAGAAGAAGGAAGGGGAGTGTGGCAGTTTGAGATTATTTATGAATCCCCAAAAGAGAAAGATTATGTTTGTAAACAAATCTATTCCTTTGGGTATGCTATCCTTTTATTATATTAAATTCAGTTGAGGGGTCTTTGTTTAGATTACCTGTTAAGATTGCTCTGAGGTCTTTTTGATTCAACCATGTCAGTAAGGTGTGACACAGGTTGAGTGTCCACAAACACACAAGAGAGAACGCTGTCATTTTTTATCTGGCCATGTGACAAAAAAGAAGCCTCAAACAGCTGAAACCCTGGGGAGGGATGAACCATTTTGCCTAATAACTTACACTGAAATCAGGAAGATGAGGAGCAGCTGAGCCTGAGAGAGGAGGCCCAGAAGTGAAGGTTAAAACCTCGCAGAGATCACCTGCCATCTTGCTTCAACACGTAACGGCTGACTTTGGTGAGAAAGTACCTCCTATGGTACCTTGAGTTGGGCTTTCCACTGCTTTGGGACTGTAAGCTTTTACCCCAAATAAATACCCTTATAAAAACCAACAGATTTCTGGTACTTTGCATCGGCACCCCTTTGGCAGACTACAGGGAGTGTTAAGATATGCTAAGTATGTATGTGTATCCAAAATGCATATGATCCCTCACCCAGGAAATAGTTGAATTTCTACTCTGGATTTTCCAGTTGAGCAAACAAGCTGACTGCTTGCATTTATTTTCCAATAGAACTGTCTGAAAGCAGGGTCTGCTGCCTTCCCCAATTGGCAGTGATTTCCCCCAGTGTGATCATCTTACATATCCAGGATAGATGGATTCTAAGTGCTCTTATTCAGAAGAAACTGACAGCTCAAAACTGCTGCTGGAATGAAAAGATAGAAGAGCTCATTTCTGTTCCGTTTGCCTTAGAAAGTAATTTACTGTGCTTAGTTACTGGAGGAAAGAAACAAGCTTAGATTTTAGATATATAAATTGGGGAGGGGGGGGAAATGCCATCACTTTGGATTCTAGACAAAAGGACCTCATGCCAGCATAATGCCACAAGAAGTGGAAGGCCACACCTCCCCAGCCCTGAAGTGGCTGACTCAGGTAATTCTCACAGGACCAACACCCCTATAAAGCCCACAGGGAGAAGTACGCTTTCTGACTACCCTATCTTTGTCCTAAAAGACACAGGCCAAAGAAACAAGAGCCCTTGGAAACAGGGAAGATACCTTTGAAAAATCTTTTTAGAAAACAAATCTCTCACTTAAACTTTCCTAATTTCCATTTTGTCCCCTCCATTCAGTCAAGGAACTTGACTGTGAATCAGAGTTTGCCTTCAGAGAAGGAGTGTATGCTAAGCTTAGACAGTGGCTTGTCTCAGCTTCTGTGGACTGTAGCTGAGAAGTACTGCAGTTCATCCTTCCTTTGACTGTTCTGGCCTGATTCTATGAGGGCAGAGTAACCTTGGCGTCTAGCCCCGGGAGGTTCTCTTTGTATTTGTCCAGCTCACGCTCACTAGTTGATCCAGAGGGGAGGACAGTTGCTGCCTTTCCCTCAACTCTGGCTTAGCTTTAAGGAAGAGCTGTTTGCTGGCCTCAAAAGATGTCTTGGATACCAAAGGTTAAATAAAAATAGGACAATCCTCTTGTCTCTGCTGTTTAAAAAAATGAGGAAGAAAGTATTGACACATACAATGTAGTCTAAAAATAGCTTTTGCTGTGGCCAGTTCTGAGCATCCTCATTTATCTCACAAGCAAGTCCTGTTCAGATTATATCATGCCCATTCTCTGATGTTCCCGATCTTAAAACAATAGTTAATATTTATTGAGCACATAGTATGTGTCAGCATGAAATTATAAATTAACTCATTTAGCCTACCAAGAACTCAATAAGGCAGGTATTATAAGCATATTCATTTTAGGGTGGGGGTACTAAGGTTCAAAGAGATTAAGTTGCCCAAGATCATACAGCTAGTAAGTTAACAGGGCTAGGAATTAACCCCGAAGCTTCAATGATTTCCACTCCGACATTCCACACCCTCAAATAAGTGAGGGTCTTTATGCCCCCAAGAGGCCCAAAACAAGCTCCACTGAATGCAAATTGTGGGCCCTGACCTTAGCAATTACTGTTAGCCAACCTCATTGAATTCACATGCAAGGGTTTCTCAGCTTTCCCTGAGAGACAAGGAAATATGTCTCATATGAAATAAAGTATATGAAACTCCCCCAAACTGAAAAATATATGGTCTTTATCTTTTCTCAGAAAAGGTTGACTGGTATCTACATGGTAGATTTCCCAGCCTTCAGAAAAAGGAAGGGAAAGAAAAGGGTGAGAATATCTTTTCGTAAATATCGATCATAGCTGTACATCAGCAAAGCTCTCTTTGAGGGATAAGGGGAGTGTTCGGCTGGTGCCGGTATCTAATAGGTGCTTGATAAATGAACGCAATCGTGAGTGTGGAATGGCTCTGCTCCACGGGGGAGCTTTCAGTGTGGTCCAGGATTGTCCAGATACACGGATCATCAGCTCTTTCTTATCCAGGTCTAGAGGAGTGGGCAAATGAGAGCTTTATTCTCAATTCTTATTTAATATCTCTCTTCCTCTCGTAAATTATTCTCCATGTAGCCACAGCAAAATAATTTGAAGATACTCATTGTATTCATTTTGTGTCCAGCCTACCTGACCTCTTCTGTTGGGGGACAGAGCCTTCCAAAAACCCCATTTTAATTATTATCCCAACAATCCGGAAAAGCTGGGAAAGCCAGTCTAATACAATCCTCAATTAGCAAGATTAGCAAGATTAATCGGTGAGGGGAAGCTATTAATTCTACTAATGCAACTCAAAGAACAAAACCCAGAGAATAGGTTTCTCTGAAGGGAAAAAAAGTTAGTTGTCTTTCCCTGCAAACTCTAACCTCATAGACTTTATGAAAATATTAAAATAGACAACATATATTTAAGTATTTTCTAAAAAGAAAAACAATTTATAGGCACGTTATTATTAATTATATTATAGTTCAGAGTTTATCCATGACTTCTTGTTGCAGTCACCGGCCACCCTCTCAGGCAACTTCTCAATTATTGAGGCCCCCACACCACTTTGTCCTTTCCTATTCCTGTCATCGTTATTGGATTTTCAATAGCCACATTGATGACCCTTCCAGGACCTTGGCCTCTCAATTCCTGGACTTACTCACCTCCAATAAACTTGTCCTTTACCTTCCGCAGCCACTCACTTCACAATCTCAGTCACAAGTCTCCTGCTTTCTACCACCACCTCCTCTCTTTCCAATGGGCTCCCTTTAGTTCTCCTAGACCACGGGTTCTTAACCTTTTTTTGTTCCCTGGACCCCTTTGCCAGTCAGGTGAAAACCACAGACCCCTTCTCAGAATGTAGTGGCAGATAGTTTTATGACACTCAACAGCAGAGGTCAGAAAAAATAAAGATAATAAGTTGATTTTTTTCAATTCAAGCTCATGGACCCCCTAAATCCTTCCATGGACCCTGTGGACCTCTGGTTAAGAACCCCTGCCCTAGTCCAACAATCCCTTGACTCACTAGGATCCAATGTCCTTCACTCCCTCTTGCCCTCACTTACCCACATCAGCTTCCATGGAAACCCATTTTAATTTGTCCCTTGCCTGTCTTTTGCTTTGCTGGGGAATTGGCACTTGCCAACCCTCACTAATCCAATGCTCCACCTCCTCCATTCCCACACCTGCACCCAGGCTCTTAACCACTGCACTAGGTGGCCATATGGCTTTGCAGTAAAAGCATTAATTCTCCTTTATATCATTTATCCTCAGGAATTCTGTGAAAAGAAAAAGTGGAATAAGTGGTTCAATAATATTTAATGAAGTAATTATTGGGTTGCATGCATGACAAATTGCCCCAACAAAAGTGCTAATGTTATAATGACTTTGGCTACAGACTTTCTGTGGAAGAAGAAGAGGCCATCCAGGCTTTTCCAGGTGATCAGTTGTAAATCCTACCCTGGCTCATTTGCAGGATGTTAACTGCCACCATGCCCTTTCCTCTGAGAGTTATGGGTGAAGAGAGGGAAGAATATTCTAAGAAGAAGAAACATAAGTGAAGGATCTGAGGGAAGCAAGAGACCTTCATGTTGTGATCAAGTGAAAGGAGACCATCCATTACTGAAGATCCAGGGGCAGAGGTATAGCGATATAGGCATAAATCACCCATGCAGTCATTGAAGGCCATGGCAAGGAATTTAGACTTGTTTCTATGTGTAATGGGAAATCATTGGATAGTTTGACACATGTTTTAAAATGAGTCAACTAAAGTTTTAAGCTGACTAGTCTGGTTGCTATGCAAAGAAATTATGCGAACAAAGGGAGATGTTAAAGAGCAATAAGGATGCTATTAGTATAAACCAGGTGAGAAATGATGGTGGCTTGAACTGGGATAATGAATAATGGAATGGAGAAAAATAGACAGAATCATCATATATTTTTGAGGCAGAAGGGACAAGACTTTGTGGATATTGGATGTGGGGAACATGAAGGAAAGGAAGTGATTAAAAGCAATTTTCAAGGTTTTGGGTTTGTGCAGCTGGGTGGTATCATTTATAGAGATGTGAAGACAGAGAGACAAACAAATGTTGAG
The DNA here is from genome assembly GCA_026826555.1 of Tolypeutes matacus. NCBI lineage: Eukaryota > Metazoa > Chordata > Mammalia > Cingulata > Chlamyphoridae > Tolypeutes > Tolypeutes matacus. Next base: position 33,776,397 of record JAKSZT010054487.1, on the reverse strand, counting down.
GAGGAGGGCACAGAATCAGGACTAGGTTTTAGACATGTTAAGTTGAGAAATCTGTAGGAAATGTGACAATGTCAATTGGCAGGTGGATTTGAGACTAAGACTCATAGGAGTAATTTAAACTGGAAATACAAAGCTGGGCATTGTTAGAATCTAGAAGGAACTTAAAGCCACAGGAGTGGGTAAGATAATTTGGGAAGAGAGTATATGGAAAAAGAGCTCAGAGCCCAGAGCCCAGGAACAAGCCCTTAGGAACACCAACTTCAGAAGGTTAAATGTAGGAGAGAAACCAACAATAGATATGGAGAAAGAACAACTAGAGAAGATAAGCTACAGAATCTGCTTGAGTTATTGAAAAGAACATGTTGTGGCATTCAGATTTCTGTTTGTGAAGAACAGAATAACACATGTTCACTAAAGTCTTTGCCTTCTTCTCATACTATTTTGCTACATTCCTCCACATCCTCTACATCTAACTCCAAATTAAATTGAGAGACACACTTTTAGGTATTTAGTTTAGCAAAGACAAGGTCTAGTTGCTGGAGGGTAGGGGTGAGGAACAACGATCTAAAACTTGTCAAAAAGATCAAAAGAGATTATGGATGTATTGCATTGTCACTCTTTGCTCCAGTTTCCCATTTTTATTTTCTGGAAAATATGATTTCTATGTTTTTTTCTTATTCTCAATCCAAAAAGAAAAAAGAGAGAGAGGGAGAGAAAGAAGAGGAGAATAACATAGATAAATTAAGCTATATGGTAATGGTTTTTTGATTAGATTATGTATTTTTTAATTCATAATCATATCAAGGAGATTCTCTTTTCTACCATTATTGATGTGTTGAACATTATTAGTAGAAACACGGTACTGGGAATAATTTCTAGGACATATGGAATTCTTAAATAAAATTATAGGAAAACTAATAACCTTTGGGACCATTTAAAAGTGCTGGGAGAAGACATCCATCTCTGTCAAGCTGGAAGGAAACAAATGAACTCAATATAACGAATTATTCCGACAATCTCAACAAGCAGGCAAGTGTTCCCTGTCCTTCAATGACCTTCTTTCTCTGTTTTCCCTACAACTTCCTGGAGGCTGATTAAATAATGAGGAACTAGAGATTTCTCTGGGCCTGGATTGGAGCCAGTAGTTTCCTGACCAAGGTTGTAGTTGAAATAGTTTGGCATCTGAGAAGCAGGATGATAGGAGTGAGAACAAGAAGGTGGAAACTCAATGGGATGAGTATATTGGGAATTGCCCCAGTGCTATTGTTCTTAGTTTGCTTATATGCTGGATTAAGTGTGGTACTTCAGCACAGCAATCAAATATCAAAGGTCAGGGAAAGACAAAAGAGCAGTTATCTCTCTCTTTTTTTATGGAACTTTTGTTTCCATATAGGCCTGTGGTAGCCCCCAAAGATCCTCACCTGAGATTTTGTGTGGTCCCCACCCACAGTGTGTCAGGGATGCTCTGTGTGACCCAGTAGAATATGGCAGGGGTGTTGGTATGCAACTTCCAAGTTGGCTTGTTTACACTGATGGAAGCTAGCTGACATGCTGTGAAGATACGCAGGCAGCCCTATGGAGAGACCCGCATGGGGAGTGTTTTGGTCGGGGTTCTCCAGATGACTGAGAGCTCCGGCCAACACTATGTGAGCAAGCCACCGCGGGGGTCTGCACGCAGGAATAAATCCAGCTGCTAGGAAAGTCCCATAAGGACAGAGCTCAATTAGTAGAGAGGCTGGTGTTGCTGAATCCCTGAGCAGTTAGTTCAAGCTCCTGTCATCTCACCTGCCTGACATCCACAGTGGTCCCTGAGCCTAAGACAGAGATGGACCTGCAGGCAGGGACCCAGTGGTGAGTGGAGTCAGGGATGCCAGCAGGCAGCATCAGGCAGGCCCTAAGAACCTGGATTCTTTTTTTGATCCACACATGCTGCTGACAACTGCTGGACCTTGTTTTACCTGCTATCCATAGGGATGTAAGACTAGGATCTAAAGTTCTTGTTTTACCCAAAAGTATAATTTTCAAATGAAGATGGAGAGACCACTGAAAAACAGACTAGAAATACATCTGTTTGTGGATAGCTCAATGGTTGTAATCTGTCATAATCTTCTTGCCGTGCGGTATCAAAAAGTCTGAGAGTATATGGCTTTCCACCAGTCATAACCGTGAATGCAGAGTTGTCAAAAACAGTCAGTACATATTTGGATGGAAATTTGTTTGTTGTGTAGGATATCAGGAGACGTGTTTTACCAACAGCACCAACACCCACGAAAGACACTTAATTATCTGCATTGCTGAAACAGTTTTGTATCCACTTTAAATATTTCAAATTCGATATTGGCAGCCCTCCAGGCCCAACTCTTATGAATCACCACCCCTGAGATTTGGGAAAGATTAAGGAACACCTACCTCTCGGATTCCGTGGCACCTTCCAAGCCTCTAATGTGACATGTCATATTATAATCTTTTGCCATAAGCCTCTTCACCCCAACAGATTTTGAGTATATTGAGTGGAAGAATTTCTTCTTCACTTTTGTGCCTTCAGAATTGAGCAGAGTGCCTGCTGTGAAAGGATCTCAATAAATATTTGATACTTTTCATTTATATATAAATCATATATATTTGTATATCAACTATGTATGTGTGCATATATATGAGTGTGTATATATGTATATATGAATGTATAGATGTATATGTATGTGTGTATATGTGTGTGTGTATATATACATATAGTCAGCTACAATTCTGTTGCTCTAGAGAAGGAAGAAAATAGTTTCTTGTGGTCAGCAGGCTCTGCTACACTTTGTTTACAAGATACAATTTCCATGCTGTGTTCCAATTTGCAAGACTTGTGCTCAAGACCGTTTTTGGTAACACCTGCTGTCATACTCTGACTAGTCTGGAGTCCCAGCATTCTTCTTGGCCCTCTGCCTCATGAGGTTGGCATCTGGTGTCCTGTTAGTGGACTCTCCTGATGCTGCCCTTCTGCCAGAACTGCTACATGAACACCAGCTCCTGGTTTCTTTCTCACCGTGTCCTCCGGCCTGCTGGGGCACTCTATACCTTGAACTTTCTGGATATAATCAAGTGTTCTGGGCCTGTAATCTGTGTGCCTCACTCCACCTGCCAGACCGGTTCTCCTCTCCTCTCTTACCTGGGTCTGTCCTTGCAGTGGCTGCATAGACAAATCCTGAACTTCATGTCTTGTAATGGAAATCTAGCAAATACAGTGGTTCTTAAAAATGTGGGGGAGAGTCATGATTCTACTTTGAGCAGCTGATAAGAACTGAAAACACTCTTCACAGAAAAGTATTCATGCAAATGTACGTACAATTTTACACATAATTTCAAGCATTAATAGAGTCTAAGAAAGAACTAAAGATCTAGTGGCTTGGTAGTTGCAGAGTGGGTCAGGCACAGAGGAAGCAGGGCAACCACTAAAGCCATCACCACAGTGGATGCCAATTGCCATCTCAGTTGTCATTCCTACCAGACAGAAAAGGGATTAAAGACGTCAGTCTGAGATGGAAGGAAGACTGCTAGCTCTGGGGTGACAACCACTCAGTAGGAGAGGACTCCTTTATATGTGATTTTTTTATATGTATAAAAGGCATTTTCAAAAATCTCTAAAGTGGTTTCATGAATAGCCTCTTGCAATGTCATGATTACTGAGAAAGGAAAAGGAGTGTGTTCTGTCAGCCAGGAACGATTGCCTCCTTCCACTTAATGGCTTCTGAGTTGGAAGGGAAGTGTGCCCACAGTCTAAGCTTTTACACATATATCAATAATCATAAAACTAATGAGGCATGTAAAGGAGGGGATTTGAATGGTCTTGGCAGAGATTGTATGAGATTTTTTTTTTTTAAACATCAGTTTTGCATCATGCTGAAGTTTGAGCATGAAGAAAAAGCAAAATCAAAAAGAATGCCTGTATTTTTTTGCTGTTAAAAGGAACATGGAGGATCTTGTGGAGGTTTGAACTGAAATTTTACAAATCATTCTTTCACATAGAGGCAAATCAGCCCTGGATAGACAATTCTGAGGTGAACCTGGTGAAAGCGTTTCAATACTCTGTTGATTAGTGAGGTAGACTAAGTCTGTAGAGGGTATGTAATATTCATATATCAATATTACATGTTTAGATTTTCTGATTTTGCAAAGTATTTCCTTTATTGTTATATGATAGTCAGATTCCAGGAATAGATGATCTATACCTGTGAAGCTGAGTAAGTGTCATGGGCCATCAGGGTGGGTAACTGTACATTAAAGAGTTTATTTCCAAAACAGCTTCAAAAAATAGAGAAGAATCTGATTCATTCATGACAAATAGTTTAATCTTTAAAGGAAAAACATTTTTGGTTATAAAATGGAAACTGATAGAGAATTTATATTTTCTAAAACAAAGGCTATTGTTGAATGAATTTTTCGTAATTATTCCCATGTATTTTATTTTATTTATTTATTTATTTTTTAAAAGATTTTATTTATTTATTCATTTATCCCCCCCTTGCTGCTTGTGCTCGCTGGGTCAGCTAACCACGCCGTGCGGGCGGGCTTGCCTTCACCAGGAGGCCCCGGGAACCGAACCCGGGGCCTCCCATATGGTAAACGGGAGCCCTACTGATTGAGCCACAGCCGCTTCCCTGTATTTTAAACAAGATCATTATCTAAGATGATTTTAAAATAATTTTTTTTATATAAGACATTACTTCTTCCCTTCTTTAAGTGATGTGAAAATAACTAAATAGATAAATAATAAATAAATAAAAACTCTTTTCTGGCATGTTTATGCCTTCCTTGCTTAAGAATTCTCATCCTCCAATTTTGAGGAGGATATGATCTTCCTTCCCTTTCCCCCAAATAATTCTATTTCTGCCCCTATCAACATGAATAGGGAAGCTCTTGATGAAAGCAGTTGGAGAATGTGGTAGACAATACTACTATTCAGCAACATTTGATTTCCCTCTACATATACTTCCCAGACTCCTCCCTTGCATTTGGGTGGGGCCATGCGAGGTGTGTGGGTCAATTCCAGAGCTAGGCTGCCAGTGCCAGACACTCCAGAGAGTTCTTCTGCTCTCACAGAAACCACAGAAGCATGTGTCAAAATGGTTCTGCCATCAGTCTGGGTCCTTGAGGGAATATGATGAAGACAGCAATGAGCAGTGTCTTTGCTGAACCATATTGGGTATTTGGCATGATCTAGAAAGAAATCTTTGTAGTTTTCAGCCACTAAAATTTTGGGCTTCTTTGTTAGTTCAAATAACCCAGGTTATCCTAATTAATACAAAGAGAACAACAAATAATAATTAATGGCAATAATTATAATAAAATAACTAATAATAATTATAATAAAATCTAATGCTTATTTAATCATACTATATGCCAGACACTTGCTAAAGCTTCCCTATGATATGAGGTATTAACATGATTCCCATTTTATAGATGATGTAACAGAGACACTAAGAGATTAAATTGTCTGAAATGAATCTTTTTAAAAAAGATTTATTTATTTATTTCTTCCCCCACCCCTCCACCCCTGTTGTTTTTGTGCTCGCTGTCTGCTCTCTGTGTTCTTCTGTGTCTGCTTCTCTTCTCTTTAGGCGGCACTGGGAACCGATCCTGGGACCTTCTGGAGTGGGAGAGAGGTGCTCAATCTCTTGCACCACCTCAACTCCCTCATCTGCTGGATCTTGTACCACCTCAGCTCCCTCATTGCTTCATCTCTCATTGTCTTTCCTCTGTGTCTCTTTTTGTTGCATCATCTTGCTGTGCCAGCTCTCCGCACAGGCCAGCACTCCTGACTCGGCCAGCACTTCACTCAGGCCAGCTCGCCTCTCACCAGAAGGCCCCAGGAATCAAACCCTGGACCTCCTATATAGTAGACGGGAGTCCAATCGCTTGAGCCACATCCATTTCCCTAAATTGTCTGAGATTACCTGGGTAAGAGGCATTAGAATGAGGACTTGAACCTAAATAGACTTACTCCAGAGCCTATTAACCCTAGTGATGTGCTAATAACTCTACAACCTTATCTTCCAAGAGTTCTCAGTGTGCCTTGGGGAAAATGATGTTCTTGGCTATGGTTCTAGGAATTCCATCTTTTAGATTCATATAGTCTATAGTTGCAGGTAAGAGCCATTTAAACTACATGCCAGTTTTCTACTGCCCTTATATCAGCTCTCAAAGCTAAACAAACATTCAGAAAATATCTACTATGAACTAGGATTTCTACCAAGTGCATTTTTCATGTTTGTTTACTTATGCTTCCTTGCAATCCTTTTAGTTATGACATTATTATATATACTTTTAAAATAAAGGAAAAAGAAAAAGAAAGATCCAGGGAAGATACATAATATGTCCCAAATCACTAAGCTTATAGGTGGTAGAGCAGGAATTCAAACATTTATCTGACACAAATTCCCATGCTTTTTCTGGTGGGAAAGAATCCATGCAAATAAACACAGTAAATGAAGCAAAATTCTATTAAGCAGATTCTATTAGGATGGAGTGGGTTTTGAACAGAGCTGGCTTAGGGGACTTGTGAGAATTTCTGCCAGTCCTGAATTCTTGGCTGTTGGAGTGTGTCTTAGGATGTTGGTTCAAAGTGTGTGCCAAGTACAGGCTAGTAACTCAACAGCACTGAACTGTGAAATGATTCTCCCTGCAGTGCTTAAAGTGAAAGTTGAGAATGGATTACCAAATATGATTGAAATGATACTGAAAAAGCCACAAACATACCATCTGTTATGGAAGGCTTTGGGTTTTTCCAAACGTTTAGCCATGAAGACCCTAAAATTACTCCCTTCAGGAGAGGACTTTCAATAAGCACCAGGGATTTGGTAAACTACAAGCTTCCTGGCTTCCATAGCACTCCGATTAATGTTTCAGCACAGACTCTGACTTCTCTCCTTCATTGGGGCTTCCACTAAAGACCTTCTGTCTTTGCATTTTCAAATCCTAATTTTTAAAAAAAGCATTAAATAAACATTTTCATATTTTTCTCTTAACAATATTACTGACGTGTCTGTAAATTTGACCTCACAACACAACTATACATAAAATTCAAATTTAAAGTCAATGTGGCTGGGAAGCGTCTGTGGCTCAATCAGTGGGGCTCCCGTTTACCATATGGGAGGCCCCGGGTTCGGTTCCCGGGGCCTCCTGGTGAAGGCAAGCCCGCCCGCACGGCGTGGTTGGCTGACCCGGCGAGCACAAGCAGCAAGGGGGGGATAAATGAATAAATAAATAAAATCTTTAAAAAATAAATAAATAAATAAATAAAGTCAATGTGGGGGAGTGGATGTAGCTCAGTGGTTGAGCATCTGCTTTCCGTGTACGAGACCCTGGGTTCAATCTCTGGTACCTCCTAAAAAAAAAAAAGTTTAAAAAAATTCAATTTGAACCCAAGATGATCACAATAGCAGTAGTAAAACAAGAAGGAGTTGGTTCCTGTTTTACCTAATCTTAAACATATTTGATTTGTCTGTAAAATTCCTCAGCAAATTGGCAGTGCCTTGCTCCGAATCTGTAAGTGTATTTTATCGTAACACAAATAAGTGTAAAGCCCTGCCCTTTTCTTACTCTGAATTTGGAAGTTGTTTTATGGAATGTTCTGAGTTCCTGGCACTCTCTCTTCATGTGAAAAGTTTACCTCAGCTTCTTACCTCAACTTGGCAAAGGTTAAGACTAATTATAACCTCGACTTTGCTTTTTGAAACTAAATCTAAAGTGTTTTTGTCATTAAAATTCTTGCCATGAGAAGTACTCTCAGAGTTTTCTCTGCTGCTGATATAGCTGGATTTTCCTGGCCAGAGAATCTGAGCATTTTTGACACAAGAGATAAATGCTCACTGTCTGTAGCTTCAGTCTGATATAAAAGTCAGGCATGTGATCACTAGAAGGCAGCCTTTTTCTGTCAGACTTTCAGCATTTCCTATTTTAGCTGGTGTCACATGTTCACCATTTGTCCCTTTAAACTTTCTACTCCTCCCCTCCTCTCCACTCCCCCATACACATCCTGACTGGTTACTGTAACCACGAACGTTGGAGAAAAATGTTCAGATTTTGTTTGGTGAAATTTATGGGTAGTTTTATTCATGGTGATACTTTAAACAATGGTATGCAAACTCCATTTAGCATTTATAGGAAGAATCTACCAAGAAAATAATGCCAGTCTTTTAACCTTGCTAATAATATATTTTGTATTTGTAAAGGGCTCTTTCTTTAAGGAGCTCAAAGTAAATTCAGTAATCCCTAACACACTTTCATGATGGTGAGAGGCCTTTTCTCTACCTAGCAGATGGAGAAATTGATAACAAGATTGCAGGATTCAGAAAATAACCCAGGCACCCATGATTTCAGTGTTTTGTCAATCTTCAAAATTTGGTTGAAGTGCTTTGGTTATGGGTGCAATGCAGTATAGAGGGGAAGGCGATGGCTTTGAGTCAGAATGATCAGAGTTTAAACTTCAGCTCTCCCTCCATCTGACCTTATGCAATTTACTTGTATTTTATTAAACCTCAGTTTCCACATCTGCCATGTTTATATGGGCTTCTATAAGGTTGGGAGTTTTGGGAAGAAATGGCAATCAGGAAATCTTCTTAGGGTTTACAGTAAACTACTTAGAGAGATTTTGAAGAAAGGGACATGAATCTTCACGACTCCAGCATTTTTTTCTTTTCTCATTCAAAATACATATTGATATTCATACCTAACATATTATTCATAATTTTGCATTCTTTTTTCAAAGATGGTCCCAAATTGTACTTGCTTCTTACTTCAATAAGAAACTTATTGTATTATGTACTTATAAGAAGTCACTTCTGATTATGAGGATCACATGTGTAGGTGGTGCCCATTAGTTTTTTCCCTCCTTTCAGGGACAAATTATCCTCCTAAATTTCATTTCCAATCTGCCATATTAAAATATGTAATGTCTAGAAATATATTTTGATATACTGTAAGAAAAAGATAAAATTATATTCAATGAAAGTTTGAAGCAATATATTATTATCCTTGATTTTAAGTTAAAAAAATGGAATTAGCTATTATTTTTAAAACATCCAATCTATTATGTAAATTTAATAAGCTGAATTTTATTTCTTTTGCAGGACAGGAATAAAATAATCTGAGAGGTTTCATATAATCAATTATAGAGGGCACCATTTACATCAAGTATGCCTTTTTCACAACCCAAAATGCAAGATGGACATCTATACCTTTAGATGCGCTGAGACTTAAAAGTCTATTGTGAACACGCCACTTCCCAGTATTCTGGTGGAATTTCAAAAGTGTTTGATGCCTTGCCCATAATTTTCAAGTGCAACATAAAGATTAATCTCAAGTGTTTTTCTACGTACTGTTTATCTACTATATTATTGACAACTCTATATAAAGTACACACTCTTCTTTTTACCATGCTTATGGTGAAGAAATTAATATTTGAAGTGATTCCAAAATCCTTGGAGTATATGTAAATAATGATTAGCAGTTACATTTTGTATTTCTAATTACAAGAGATTGTAAATCAGTTTTTCTCTTTTTCAAAGTAATCAAATGAATTCTTGACATTGTGTTTAAGCTTTTGTCCATATTTTGTTACTTTTTTATTCTAAACATTAGGCATTCTTTTTTATTCTTAACATTAGGCATGTTACTGCTTTATTGCTTTAGAGTTGGTTTAGTTTTACACATTTTTACCTTTTATTTGAATCTCGGATTTTCTTTATGGAATAATTTTTTTTTTATTCTTGAAATATATCTTCATGTCTTTATAAGTTACATCAGTTGAGGGTATTAAGGTTTTGTTGTTTTTATTGTTGTCTGGGAACATTTTTATTTTACCTTCATTCTTTAGCTGTAGTTAGGCTGAATATACAATTCTGAGTTGTCAATTCTTTTCTCTTTGTAGAAAAAAAGATAAAATCCCCACATTTCTGCTTTCCATTATTGCAGATGAGAAGCTTGCTATCAGTCTAGTGGCCATTCCTTTGTAGGTGATCTGTCTTTTCTGCTTTTTTTTTTTTTTTTAAATGAATTACAAATTTTATTTCAAAATGTAAACATCAGTAAACATGCATACACATTAAAACATAAAATGTACAATTTCGTTAGCTTTTTCTTTGTGCATAGGACATCCTTACAATATAGAATCTATGCCATACAAAATACATACAAAGTTTCATCCGAGCACAAGGCCAGACTGCGAGCTGTATTACAGTAATACTTCAATGTAGTGATCCGGGAAAGATGAAACGTGGCCTCCAGAAGCACGGGGTGGTGCTGGTTAAAAACAACACAAATTCCTAAGGAAAGGAAAGAGTGTGCTCAAAGGAAATGGTATTGGACCCTTGGGTTTTGCCTTTGTATTTCGCCAAACGATTCCAAAGTTGCTCGCAGCAGTGGCTTTGGACCGGGAAGGGGTTGTCTGTACAGCCGGGGGGTGGGGAGAGTGAGGGGCACCCACCCCCACCCCCACCCCCACCCCCACAGGTGGGCTCGGGCCCGCACGAGCCAGAACCCGCCCGCAACTAGACCATGCATAGTTGCTCAGTAGATACCCGCATGTGGGGGGCCACTGGCACGAAGCACACGTGGAGTCCCCAGGCTGGAGGCAGGGGTCGGGGTACAGCCCTCACTCACATCCACACAAGCCCTGCGGGGCAGCCTGCGGGGGATCCGCGGGGCCGCGCTGGGGGGCAGCCTCTCCCCAGGCCTAGGTTCGCGCTGCAGGTGTTCAGCCCACGCTGCCTGTTTGGATGGATGTGGGCTGAGGCCTATCCACGTGTCCTCCAGGAAGACACCAGCGAAAACTAAAGGTGCAGGGAGCCCTTCCCCAGGGAATGCACGACTTGGAGGGCCACGGACGCTGTTTCTCCTAGCCTGTTCCTTTTAAAATAAAAGTAGTAACGCTTTAAAGCTGTATGAGATGGGCAGAGGATGGGTGGCGTGGCCTGTCCAGCATCTCAAGCTGGGGTCGTGGCCACTCTTCCCGCGTGGACACCAGCCCCACCTCCTGCCAAGCCCCACCCTATGGACGGAAGAGGGGCGGAGCAGTGGGCGGGGACTGAGCAGGGGGGGCAGCGGGGGCGCCAGTGCAGGGGGGCCCTGCTTTTGAATCTCTGACTGCCTTTAAGATGTCTTTTGTTGGGGGGTGGATGTGGCTCAAATGGTTGGGAGTCCGTCTCCCATATGGAGGGACCTGGGTTCGATCCCCAGGACCTCCTGGTAAAATAAAAAAAAAAAAAAAAAAAAAAAAGATCTCTTTTGTCCTACAGTTGCCCTGTTTGGTGCCAGGGTATGGATACCTTTTTTAAATTTGTTCTCTTTTTACATCTATGTATTTACTTCCTTTGTATTTCCTGGAAAACTCTCAGCTATTTTCTTTTCACTCTCTAAATTCACTTCTTCTATAATCAAAGTTAGATGTATGTTAGATCTTATTTTGTCCTTCATGCTTCTTGTATCTCAAGGTTAATTTCTGGGTAACATCTTTAAATCTTCCTTTAGAGTTTACTAATTTTCTCTTCAGCTAGATATACTCTTACTTAATTCATCCATTGAGTTTTAAATTTTAATAATAATATTTTACACTCCTAGAAATTCTGTTTGATTCTTTTTCAAATCTTTATGGTATAATTAATAACTTCCTATTTCTTGATCATACTTTGTTTTATTTTTAATATGTTGAATATTTATTTTTTATTTTAATATTTCTGAAATGTGAAGTCTCTGAGTGACTTAAGTCTGCCATTTTTTTTTCCTGTTAACTCTTACTCTTGATCATTTTTTTTCCCTTGTGTCTTTTTAGTTTGGGGTTGTGGGCTCATGCTAATCTGTATTCTTTTTGTGTGATCCTCCAAAGAGGATTTGCTTTTGTTTCTTCCAGTGTCCTATGGCACTACCAGCCAGGAACCTTTGTAGGTTTTTTTTTTTTTTCCAAATCAGAGTCCAGGTTGAGCAGACAAGTTTCTTTGTCATTTTCCATTGTTTAAGAGTGAATTTTTTTCAAGTTCATATTTTTTTCAGAAAATGTAAAATTCTTATGATTTTGGCTTTTTGTAAGAGTATCGGTTTTAGATTGAGACCTATCTGAACAAAACCTTTTCCCTTGAGATTAGGAAATCTTAAAACTCAAGCCTCAAGTTCAAGAAGATTAGCAAATGTCCTAAGGGAAGTAACAGTTTCAGCTTTGGCTCACTTCTCAAAATCTGAATTCATCTTTTTTTTCCTCCAGGTGCCTGGGAACTTCTCGTTTTTTCCCCAGCTCAGCTGTGTATTTCAATTAATTTTTAATATATGCTATTCAGAAATTCTAGGTGTTTTGCAGCAAGAGGGTTTGTAGACTGCCATAGTCATTTTCTTCAAAAAAAAATTTTAAAGGGTCAATTTTATATATGATAACTCTATCTATCTATCTATCTATCTATCTATCTATCTATCTATCTATCTATCTTAGGAGGTACCAGGGATTGAATCCAGGACCTTGTACATGGAATGCAGGCACTCAACCAATGAACTACACCCACTCCCCCCAAAAGTTTTATATCACTGGAATCACTAATGTTTTTTAAGAAGTAGAAATGATAAAATATAATAGGGTACATCATAAATACATCCTATCTAGAACAAGAAAAGAAAATCATGTTAGAATTTTATCATCTTCTTAGTCCCAAAGATGTGAAGCCTACCTAAGAGAAATAAGAAACTTTTCTTTGGATATAATTTCTCAAATTTATTTGTTTCATATTTGAGCATTTTTTTTTCTTTCTTACATTTCCCTTATCTACTGATGCCCCACCACTACCACCACTTTGGGCACTAAAGAAAGTCAAATTAAAGTTAGAATTTAGTTGCATAATAGCAGAATTCTCTCTGAATAATAAAATAATTTATTTTCCATAATATTTCGTATAAAATTGGTTGAGCTGTTTTCACAATAAAAAAAATATATATATATAAGTGCTGAAAAGGTAAAGAAAAGAAATTCCTGAACTACTGAAACAAGTCTTAAATGAAAACATAAATGTTACAGTTTACCTTCTTGTTCAGTGTTTTTTAAGCTTTATAGAACATTAGTGCCACTTGAAATTGTACCAAATATTTTTCGTCCTCCCCAATCAGCCTCTTCCGTGTGTGCACACACACATATGCACTCACACAGAGTTTTGTAGTAAATAAGAAAATAAGTTCAGGAAACTCTGCCTATTGTCTTCTTCTCTTGGTGATCTCTAATGTGTGCAGCTTTAAATTAAGTAGACTATTTGGTGCTGTTTAACTCAGTATCATTCCCCATGTGACGCCAATTATATTTTTGGTAATCACAATTTCAGAAATGCTGGACTAGAGATAAAAGTAAGAAATAAGCCCCAGATTTGCAGCAAACTAAGCGCTGGCCACATGTGCATGGGCAGCAGACTAATTGTGGTCGAGACTGTTGGTGAAGTACCACGTGGTCAGGGGGGTGGGCCTGGATGTCAAGAGCTTCAGTTACAGTCCAGCTGGAAGACCTAACATTGTATGATCATGGCAGGTTACATCACTACCAGCTGGACTGAAATATTGCTTGGAAAATAAGGAATACACGTTTCCATTCACTCAATAAATTTTAATTGAGTGCCAACTATGTGCCAGGCATTGTATTAGGTAATGAGGATACTGCACTGAACAAAAGACAAAATATATCCCTGCCCTCAAGGAGCTTATATTCAATTTGGTTAATTAGGGAGAAAGACAGTGAATAAGATAAATAAGTAAACTGTAAATAAATTAGAGAGTGATAAGGGGTAAGGACTAAAGATAAAACATAAAGCAGGACACCAATCATATTGGATTTAAGGCCCATCCTAATCCAGTTTGACCTCATCCTAACTTGATTACATCTGCAAAGACCCTATTTCCAAATAAGGTCACATTCACAGCTTCTGTTTGGACATTAATTTTGGGGTGACACTATTCAACCCAGTACAAATGTTATTAAACTGTTCAAATGCTTAAGAGAAAACAAGCTTTCAGACTCTTTTTTTTACAAAACCAGTACCATATTGATACCAAACCCTGAAAAATACAGCATCAAAAAGAAAACTACAGATAAATTTCACTTATGAGCAAAGATTTTCAAAATCCATAAGTGAGATCCATAGGTGGAAGTTCCTGGGTTTGGTTCCCAGTGCTTCCTAAAAACAAAAGCAAACAATAAGCAAACAAATGAAAAAACCAACTCAGGGTAGTCAATGCGGCTCAGTGGTTGAGTGCCAGCTTCCCACTTACAAGGTCTTGGGTTCAATCCTGGACCCTGGTACCTAAAAACAAAACAAAACAGAGCAAAACTGAGGCATGCTTCTGTATCGAGAAAGCAGGTGAATATAGGAGCTAGGAATTGAGAGGAAAGGTGGAGGTTGGAGATATAAATTTGAAAATTGTCATTATAGAAATAGTGTTTAAAGCAATGAAACCAGACAGAATCAATTAGGGAATGTTTTCATACAAAAGAGAAAAGATCTAAGGGATGAGCCCTTGATGTCTTCTAAATTTGGAGGTCAACTAAATTTGGCAAACCAGCAAAGGTGAGTGAGAAGGAATCATTTGTGATGTAGTAGGACAAGCAAGACAGGAGAAGAGGCCAAGCATAGAAATTATGACAGGAGGAAAGAAGTGGTCAACAGTAAACTGAATTGAATGCCACTTAAAGATCAAGGAAATGAGGACTTAGAGTTGACCACTGCACTTAACATGGAGGTCACTAGTGACCTTGAGAGGAACTCTGAAAAAAGAAATAATAATAAAGCCATACTCAAGTGCCCAATGCGTAGTATAGATCCTGTATCTCAGAATGACCTAACCTACTTCTGAATAGCACAGATTCCTGACCCATGTCCCCAAAGATTTAGACCCTGTAAGTCTAAAATGGTGTCTGGGAAACTTTCTTTTTAAAACTTCCCGTTTCCCTCAGGTGATCTGCCAGGTTTTGAAATCCTCCAATACAGATGATTCTCTTTCAAGATACTGGACAGCATAAAGTCACATAGAAGAGAAAAGTTAAAGATGAATAGGCACCCCTCTTAATTAGAGGTGGAGTAAGCATCACCATCCCAGAATCCTCAGGATTGGGGAATAAAATATGGACTAGAGTGGACTTACTGGTATTCTACTATAGACTTATTGTGATTCTAGAAATGGAAGAAATTATATCATGGAGGAGACAGTGGCCACTGGAGGTGCTGAAGGCAGGGAGTGGGAAAAAGAGGTGTAATATGGAGGTACTTTCGGGACTGGGAATTGACCTGAATGACATTGCAATGACAGATACAGGCCATTATATATCCTGTCATAACCTACAGAATTGAGTGGAAGAGAGTGTAAACTACAATGCAAACTATAATCCATGCTTAGTGGCAATGCTCCAAAATGTGTTCATCAATTGCAATGAATGTACCACACTAATGAAAGAAGTTGTTAATATGGGGGAAATTAGGAAGTGTGGGGAGTGGGGTATATGGGAATCTCTTTTATATTTTTACGTAACATTTATGTAACATTTTATGTAACGTATCTTTTTGAAAAAATAAAAGATACGTATTTTTTTTAAAAGATGAATAAGCAAAAAGAAGCTGGAAAACTTTTGTGGGGCTTCATGAGCAATGATGCTGGTCATGAATAAAGAAAACGAGCCCAAGTTGCTTGGATTATCAGGAGATGGAATTTGGAAAAGGAGGTTGAAGCTGGAATGCTGCAAACCTTGCAAGTCAACGAAGACTGTGTAGGTAACAAAGTGTTACTAGAGGGCTTCTGAACCTGAATGGGACATAATGAAATTGGTGTTTAGTGCATATTATATATGGTGACATTTTTTAAAGAAAAATTTGAAAGAAAATCCACTGTAAAGGTGATTGACCATCTCAGCTTTGAGAGTAATATTCCATTTGTTTCTTTTAGAACCTCAATTTTAGGGTTTTAGAATTGTTCAGGACACTGTTGCATCTCTGTAGTTTCTGTCACCACCCCCTTTTCTACCTTTTTTTTTTTTTTTTTTTGGCGTTTTAAAAATCTTTACATATAAAAAAAATCTTGAATAGTGATTCTCAGTCAACAAGCTCGAACACTCTGGTGAGCCCATGCATTTTGATCACTGTGTAGTATTTATTTTGTTATCACTGAGTGTACATACTATGACAACTATATTTGTCAGACAAAACACTGAGCTGTGTGGAACTTGCAATGGAGTATAACGTAGGGCAAGTAAGAGGTAAGAGTAAGGTGGTCATATAATCATCTAAACAAGAACATTCTTGACAGTGACAGGGGATGCCGTTAATAATTACATCAGGACAAGAAGAATAAACTGGAAAACGGCATACTTTAATAGGGAATCTGATCTATAAAAGAATATCCTAATTATGGAACTTGTGAGAGTGTTGCCTTGTGAGTATATTATGAATATGTCCAGGGCTGCAAATAGCATTACCCAAACAGCTGCTAAAGGGCAATGGAAAAATAGTGCAGGAAATGTGAACATTTCATAGACACTGCAAAATATTGTGGCTTTTTAATAGTGATTGTGGATTGTGATTATTTGGATTGCTTACATCTGTTTTGAAGTTTGTACTCTATATGCTTGGGCTGTGCTGTGGTAAAGGTTATAATCCCTTTAAGTGTGCTGCTAAAAAATTCTAATATTTGGAAATGTGTTGTGAAAACAGAAAAGGGGTGAGTATACTGACATGGAAGGTTCTTCAGCAATGAGTAAGAGCAGTTATTTCAAGGTAGTGGCTCTGAAGGCTATTAAGAACAGTTAAAGAACAGTTTATTACATTTACTTTTAAAAATCTCTTCCAGGAAGCGGCTGTGGCTCAAGCAATTGAGCTCCCGTTTACCATATGGAGGACCCGGGTTCAATCCGGGACCTCCTGGTAAAAAAAGAAAAAAGATTCCCCAGTGCCGCTTTGTTCCCGGGCCTGAGGGTGATCAGCCCTGCTGCAGCCCGGGGGGCGACACTGGCTAGTTATGGGCCGTCCGGTGCGCACTCCGGGAACGGCGAGGGTGAGGAGGTTCTCAGGGAGCGGCGTCGGGTTGGGGGCTCCCTGGTCTCCACGGCTCAGGTGTGGGGGGTATCTGGTAAGGACCGCGTGTGAAAGAAAGACTCGAGACCTCTGAGTGCGGGGGAAGAAGCAAAGAGAGAGAGAGCTTTATTGAGGAAGTACAGTGCATATATACTCTTCAGGCTGGGGGCAGTCCCTCAGCCGATGGTGGAGGCTTATCATTGGGCAGTGGTTAGGGTCAGGGGTTGCTAGGGAAAGGGGCAGAATTGGGGGAGGCAAGGGGCGAAGCAAGGTTGTCCAAATAAGGCAATAACTGGGGCGAGAGCTCTGATTGGTGAGAAGGAACAAGGAAGAGGGAGAGAGGGAAAAGGGGAACGGGGGAGGGGGTTATGCCCCGCAGGCAAGGCCACAGCAAGGCCTGCAGTTTGTAGATACTGCACCCCAGACTTGTGCGGCAGAGAGGCTCAGGCCCCTGAGCTGCGAAGCGAAGCACCAAAAAAGACGATGATGCAACTAGATAGGATAAAAAAACAAACAAAAAACTCTTCCTAGGTTACAGTCCTCTGTCTTTAAATATCTCCTGGTACCCCTAACCTGAAAAAGAAAAAAGCCAGTGTAACCCTGATAATATTTCTATGTATCCGGCCCACCTTTTTGACAATTAGCAGGTATTTGTTGAATTTAATGATATATTTTTCCATCTATTCTCTGTTGATTTCACGGTATTTTACATTGTTGATCTTTCCTTATGGAAACTATTTCTTTGAAACTTTACAATATCCTACTGTTTAAACCATCTAGAACTGCTTCAGTGATGCTTTTTTCTCCTCCTTTCCCCAAAACTGTAGGCATTAATGTAGATTCTTTATGTTCTGTCCTTTTAAATTATTTTCATTCTACCCTAGAGGTTTTAATATCATCTATGATGATGACCCCATATCTTATTCTGATCTACTTGTTCATCTCTCTCTGTTACTGGATTTCTCTGTTATGCCTATCCCAAGCCAAATTCATCAGGTCTTTCTCATGACCAGTCCCATGTCTGACTTTCTTGCATGATTCTCTAAAAAAATTTACTGATGAATACTTTGAGACAGAAAGCCTTTCACACATTCCCACTGCTCTTCCAATGTTTAACAGCAATAGCTGTTTTTCATCTTGCAGTTCTACTCAAGGATTCCTAGGAGCACTAGTCAATTCATCATTTTATCCCAAAGACGTAGGGAAGGCAGAACTTGGGCAGCCTTCTTATTTAGGGTCAAAGATTGCCTCTATAAAATTTACATTATAGAGTTGCTGAACAGACTGCATAATTCACATGAGCACCTTGTACCCAAGAGAAAAGGAAGAGGCAAGGGTTGTACTCCATTTGTCCAGTTTCTCCTTCAAAAATATCCAATCAGATTAAATCAGAGAAGAGGCCAGGAGTGTTACGAAAATGGCACTCCCGTATATTAAAAATAATAATAATAACAAGATTGTCTCCCTCCAAGAATCCTCAGTTTTCATTTTTTAACCCATTGGGCAAATATCTGGGAACAATGAACAAATCTACTACATAATCTAACAATAAAATGATAGTAATAAGGAACCCCACACTTGACTATAAGATCCATCCCATTATCAGATTGCCAGGGAGAATTAAAGTCCAAAGATTAAATGCATAGAATCCAAAGTTCAAAGTAATTCAAATCCATAATCAAATCTTCTCACCCTTGGGGGCTAATTTCACAGTAAATCCAAAATTCATTAACCACCTCAACTTCCTGTTCTGCCCAATCTCAGCCAAAGGGTTCTTGATGCCTGGGGAGTATTGTGATTCCTTCAGCAATTGCAGCCAAGGCTGTCTCAAGTCAAGTCTCTCATGCCTCCCTTAAGGGTCTCAAGGATGTGGTGGGAGGTGTGGGAGGTGGGCAACATGGGAATCCCAGTGGGTTCCGTGTAATATTTTGGGTAATCTAAGCACCTCTTAAAATATATGTATATATGTATATAAATAACATTTTTGTAAGCAAATACACATATATGCATATATATTTATATATCATTTTGCAAATGTTTGTATGTATTGTGAGAATTTTGATTTTTACCCATAATAAAAAAAAAAAAAAAAAAAAAAAGACTACCAGAGAACTGGACCCACCCATTCATCAAATTTAGAAAACAAGTCAATCTCCTGGCCCTAGACCAGTTACTTCGGGCAAAGATGTGTTCCCAGGACCCAGTGAAAACCAACAGTATTCAGTGTTGCCAAAGACCTTAGCAGATACTTGTGATTTATGAATGATGAATAGATGACAATAACCATGATTTTTGCCTTGTCCTGATGCTAATCTAGTCATTTCAAGCCAGCGATCCCAAATCCATGATGATGAACTTAAATGTCTTTGGATGACATTTCTCAGCAAAATGTTAATTTTGCCTGTGTATTTCCTACGTCTTGGATGTAAATACAATTCTACATACTTTTTTCTCTCCTAGAGAAGAGCATATAAGACCTTGCTGCTTTCTAAAAAAATTTAAAATTTCGCAATGGTGACAGCATCAGTTACTAGGCCTTATTTAAGGAGCATTTCTTTTCCATTTGATCTAGTCACAACCTCTTTAGTTCCATTTACCCCTCTGAAGTCATAGTTCTCATGCCTACCCTGAATTGAGAGTGGGGTCTCCTTACTAATGACTTGGTACTGCACCTACTAGTGAGCCAGGATTCCAGGCCTGAGCCATGTTGGTTGTTTCTACCATCTCCTTTTATGGAATTATTTCAGTCTTAAAAATCAGCTTCCAAGCATAGGTAACCAACCAATCCAGAGCCAACTTGAAACCTCGTGCTCATGTGGCATTAACTCTTAAGTGTGACTAAGCCTTATTGCCTCAAGAATCACCCCTTTTAGCCATAAAAGTAAAATGAAATTTGGGGCAGCCAACCCAGTGCAGCCTGTCTAGCCATGCCTAGAACAGAGAGGTCAGCAAATTATGACCCATACTTGTTTTGCAAATACAGATTTACTGAAACATAACCATGCTCATTCATTTATGTGTTGTCTGTTGTGCTTTCATGCTAAAATGGCAGAGCTGAATAGTTACAACAGACATAGATTGATCTGCAAAGCCTAAGATATTTGCTATCTGGCCTTTTACAGAAAAGGTTTGCCAACTGCTAGACTGAACCTTCCCTAGTGCTCTAGTGCAGAGGAAACTCCACTGTCTTGTGGTGAGATGCAACATATGGTATTCTTCCCCCCAAAGCTGAAAAGATTTAATCTTACTCTGCTTAGCAGGCAATATCAGACCAAGAGGCATTGACAGAGTTCAAGGCTAAGGGGTCTGCATCCTGAGTCCACCACATGCTTATGAGGCTCCATGCAGCCAATGTCTGCTGAGGCCACCTCCGTAGTTGGCACTCGGCTAAGGCTCCCAAGGCCCAAGCCTCTTCTGAGGGCTACATCCCATCATTGCAAGAACTTGTGCAGCCCTGTCTCTGTAAATAGAGTCACTTACCTATGGGCAAAGCTGCTAGAGGCTGCAATGACCCACCGTGATAAAAAATCTACGTGGTCTACAACTAATTAAGGCCTAACACTGCCTCCACAGGTTGCTGCAGTTGAAACTCAACTGTACAGTGATTGAAAAACAACAACAACAACAACAGTGTTTTGTCCCAGTTAGAAGCCCCTGAACCGCCAAGGTCAACACCCTGCCTTCACATTCAAGTCCAAAGGCCCTAAATTTCATGTCCTAATCTATCAAAAGCATTGGCACTTGTTATTTGGTTTCTCAAAGCTCCTAGCCAGTACACATGATATTGAGGTGCTTGAGAAAAGCCAATAAGTAGTTAATAATGGCTTGAATTTGAAGCAAATTAAAAGATAAATATAGAGTAAAACCCATGGAAATAAAATATCATCATTATTACTGATAAAGCTAATATTGATGAATATGGCCTCTATCTGTGGGCAAGTGAATGCCATAAGCCTGAATTAAATAGCTTCTCTCATCAAGTCAGGAGAATCTCTAGGCCAGGGAAGCCTGTCTCTGTCTCTGTCTCTGTCTCTCTCTCCCTCTCTCTTTTTAAGTTTATATTATTTTATTATTTTATTTTATTTTTATGGAAGCTTTAGATTATAAAAATGTTACGTTGAAAATACAGAGGATTCACATATACCTCCTCCTCCTCCTTCTCCCATACTTTTTCCCCTAAACATCTTTCTTTAGTGTGATAACATCTGTTACAAGTGATGAACACATATTGAAGCATTGCTACCAACCATGATCTATAGTTCTAATTATGGTTCACACTTTGTACTGCAAAATTTCATAGGTTTTGAGAAAATGTATAATGGCCTGTATTCATCATTGCAATGTCATGCAGAGCAATTCCAATGTCCCAGTAATGCCCCTTGTTACACCTCTTCTTCCCTCTCCATCCCATCAGAACTTCTAGTGACTACTGCTTTTATATCAATGTTATATGTTCTTCCATTACTTGAGTAATAATAAGTCTACTTTAGTTCATAGTTGCATTCCCTCCTTATGTTTTTTCATTCTTCAATCTTGAGGATTTGGGGATGGTGATGCCCACTCTGCTTCTGATTGAGAGGGGGCTTAGATCCCATGGGGCAGATGGGTGGAACTGTCTTGCTTGCAGTTGTAGACACTGTTTTTGGGGAGATGGGCATTGTCCATCATAATCATTTTGTTAGGTGTCCTGGGTGAGTCCTATGAACTGGAGAGTAGGCGTTGGCTACAACTCTTCTGAGATTCAGGACTCAACTGGCATATGAACAACCAGAAGATTTAAGTTTCTGGGGCACATATTTAACAGGAATCCTGCTAATTGTAGGTTCAAATAAAAGGGGCATTAAAACCATGTGTAGGAAGCGGCTGTGGCTCAATCAGTAGGGCTCCCATTTACCATATGGGAGGCCCCGGGTTCGGTTCCCGGGGCCTCCTGGAGAAGGCAAGTCCGCCCGCACGGCGTGGTTAGCTGACCCAGCGAGCACAAGCAGCAAGGGGGGGATAAATGAATAAATAAATAAAATCTTTAAAAAAAACAAAAAAAACACAAACAAACAAACAAACAAAAAAAACCATGTGTAGTGGAGGGGGTGGCTTTGGCTCAAATGGTTGGGCGTCCGTCTCCCATATGGAGGGACCTGGGTTTGAGCCCCAGGACCTGCCGGTAAAATTAAAAGTAAGTAAGTAAGTAAATAAATAAATAAATAAATGAAGTTTAAAATAAATAAATAAATAAAACCATGTGTAGGAAAATTATAAATGAGTCTAACTCCAATACACTTGGGGGATAGGTTATCATATTTTCCAAGGCCCACTGACAGGATGCCAAATTCCTGGGGTTGTCTGCCCTGCCTACAGTGTCCAGATGTCTCTAGAGCCCTCAGAAACCCCCCTGCTTGAGGCACTGTTTACTGCAGCAGTCAGTGTGATTCTCCTAAGTTAAGCGTAACCTCTGGAATGCCCTCCTGACTCACTTTGAAATCTTTAGCCATAAAAACTCATTTATATTTAATATTCCCCCCTTCTGATCAACGTTTTTTTTTCCAAAAGCACCGCTAGTTGATGCTTGGTAATAATTGCTTGATGCCAGGGAGGCTTATCCCTGGGAGTCATGCCCCACGACAGGGAGAAAGTAGTGAGTTTATATGCTGAGTTTGGCTAAGAGAGAGGCCACATTTGAGCAACAAGGAGGAAGCCTGTCTCTTAAACTTATGGTATGGAGAACCAGAGCAGTTGGTATGCTCCATGTGGGAGGATCACCTAGAAAAGAAAGAGGAGAGAAGGGGCTGGGTTCCTGCCTTTGTTTTCTTTGAAAACTCACTAATCTAATTAAATCCCTCCACCTCCCCAGGGAAGGTGTTAGAGAAAGAATAGAGGGGTGGGGGCAGCTATGTTATGCTAGGCGAGTGTCCCTCTTACCAACATTAAATAAAAGTTCAGCACATTATTTTGCCTTGCAGAGACCTCTTGTGTGATTATTTTCTGTCTCTTGACAAACATGTATCCACCTTTCACGTAATGGAACATTTTCTTGACTAACATAAATTTTGTCTCCAAAGCTGTCAGCTATAATTCATTTATACAAATTTGGTAAACATCTTTATTTCTAGATTCTCTTTCATAGCAGAAGCAGTGAGAAGCTCATGTGTCACCTGCACACAAGGGAAAATGCCTGTAGTTTCAAAATTATAAAAATAATATTCAAGTTGGATGCAATATTTATTTAATCATTAACCTCTCTACCTAATTCACTTCTTGAGGCACTCATATTTTCTAAAAGAAACTATTACTTTTGAACTTTTGAGCTAAACCTTTGTGCCTTCATCTAAAAAGAGATAATCATAAATATTCCATAGCTGATTTGGCACTTTTGTCTAAAAAGGGCCAGATAAATATTTCCAGCTTTGTGGGACATATCATCTCTGTAGCAACTACTTCACTCTGTCATTGTAGAGGGAAAGCAGCCATAGACAACAGGTAATACCTGTGCACCAATAAAACTTTATTTATAAACCAAGCTTTGGCACATGGACCATAGTTTGATGATGTCTGTTCTTTTGTGTTGTTTGAGGATTCAGTGAGATAGTGTGTCTAATAGAATGCCTGACACATGGTAGGCATCTGGTTGGAGCTAGCCTCCCATTTCTCCCTTCATTAAAAAATACTAACAATTCCTTCAGAGCATTGTAACCATTTTGGCCAACTATGTATATATATTTTCCACTCAGAGGCCAGCACAGCTTAAAGAGAACAATTATCACCAGCTCTAAGGGATCTGGATTCTTATTAAAGTTTATTACTTAATTTTTGTTGCAAGAGGCCGAAAATATGTCTAGGGACTCAGGCTATTAAATTTAAAATACATGTATACAAAGCAATCAATTTGCTTTTATTAAGCAGCAATCTTGAATACAAGAGTCAGATAGCTATTTAATAAGATCCTATTCATGATATAAAAACTAGGGCAATATTTAGAAGTCATCTTTCCAGAATGGAACTTTTTTATTTTTTGTAGGGATAAGCTGGACTTGTGAAACTGTTTTTTTTTTCCTTTATTGAAGAAATTGTGGGTTTACAGAACCATCTTGCATAAAATACAGGACTCCCAGATACCACCCTATTATTAACATCTGAAACTATTTTTTTTTTTTTTGACTAATATTAATTTTGTCTTCTTTGGGTCCTAAACCAATTTATCTCACTTTATAAATAATAGAATAAGAATCTATAAAAAATATTGTTACATTAGAATTTGACTAAGCCTGTGGGGTGTTAAAAAAAAAGCAAAATAAATAGCAGTGACTTTCCTCTTTAAGCCTTTGCAATGTTATTTTGCAGTGTAGGTGCCACAACCTAAAATAACTGTTTTCAACTCTGGCTGCCCATTTGAATCACCTGGGGGAACCTGTAAAAACACTGAAGATTCTGATTTAATTTGTCTGGGATGGGGCCCTGGACCTGGTATTTTTTAAAACTCCCAACCATTTCTCTGCATGGACAGCCCTGGTTGCTGGATCTGACTTAATCCCGTGAAGAAAACAGGCAGCTGATTATATGAGAGACAGCTCCTCTCCACACCAGACATTGTACTATTGATTTTTGCAGACTGATCATCAAGTGATGATAAGTGATTTAAAAGAATATATACAAAAGTATACTTAAAACAACATGAAAATTTAAAGAAAGTTTCATCTCAGCTCTTTCATCCTATTTGATATCCTCTACTGCTAATGTCAACAGCCAGATTTTCAGTAAGCATAGTAGCCACAAGAATATTCTATTAGTCCTGAGAGATTACTGAGGCTTCAGTGGTTTCATGTAAACCCCTTAAACAAATAAACCTATGTGTTCTTTAAGTGTGAAAACAGTGTAATTTGTTTGCATTTTAATTGCTAAAAACCTAGAAAGCAGGTTAGACTGCCTGATATGGAATGAATATTGGCATTCCATCTTAATATTGTTTTTAATTATGGATAAAGATATGGATCTTGAAATGATGGGAACCGGGAACTACTATCAAATTGGAGACAAGAAGGTAGAAACAGTATAAAATATCGTAGTTATACCAATAATGACCTGGGGTGAAATTCACTGGCAACCCCAACTGATCTCCTGACCAAGCTTGTTTTAGTCTTGCTCTAGACATCTGCTGGAGCTACTAAAACATGGCAGCACAGTGCCTGAATATTCCACCCCCAGGGTGGTGATTTAGCTTCACTTGATACCTTCCAGCGGCTACCTATGCAGCAATTTGAACTTTATCTGCAGGTGTTCACCTGGGATCTTAGATAACATTCGCTTCATCCTTTCCCAGCCAATGATTGATGACTTTGCCTTTCAGTTCTGAGTCACACTTCAGCGCAAGCTTGAGGTTTTGGAGAAACAAACTCTTTACCCTGTGACCCCATGGTAATAAGGCCTAAGATCAATCAGTTTTGCTGCCCTTGGGACACAAGTTGTGGAGTGGGCAGTCAGGTGGGCATTGCTTTGTTTTTAAAACTACTGCCCAGGCTAATTTCATACCCTGTATTTGGTTGAGGCAGATTAAAGAATTTTCACACAGCCCTATCTGATAACCCTCCCAGCATTGGACATGCACTTGGGCCATATCCATGATAAATTCTCTGGTGGACTTCAGTCTCTAAAGGAGTTCTGACAATTTTGATAGTTGACAGAGCTACATCCTAATATTGGCAATTTGAAGACATGCTGCCATTTCTATACAGAAGAAACAAAACTGTTGTAGGTTGGAACTGAAAATAAAATGAAGAGCTTGTTAGTTAAATTCTCCTGGCTCACTCCTTTATTCTCCTTTATTTCTTATCCAATAAGTAATGTACAGAACTGAGATAAGCTGGCCTTGAATCCTGCTCCTGCATTTACCAGTTGTATTATCTTGGGGTCGTTTGTCCTCTTTGACCTTCAGTTTCCTCATCCAAAAATGGAAATAACAATGTACCTACCTCACTGTATTGTAGGAAGATTAAATGAGATAATATTTGTAAAGCACTTACCATGCATGACACATAGCAGATACTCAATATATGATTGTTTAAAAGATGACAGAAGGGCAGCTATTATCACTATATCTGACACTTAACCACCATTTGCTTTCTTATCTATTGTTCATGAGGTCACTTTCTCTCTCCAAATCAAATGATAAAATTTTCATCAAGGACAAGGGCACAGGTTTGGTTTTTACTCTCTCTCTCTCTCTTTTTTAATCTTCTTGACATGTTTAATACAGGAAGTATAAGTAAATGTTGTGGAAAGAGAAGAGTAGATTGCTTTCAAATTTATCAATCTAAAATTCATGAATCTTGTAGAACAAATGGATTTTTTCTTTTACTTTATATGATATCAGCAGAAGAAACTGTTATAGTTTCCTGGCTGCTGAATAAATACCATACAATGGATTGGCTTAAACAATGGAAATTTATTGGCTTATGGTTTATTTATTTATTTATTATTTTTACTGGGAGGTCCTGGGATCGAACCCAGGTCCCTCCATATAGGAGACTGACACCCAACCATTTGAGCCACATCCACCTCTGCTTATGGTTTTGAGGTTAACAGAAGTCTAAAATCAAGGTAATGTTTTCTATTAGAAGATTGTGGTTCTCTGGGGCTGGTTGCTTGTGATCCTTGGTCCTTGTCTTTCTGTCACATGGCACTGCACATGGCCACATCTCCTGGCTTCCGGACTCCATTGTCTTCCAGTTCTGGTGCTCCCTCTGGCTTTCTCTCTCTATGTGCCCTTCCCAATAAGGCCTGCAGTTAATAGTATTAAGACATCCAGATTCGGCTTGGCCATACTTCATACTAACTGAAGTAACCTCAACAACAGGTCCCATTTACAAGGTTGTTCATACCCACAGGAATGGATTAAGTTTAAGAACATGTTTTTCTGGGGTATCTAACTCCAATCCACCACAGATATCCTATTCTTATTTTATTTTCACCCCTGCTTTGTATGGTAAGATTATTAATGATTCATAGGGCATTAACTAACCTGAATCATAAATTGGGAAAGATTTTCCTTCTCAATTATTTCATTCTTTCCTAGTGTGTCAAGGAAAAGTATCTCAGTTTCAAATTAACCAGACTTTCTCATTTTAGCAATCTTGTTTGTTAACAGAGAGGACAGGGATTAATCTTCAATTTTAGTAAGCAACAGTATTTAGTTGAAATTAGAAAATACTGTATTGCTTTCATTGTATGTATTTTTAAGTTTGACTTCTGTTTTTTTTTATAAAATGAAACTGGTTAGGAAAATACCACTTGTTTTTAAAATAAATCCATTTGAATAAAAAAATTGAGCCATTTAAAGAAAAATATTTAATAAATAATAGCACAATTGATGCCAAAATATAACAAAGATTGTGCAGGTGGCGAACCAATAGCTCCAAATTAGGAAAAGAGTAGACTTTTTGTTTAGACTTCAGGGACTTTGAATGGTGAAGTGATAATCTGACTCACTCCTTTAGTTTTGGAGGAGCTGATCTTAAGGATGATTACTCAAGAAGCCATATCGACATGAATGCTTTTGCCTAACCTCCTACTCTGCCTGCCTTGTCCCTATGGGCTGCAAAGAACAGGAAAGGGACTAGAAAAGAAAATGAGATTGAGTAGGAATAAGAAGAATATTCATTCCCAGGTTGCCTATGCTTGGCATATATTTTCTCAACAAAACAAAACACACCCCCACAGAGAAAACCAATATTCTCTTATTAATAAAGAAAGACACACTATATATTCTGAATATGTCTGTTAGTTTTCCCCTTATGAGGTTTGCAATGATTGACAGGTCATAGGACCATGAATCAATGCCCCTGTGGCATAGGTTGAGGAAAGGCAGCCTCCAGCCATAACCCACCCTCCTGACTGACTGAGCAAGCCCATCCCCTCCCAAGAATAAACAAAGTGGAGCAGATAAGGGCCATCATCCCCTCTGGGCCCAAGCCTCCCCAACTCCTCCCACATTCCAAGACCTCCTAGCCCACTCCCCCTTGGCCATTTGGCCCCAGGCTGTTCCTGGTTTCCCTGCCTATTGATGTACTGTATAAAGCCATATTCACCACCCTCTGGGGGTGGATTGAAGTCTCTCTTCAGACATCCTCCACTGGGAGAGCTTCCCAATAAACTTCCTGCCTGCAATCATTAGTCCCTGCATCCCAGTGAGTGCTGTTTTTCTCTAACAATGTCTCATAACCATTTTTTAAACAAATCAATTTTATTGATACATATTAATAAAGCATAAATCCAAAGTGTACAATCAATGGTATTCATTATATTCACATAGTTGTGCATTCATCACTTCAATAATTTTTGGAACAGTTTCATTATTCCAATAATAATAATAATAATAAACAAACAAACTGATCACCTCTCAATCTCTCTGTGCTTTGCCTGTCAGATATGCTATTCCGTTTTCTTCTCTCTAGTTTATTTGTATTCATATTTTGTAAAAACAGTCTTATACATGTAATATCACCCATATTCAAATTTTACATGGGGTTTCACTATGTTACATAGTCCCATGTTATATTTTTTAGCTTTCCTTCTAGTTATATACACTGTCATACCCATATAATAGCTCTACTAGTTACAGACACTATGATGTGCTTTCACCATTTCCATTCATTTCCAAAGAGTTACAAACAACCTTTTTACCAGTTCTACACAGATTAACCCTCAGCTTTTCATTCTCTACCCTCCTATTTTCTGGTAACCTATATTCTAATTATTAACTCCATGAGTTTACACAATATATTTAGTTCATAATAGCACAATCACACAGTATTTGTCCTTTTGTATCTGGCTTGCTTCACTCACATAATGCTCTCCAGGTTCATCCATGCTGTCATATGCTTCATGACCTCATTTCTTCTTACTACTACATAATATTCCATCATGTGTATGTATACACCACAATTTGTTTATCCATTCGTCAGTTGATGTACACCTAGGTTGTTTCCAACTTTTGGAAATTTTGAATAATACCACTATGAACATTGATGTGCAGATATCTGTTCATGTCATTGCTCTTGGTTCTTCTGAGTATATACCTAGTAATGGTATTGCTGGGTCACATGGCAAGTCTATATTTGACTTCCTTAGGAACTGCCAAATAGACCTCCACAATGGCTGTACCGTTCAACATTCCCTCTAACAGTGAAAAGGTGCTCTTATCTCTCCATATCCTCTCTAACATTTACAGTTTTCCAATATTTTTTTTTTTTTAAGATTTTTTATTTATTCATTTATCTCCCCCCTGCTGCCTGCGCTCGCTGGGTCAGCCAACCACGCCGCGCGGGCGGGCCCGCCCTCACCAGGAGGCCCCGGGAACCAAACCCGGGGCCTCCCATATGGTAAACGGGAGCCCCACTGATTGAGCCACAGCCGCTTCCCTCCAATATTTTTTTAAGAAGGTGCAATATCCCCTTCGAGATGGCTCCCTCATCTGTTTGCTCATTGATTTTGCTTGTTGTTTTTGCTTGTTGTTTGTGCTCGTTGTCTGCTCATTATTTTGGCTAATTGTCTGCTCCTTGTTTTATGCTCATTGTCTGCTTGTTGTCTGTTTTTCCTTTAGGAGGCACCAAGAACCAAACCTGGGGCCTCCCATGTAGGAGGTGGACGCTCAACTACTTGAACCACATCCGCTAGTTTGTTTTTTGCTAAATGTCTGCTTGTTGTTTCCTTGTTGTCTTGCTCATTGTTTTTTTCTCATTGTCTGCTTGTTTTTTCTTATCTGCTCATTGTTTGTTTGTCTTCTTTAGGAGGCAACAGAAACTGAACCAGGGACCTCCTATGTGGGAGGTAGCCACTCAACTGCTTGAGCTACATTTGCTCACCTCCAACTTTTTTTTAATATAGATTTATTTATTTATTTATTTATTTATTTATTTCTCCCCCAACCCCCCCATTGTTTTATGCTCTCTGTCTGCTCTCTGTGTGTTCTTCTGTGTCTGTTTGTCTTCTCTTTAAGCAGCACTGGGAACTGATCCTGGGACCTTTCAGAGGGGAGAGAAGCTCTCAATCTCTTGCGCCACCTCAGCTCCTTGGTCTGCTGTGTCTCTTATTGCCTCTCTTCTGTGTCTCTTTTTATTGCATCATCTTGCTGCACCAGCTCTCTGCGCAGGCCAGAACTCCATGTGGGCCAGCACCCCTGCGCAGGCCAGCACTCCTGTGTGGGTCAGCTTGCTGCTTGGGCCAGCTTGCCTTTCACCAGAAGGCCCTGGACCTCTTATATGGTAGATGGGAGCCCAACTGCTTGAGCCACATCTGCTTCCCCCAACTTTTTTTTTTTTTTTCAGGATGGTCTGGAATAATCATCCGAAGTATATGGACCAGATTTATTCAGCACAAAGTTAGCTGGATATTTGGCATGATTTTTAGTAATAGATTGAATTACCTTAAAAATGGAAGCATACTTTCCCAGCACAAATTTACTAGGCAACTCAATTTCCTGAGTCTTTTAAATTGTGGGATAAAAAGTTAATGTCAGTTTTTTGATTAGGCAGACAAGAAGAGAGATAACTTGTACCTGAGCATATGCCACGTAACAATATGTGCCAGGCACTGTGTTAAGTGCTTCCTGGACCTTATTTGATTTAATCCTCAAAAAAAGAAACTTGTAAGCATTAATGTCCCAATACCGTAGGTGAGTCAAGGCTTAGCAAGGAGGCTTGCACGGGGCCGCGTTTTAAAGTTCATAGAGCTCCTGTTAGAATCCAGCTCTGATGGGGCTCAAAAGTTCCCTCCACTGTGTCAACCCCAAAGAAACAACTGTTCACTGTTGATAGGCCCCTGTGGAGTAAGATGCTAGAATTACGGCTCGGCAGCACAAGCCGTAAGGATGTGCACGAGGTTCTCTGCATTTTTAGTTTTTCTTTTTTTAACTTTATTTTGTACATTTAATAATTGAAAACATAAGCAATTAAAAACTAAAAAGTAAACACAGATGAATAAATATATATATTTCTCAATTAAATGTAATGGATACATGTAAATTTTTTTGTTGTTGTTTTGTTTTTTGTTTTTTCGTTTTTTTTTTTTTGTGTGTGAATCAAACAATATTTTACACAATATATTTGGTTCATAGTAATGCATACATACAGTATTTGTCCTTTTGTGTCTGGCTTGCTTCACGCAACATAATGTCCTCCAGGTTCATCCATGTTGCCATATGCTTTATGACTTCATTTCTTCTTACAGCTGCATAATATTCCATCGTGTGAATAGACCACAGTTTGTTTATCCATTCATCTGTTGATGGACACCTGGGTTGTTTCCAACTTTTGGCAATGGTGAATAATGTGGCTATGAACATCAGTGTGCAGATGTCTGTTCATGTCACTGCTCTCAGTTCTTCTGGGTATATACCCAGTAGTGGTATTGCAGGGTCACATGGCAAGTCTATATTCAGGTTCTTTAGGAACTGCCAAACAGTCCTCCATAGTGGTTGTACCATCCTGCATTCC
>JAKSZT010054487.1:33618412-33744457 GCA_026826555.1 Tolypeutes matacus | reverse complement strand
ATGATATCTCATTGTAGTTTTGATTTGCATTTCCCTAATCATGAGTGATGTTGAGCATTTCTTCATGTGTTTTTTTGCCATTTGTATTTATTCTTCAGAGAAATGTCTATTCAAGTCTTTGGCCCATTTTTTAATTGGGTCATTTGTCTTTTTATTGTTGAGTTGTAACATCTCTTTATATATCCTGGATATTAAACCCTTATCAGATATGTGATTTCCAAATATTTTTTCCCATTGAGTTGGCTGCCTTTTAACTTTAATGTGGTGTATTACATTGATTGATTTTCTTATGTTTAACCAGCCTTGCATACCAGGAATAAATCCCACTTGGTCGTGATGTATAAGTCTTTTGATATGCTGTTGGATTCGATTTGCAAGTATTTTGTTGAGAATTTTTGCATCTATGTTCATGAGAGAGATTGGTCTGTAATTTTCTTTTCTTGTGGAATCTTTATCTGGCTTTGGTATTAGGGTGATGTTGGCTTCATAAAATGTGTTGGGTAATTTTCCCTCCTCTTTGATTTTTTGGAAGAGTTTAAACAGGATTTGTGTTAATTCTTTTAGAAATGCTTGGTAGAACTCACCTGTGAAGCCATCTGGTCCTGGACTTTTCTTTGCTGGGAGATTTTTGATGACAGATTCAATCTCCTGAATTGTGATTGGTTTGTTAAATTCTTGTATTTCTTGTTGTGTCAGTGTAGGTTGGTTATGAGTTTCTAGAAATTTGTCCATTTCATCCAGGTTGTCTAGTTTGTTGGCATATAGTTTCTCATAATATCCTCTTATGATTCTTTTTATTTCTGTGAGGTCATTTGTAATTTCCCCCCTTTCATTTCTGATTGTATTTATTTGCATCTTCTCTCTTTTTTTCTTTGTTAGTCTAGCGAGGGGTTTGTCAATTTTATTGATCTTCTCAAAGAACCAGCTTTTGGTTTTGTTGATTTTCTCTATTGCTTTTCTGTTCTCATTTTCATTTATTTCTGCTCTAATCTTTATTATTTCTTTCCTTCTTTTTGCTTTGGGATTGGTTTGCTGTTCTTTTTCTAGTTTCTCAACTTGTTCAGTTAAATCTTTGAGTTTAGCTCTTCCTTGTTTCTTAATATAGGCATTTAGGGCTATAAATTTCCCTCTCAAGACTGCCTTTGCTCTATCCCATAAGTTTTGATACGCTGTGTTTTCATTTTCATTTGTCTCAATACATTTACTGATTTCACTTGCAATTTCTTCTTTGACCCACTGAATATTTAGGAGTGTGTTGTTCAGTCTCCACACATTTGCAAATTTACTTTTTTCCTGTCTGTTATTGATTTCTAGTTTCATTCCATTATGATCTGAGAAGGTGCTTTGTATAATTTCAATCTTTTTATATTTATTGAGAGCTGTATTGTGACCTAACATGTGGTCTATCCTGGAGAAAGAGCCATGGGCACTTGAGAAGAATGTATAACCCGCTGAGTTTGGATGCAGTGTTCTGTATATGTCTGTTAGGTCTAACTTATTTATCATATTGTCAAGTTCTCTGTTTCCTTGTTGATTTTCTGTCTAGTTGTTCTATCTAATGATGTGAGAGGGGTGCTGAAGTCTCCAACAATTATTGTAGAAATATCTGTTTCTCCCTTCAGTTTTGCCAGAGTTTGTCTCATATATTTTGGGGCACCCTGGTTAGGTGCGTAGATATTTATGACTGTCATATCTTCCTGGAGGATCGTCCCTTTTATTAATATATAATGACCTTCCACATCTCTGATCACTTTTTTGCATTTGAAGTCTGTTTTGTCTGATATTAGTATAGCTATCCCTGCTCTTTTCTGTTTACTATTTGTGTGGAGTATCTTTTTCCAACCTTTTACTTTCAGCCGGCTTGTATCCTTGGGTCTGAGATGAGTTTCTTGTAAGCAGCATATGGATGGCTCATGTTTTTTTATCCACTCTGTCAGCCTGTATCTTTTGATTGGGGAATTTAATCCATTCACATTCAATGATATTACTGAAAATGCACTATTTATTTCCTCCATTTTATTCTTTGGTTTTCACATGTCATCTTATTTTTGTCTTTCTTTTTACTCTTTTGGTTATCCTTTCTGCTTTTCTTTCTTCTATACTCTCCTCCAAGCCTCTCTCTCCTGTCTTCTTCTTTCAGGTTCTAAGGCTTCCTTTAATATTTCCTGCAAAGGTGGATTCTTTTTTGCAAACTCTCTTAGTTTCTGTTTGTTTCTGAATACTTTATATTCACCTTCATATTTGAAGGACAATTTTGCTGGATAAAGAATTCTCGGCTGGCAGTTTTTCTCTTTCAGTTTCCTAATTGTATCATACCACTGTCTTCTCGCCTCCATGGTTTCTGAAGAGAAATCTGCATAAAGTCTTACTGGATGTCCTTTGTACGTGATCGTTTGCTTCTCTCTTGCTGCTCTGGGAATTTTCTCTTTATCTTTTACATTTGACATTCTGAATAATATGTGTCTTGGCGTAGGTCTACTTGGATTTATTCTTATTGGGGTACGGTGTGCTTCTTGGACATGTAAGTTCATTCCTTTCGTGAGAGTTGGGAAATTTTCAGCTATTATTTCCTCAAATACTCTTTCTGCTCCTTTTCCTTTCTCTTCTCCTTCTGGAACTCCCATGACACGTATGTTCTTGGGTTTAGTGTTGTCATTCAACTCTCTGAGCCCCTGCTCAATTTTTTCCATTCTTTTCTCTCTTCAATTTTAGCTGCTCTGTCTTCACTATCACTTATTCTTTCTTCTATCATTTCGAGTCTGTTGTTGTATGCTTCAAATGTATTTTTTTACTTCACCTATTGTGTCTTTCATTCCCATGAACTCTGTTACTTTTCTGTTAATGATTTCAAATTCTTCTTTACGTTCGCGCAATGACATCTTGTTGTCATTGATCTCTTTAACTATATTCTCTTTCATCTCATTAATTTGATTTTGGAAATGTGTGCTCATCTCACTGATTAGTTCTTTCAAATTCTGCATCTCTCCTGGGACTTTGCTGTATTCCTTTTCTTGGACCATGTCTTCTATTTTCTTAGTATGGCCCGTAATTTTTTGCTGGTGCTAAGGCATCTGGTTAGTTTGTATTTTACTTAGATGCTCTATCTCTTTCTCTTTTTTGGGGTTTTAGTGGCAGGAGGCTGTGAGTTACCACCACTCTTTGATTTTTGGCTCAAACTTGATTGTTAGGATTGTTCTGCTGGTTGCTCAAAACGGGGCGCTGGACCCAGTAATTGGTTGTAGAATCGTTTCCTAGGGCCTTGGGCAGGGAGGCTATAGAGGCCAGGAAAAGTCTCTCATTAATTTTCTTATGTGCACTTCCTTGGTCTGCCAGGAGATGGCGCTTGTTGGCAGCTCTCAATTCAATGCCTGGTCGGAGCGTATTTGTTGTGACACAGGCCAGATCAATGTGATAGAGCTTCCTGTCTGGGGGCTAGGAGCCCTGTGATTCAAACTTTCTGAGACAGTTCTCCAGGCTTCTCTCGTAGCGCCCCCCTTTTCCCAGCTAGGAAATATTTCCACACCCTTCTGAATCCTCAACAATCAGTCCCTGTTAGTAGAGGAGGAGATTGGGAGGTTTGTATTTCTTTAGCCCCTTGCAGGCTCCAAGGCAAACAATGGTGCAGCCCTACCCAGCCTGGAAGGGCTCTAGGGACAGGGCAGACCAAACCCGGGAGTCTGAAGCAGGGTCAGCCCCATGCTCTCTCTCCCCTCTCCCGTGGTGTCCCCAACAATTAGTCCAGGCTAGAAGAGAGGGAGGTCGCGAGGGTCTGATTTCTCCAGTCCTTTCTAGGCTCCCAGGGCAAACCGCCATGTGGAAGGGTCCGTGGGGCTCCGCAGCCCAAATTTCAGGTCAGAACCTGAGTCAGCCTAAGGCTGTGTCCCTCTTTCTCCCCTTTCCGGGAGTGGCAGATCCCTGAAGCCCCCTTTGTCTGTGGTCGCAGGCCCAGGGGCCCGAGAATTCTGAAGAGTGTGGGGGAGGGAGCCGGCAGCAGCAGAAGCTGCTAATTGCAGCTTACAGTTCTGTAGTCGAGATTTCCCTCTTCTGTCCCTCTCTCCTCTGGGTGGTGTGCAGCCTTCACCTGCTGTCCTAAACCCTAGAACATCTTTTTCGGGGCTGTTTCAGCTTATCCTCTAGCTATTTTTCTGGAGAAGAGATTCCCGTGTCTTACTAGTCTGCCATCTTCCCGGAAGTCCTCCCCAACTTTTAATAACAGTCAGTCTAATAGGTATGAAATGATATCTCATTGCAGTTTTTAAAATATATTTTTTATTTATTTTTAAAAGATACTTAGATTACATAAAATGTTACATAAAAAAAATAAGGGATTCCTATATGCCCCTCTCTTCAGACGTACCATTTTCCCCCACATTTACAACTTCTTTAGTTAGTGTGTTGCATTCATTGCAATTGAACACATTTTGGAGCATTGCCACTAAATATGGATTATAGTTTACATTGTAGTTTACACTCTTTCCCACTCAATTCTGTGGATTATGGTAAGATATATAATGGCTTGTATCTGTCATTGCAATGTCACTCAGGTCAATTTCAAGTCCTGAAAATGCCCCAGTATTGCACCTCTTTTTCCCTCTCCCTGATTACAGCACCTCCAGTGGCCACTGTCTCCACATCAATGATATAATTTCTTCCATTGCTAGAATCACAATAAGTCAATAGTTGAATACCAGTAAGTCTACTCTAGTCCATATTTTATTCCCCAGTCCTGAGGATTCTGGGATGGTGATGCCCACTTCATCTCCAATTGAGAGAAGGCTTCGATCCCATACGGCTGATGGATGGGACTCTCTTGCTTGTAGTTATATACTCCCTCGGTTCCTTTGTGTGGTGGTTTTCCATCCTCACCTCCTTGTTAATTGTCCTGGATGAGTCCAATGAACTGGAGAGTAAGTGTAGCAACTCCACTGAGGCTCAGGGCCCAGCTGGCACATGGACAACCCAGAGATTCAAGTCTCTTGGACTTACACCTACCAACTCCAGCACCAATTATAGGTTCAAATAAAAGAGACAGAAAAGGCGTGTGTAGAGAAGTCACATCTGAGTCCAACCCTGTCATACTCGGGAGCACGACTGCAAAGTAGGGCCCACTGGCAAGGCACCAAACTCCAGAGCTATCTGCCATGACTATAGAATCATCGTAGTTTTGATTTGTATTTCCTTAATCACTAGTGATGTTGAACATTTTTTCATATGTTTCTTCACCATTTGTATTTCTCCTTTGGACAATTGTTTTTTCAAGTCTTTTCCCCATTTTTTAATTGGGTAATTTGTCTTTTTATTGTTGAGTTGTATGATCTCTTTATATATCATGGATATTAAACACTTATCAGATATGTGATTACCAAATATTTTCTCCCATTGAGTCAGTTGCCTTTTCACCCATTTGACAAAGTTCTTTAAGGTGCAAATATATTTCATTTTGAGGAGGTCCCATTTACCTGTTTTTTCTTTTATTGTTCGTTCTTTGGGTGTAAGGTTTAAGAAACTACTACCTATCACAAGATCTTGAAGATGTTTTCCTACATTTTATTCTAGGAGTTTTATGGCTGTCGCTTTTATATTTAGGGCTTTGATCCATTTTTAGTTAATTTTGTATAATTTTTTATAGGGATCCTCTTTCTTTCTTTTAGGTATGGCTATCCAGTTCTCCAAGCACCATTTATTGAATAGACTGTTCTGGCCCAGCTGGGAGGGCTTGACCACTTGTAAAAAATCACTTGACTGTAGATGTGAGGGTCTATTTCTGAGTTCCCAATTCAGTTCCATTGATCAATCTGTCTTTATGCCAGTACAATGCTGTTTTTACCACTGTAGCTAAGTAATATGCTTTAAAGTCAGGAAGTAAGAGTCCTCCAACTTCTTTCTTCTTTTTAAAGACATTTTTGTCTGTTCAGGGCCCCTTACCTTTCCAAATAAATTTGATAATTGGCTTTTCCATTTCTGCAAATAGGCTGTTAGGATTTTTATTGGTATTGCATTGAATCTGTAAATCAGTTTAGGTAGAATTGATATCTTAACAATATTTAGTCTTCCAGTCCATGAATATGGAATGTTATTCTTTTTATTTAAGTCTTCTTCAGTTTCTTTTAGTAATGTTTTGTGGTTTTCTGAATACAGGTCCTTTATGTACTTGGTTGAGTTATTCCTAAAAATTTGATTCTTTTAGTCTCTACTATAAATGGAATTTTTTTCTTCTTATTTCCTTTTCAGATTGCCCATCAGTTATGTACAAAAACACTATTGATTTTTTGGTATTACTCTTGTATCCTGCCACATTGCTGAACTTGTCTATTAGTTCTAGTAGCTTTGTTGTGGATTTTTCAGGGTTTCCTAGATCTAGGATTATATTATCAGTGAATAGTGCAAGTTTTACTTCTTTCTTTCCTATTTGGGTGCCTTTTATTTCTTTATCTAGCCTAATTGCTCTAGCTAGAACTTCTAGCAAAGTATTGAATAACAGTGGTGACAGTGGTCCTCCTTGCCTTGTTCCTGATCTCAGCAGGAAAGCTTTTAGTGTTTCATCATTGAGTACAATGCTAGCTGTAGGTTTTTCATATATTAGGGTATTAGAATGATGCTGGCTTCATAGAATGAGTTTGGTAGCATTCTTTCCTCTTTAATTTTTTGGAAGAGCTAGAGCAAGATTCGTATTAGATAGTCATTGAATGATTGGTAGAATTCACCTGTGAAGCCATCTGGTCCTGGGCTTTTGGCCCTTTTGCCATTGTTTTTGTGAGAGAGCTGAGTCCTGCTTGCCTATTCCAATGTCATCTTCCTGGAACTTTCATACCATTTTAAACCCAGCAACCAAAATATATTAGTAGCCAAAGTGATTGTCTTATTCATGGCTTGCCTTTTTCTATCTCCCTAATGTAATTAGGCCACTCTCCAGTTTCTATAGGAGATATTTTCCACTTTGTGGACTATCTTGAATTCTATATCCAAATCCCTACCCCTATCCCTATCTATATCTATGTCTATATCTATACTCTTGCTTTCTTTTTTGTTGCTTGAGACTGTCCTGAGATATTTTTCCATTATCCCAATATTTACCTAGAGAATACAAAATAATTCCTTCCCTGATTTTAATAAAACATTTAAAATGCAAAAGACTTTAAAAGTATTAATTAGAATATTTTAATCTGACACAAATTATTCTTAGATACATTGCTTAGTGCTTATGAAAATACTAAATAAGGACTGGAATACAATGTTTTGTGCCTTTTATATTCTGAATTCTGACAATGTCCATTGAATGGACATCTCTATGATTCATATTTAGTTTTTATTATACTTCTTTCAACTATTTCTATCTGGGCTAAGATTTTACAGGCATTTACTGGAGGAATTATTGCTTAGTCAATAAAAACTAAGCAATGAGTCATTGTAGACAGAAGGAAACACAGACATTATTTAGTTCATCCCATTCATTTCATGAATATGCAAGCTGAAGCCCAAAGAGGTTAAATGAAGTTGCCCAAGGTTAGACAACTAGTGGTTGCACATAGCTGGAAGTGGAATTCAAACCCCAGTTTCCAAGTGAGGGCTCACCATATTGATCACCTACTATTTTAGTTTCCTGGGCTGCTGTAACACAGTAGCAAAACTGGGCAACTTAAAACAACAGAAATGTATTCTCTCACAGTTCTGAAGGCCAGAAGTCCAAAATCAAGGTGCCAGCAGAGCCACAATACCTCCAGAGGCTCTGGAGGAGAATCCTTCTTTGCCTCTTTCAGTTTCTGCTGGTTGCTGGCAATCCCTGGCATTCCTTGGCTTGCAGCAGCATAGCCCCAATCTCTGCCTCCATCACCAGGTGATCTACTTTCCGGTCTCTGTGGCTTCGCATGTCCTTCATGTAACGACACTAGTCATTGGATTTACGGTCCACTTTAATCCAGTATGACCTCATCTTAACCTGACTAATTACATCTGCAAAGACCCTATTTCCAAATAAATCACATTCTGAGGTCCTAGATGGACATGAATTAGGGTGGGGCCACTATTCAATCCAGCATACCTATCAAAGCCTACAGAGCTAGAAACCATATTTATTAAAAGTATCCTGAGACTTCCAATAACAAAATCGTCACAGTTGCTTTAAAAAAACCAAAGACAATTTTTCAAATTAATAATTAAAAACTATCCCAACAATCCATAGGATATACACTAGAAGCTTTTGAATCCTGGTTTATTACTAGATCTAAACACACATTTTCCACTAATAACTTCCTATAATTGTGATCAAAGCTGTTATTAAAGCTTTCTCAAGAGTTGAGTTTCTTTCTTTCATTTTCTTTTCCAGAAGTTTGAACTTTAGGAAATTGCACCTCAAGCTATAGTTTACCAAAGAATCTATCCATCTTCTCTTCAAAGCAATGTCTTTTCTTTCATATTTGTTCCTTTGATAAATAGTATTGCAACATTTATTGCTGAAGGGGAGATAGAAAAGAAATGTAATCAAGTAGGCATAAAATGACTTGTCTATCCGGAAAGTATTTTGAGACATCAAATAGTGTTTTAATATGATAATTGTTTGGCATGTAAATTTGAGCATTATTTCCCAAGGTAATTAGTCTGCAAATGGTTAAGTGAGCTCACTCTTAGATTTTACATATGTATGTACACACATACTTGT
Source organism: Tolypeutes matacus (assembly GCA_026826555.1). Lineage (NCBI taxonomy): Eukaryota > Metazoa > Chordata > Mammalia > Cingulata > Chlamyphoridae > Tolypeutes > Tolypeutes matacus. The sequence continues at coordinate 33,735,801 of JAKSZT010054487.1, read as the reverse complement.
GAATAGTTTCTCTAAATTAAACCCTTGGGCAGTATTTATGGGAAGCATTCTTGGAATTCAGTGGTCTAAAAGTTATAAATAAATAGCCAATCCTCTAAGTAATACAGTCAAGTAGTTTCACTCATACAGGATTTCATGTGTTTTATATAAAAAAAGAGAGTGATAATTCACCTTCTAAAAATGGAATAAGCATCAAGTTACCATCTCAATTACTGATAGAAGTTCTTTATAATGAATGAGAAATCAAATGACTTTGATGAATGAGTGAGAGAAAAAATGGTATAAAAATTCAAAACATTAGAATTCCAAAATTAATTCAAGGTCAACCTTTATGTTAAAAGCAAAATAAGAATAACACTCTCTCCTCCCCCTGTACACACACAAACACACAAAACTAGGTACAGAAATGAAAAAGATGATGACTTTTCTGTTAAGGAGTAGAAGAGATTCCTCTGTATTCAGTCACTCTTTTTTTTTTTTTTTTTTTATTCATTTATTCAATTATCCCCCCCTTGCTGCCTGCGCTCGCTGGGTCAGCCAACCACGCCATGCGGGCGGGCCCGCCTTCACCAGGAGGCCCCAGGAACAGAACCCGGGGCCTCCCACATGGTAAACGGGAGCCCCACTGATTGAGCCACAGCCGCCTCCCTCAGTCACTCTTAAAAAGGAAGAGAAAAAAATGTCTACTAAGCAATGAACATTTCTCTAGTCGACACCCAAAGTATGAATGCACAGCTCTGCAGGACCTTGGGTTGCTCTTGCCTTTCTAATTTTGATTGCAATAAATAGAGGTTCTTAGACTGATTATGCCTTTGACAGCTACAAAAGCTTTAGGGTAGTTTTCTTTCCTGTGAATGCTCTGAAATTATATGCATCATTTTGTGTGAATGTATACTATTGTATTTTTTTTCTTGGAAGACAGCTCATTGATTCTCAAAAGAACTCATTAATTCTCAAAAGCATTTGTGGCAGAACCAAGATTAAGAATCACCACAATGTGATCATGTTCTGAAAGTAGAATTTCAAGTGTCTCTCAGCAGTTGAGGAAGGACTATGGGTAATACTTAGAAAACTATGTTATATTATTTTTCTTATTTTACTGTATACTTATTTTTTTAAAGAGCTCTATTGAGGCATATTTGATACCTAATAAACTGTACATAGTTTAAGTGTACAACCTGGTGTGGTTTGATGTTCCCTTGTATTCTTTTACAACTATAAAAGAAACAATTAATGAACAGAAATTCATCAAAATTTAAAAAAATTTACATTTCAAAAGACACTTTTATGAAAATGAAAAGGTAAATCAGAGACTGGAAGAAAATATTTACAAAACACATATCCAGGCAACAAATAATGCTGAACAATTACTGGCCAAAAAACCCCACAAAACAAGCCTTGATCTATACCTCACATGTTATACAAAAATGAACTCCAAATGGATCACAGACTTAAATGTAAAATATAAAACTATAAAACTTTTGGGAAAAAGCATTGGAAAAATATTCTTTGAGCTATTGGGCTGGACAAAGAGATCTTAGTCTTGACACCAAAAACATGACCCATAAGAGGAAAACACGATAAAATGGACCTCACCAAAATTAAAAACTCTTACTTGCCAAAAGACCCCATTAAGAAGATGAAAAAAACAAGCTATAGACTGGGAGAAAATATTTGCAAACCACATGTAGGACAAAGGAGTAATATCTAAGATATATAAAGCACTCTCAAAACTTAATAGTAAAAAATTAAACATTCCAATTAGAAAAGAAGCAAAAGACATAAAGAGACATTTCACTGAACAAGATATTCAGATGGCAAATAAGCATATGAAAAGATGCTCAGCAACATTAGTCATTAGAGAAATACAAATTAAATCCACAATGAGATACTACTACACATTTATTAGAATGACTAAAACTAAAAAATCTGACAGGGAAACGGATGTGGCTCAAGAGGTTCGGCGTCCGTCTACCATATGGAGAGACCGGGGTTCGATCCCCGGTACCTCCCGGTAAAAAAAAAAAAAAAAAAAAATCTGACAATACCAAGTGCTAACAAGGGTATGGTGCAACTGGAATTCTCAAACACTGTAGGAGCGAATGTAAAATGTTTCAGCTTCTCTGGCAGTTTCTTACAAGTTAAACAAACTTCTACTGTACCATATATATTATAATCTTTCATTTCAACAGTCTTTTCTGACCAAAAGTTAGAGTTGTCATTCTTTCTCAGAGCTTAAGTTTACACTTGGCTATCTGGCTTGGCTTCTGGGCAACTTGAGAAAGAACCTTATATTTTCACTCATTACATGAAGTTGTAAAGTAACCTGCTTCTCATAGAAAGGTAATTGTGTATACCACACAGAGTTACGCACAAAGCTAACTTTCAGGGAAGAAGATGTGGCTCAAGTGATTGAGTTCTCACCTACCACATGGGAGGTCCCAGTTTCAGTTCCTGATGCCTCCTGGAGAAGATGAGCAAGGCAGGGAGCTGGTGCAATGGGCAGGCACGGCAAGCTGACACAACAAGATGACACAACAAGATGATGCAACAAGGAGACACAAAGGGTAAAGACAATGAAAGATACAACAAAGCAGGGAGTGGAGGTGGCTCAAGTGATTGAGTGCCTCTCTCCTACATGGGAGGTGTCAGGTTCAGTTCCCAGTGCCTCCTAAAGAGAAGACAAGCAGACACAGAGAGTACACAGCAAATGGACACAGAGAACAGACAGTGAATACAAAACAATGGGGGGGGGGAGGGGAAGGAATAAATAAATAAAACAAGTCTTAAAAAATAAATAAATGCTCTTTTAAAAAAAAGCTAACTTCCAATTATCAGTGAAAATTATAAACAGGCATCTCTTAATGAGCATTGTAAGAGTAATAATGATGGTAATAGCTTCCATTTATTGTGTTTCTATTATGTGCCAGAGATTGTGCTTTAAAATATTATCTACATTGATTCTCACAACAATGTTATTATAGGCATTATTCTCCATATTGTACAGATGGAAAATTGAGCAAATTGCCCAAGGTTATACAATTACTAAACAAGAAGGGGGTGGTGGGGAATATGGAACAAGAAGGATCTGATCCCAGAGTCAGTGCTGGCTTTACCTCAGTATACTTATTTTACAGATAATAACAAATATTTGACACTCATTAATTATAGTCTTGCTCACACACCAAGTTATATATTAGGTTGAAAAATTGCTTGACTGGAATTTCATCTTTTATTTCCTCCTTTGATGGAATCAAGTTGCCAAAGGTATGGAGACAACAAAATCTGGGTTAATCCACTTCTGCAAATTGTATAGAGATGGATTATTTTATTATTAATAATAATCACCAAGATCAATACAAATCAAAACTGATTCTTCAAGGAACATGATTCCTGCATTTTTTTTTTTGCTAAGAATAATCACTATCCAAAATCAACTGAAGATTTATTATATACAGTACATTTCCACATCTACTTTGCCCATAAATGTTATTCAAGGAAAAGTGTATTGGGGAGGAAAAACACATTTCACAACAATAGCAAGTCATGATGTTTCTCAGTTAATTAGTTAAATCACACAATACTCTAGACTGAATATTATTCTTTCATTTTTACACTTGTAAGGATTAAATAGTTTGATATTAATTTTTTATAAAACCTTTTCTACTCTCAACCAATTTTACAGACTAAAAGAATTTTTTACTAGAGATTGCATTGTGTATTGTTCATCCCCTTGGACTATAACTATTCAAGGAGGGGCTGATCTATGTTTTATTACCTCCTGACAGACCTTCCCTCTACATAACCGCAGCCCTAAATCTTCTAGAATGCCAGGGTGTGTGCCACCCACTGAAGGCCATTAAGTCCTGGCATTGCTGATAAGCTCTATTACTCAGCACCTACTGAGCTACCCTCAGCAAATATGGTCTGACTTGTGCCTTCACATGGAGTTTGACAAGGCGTGGCCCTGAAGGCCTTTGCAAACTGTTCAGAACAAAGTGTACATTTTCATGCTTGTTTTGTATTTCAAAATCACTTGCTTTTTATTATTTTATTTATATATTTGAATATATTTGTGTGTACATGAAATCAGAAATGAGTAGGTTTTCTTCCTCCATGGAATTCTTTCTTTTTTCTTTTTTTTTTTTTTTCATCTCCTGTTCAGTTCAAAACTTTAAAAACAGTCATATTAACTGTTTACACATATATTCACCATGCTTACACTGGGTCATCTGGTGTTTAGTTTAAAATGTTATTTTAAAAACTCGAAACAGTGGAAAGCCTTGGCAAAGGCAGTTCTTTTTAACCTAGTGTCTTTTCCTGTTAGAGTAACAATTTATACATTATTTTTCCTGGCCTCTTTTCCTCAGTTCATCTAAAAGAACTTGTGGAAATTAATTCGGAAGGGCAGCAGTTGAAGAATTCACCTCATCTCTCTTCAACAGAAATTCATTGTAGGTCTCTTAGTTTGCCACAGGGCTGCCGAAGCAAGTACCAGAAATGGGTTGGCTTTTATAATGGGAATTTTATTTAGGGTAAAAGTTTACAGTTCTGAGGCAGTGAAACGTCCAAATCAAGGCACCATCAGAGATGCTTTCTCACGGGTCCTGCCACATGGTAAAGCATGCCGAGCTCTCTGCCTCTCCCTCCAGAATCATATGCTCAGCAGTGGGTAACCAGGAATTGGGTCTTACCGGACCTCCTCTCTTCTTATGTTCAGCTCGCTTTCTTCTCAGGTTCGACTGTGAGATATCAGGCATATGCCTGGGCTCATCTCCTCAGCCTTGAACTGCCCCACGATCCCAGTCCCTCAGGGGCCTCTTTCCGTGTCTCTGTGCTCTGCTGTTTTCAGACTCCCAGATGCTCTCAGCCTCTCCAGGCTTCTGTTTTCCTGCAGTCCTCTCTCTCACTGGGCAGGATCAATATGGTGGCTTCCTTTTCCTCTGTGTATTTGTTTATATCAGACCCAGCAAAAGGGTGGAAACTCAAGATGGCTTACCCCTCACTGGTGTCCAATCAAAGCAATCTAGTCAAGTGACCTAAAGTGAATCTAATGCAATCAAAGTGTACCACACCACAGGAATAGATTAGTTTAAGAACATAATCTTTCTCTTTCTGGGATTCATAAAAGAACATCAAACTGTCACAGAAGGTAACGAACTAAATTTCTGTAATTTAAGAAGACAATTCTACTCCATGGCTTTGGAAGTTGAGATTAAGTATAGCAAGGTTTAAATAAAGTGTGATGCTTACTATCTCCTATATCTGTTTCATACAAGAAGATTATGTTCTATAATCTGTGGGCTTTTATTTCTGCCCAGCATGTTCCACTCAAGTGTAACAAGAAACAGTTGTGTACTATTTCCAGATTTATAGCAATTGTAGCTATAATTTTATTGTCATTATCCAAGGAACTTACAATTGTCCCAAATTTGACTGATCGTTTAGTGTCTTTCATCACAACTGCTTCAGCAGTTATTCTACTTATGAAAGAAAGGGCATTTGAATAAATGGAATCAAAGAGTTGATTTAAAACACTAACACCAGGCTCTCTCTGAAATATTCTGCCTTAAATAATAATATGTGCCCACTATGCTGTCTTATTGTATTAGTATAACTGTAGATATTTTTAGCAGATTTTTTTTGTGGTATAATTGACATATGATTAACTGCATATGTTTAAAATATACAGTTTGATAAGTTTTGGCATATGTTTGAAACCAACAGTATTAGTGTAACTGTGTTGATACTTACATGTATTTTTTTAATCAAAACATTTTTTAAAAACAAAGATTTAAAAAATAAAATCACAATTTAGGTGGTTAGCTTCCAATTTGGTTCATTTTCTTTATCCAAAATATTAGATAAACACTCTGAGTAATATATTTGGGGTGATGGATGGACTAGAATAAACTTCTTAGCAATTCTAAAATGACCAATCTCTTATTTATTTGTTTTAACTTAACACTTTCTTAATGTTATTTTATGAGCTAATTGGCATCTTTGCATTCCAAACATTGCAGGACCTGTTTTTCCAAATTCTGTGATAGATTTGTTTGACTCTGCATATTTTTGTAGCTAATATTTGTTAGACCTGATTACTACCTGTGTAAATTCCAAAGAAAAGTAAGAGTATCTGAACAATTAGCTTTCATTCTAAGATTATTTATGACCCTAAGAGACTATTTACTTTTCATGTTGGTCTGTAACTGTCAAACATTTCCAAAGAAAAATGTGTGTGTCCTCAGAAACTCTCTGTACTATCCTCAACCCCAGCTGTCTAAAAAATGTGTTTGTGTTGCAAACGGTCTGTGTAGTCTGAAGCCTGCACCCAGAGATAGCAGTTAGACCTTTCTCAGCAAGGGCAGAGCTCGGACTTGGAGGACTTCATATCAAATAAGTTACATCTTCCTCTGCTGTCCCTGTGACTGCAGGAGGTAAAAGCAGATTGCAATTTTTCTAACATATTTCTCAGAGTTCTGAGTTGAGTTTTTTCTTGGAATCTCAATGCTTGGATACCTGGTTTTTCTGAGCTCAGAAAAAAAGCTTGCTTGTTGTCCCAAATAGATATTGATTTTTAAAAATGCCTTTATTTCACCTGGCACTCATTCCTTTAAAGATATCTATGTTATTTTTAGGCCTCTGGCATCCTGATGAGGTTTTCTTCAACGTCTACTCCATCTTCAATGTCAGCATTTATGCTGAAAAAGAGCTTCTGGAGTCATCGCTCCCAAACAACTGTAACGTTCCAGTAGAAGGATGTGGTCTCACCTCTTGTGTGTCTATATTAGACTGCAGGTCCCTTGAAGGTCATTTGTTTTTGCATCTCCACAGAACTTGGCAGAGTATCCACATGGAGCTTAATAATTATTTATAAAATGAATCTCTCTCTCAGCCAGAAGAGAGATAAAACCCAATGCTTTATTATGCCAGGCTAGAGGCAGCAGTAAGCGTAAGAGGATCGCAGTTCAGCGCGATTTTGAAAATTAATTTTGGGCTCTCAAATTTATCTGATATATACTTAAGTCGTGGTTTTAAAAGGTGAGTATTGCCCAGATCCTTGGAAAAATGAATGGTTAATGCCATCTCTGCCTAATGGACTAATTGTGGATTGGGGAAGGGCAATTCGGACAATTCTATGAAGTCAATGGACACCAGTACTTCTGTCCCAAGTGGAGGATGCTTTGGAGTGAATTCTTACTGTGACAAGAACTACTTCTGGAATGTGAATTACAGAGAAATTATTTTTTTAAAAGTTCGTTTAGTTTTCCCTAGGATTCTAGATAAAGCCCTGTGCAGAAAGGTGGAATGACCAAAACAACGTTAGAATTCCTTACCATCCTTAAGATTCCAGGAAAGTTTGAGATATGATGAGATAAATTAAAATGGATTACATTTTAGTGATTTTTAAAAAATGGGTTCTTTTAATCCTTTTGAAAACCATTTAAAATATATTGCATTTTATCTCTACCTCAATAAATATATTATGTTAGCTATAATTTAATCTTTCTTTAAAAATCCAGAATATTTTGGCTCCTTGGGTTATGGTCTTTCCATAATTGCTAAATTCTTGATGAATTCCTAAAACATTAACACCATTCTAGTGATTCAAGAATACAAAAAATATAAAAATATGATCCCATGTATAAGTTGGAGAAGTAAAATATATAGACATGATATTAATAGTGAAAAATATGGAATTTCAAACATTAGGAGGACTCATTTTTATCCAATGTAAGATAACAGATTATGATATGCACTTTTATTTTTTGTGACACTAAGAAAACGCACATAGCCAATTATATTTGTAATAAGTCATTGATTAAGATACTTCCTAATTTGAGAGATATTCAAACATGAAAAACTGCACATCTTAGAATGAATGTCATACTGTCTCTCTGACAGAAGATAAACTGTAGTCAGTACTAGTTGGCAGTGGAGATAACTGTACAATGACCACACGAGGACTGGTAGGCAGGGCACCAGTGGGAAGAATGTGTAAAGTATGGATAAAAGTCAGGGAGGGGAGTAGAAAGTGGAATATTCCAGAAGGAGAAAGAAAAAAAACATAAATAAAGGTGTGGTTGATTAATTTAGATGCAGAAACAAATGTGGATGAGATTATATATATATATACACGCTAGAACTAGGACATATCCCCAAATTTGTTCTTTTGTATAAAATCCTGTTATACATTTTCTGATTTTCACAGAAATAAAAAAAAAAAATCATATATCTTAGAACCAAGAGACCTTAAAATATACTAATTCTTGTCCTTAGGGATGTTATTAGTTCACATTTACCACTGAGACAACAGAAGCCTACAGCAAAAGACATGGTCTAGGTTATACAGCTAGTTATACAGTTAGTACAGGTGTTAGAGGTTTTGCAATGATTAACAGATCATCTGACTCAACACCCCCATGACATAAATGGAAGAAAGGCAGCCTCCAGCCATAACCCATTGAGCAAGCCAAGGCAGCCCATCCCCTCCCAAGAATAAACAAAGTGGAGCAGATAAGGGCCATCACTCCCTCTGGGCCCAAGCACCATCAACCCCTCCCACATTCCAAGACTTCCTAGCCCAATGCTCCCCGGGCCATTTGGCCCCAGGCCACACTCGGTTTCCCCACCTATTGATATACTGTATAAAGTCATATCAACCACATTCCATGGGTAGGCTAAAGTCTGTTCTTCAGATCCCCTCCGTTGGGAGAGCTTCCCAATAAGCTCTCTGCCTGCAATTGTCAGTCTCCCTGTCCCAGTGAATGCTGTTTTTCTCTAACAGCAGGGGAGAGGATGCTCCAGGTCTCCTGCCTCCCAGAGCAGTGCTCATGGTCCTGACAGAGGCCTAGAGAGTTACAGTGAATGGAGATCTTAGCGTATCCTTCCATGTGACCACATTCCGAGATGGGCAGCCAGGAGTCCTCATTTCTAGAAAGGTTCACGAGGGTCTTCTGACTCATTTATAATTAATAACAGAATCACTGTCCACCTAAAGTCTATGTTCTAAGAAATGAAATTGCCAAATGCTACCAGTTACTAAAATAGTTCTAACGGAAAATGCTGGAGGCAATAATCATTAAATGAATCGGGCACTATGAAGCTAGAAATATAACTTATTAAAGAAAAGAAATGGGCTGATTTGACTTTCATTGGCATGAAAAGTGTGTGAGTACATGAAAAGTGCTTTTTATCGTACCAGGTACTTATATATTATTATTACACATCCCCAGGGACGGATAACTATATGCTCTAGAATTAGATGAGTGTTGGTCTAATTACCCCAGATTTTAAAATAAACATGTAATGTTTTATTAAAAAAAAAAAAAAAACTTCCTGGAGAATGCAGGAAATGGGTTTTATTCATGTCAATAAGGGCTACTGCAACAGAGAAATCAATGGAAACTGCAAGACATGCTATGTTCTCCTTTCATCAATGTGATTTTAACCTTCACTATTAGATGGTATAATACAAATCACATTTTGGAACCCATTGGCAGGTTCCAAATAAAGTTCCTGAAACGGCATATTTCTCTAGAAGCCTGAAGGTGATCTAAAATATAAAATACTAGAGGGATGTTTATGATCAAAATCCTGTTCAAGCCAAGTTTCCAATATAACTGTATCACTTTCATTCCTTTAGAGGATGGGACACTGGGGAGGGGTTAGGACACCGAGAAGATTTATTGGGAATGAACAACACAAACATAATCCAATGTCTGGGTTTGTGGTGGCGTGGAGCTATGAACCCCAGAAAAACATGTTCTTAAACTTAATCCATTCCTGTGGGTGTGAACTCTTGTAAATAGGACTTTTGATGAGGTTACTTCAGTTAAGGTGTGGCCCAGTGAATCAGGATGAGTCCTAACCCTATTACTGAAGGCTTTATAGAGAAGGAACAGCCAACAGCTGGAAGTCAGCAGAATCTGGAAGAAAGGAGAAGCCAGGAGAGGCTGCCCTGTGCATTACCGCAGGAAAGCCAAGGTCCAAAGAGCTCCAGCAGCCAGCCCCAGAATGCCACAATCTTCTGAGAGAAAGCATGGCCTTGATGGTGTCTTGATTTTGGACTTGCCCTAGCATTAAAACTGTGAGCCAAGAAATTCCCATTGTTTAAGCCAACCCATTGCATAGTATTTATTTTGGCAGTGAGGAAACTGAAACAGGGTTTTTCAGTGATAATACTTATTCTGTACAAGTGCATGTTCAAACATTTACCCTACTGCTGCTACCACCTTCCCCCAAAATACTTTAGGTCTTTTGTTTATTATTAAACAAAGGAATTATAAATATTTAGAATAAATATACCCAGAACATCACTTAACTACTGTAATTGCTTGAAAGTGTATTACCCTATCAGGGCCTTATAATTGTCTAGCCCAGCCTCAGTGTGTCCATTTCAGATTGGGTATATTTTCTAGAAACAAAAACTTAAGAAATAATCTCACATCCAGATATCCAAGAGATAATAAACCAAAAAACTAACTTTTCATGTATGGATGGTGATGAGTGTGTAAAAAGACACAGTTCTTACCCTTACGGAGTTTTTTTTTTTTTTTAATTTATTGAAATATATCACTCATACATGAACATACATAAACAATAAGTGTATAGTAATAGTTGTGAACTTACAAAACAAACATACATAACATCATACAGGGCTCTCATACCTCACCCTACCACCAATACCTTGCATTGTTGTGAAACATTTTAAACTAAGGATTAAAGACCATCCTCAAAATATTATTACTAACCAAAGTATTTTCCCCCGACCCACCCCTATTATTATTATTTATATCATTTATACATGAACATACATAAACAATAAGTGTATAGTAAAAGTTGTGAACTTACTAAGCAAACATTCATAATATCATACAAGGGTCCCATACATCAACCCTCCACCAACACCTTGCATTGAACTAAGACATTTGTTCAAATTATGAAAGAATATTGTCAAAACCTTACTACTAATTATAATCCTTATCTTACATTTGGTGTATTTTCCCCCAACCCACAACATTATTATTTTTAAAATATATTTTTATTACAAAAGTTGTAAACTTACAAAACAATCATGCACATGTGCGGAATTCCCAAACAACACCCCTCTATCAACACACCACATCGTGGAGGAACATTTGTTACAGATTATGAGATAATATCATCCGATTATTACCAGTTCCACAGCATACATTTGGCACACATTTTCCATACTCTCCCATTATCAACACACTACATCTTTGGCATAAATGCAAGATTATTACATTATTATTGTTAGCCACACTCCATAGGTCACTCCAGTTGTATTTTTCCCATGCTTTTCCACATTCCCGCCACCCTGCAATACTGATGTACTCCTGCTCTAGCTCACAAAGGGCACTCTTGCATCTGTACCATCAACCACTATTCTCATCCACCTCTGGGTTTACTGTGCTATTCAGTCCCTAGATTATTCTCTAGCTTTCTGTCAGTTGGCATTTACATCCCTAGACTAACATTTTCAGCCACATCCCCATTTATAAACCAGCTGTTACTCATTATAATGTGTTACCATCAACTCTGTACATTTCCACACTTTTACAATAAAGCTAATTAAAACTTCTACAGACATTAAATATCAGTAGTTCATCTCAGTCCTCCTCATCTCCTTTAAGAATCCACCACCTACCACCAGATCTTAAAGTTATTTTCCTACATTTTCTTCTAGAAGCTTTATGGTTTCTTGCTTTTATATTTAGGTTTTTGATTCATTTTGAGTTAATTTTTGTATAGGGGTCCTCTTTCCTTCTTTTGCTATGGATATCAGCTTTTCTCAGCACCATTTGTTGAAGGACTGTTCTGCCTGAGCTGGGTGGGTTTGACAGGCTAGTCAAGAATCACTTGACCATAGATGTGAGGGTCTGTTTTTTAACCATCAATTCAGTTCCATTGGTCTATGTGTCTGTCTTTATGCCAGTAGCATGCTGTTTTTACCACTGTAGCTAGGTAATACAACTTAAAGTCTGGAGATGAGTCCTCCAACTTCGCTTTTCCTTTTTAAGATGTTTCTTGCTATTCAGGATCCCTTACCCTTCCAAATAAATTTGACAATCATGTTTTCCATTTATTTTTAAAATGCTGGTGGAGTTTTTATTGGGATTGCATTGAATCTGTATATCAATTTGAGTAGAATTGACATCTTAATGATATTTAGTCATTCAATCCATGAGCATGGAATGTTCTTCCAATTATTTAGGTCTTTTTTTATTTCTCTTAACAATGAGTTGTAGTTTTCTGAGTACGAGTGCTTTACATCGTTGTTAAAAGTTTATTCCTGAATATTTGGGTTTTATCTGTCATATTTTATTTTCACCACTCTTTTGACACTTTTATTGATATAATCTTCATTTCCAGACTCCCTTCCAGACCTCTCTCTCCTGTCTTTTCTTTCCAGGCTTTATCACACCCTTTAGTATTTCCTGCAAAGCAGGTCTCTTGGTTACAAACTCTCTCAATTTCTGTTTATCTGTGAATATTCTAAACTCGCCTTCATTTTTGAAAGACAATCTTGCCGGATATAAGATTCTTGGCTGGAAGTTTTGGTCTTGCAATATCTTAAATATATCAAACCACTGCCTTCTTGCCTCCATGGTTTCTGATGAGAAATGGGCACTTAATCTTATTGGGTATCCCTTATATGTTATGCATTGCTTTTCTCTTGCTGCTCTCAGAACTCTCTCTTTGTCTTGGCATTTGACATTCTGATTAGTTTGTGTCTTCGAGTTGGTCTATTCAGATTTTTTCAGGTGGGAGTACATCGTGCTTCTTGGACATGGATATCTATGTCCTTCAATAGGGTTGGGAAATTTTCTACCATTATTTCTTCAAATATTTCTTCTGCCCCTTTTCCCTTCTCTTTTCCTTCTGGGACACCCATGACACATATGTTTGCATATCTCTTGCTATCCTTTAGTTCCCTGAGACCTTGTTCAAGTTTTTCCAATATTACCTTCATCTGTTCTTTTGTATGTTCACTTTCAGAGACCATTTCTTCAAGCTCAACAATCTTTTCTTCTGCTTCCTCATATCTGATATTATATGATTCCAGTGTATTTTAATTGCATTTATTGCACCTTTCATTCCCATAAGATCTGTTATTTTTCTATGTGTGCTTTAAAATTCTTCTCTGTGCTCATCCAATGTCATCTTAATATCCTTAATTTCTTTAGCCATCTCATTGAATTTATTAAGGAGATTTGATTGAACATTTGTGATTCATTGTCTCAATTTCTTTATGTCATCTGGAGGCTTATCTTATTCCTTTAACTGGGACATATCTTTCTGTTTCTTGGTGCGGACTGTAATTTTTTGTTGGTGTCTTGGCATCTGACTTACTAGAGTATTTATTCTGGGTGCAATTTTTCTCTTTTGTTTAGGGCTTCCTGCCCTTTCTCCTTTGCTGGTTGTATAGTAGGAGCCAAGGATGTAGTTGGTGCTATAAGCTGTGGAGGCTCAAGCTACCCTTATTGCCCTAAGGACCAGTGAAACTTCTCCCCACTTTCTCCTTTGCCAGGAGTAGGGACAGAGGCACAGCTGTGTGGAATAATCCAAGTCATGCAGGCCTAGACTGTAGTTGCCCAGAGAGACTGATGAAGCTTCATGTCCCTTTCTCCCCTGCCTGGGGCAAGGATGGAGCTGCAGGTGTGGGCAACAATCTATGCAGTGCAGATCCAAGATGACCACAGTTGCCCCAGTAGATTTCTGATTATTCTATCTGTGCAGGCTAAATGTACCTGCAGTTACCTGGATAGGCTGGCGCAGGGCTCGCCGGCTTCCTCCCTGCTAGAGGTGGGGCTGAAGCCTAGGCTAGTACTGCAGGCCAATCTGGGTGAAAGAAACCGGTCTCTACCCTCACTGTGATTTTCAGTCAGCCCGGCTTCCCCTCATGGTGGGGGTGGAGTCAAAATGGTGGCTACCAGCCTCCTTCTGACTTGGAAAGGCTCAAACTTTAGCTGTTCTTAGGGTTATACTTTAGCCAGCCGAATTGACTAATCAGTAGCTGAAATTGGTGGCCAACCATCTGCTCCTCCCCTGTTTTTGGGAAACCGAGCTTTCAATTCCTGCCACAGAATAGCTCCTGGAGTGGCTTGCGTTGCCAAAGTAGGATGATCAGCGGCCTCAGCGGCGTGGCCTGTAATTTCCCGGAGAGGTTGGTGGAGCTCCCCCAGCTTCCTCCCTGCCCAAGGTGGGCCTGGGGTTTATGCTAGAGCGGCAATCTAATCTAGATTAAAAGAAGCCAGTTCCTACCAACACTGTGATTTTCAGTCAGTCCCGCTTCCCCTCATGTTAGGCACGGAGTTAAGATGGCGGCCACCAACCTCTTTCTGACTTGGACAGGTTCAAACTTTAGCTGTTCTTAGGATTATACTTTAGCCCACTGAATTTACTAATCAGTAGCTGAAGTTGGTGCCCAACCATCTCTTCCTCCCCTGTTTTAGGAAGTGGATCTTTCAATTCCAGGCACAGAACAGCTCCGGAGGTGGCTTGTGCCTCCAGTGGAGGATGGGCACCGGCCTCTGTGGCATGGAGTGCTCTACTTACGAATCTTCTCCACAGATGGGTAGTCTCCTCCTTCCATTCTTTGAAGGATGTTGCAGGATGCACTTCTGGTCTCTGGCAGCCCCCAGATAAGTGCTCTAGTTAGTTGTGGGTGATCACCAACTGCCCCGTAGCAGGAGCTGATTCTCGGAGCTCTTTACTCTGCCTCCATCTTGCTGGTTCACCTCTTACAGTTTTAATAAGACTTCTATAGATGTTTAAATATATCATTACCACAATAGTAATTGTTATTAAGATTAATTATTTTTATTGTGGCCAGGAGCTATTTTCACACTTTACATAGGCAAGTTTATTTAATTGTCAAAACAGTTCTGTTTAGTTGCTATACTCATTTTACAGAAAATTATATTAAGTACAGGAAGACACTGTGGCTTGAATGAGGTCACACAGCAATTTGTTATGTGTCAACTTTGAATCTGGTCTCTAATTCCAGAGCCTGTGCTCTACCATTACATGAAAATGCATTAAATACTTTAATAAGGACACAGGTAAATGCTACAAGTACAAGGGTGCACAGATACTCTCCATGTGGTAGTGAGGATGGGGGTCAAGGAAAGCTTTAGAAAGATGACTTTTGAACAGGGGCTTGAAGGATTAATAGGAGTTTGCCAGGTGAAGACCAAAATAAATATCTGAAGGGAGAGGAAATAAACTCTCCAAAGTCTGGAGGCCTGAGAGGGATGTTGGCAGAGCAAAAACAAACCCTGTGTACCCTAGATTATAGGGTGGGCATAGGGAGCGGCATCCGTGAACCATGAGGTTCGATGTAGATAGAATAATGCCAGTTTGCAAAGGACTCTGTAGAGCATGCCAAGGAGTTATCCTGTGAGCAAAACAGAGTGTGTCTACCAGATTTTTATTTGAATGATAAGCTTGGCAGCCTTTAGGCAGTTGTAGGGACAGACAACTTAGAAGAGTGAATTAAAGTAGTGACAGAAAGGGAAGTGGAAGAAGAACCTTATTCAGGAGCCATTTCTAACATAGAATTAATAAGTTCTGGTGACAAAGTGAATGTGAAAATTGAGTAAGAGTTAAGAATATCTTAAGATATACCATAATGTTTTCTGTGTAATCATGAAATATTAGGTCATAAATATAGAAGCACTGTAGGTTTACTTCTTAGATTCGAGTCAAGTAATGGAGATTGTTTTGTTTTTGGATCAACTAGTTTTCCCCTGTAGGTGACAGAATGTGTCTGCAAATTTCCATCTGATAGCTAGAATTAATTTTTCTAGACTTCCATGCTAGTTTTAAGTCTGCATACCTAATTTAGGGCCATTTGAGTGATCAAGGAGGGATGACTATTAGACACTATTTAATAAAAGTTTTATTAATAATCAGCCATTTGGGAAACAGATGTGGCTCAAGAGGTTCGGCGTCCGTCTACCATGTGGAGAGACCGGGGTTCGATCCCCGGTACCTCCCTGTAAAAAAAAAAAAAACAAAAAAAAAACAGTCATTTGCTATGGTTTAATTTTTACCTCACTGTGGGAAAACAGTGGCTAATTATAGTTTCTCACTGGAATCTGACTTCATTCTGACAGTCCCCGAAATTCTCTGGGACAGGGTGTCTGTGGCATCAGCCTGCTCACAACATTTTAGCCTGTCTCCCATTCCCACGCCCACCAATCATAGTCCATCCAGTAAAAATAGTGTTGTTGCTCTCTTCAGTCCCAAGCTGGAGTAGCTGTTGGGGAAACAGAAGCTTGGTTTGGGATAAGCCAAAAAGATAAGATCAAAGTCCCAACAAAAACATAAAAAGAAAATAGCCTGCCCTTTGAGACCTTGACTGCCTACCCACCAACCTTGTATTTATAAAACCTTCAGCACATGGCAGAGGAGTTGTGGGGACAGGGAAATAGGACAGGATGTTCAAGTTTCTCCATATTTTAGGTTTTAGGAGAAGTAATTTGTCATGGTTCTTAGATTCTTTTCTTTTCTGTTCTTAGAGTATCTCTCTAAATTAGATCTTGTTGAAACCAGACCTAAAGATTTCCTTTGCTTTATAAAGACACACTGCCCTAAATTTTTAAAAGTGTATCAGATAACTTAAAAGTTAATATTTAAATTAAGAATAAGAAAAGAAGAATAATCAGAGCCATACGCAGGGTTAAGATTCTTTAGATCTGCTATCTTATTTTGAGGTCAAAGACCAAAAGTTTTAAGATAGTCCTTCCCTATTAATATTCCCCCAGCTGAATTCTTAGAGCTGCTAACCATTTTGCTGGATTTTGTGAACTGGGCTTTTTCTTCTCCTTTTATTTTTTTTCCTATGTCTTGAGACACAGAATAGTTTATACAAAATTTTTTTCTATTCCAGGTTTAGTAAAACAAATATATATATTGGTTTAAATAGCTTTCATATTGGTCCTGTAAGTAGGAATCTGTATGGTTTTGACTAACATTTGGTGATTTAGAAGGACTCACATTTAGTGCATAGAAAGTAGACCCAATTCTAATAGGTACTGAAACTTATTTATGTATTCTTCATTTTACTAAGATGCAAAGTACCTTGGAACTTATGAAATATGTTATTTAAGCTATTCTGATTATTTATGTTTTTAAAAAAAGTTTTGCTAGACCTCCCAGAAAGTTTGAATTCTTGGGATTTAGTATCTCTGCTCCAAAATGCTTTTGGAGACTACAAAAATGTCCTGAGTGCTATATAGTTGTTCAGTGTCCTGAAAGTGATTTGGAAAAGCACAACACAAAACAAATAATGAATTGCACATAAAAATCATGAAACCCTATGAGAGAAAGAAGTACCATTTAGCCTGGCATCCAGGGGAGGTAGGTTTTCCCATGTGTTTTTATAATACATCTTTGAAAAAACTTCATGGTTCTTCTTTTTAGCTTCTCAAAGGAGTCCTTAGCAGAGAAATGGTTAAAAACTGGTGGTCTAGTCCCTCCCACTGCTCTACAGGTCATCAATCTTATTTTTACTATTAGCTTCCTATCCAGTTGACCAATAAGCATTAAACGTGTCCTTGAAGTGCCCCATGATTATTTTTACATACAAGAAAGTTCTAAGTTGTAACCACAAATGCAGCACCTCCTTCCTGTTGCAACACCATTCTTAACATGAAGCTGTGGGATCTCTTTGGTTCTTACATATTCAAGGCAATTTGCCTTAACCATGGACTCCATGATACTGACTCACCACCCCCTTCCTGGGTTAATCTGGTGCCCTCACAGGGCCACACAGCACTCAGCCACACTCACCATGAGTTATAGAAGCTAAAAGTGGTTTGGAAAAAAAACAGATTACTGCTCATACTTTATTCCTAAAGTGTGTTGTTATTAATTTGATCCCATTAAATATTAAATGAAGGAAGCATACTTGAGCCATTAAGGCACTATTTCCATTTATTTTACTTATTTTTGCATCTCACAGGAATTGCATTCCTTGAACTACATTTTGGAAATGGCTGCCGAAAAAAAGGTATCCAGAATTACAATGCCACCATGATTGTTATGTTTGATGATAATCTTCTATGTACATAAGATGCCCATGGGCTAATTTTACTTTTAATCTTAATTTCAGTGGATCACTGCTTTCATAGTGTACCAGAAAACAGAATCTTTTGAAAGGAAGACCTTTTCAAATGTCTTCCCTAGAGAAATTAAATTCCATAAATATTTATTGAGCCCTTACCATGTGGAAGGTGCTGGGAATTGGGTAAAGATAAAAATAAGACAGTTTTGTTCTGCGGGAGTTCACAGTGTGGAGTAATTTATGTACATAGCATAATTTACATAAATCGACATGTGAACTGTACTACACTATGGTCATGTCATACTCTGGTGGAGGCGAAATAAACTGTAATGGGAATGCGACTTCACAGCAGAGGTGACTTTGGGTCAAGGTCTTAAAGACTAGGTAGCATATGTTTAAGGTTTGTTTCCCCCTGAATAGAAAACAGGAGAAAGAGTAAGAGGAAAGACAAGGAGTGTGAAGATGCATGATTTGTTCAGAGAATGGTGCATAATGCCAGGTGGCAGCAGTGCAGAGGCCATGAGGAGAGCAGTGGGAAAGATAGGAAGGTAAATCGTAGACAGAATGTGTGACACATGAAGGAATTTAGACTTTTCCTACAAAGCAGTGTTCTCCAAAGTGGAGTGGGCAAGAAGATTCATTGCATGCAGGGCAAAAATACTAAGATCACCTTTATAATTTATTTTTTATCTCTTCCTTTTAAAATGTCTTGTGTGTGTGTGTGTGTGTGTCTTTTAATTTACCTAACAAATTAGTAGAAGAGTACATAAATGTTGTATGTCAATTAATATACATATATTGGGGACCCAGTGTTGAGTACAGTCAGAAGGCATGGGGAGCACCAATATAAATGCCCACATCTTCCCAGTTTCAAGTAAGAAATGGAAGCAGATTAACTTCTGAATTAGATGGTGGAGATTATTAGATCTGGAAGGATCTTGGAGATGATATAATTTAACTAAGCCTCTCTACAGATTAACAAACTACAATCCAGTGCATATAAATAATTTGCCAGTGCTTGCATAGTGTATTGATGGAAAAGCCATGTCTGGATAATCCATCCACATTTCCATCAATAAACCCACATGTTTTTTCTTGACCAAGGACAGCATTCCTGCTTATTAACAATATTCTATTAGTAAATTAAACACATATTCTGTGCTCATGGCATTGACATATAGAACCCAAATAACATTAACTGAAGCATGATGAAAAGTAGGTATTAAAGTATACCCTCATTACAGGAACTATTTTAGGGGAAAAAAACATAATTTTTAAAGAAGCATTTGAGGTGAAAGCTTGTTATCTGGAAAATTTCATGTGGTGTAACTCCTTACTCTCCACACTGTCTGATAAAACAGTGCTCCAATTCTGTGATAAGAGGAGAGATTGTGGGCAGTTGGATTATCTGACTTGCAAGGCCCTTTGGAAATTTCAAGTCTTTGACTCAAAGTTGAAATTTTTAAAACACAATATTGCATTATTTTGAAATTCACCCCTCCATCCTTTTATAAATCAGTTTTTAGGAAGAAAGCACACTCAAATACTTGAATCAGCCTTGAGGTGGGAAGGCTTAAAAGCGTTTTATTTTCATTGATTCCATTTTCACTTCAAGTATGGCTATTTCCTTTACTGTTGCAGGTAAGTCAGATCATATTTCAAATCAGAGACCATGAACTGGCACTGGTGGAATTTGACTTACAGATTCTTTTTGTTTTTGTTTCCCCCCACCCCAAGTTTCTTTTTTAATTCTGAAATAACTTCAAATTCATAGAAAATTTGAAGGAACAAAGAACATCTATTACACTTTACCCAGACTCACCAATTTTTACACTTCTTTTTTTTTTTTTTTTTTTTTTGCCACAGTTGTTTTCTATTTTTTCCTCTCTCTCTCTCTTTCTCCAAACACACACACACATACTTTTAAAAAACTATGTGAGGGGAGTGAATGTAGCTCAAGTAATCAAATGCCTGCATCCTATATATCCCATACACAAGGTTCCAGGTTTGATCCCAGGTACCTCCTAAATACAAAAATAAACAAACAAGCAAACAAATGAAAAACCAACTCGAGGGAGCTGGTGTAGCTCAGGAGTTGAGTGCCGGCTTCCTACATTCAAGGTCCGGGGTTCAATCACCGGCCCCTGTACCTAATAAAAAAATATAAAAAACATAATTATTTGATAATAGTTTGCTTATAACTTTCTCCTTTACTCCTTAATACTTCAATGTGTATTTTTCTAAGAACAATGATATTTTCTTCTATAACCCCAGTACAATAATCAAATTCAGGAGATTTAACTTTGATATAATATACTTATCTTTTCTACTTTCCATGTTCCTACTTTTGTCTATCTGACTCAGTAATATTCTTAAATCAATTTCCCCTATACAGAGTAATCTAGTCCAGAATCACATTTTGCATTTGTCATGTCTCTAGTTTCATCTAGAACAGATCCTAAACCTTTATTTGTTATGACATCAATGACATTTTTTTTTTTTAAGAATTCAGGCCAATGATTCTATAAGATGTTGCTCAGTTTGGGTTTTTCAATTATTTCATGACTAGACTTGGGTTATGCATTTTGGCTGGAATACTACATAACCGAGATTGTATCTTTCTCAGGTAACTATATCGGGTGGTACACAGTACTTATCTGCCTTTCCTTGGTAATGTTAATTTTGATCACATGGTCAAGGTTTTGTCCATTTTCTACACTGTATAGTTATTATTTTCCCTCTTGTAATTAATAAATAATTTGTGGGAAGATGCTTTCAGACTATGTAAACATCCTGTTCTTATCTACTTCCCATCCCCATCTTGATTTAGCATCCATTAATGATTCTTGTCTAAATTATTTTTTCTTATAATGATTGTAAAATGGTGATTTTCTAACTTCATCACTCCTTCATTATATTATTCAACATTATACTGCAAAGAAGAGATTGACCCACCTCTCTCCCTCCTTCCCTCCTTCCTTCCTTTCTCCTCTTCCTTTTCCTCCCTCTCTCCTTCCCTCCTTTTCCTCCTTCCCTTCCTCCCTCCCTCCCTCTCTCTCTCCCTTCCTCCCATTAGTATGAACTCGTGGGTTAATTGTTTTCAATGTGTTTTAATTCATTACTGTCTTCATTTTTTTTTTTTTTTAAGATTTTTATTTATTTATTTATCCCCCCCTTGCTGCTTGTGCTTGCTGGGTCAGCTAACCACGCCGTGCGGGTGGGCTTGCCTTCACCATGAGGTCCCGGGAACCGAACCCGGGGCCTCCCATATGGTAAACGGGAGCCCTACTGATTGAGCCACAGCCGCTTCCCATGTCTTCATTTGTTTTGATTCTCAAAATTGTTATAGATCTGTCCCCTTCAAATTGGCTGCCATGTGCATTTGACCTGCTCAGTCCCTCTTTTTCTTTTCTTTTTTTGCTTAGCACTTCCTAATCACCTGGCATAACAGACTCATCTTGTATCTTCCCTGCTTCAGCCCCAGAACCAGTCATTTAGCTTACTCTTTTTAGTAAGAGATGTTATCTAAAAACCAGAAAGATCTGGGCACTGAGATCATTGCTTCTGGATGTTATTGCTTCCCAGTCTTTCAGCAACATTTGGTTATCTGTTGCTACATAACAAACCACCCCCAAACATAGTGAATTAAAACAACAATTTATTATTTCTCACAGTTCTTTGTGTTGACTGGGTTTAGCAGGGCAGTTCTCACTTGAGATCTCTCAGGCAGTTGTAGTCAGATGGTGCTGGGGCTTGAGTCATCTAAAGGCTCTACTGGGATGGTCATCACACAGCTGGCAGTAGATGCTGGCTATTGGCTGAGAGCACAGCTGGGGCTGTCACCTTTGTGCGGCTCTCTGAGCGGTGTGGGCTGCCCACAGCATACTGATGGGTTCTTTTTTATTTTTTGAAAGATACTTAGATTACATAAATGTTACATAGAAAATACAGGGAATTCCCATATGCCCCCCTCCCTCCCCCTCCCACACTTTCCCACATTAACAACATCCTTCGTTAGTGTGGTACATTTGTTACAATTGATGAACACATATTGGAGCATTGCCACTAAGCATGGGTTTTAGTTTACATTACAGTTTAAACTCTCTCCTACACATTTTTATAAGTTATGACAAGATATATAATGGCCTGAATCTGAGTGACTGGGTTCTGAGAGGGATGGGTCCTGAGAGTGAACATTCCAGGAAGGAGGAAGAGGAACTGTCAATCCTCTCAGAGGTTAGGTCCGAAACTGGCATCTGTTCCTTCCTGTATATTCTAATGGTCAAAGCCAACACAGGCAAGCCCAGATTCGAGCAGATGGAGGAATAGACACCACCACCCTGTGGCATGATGGCATGTGCAGATAGGAAAAAGAAGTTGACAGCAGCCATATTTGAGACAAGCTAGTCTATATATATATTAGAAAAAATGAGCTTATACTGATACCTCCAATTCCATTCTAATCCCATAGTGAACTTCCTTGTCTTCTCCTATTCTGTATTTGCATTTCCCCTCTTCTAAATTGCCTTGTCTAGTAGTATACACTAAATAGTTTCAGAGTTGCTGTACACATACACTGTGAAGCGATCAAGATTTGTTTGCAGTTCTTATTTTCATAAACTGAGGGTTTATCACTGAAATACTCTGTTCAAAAGTTGTTTGTAGTAGTCTTTTCCCCTCCCTTCCCTTCCTGTTATTCATTTGAAATACAATTAGGTTTTTTGTGTCTATCTGCATTCAGGCTTAGGTTCTCTTTGTTCCCATCCTTGTTGATTTAAATTTATTTTTTTAATATCTAGAATATTTACATAACTCCAAAAGTCAAAACGATTAAAAAAAAAGACATACTTCTTCCCTTTCCTTTCCATTCCATTCTTCCCAACTCCTTGCGGTTAAGCGATTTCTTTAGTTTCTGGTTTATCCTGATTCTGTTTGTTTTTGCAACAGTAAATAGACACATAAATGTTTTCTTATATTCCCTTCTCTCTTACATAAAAGGTAGCATGTGAAATATATGCTTTCATACTTTGCCTTCTCACTGAACAAAATATCCCGGAATTCAAATAGAGATTATTGTTCTCAATTCCTTTTTAGAACTGCAGAGCACTCCATTGGGTATATATGCCATAGTTTATTCAACCAATTTCCTGTATTTGGGCATTTTTGTACTTCCAGTATTTCACAACTGTGAATAATGCTGCAATGAATAATGCTGTGCATGTGTATTTTGTGGATGGAGGTGATCTTCAGGGTAAACTTCTTGAAATAGATTGAAGGACAAAAAGGGAAATACATAGAAATTGTACTATTTTCCAATCCCACCAACACTGTATGAAAGGGTCTCATCAACCAAGTATGTTGTCAAACTTTAAAAATTTTTTGCCAATCTGGTAGTGAGAAAAGACAATGAATGTAATTTTAATTTGCATTTATCTTAGTAAGAGTGACATTGAAATTTTTTCGTATGTTTAAGGGCCATTTTTATATCTTTTAAAAGTAAATTGTTTTTTTTTTTCCTACTTTTCTTTAGAATTTTAAATTTCCCCTCAATTTTCAAGAGATTTTTCTATATTAGGAATATTAATCCTTCATTTGTGATATATATTGCAAATATTTTCTTCCAGTTACTCATTTGATTTTATTTTCCTTTTAGTGTGTGTGTGTTATGGTCAAATATGTCAATCTTTTCTTTTTTTGCATTTTGAGTTATAATTAGAGAACCATACCCAACATTCAAGTTAGAGAGGAATTCCTTCATATTTTCCTTGAGGACTTGCATAGTTTATTTTTTTTAACTTTTTATTGTGAGCATATATACAAATCAAAACTTCCCATTTTAGTCACTTTCAAGTGTACAATTCAATGGTATTAATTACACCACACAACTGGGCTACCATCACCAATATCCATTACCCCCCCTTTTTAATCACCTCAAATTCAAGCTCTGTACCCAATAAGCAATAACTCCTTTTCCCCTCACCTCCCATCCCTTGGTAACATATAATCTACTATCGGTCTCTATGAAATTTGTTTATTCTAGGTATTTCATATAAGGAAGATCATAAAATATTTGTCTGGCTTATTTCATGCAATACGATATCTTCAAGTTTCACCCATGTTGTAGCATATATCAGAACTTCATTCCTTTTTTATGTCTGAATAATTTTCCATTGTGTGTATTTACCATACTTTGTTTTTCTATTCATTGGTTGATGGACACTTGGGTAGCTTCCACATCTTGGCAACTGTGAATAATGCTGCCACAAACATTGGTTACAAATATCTGTTCAAGTGCCTGCTTTCAATTCTTTTGGGTATACACCTAGAAGTGGGATTTCTGGGTCATATGGTAATTCTATTTTCTATTCTCTGAGGAACTGCCAAACTGATTTCCACAGTGGCTCCACCAACAACAATGATAAGAATTCCAATTCTCCTGCATCCTCATCAACACTTGTTTTCTTCATCTCTTTTTATTAGCAGCCATTTATAGTGGATGTGAAATGGTGTCTCATTGTGGTTTTGATTTTCATTTCCCTGATGACCAATAATGTTGAGCATCTTTTCATATGCTTATTACCATGTATGTATCTTCTTTGGAGAAATTTCTATTTGAGTTCTTTGCCCATTTTTTAAATTGGTTATTTTCATTTTTGTGGTTGAGTTCCAGCAGCTATTTATATATAATGGATATTAAAACCTTAGCAGATATATAGTTAGCAATTTATTTCTCCCTTTCTGCAGGTTATCTTTTCACTTTTTTGATAGCATTCTTTGATTACAAAAGTTTTTAACTTTGATGAAGTCCATTTTATCTATCTTTTGTTGTTCAACTTTTGGTGTCTTATCTAAGAAATCACAACCAAATCCAAGGTTATGAAGGTTCCCCTCTATGATTTTTATTAGCAGTTTTATGGTTTTAGCTTTTATGACTAGGTCCTGGGCCCATTTAGAGTTAATTTTTATATATAGTATGAGGTAGGGGTTCAAATTCATACTTTTGGAAGTGGATATCGAGTTTTCTCACCACCACTTGCAGAAAAGACCATTCTTTCCCCAATTAATGTACTTGGCATGACTGTCAAAAAGCAGTTGGCCATAGATGTATGGGTTTATTTTTGAACTCTCTATTCCATTTGTCAGTATGTCTTTCTTTATGCCAGTACTATACTGCTTTGATTACTGTGGCTTTGTAGTAAGTTTTGAATTCAGAATGTGTGGGACCTCCAACTTTGTCCTTCCTTTGCAATATTGATTTGCTATTCAGGAACCCTTATGATTTCATATGAATTAGAAATCACCTTTCCCATTTCTGCAAAAAAGGCTACTGGGATTTTGACAGACACTAAGTCTTGCTATCCATGAACTCAGATGTCTTGGTATTTGTTGAGGTCTTCTTTAATTTCTTTACCCTTTTCATAGTTTTGTGTTTTTACATTAAATCTCAAATCCATTCAGAGTTTATTCTTGTGTATGGTGTGAAGAATGGATCTAATTATATCTTTTTCTAAATGGCTATCCACTTGTCCTCAAACCATTAACTAAAGAACCTGTCTTTTCCCCAATAATTTGCAATACCACCACCTATGATTAAAAGACAGTCTTTGTGCTATGATCTACTATCTGGTAGGCCTAAGTTAATCCTCATAGCTCTACTTGTTCAGTACTTTTCTGGTGATTCATGGCTATTTATTTTTTCATATGAACTTTAGTATCATCTTTTAGAAAAAATCTTGCTGATGGGTTTATTGGGATCTCATTACATTTATAAATTAACTTAGGGAAAAATGACATAATGATGTTACGGTATTCTATCACAGAGCAAAGGATGTCTTTCCTTTTGCTCAAATCTAGTTTTGTGTCTTCCAGGAGTGTTTTAGTGTTTTCTTCATATAGTTTTACTATTTTCTTATTCTGTTTATTTTAAATTATTTTATCTTTTTTCTTTCTATGGTAAATATGGTTTTATACTTCATAATATTATCAAGCTGATATTTATTTGCCCACTCAGAATTTTTAATAATTTATGACCTAGTTGACAATGCATTATTTCAATGTCATTACCACTATCCATTATTATTTTACATCTAGCTTGTTATTTGCCTAGACTCTAAAGGCATTTGAGTTTTTCAAATATTGAAAAAAATATTTCAAATTATTTTGTAAAAGAAACCATCATAAATAACTTTGGAATGCAAAGAAATTATCCATAATGCAAATCTTACCTCAAATAGGTGTTTTATACATTTTATTTTTATATGTATGTGTGTGTGTTTTAAGGCAAGCGCACTGACCTTATAATTAATTCATTTCCATCAAAGGCATACTTTTGCCACCTGACACTGCTCCAAGTAAATTGAAGGATCTATACTCAAAATCTGAGAGTTTTCTCTCATGTAGGGCAATAATAATTAAATATTGGATAAGTATAAAATAATAACTATGATAAAAAACTTGCTGTAAAATGTTTCCAAACTGTTTGGCATTTACACATCGAGTGGCCTTTAAGAAAGAAGGTTACTTCAGAATTCCCCACCCACCCCTATTGTAGTAATTTAAAATGTGAGCAAAAGTCATCCTTCAAATACGAAATGCAATTATATTTAATAACCTTTGAATGCTTTACTAATAAAAAAAGTCCTAATTATCACAGGATGTTGTCTAATCAACTGCTAATTTTGAAGCATCTGTAGATATTTCAGATATAAATCAGCTTTACTTTGGCTTTTATGTAAGGAAAGGTATAAAGCAAAAGCAATGTAAAAGACAAAAATGGTGAATAAGTTGAAAGGAAGAAAACAAGAGTAGAAAATATAGAGAGGTAGAGGAGAAAAGAGCTAAGTGGAGAAAAGCATTTATGTGCTTTAAGCAACTGTTTAGCTTCTTCCAGCGTCCCACAAATTTTCATAGAATTAAATTTAAAGCTGGAATTGGTATTAATTCTTAATTTTAATTATGTAAAAGTTCTGGTCTTTCTAATTACTTTTCTTTCTTTTAATATTGATGATGATGCTGTTATATCATACTATTAAAAGATAATGTCTTTTAGTTCATTTATTGTTAAAATAAATATTAAACTTACTGAAACTTTTGATGATGGAGTATTTTCATAAGCAGTTCATTCTGTTCTATGGAAAAATCATGGGTAGCATTAAATACTACAAGAAAACACGATTCAGTAAATGTCCTTGTGACTTAATGACTCAGGAACCACTTTAATACAAGGCAATTATTTCAGAAGAGTTAAGCTATTATAATCAGTCATTAACCAATTGTAGAATGGTTCAATTTTCTATCGGAAATTCATAGCCACCAGAGTTATGTGAATAAGCTTAGCACATTTGCCTTGTACTTACTTGTCAAGTACTTAGTTCAATAAAGAAATATCACTTTAAAGTGCCTAAAATTGCTCCCAGAGGTATAGTCAGGAATACAGGAATAATGAAAAATAAGAACAGCTCTTGTTGTTTGAAAGAAAATCGATTAATTGCTTCTTTTCAGCTAAAGTCGCTAATAGACAAGTGAATAAGGGGGGATGTCTCTTGGGTGAAATATCATTAGGAAAAGTTCTGTGATTGCCATGGTAGCAGTAATAAGCTTAATTCATACTGGCTTTCTAAATTTCTTCCATTGCCATACAATTCCAAGAAGATATATAACAATTAATTGACGAAGTCTGAATTTGTATTGAATTGGTTCTCAGATCAGTAGGGGAATCAATGTGAAGGGTCTGGGAAATTATACCCCAAAGAATAACCAAAGCACTAATGACAGCAACAACAGTAACTACCAGGTGTTGAGTGGTTTGTAGGTGTCAGGCACTCTGTTAAATCTTTTCCATAACCTTATGTTTCTTTTACCTAAAATTTGTGAGGTAGATGAAACCATAGGAATCTATGTGTGGACCTGACTTTCCACTTATCTTTCTCATTTTGTTCTACAGAGCTGCAAAGAAATTTATCTAATCCTTAACAATTACAAATCAAGTAGTCTTTAAGTAAGTCTTTCAAGCATAACTTTTTTCTTCTAAAGCCTCCTTCATACTAAATATTATATATTTTTCTGTTTCTTTTGTCTTCATAAAATTAAAGTTTGTCAAACATCCCTGTGAGTGTGTCTTCCTGAAATGTACATAAAACTTCAATTGTGCTCTAACCTGTACACAGTTGAGTGTAGGAAATAAAAATCACTCCCCTCATTCTAGACTCTTAAAATTTTGTATATGTAGCTGTTGGGGGCTGAATCATATACCCCACAAAAGATATGTTTTAGTGTTAATCCATGTTCCTATGGGAGTGAACCAATTTGTCAATGGGACCTTCTGAAGATATTCTTATTAGTTAAGGTGTGGCCAAATTGAATCAGGGTTGGTATTACTCTGTATGGCTAGAGGAAATTTGGAGATGTCAGAGAAAAACACAGAAAGAAGTCAAATATCAGCAAAAATTGAAAGAGTAGTCTCAAGGAGAGAGAGCTTGCCATGTGATGGAGGGAGAGATTGAAGTCAAGGAACCCCAAAGATTGTGGCAAGCCATCACTAGAATGCTATAGACTCCAAGAGAAAGCATAGCCTTACCAGTGCCTTGATATGGGACTTCTGGCCTGTAAAACCATGAGCCAATAAGTTTTTGTTGTTTAAGCCAAACTATTATATGGTATTTGTCATAGCAGCTCTGGCAAACTAAGGCAGCTGCTTAGATGACATTAATACTTGGCTCATCACACTATTCGTTGTTAAGTTTTGATGCCAACTAAAATGCCAGTTTGATTTTTACCTGAAAACACTTTAGCCATGACCATCTATTTTGAATGTATGATTATTGATGGAAGGGATTTTTTAATATTTAAATTGTATCCTTCTGTTATTGTATATTTTATGCATTTATTTATATATTATTTTGCTAATATGTAAAGCATATAATCTGTGAATTAAATAACAATATCAGATAAAATTAAAAGTAAGTTTTAATTATATATTTTTCATGCACATTTGTTTATATATTTATATTTTATAAATATTTACCATATTAAAATTTATTTTGTTAGATCCTGTTTATCATAACCTAAAATCAATTTCTCTAACATATTTTCTTTCCTTCTACCTTCATGTCATCTCAATGATTATTTGTCGAATAAATTTGCCAACTTCCAAAGCATTGTATTTATGTACTCATTGAAGTCAGTAATAAAAAAATTTACCTGTATACGTACACAAATACACGTACACTTACACACACATACACACGCACACACAAACATATACACAGCCTTAGGTAGAACACTGGGTTTATACCATTATAAAACTTCACTCAAGCTTTGATTTGTGCATTAATCAGTCTTTGTCTATATTATCGTGTCTATAATAGGCTATGTTGTCAGGAACCTTGCTAAAAACCCTCATCAAAAATGGAAAACTAAGCATAAATAGAACAAAAAAATGTGCTCACGTCCAATTTCCTACCTTAATTTCTGCTTCAATTTCATTACATCTTTATATTTTCATTTTCCCCTCCTAGTATGATAATTATATCTTGTCAGAGCAGACAAAGAACAAGATGGAACATTTTCTCTTCCTTCCTTCTTTCCTTCCTTCCTTCTTTCCTTCCTTCTTTCCTTCCTTCCTTCCTTCCTTCCTTCCTTCCTTCCTTCCTTCCTTCCTTCCTTCCTTCCTTCCTTCCTTCCTTCCTTCCTTCCTTCCTTCCTTCCTTCCTTCCTTCCTTCCTTCCTTCCTCCCTCCCTCCCTTCTTCCTTCCTCCCTCCCTCCCTTCCTTTCTTTCTCTCTCTCTCTCTCTATTTCTTTTCTTTCTCTCTCTCTCTCTTTCTTTCTTTAAAAGAACTTTAGAATGCATAAATGTTACATTAAAAATATAGGGGATTTCCATACGCCCTACTCCCTTCCACTCCCACACTTTCCCACATTAGTAACATCCTTCATTAGTGTGATACATTTGTTACATATTGAAGCATTGCCACTAACCATGGATTATAGTTTACCTTATAGTTTACATTCTGTCCCATGCACTTTTGTAAAGTTATGACAAAATATATAATGGCCTGTATGCATCATTGCAATGTCATACAGGACAATTCCAAGGTTCTGAAAATGCCCCCATATTACACATATTTTTCCCTCTCCTTCCCCTCAGAACCTCCAGTGGCCACTGTCACTTTATTATTTATTGATGTGATGCAAGTGCACTCCAGTCAACAAACTTAGTATTTATTTTTCTTGGGCTGCACTTACCTCAAAAATATTTTTTTTCATGTTATTTTTGTAAGTCTTGATTGATTTTGAGCTTTAACTTTTGTTATACTGTTCTTTTTTTTTTTTTTTTTTTTTTTTAAGATTTATTTCTCACCACCACCACCCTCCAGGATTTTGTGCTTGCTGTCTGATCTCTGTGTCCATTGGCTGTGTGTTCTTCTGTGTCTGCTTGTCTTCTCTTTAGGAGGCACCGGGAACTGATTCCAGGACCTTCCAGAGTAGGAGAGAGGTGCTGAATCTCTTGCACCACCTCAGCTCCCTGGTCTGCTGCATCTCTTATTGTCTCTCCTCTGTGTCTCTTTTTGTTGTGTCATCTTGCTGTGCCAGCACTCAGTGTGGGCCAGCACTCCTGCATGGGCCAGCACTCTGCATGGGTCAGTTCTCTGCTCAGGATAGCTCGCCACGTGGGCCAGTTTGCCTTCTCCAGGAGGTCCTGGGAATCGAATCTTGGACCTCTTTTATGGTAGATGGGAGCCCAATCACTTGAGCCACATCTGCTTCCCATACTGTTCTTATAGGAGGTAAGTTTCACACTTTGATTCATCTTCAACTATGTATCATGATTTTAGCTAATATTTTTTGAGCATTTTATATACATTGTCTTATTTGATACTCATGGCTACTATGAAGCGTGTGTTATTAATACTATTAAATATATAAGAAGTTAAGTTCTTTGATAAGGTCATACATCTGGTATGTGGTAGAGCCAGCCTAAAACAAGCAATCTTATTCTAGAGGTTGAATTTCAACCACTATGCTATTTGGTTCTTCCTACCACATTTTGTACAGGCCTTTTAAATCTGGAAAGAATCTTTTGTAACTATATCAATAAGCCACTTTTTCTTGATCAGTAGTGTTAAGTACATAATAATTTCTCATATAACCGCTCTGACCTCTTGAGTCACTTTCACCCTTTAAAGCAAATATTTGTCTTACTTTTTGTGAAGTTTTTGATATTTAACTTCCTAAATTTTAGGAGGCATGCCTGACTGTGCCTAGGATTCTCCTCCTTGGTTGTTCCAAATTTAAAAATTTCATTTTATCAAAGTTCTTACTTTAAAAGTTTCCATCAGATTCATTCTTGAAATTCAGAATTAGAATAATATATTCTCATCCCTCCCCCACTTTCAGAAAAAAGTTTAATTATCCACACAACAAGGAATGATTTCTCAAATATATGCTTGAAGCCAAAATATTTTCAGTAATTATATTATGGATTCAAATGTAGAGGTAAAATAAAAGTTCCCGGCACTTTTCATAGAAATTAATTTTATTACAATAAAATAAAATATAGTAATTGGCCAGTTTGGGGCACTGAGTGGACAGAGAGCTTCAGATGATTCAATGGTTATATGGACTGACTCTGTAGCCAGGAAAGAGGAAAAATGAAAAAATTATGGAAAGAGGAAGGGAAGGGAGATGTTGATAGTCATCAAAAGCTCAGAATTTTTTAAAACCGTCAAAACAAAAAAATAGTTGAAAAATATAGTCAAGGAATTCTCCTTGGAATAAAACAAAAATTCTAAGTTAAAATAACAAACAGAAGAAAAAGCTGAAATATATATAAAAAAAGACAAGAGAAAGAGTCCGTCTTTACTATGAGACTAATAAGAGTTATATATATATTCACACACAGACACACAAAAGGGAGAGGAAAGGCCTAGCGAGTGCCCAGCTCAGTGAATATGGAAAAATGAACCAAAGCACTTTGTTATGGAATTTCAGAAAAGAGAATTTTCTAAAAGCATTATAGAAGAAAAAAAATTAAACATATCCTTTACAAAGATATAAGAATCAGAATGAAAAACAAAAAACAAACAAAAAGTGATGAATGCACAACTATGTGATTATACCAAATACTATTAATTGTATACTTTGGATGGATGTATGCTGTATTAACATGTATCAATAAAATTGATTAAAAAAAAAAGAATCAGAATGGCACTGGATTTTTTTTTAACAGTATGCCAAATGCCTTGTCAACAGAATGCCAGAAGACAATAGAACAGTGGTTTTAAATTTTTGAAAGAATGATTTTCATCCAGAATTCTATACAGCCAAATTATCAAGCAAATTGTGAGGGTAGAAAAAAAATATTTTAAAGTATAAAAGTTCTCAGAAAAATTACCTCCATGACTTCTTTTTCAAAAAGCTACTAAAAAAACAACAAAAACAAACAAACAAACAAACAAACAAACAACAAACAAAAAAGAAGCTACTGAGGGAGTAAAACAAGAAAAGGAAGGACCAGGTACTTAGGAAACAATGGTAATAGTGACATTTGCATGCTAAAAACAGTGAATTAACTATGGTGGGAAAATAGATAAGGCAGCAAAATCCTTATCTATTATAACATCAAATAATGCCTAAACTTGATATATAAAAAAAACAGCAATATATAAATATTATTTAGTGATGGCTTTGAGAAGAAATATCTAAAACAATTAAAGTTTGGTTGCCCCTGAAGTGAGGGACAAGGAGTGGGGAGGGGTGAAATAGAGGATAATGTTTTCTTACTATTAGCTATTAAATATGTTATTATTTTTTAAGTAGGTGTCTTGTATCAAGATAGGTTAAGTTATACTTCAGTAGTAAACAACCCTAAAAATCTGTGTCTTAAAAGACAAAGGCTATGTCTCATTTTAAAAAACAGGTCCGTCGTTATGCATTGTGGAGATTGTACTCCACATCATCTTCATTCTGGGATCCAGCCTATATAGAGGCTCATATTTACATATGCTCACACAATTACAGAAGCAGGGAAATCTGAAGGCACATGGAGGACACATACAATCTCTTACTTCTTATGCTAGGTAGTTATGAAAATCCCAGCTTTTATTTCACCAGCCAAAGCAAATCCCTCAGCCAAACATGAGAGCTACAGGGCTGGAAAATACATTCCACTACCAGATAGTGGTACATATAGTTGAGAATCACAATCATTTGTAATAGTCTGCGATACTTTTAAAAGTACTAAATATATGATATATTTAGCACACTATACAACTTAGCAAAGTATCTGTCTCAAATTAATGGTAGCTATTTTTTTTAATCTATTTTGCTATTTTTTAAATAAGCAAAATGAAAAATTGTGGGAAGATGGCAGAGTAGGAAGCTCTGGGAATCAGTCCCTTCACCAGAACAACTATTAAACAGGCACAAACTCTCTGAACCAACTATTTTGAAATTCTGGAGTCCAGTAGAGCACCATATAGTACCAGAGAAGGACAGGAGGAAGAGGCTTGTAAATTATGTTAAATACCAGTAATTGTTCTCTCCATCTGCAAGCCCCCACACTTGCAGCAGGCAGCAATGGAGTCCAGCCCCTGGAGTAGCTTGCTGGCTTTATCATGAAAGTAAAATGAGAAACTACACACTGGGAGAAAACATTTGGAAACCACATATCCAATAAAGATCTAATATCTAGAATATGTAAAGAAATCTTTCAACTCAAGAACAAAAGGACAAACAACCCAATTGCAAACCAAGCATTTTAGATCCAGTGAGACTTTTTTCAAAAAGGAGGGAGAGATAAACAAAAGCTGGATGAATTCATCACTACTAGGCCTGCCTTACAAGCAATGCTGAAAGGAGTTCTTCAGACTGAATGGAAAAGACAGTAGCAGTGGTTCAAAACAGTATAAAGAAATAAAGATCTCCAATAAAGGCAACATTTGGGTAAATATTAATGCCAGTACTATTGTATTGTGTTTTTTGGTATGTAACCCCAATTCTTACTTCCTAGAGGTGTTAAAAGGAATATTCATAAAAAGTAATGATAAACCTATGGTTTGGGACATACAATGTATGAAAAATGTGGGAAGACAGAGGGCTATTGGAAGAGTGTAGGTGTATTCTATTGAATTCAAGTTTGTATAAAATTAAATATGATTGTTAATACTTAGGAGGTTAAAGTTTAACCCCATGGTAATCACATGGAAAATACATGAAAAATATGTCCAAATAGAAATGAGAAGGGACTCGATATGGTATAATACAAAAAATCAAATAAATATGAAAGTAGGCATTAGTGAAAGAATTGAGGGCACAAAAGGTATAAGACATACAAAGACTAAATAGCAAGATGACAGAAGAAAGTCCTGTACTATCAGTGGTGACTTTAAATGTAATGGATTAAACTCTCCAGTCAAAAGGCAGAGACTGGCAGAACTGATAAAAAAGCATGACTCAATTATATGCTACTTACAAGAGTCTCATCTTAAATTCAAAGACATAAGTAGGTTGAAAGTTAAAGGATGTAAAAAGTATAATGCAAGTAATAATCCAAAAGAGAGCTGGGGCAGCTATACCAATATTGGATAAAATAGACTTTAAGGCAAATATTGTTACAAGGGACAAAGACAGTCATTACATACTGATAAAGGGATCAATTCAACAAGAAGATGGAGCAATTATAAATATATATGCACCTAACAGCAGAGCCCTAAAATATATGAAGCAAATACTGACAGATTTGAAGGGAGAAATAGATGACTCTATATTAATAGTAAGAGACTTTAATATACCACTTTTATAATGGATAGACCATCTAGACAGAAGATTAATAAGGAAATACAATAGTTGAATGATACCCTAAACCAACTAGACCTAACAGACATATACAGAATAATTTACTCAACAACAAGAGAATACACATTCTTCTTGAATACACATGGATCATTCTCCAGGATAGAACGTATGTTAGGTCACAAATGATTCTCAAAAATTTAACAATATTGAAATCATACAATGTATCTTCTCCAACTACAATGGGATGAAATTAGAAATCAATAACAGAGGAAGAAATGGGAAATTCTTAAATATGTGGAAATTAAACAACATATTCTTAAATAACCCATGAGCTAAAGAGAAAATCACAAGGGAAATTAAGAAATTAGAGGTGAATGAAAATGAAAATATAACAGACCAAAATTAACGGAAGGCAGCAAAGACAGTGCTGAAAGGGAAATTTATAGCTCTAACTACTTACATTAAAAAAGAAGAAAGGGAAGCAAATGTGGCTCAAGCAACTGAGCTCCTGCCTACCATATAGAAGGTCCAGGGTTCAATTCTTGGGGCCTCCTGGTAAAAGGCAAGCTGGCCTGCATAGTAAGCTGGCCCAAGTGGAGAGCTGGCCCATGCAGAAAGCTGATGCAGCAAGATGATGCAACAAAAAGAGACACAGAAAAGATACAGAAGACCAGAGAGCTGAGGTGGCACAAGAGATTCAGCGCCTCTCTCCACTTCAGAAGGCACCAAGATCAGTTCCCGGTGCCACCTAAAGAGAAGACAAGCAGACACAAAAGAACACACAGAGAGCAGACAGTGAGTGCAATACAACTGGTGGTGGGGGTGGGAGGGTCAGAAATAAATAAAATAAAATCTTTTAAAAAAGAAAAAAGATTTCAAATTGGATACCTAACCTCAAAAATGGAAGAATTAGAAAAGGTAGCATTAACTAAACCCAAAGTCAGCATAAGAAAGGAAATAATAAAGATTAGAATGGAGATCTAATGAAAAAGAGAATAAAAGCTCAATAGAGAGAATCAACAAAACCAAAAGTTGGTTCTTTGAAAAAAACAATAAAGTTTACAAACCTTTAGCTAGATTGACAGAAAAAGAGAGATGACGCAAATGACTAAAATCAGAAATGGAAAGGGGGACATTACTACTGACCTTACTGAGATAAAAAGGAATAAAAAAGTAAACAATGAACAAGTATCTGCCAACAAATTAGATAACCTAGATGAAATATACAAATTCCTAGAAACACAAAAACTAACTCACTGACTCAAGAGGAATTAGAAGATCTCAACAAACCAACAACAAATAAAGAAATTGAATTGGCAATCAAAAGCCTCCCAACAAAAGCTTAGGACAAGCTTCAGGGGGAATTTTCCCAAATTTACAAGAAGCATTAACATCATTCCTGCTTAAACTCTTCTAAAAAATTGAAGAGAAGGAAACAGTTCTTAATCATTCTACCAGGCCACCACCACCCTCATACCAAAGCCAGATAAAGAGACCACAAGAAAAGAATATTTCAGAATTCATATCTTTTATGAATATAGATGCAAAAGTCCTCAACAAAATATTAGCAAGCCAAATCCAACAGCACAATAAAATAATTATATATACTGTGATCGAATGGGATTTATGCCAGGTATGCAAGGGTGGCTCAACATAAGAAAATCAGTTAATATAACAGAACATATTAACAGAATGAAAGGAAACAAAAACATGATCATCTCAATTCATGCAGAAAAGGCATTTGACAAAATCCAGCACCCCTTCTTGATAAAAATACTCAGAAAACTAGGAATAGAAGGAAACTTCCTCAATATGATAAAGGGCATTTAAGAAAAATCCACAGCTAACATCCTACTTAATGGTGAAAGAATGAAACTTTCCCCATAAGATTAAGAACAAGACAAGCCATACCAAGGAAACGAGAAAGCCTACAACTGCAACAAGAGAGTCCTATCCATTGGCTCTATGGGATCAAAGCCCCCTCTCAATTAGAGGTGGAGTGAACATCACCATCCCAGGCTCCTCAGGACTGAGGAATGAACTATGGACTAGAGTGGACTTACTGGTATTCTACTATAGACTTGTGATCGTAGCAATGGAAGAAATTACAGCATTGATGTGGAGGCAGTGGCCACTGGAAGCTCTGGGGGCAGGGGGAGGGAAAGACAGGTGTAATGCAGGGGCTTTTTTGGGACTTGGAAATCGTCCTGAATGGCATTGCCATGACAGATATGGACCATTATATATCTTCGCATAGCCTGCAGAATTGTGTGGGAGAGAGTGTAAACGACAATGTGAACTAGGGTCCATGCTCAATGGCAATGCCCCAGGATGCGTTTATCAATTGCAATGAATGTACCATACTAATGAAAGATGTTGTTTATGTGGGAGGGTGTGGAAAGTATGGGGAGTGGGGCATATGGGAATCCCTATATTTTTTGTGTAACATTTGTGTAATCTAAGTGTCTTTAAATATATATATATATATATATATATATTTTTTTTTAAATCAGGAAAAAAAAAAAAAGAACAAGTCAAGGATGCCCACTGTCACCTCTGTAATTCAACTTTGTACTGGAAGTTCTAGCCAGAGCAATTAGGCAAGAAAAAGAAATAAAATAATCCATATTGGAAAGGAAGAAGTAAAACTCTCATTATTTGCCAATGACATGATCCTATATAAAGAAAATCCTGAAAAATCTACAGCAAAGCTCCTATAGCTAATAAATGACTTCAGCAAAGTGGTGGGGTCCACAGTCAACACTCAAAAGTCAGTAGTGTTTCTATACATTAGTAATG
This sequence comes from Tolypeutes matacus, assembly GCA_026826555.1. Classification (NCBI taxonomy): domain Eukaryota; kingdom Metazoa; phylum Chordata; class Mammalia; order Cingulata; family Chlamyphoridae; genus Tolypeutes; species Tolypeutes matacus. Next base: position 33,698,110 of record JAKSZT010054487.1, on the reverse strand, counting down.
AACAATTAGAGGAAAAAATCCATTTACAATAGCAACTAAAATAATCACATATCAAGGAATAAATTTAACCAAGGATGTAAAGGACTTATGCACAGGAAACTACAAAACTTTGCCAAAAGGAAGCAAAGAAGACCTAAATAAATGGGAGCACATTCCATGTTCATGGACTGGAAGACTAAATATTTTTGAGATGCCCTACCCAAAGCACTTTACAGATTCAATGCCATACTAATCAAAATTCCAACAACCTTCTATGCAGAAATGGACAAGTCAATAATCAATTTTGGAATTAGTTATGGAAGGGTATGGGGCCCCGAATAGCCAAAGCTGTCTTGAAAAGGAAGAATGGAGTTGGTGCTTAGATTACCTAAAATATTACACGGAACCTCCTGGGATTACCTTCCCCCCAACGTGGGACATGACTCCCGGGGATGAGCCTCCCTGGCAATGAGGGATTAATACCAAGTGCCAACTGGCAACACAACTGGAAAAAGACCTTGAATAAAAGGGGGAAATGGTAAAGACAAATGAATTCAAGTGGCTAAGAGACTTCAAAGAGAGTCGGGAGGTCATCCCAGAGGTAACTCTTACACACACCTCAGTAGGAGCTCATAGAACATCTAAGTGCCTATCACCCCACACAGAGGGGCTCCTGAGAGCTCTGGAGACACCCAGGTCCTATATAAGGGGGGATAGCCCCAGAGACTGATGCCTTATCAGTGGACTCTATTTTGGAAAGGATGTGTTTTAATGGAACTAGTTCCCAGAACAAGTGGAAATTTGTTGAACCTTAATATAAACATACATGTTCAAGCAAAACCTTCCCTACCTCTTCCACAGTGAAAGGTCTAAGTAGATGTTTATCAGTAGGAATAAAGGAAAGAATTATGAGCTGCAAATGTTACCAACTGTCCTTGTGAAAGCACAGTCAATGAGAGTAATCAGTGGTGTGGTTTCATTTCCATTTAATAGAAAAAAAATTAATTTCTATATTCAGCTGGAGCTCTGACACTATCTCATGAAGGAACTTTTGTCCTTCTCTGGCTATTGTTTGGTTTGTACATATGCAGCCTGGAGCTATTGTAACCAGATATAGAAAATGTAGTGATCATGAAGATTAACAATTGTGTACAGGCTACAGTCTGACAGCACTGACAAAGAACAAAAGACAACATATCTATTGTGATTTCTCACTTGGGGAACTACAAAATTGTAGCTTATTAGATCTAGTCCTGACTATATTTGAGAATAAAAACAAAAACAAACTCTGTCTGCAGATCACTGGCTTTGATTTCCTCTTTGTCAGACTAAGAGTCTTTGGAAAGGGACTTACACTAAGATAAGGCACAAGTCATATGTGACGGATCTCCAATTTGGTAATTCCCAACCTACCTCTGTCCTTTTCTGCCCCCTCCACATTTATCTCTGAACCTTCCATCGAGAATTAAATGCTCTTTTTAAGTGTTATTTCCTTCCCTTGGTTGCCTTTTTGGTGGAGGAGATGAGAAACAGGAGCCTCAGGTACCCATGCCCCAGATAAATAAAATCTAATTGGGAATGTGGAGAGAAGAGATTTGCAGAAGATACCAGTTCCAAGTTTATTGTAGAGCCTTTGAACCCCAAAGAGAAAAGAAGTTTAAAGTTTTGATGAACAACAACTGGTTTCATGAAAGTTTAAAAATGTGTGGGGCTCCTTTGATTTTGGGTGCCTTCCCAGGAGCATCAACAAAGAAGTTTCCCAATTATCCCTTCAGGTCCTCCTACTTCTCATGAAATCAGCCTCCTCCTCTCCATTCTCACACTATCAGGACTTAATTATCTTTTCCAATAATTACTCTAATAAATCCAGTTCTTTATTATGTGACTTTGGGTGACACGGAATTGCTAGTAAACAGTTTCTTCCACTTTAAAATGGAGTTAATTTTAATATTCACCTCAGGATTGATGTCAAGATTAAATTATATGAAATAATCCCTGTAAAAGTGTTAAATTATATAATCAATAAATGTTTGGTAACATAATAGTAATACAATCCCACTTATATATATTTTCCATGTGCTTGATTTCGTGAAAGAATGCATTTCAGTTTTTTAGATTACTGTAAAAGACAGTGGTTTTTGTGTTGCTGACACAAAGTCTATTTTTTCCCCAAACAAAAGTTGAATCATACTGGACTAGCACAGAAGCACAAGAAAAGCACATGACCAAGTAATTGTGTGGGAAGGAAGCTTTTGAGTAATAACTTCTGGTCATTTTAAGAACTTTAATCATAGTGTTTAAGTGTTCACAGAATAATTATCAAGAGGTCATTTCCTGAAAAGGGCATTTGTCCTGGAAAATATTGGAAAATTTATTCATAATATTGTTTCTATTAATGAAGGCTATGTCAGGAAGTTATTAAAGGTTTTCATTTCTGGTTTCAGAAGGTTAAGATGGTGACAACCTCAAAAAGAATTAGGTGGTGATTCAACTGAAGACCACTGTAGTGAGGGCTCATTAGATTATTGAGTTTTTCTGAAGGTTTCTTTTACTTAGAAACAGTGGGGTACTCTTCAAGAGGTTTCAGAGTGCTTGTGGTAACTATGCCAATCGATTTTAAAATTCTAAGCTTATCTAATAATGATTTACTGTGTAAAGCACAAAAGTGGTTTAACCACTCTGACATTTATTTTCAAAATAAAGTTAACTCTGGGTGTGCTTTTAAGTGATGTGGAAGAGCTAAAACTGGGATTGCATGGGATTTCTGAGATATTTGATCATATGTCCTGTTTCTCAACCTGAAAATGGATTAGAGTTAGAATAAAAATGATAAGATTGATTTAGTTCTACTTCCAGTCATAACTGAATTTGTATGAAAATTTTCTAGGAAGAAAGTTTGCTGGACTTCACTAAATTCAAGGCTGAGATTTTTTTCCCCCTATGTTTTTTTAGAATGAGCTTTTGCCTCTTATGTGTCCATACATTTGGCAAGTTTCTCATATTCCCAGGTGATTCTGGCCTTCCATGGTTTGGAATATTAATTTAATTAGGCACCAGTGGGTCAGCAGCTCTCACTTCAGTTAGGCTGAATATCAACATGTCTAGAAGCTTCTGCTCTGTCTGCTAATCCCTTCCTGAGTGACAGTGCTGTAAATTATAATCACAATGTTCTACTAACATCACCAACATGTTACCAAATCTTTTCCATCCTCCAAAATAGAGCACTCTGTGCATTTTAAACCCTAATTCTCTATTCCCTACCCCCAACCTATATCCCCTGAGAACCTATATTCTAGATTTTGACTCCATGAATTTGCTTATTCTAATTCTTTTTTACAATATTTGTCCTTTTGTGTCTGAAAATGCTTCCCTTCATTTTTTATTAGTTTTAGAGTTCTGGATCCTATATTTAGGTCTTTGGTACATTTTGAGTTGATTTTTTTTATATTGTATGAGATAGGGATCCACCTTCATTCATTCTTTTGCAAATAGAAATACAGTTTTCCCAGCACCGTTTGTTGAAGAGACTGTTCTTTCCCAATTGAGTGGTCATTGCCCCCTTATCAAAAATCAGTTGGCCTTAAATATGAGGGTTGATTTCTGAGCTCTCAATTCCATTCCATTGCTCTATTTATCTGTCCTTGTACCAGTATCATGCTGTTTGGATTACTGTGGCTTTGTAATAGCTTTTAAGCTCAGAAAACGTGAGTGCTTCAGATGTGCCCTGTCCCAAATGCCACCCCCCCCCAAACTACACCCTAAACCAGTGACACATCCTTGTCATATTGCCATAAGAGCATTCTCACCTCTGTACTTTCAATCTCATACCCACAAACCCCAAGTGTTCACCTGGTCTCTCTCCCATCTCTCCCTCCAGTATCCTGGGTATTCTAACCCACCCTACCCAATCTACCCACTGTCAACCCTGCACCACCCAACCCAATATTATTACTACCCACCTGTCCTATCCCTTCAATATGCAACGACACTCTATCACTTTACCATAGATTACGTCCGTATGGGTGATGGCTCACAACTTTCTCTTCTCTTTTCTCTTTCTTTTAAACCTATCATTCAGACAATAGTTCTCAGAGACTGCTCAATTTCCTTAATTCATATCAGTGAGGTCATGTACTGTTCATCCTTCAATGCCTGGCTTGCTTCATTCAACAAAAGGTCTTCAAGATTCATTCATGTTATTCTGTGTGTTAGCACTTTATTCCTTCTTAAAGCTGAATAATATTCCACTGTATGTATGTACCACATTTTTTTTTTTTTTTTTTTTTATTCTTATTAATTTTAATTAATGTATATGAATAAGAATTAATGGTGAAAATATCAAAATACAGCAGTACAGTTATATATCCATATTTGAAATTATATTTTTAAACAAAGCAACTCATATCCATTCATCTGCCTATGGGCACCTGGGTTGACTCCAACCCCCATCAATAGTGAACAATGCCGTTATGAACATTGCTGTGCTTATATCTGTTCGTGTCTTTGCTTTCAGTTCTTCTGGGTATATACCCAGCAGTGGAATCACTGGATCATATGGAAGATCTATAGTTAGTTTTTTGAGGAACCACCAAATTGTCCTCCACAGTGGCTGGACCATTCCACAATCCCACCAGCATTGGATGAGGGTTCCCATTCCTCCACATCCCCTCCAACACTTACAGTCTGCTGTTTTTTTAATAGCCACCATTCTAATGGGTGTAAGGTGGTATCTCATTGTAGTTTTGATTTGCATTTCCCTAATAGCTAGCGATGTCGAGCATTTTTTCATGTGCTTTTTAGCCATTTGTATTTCTTCCTTGGAGAAGGGTCTTTTCAGGTCACTTGCCCATTTTTTAAATGGGTTGTTTGTCTTTTTATTTTTGAGGTATAGGATTTATTTTTATATGCAGGATATTTGGCTCCTATCAGATATATATGATTGCCAAATATTTTCCCATTGGGTAGTGTAGCTGTTTGGCAATCTGATGTAATTATGAATTCCAAAAATATAATTGGATCATGCTTGTAAACTGATCTGTTAATCTGGGCATGTGACATTACTGAACTCCTTTTTAAGTTCTAGAAGCTTTGTTGTAGATTTCTCAGGGCTCTCTACATATAGGATCATGTCATCTGCAAATAATGAAATTTTTACTTCTTCTTTTCCAATTTGGATGTCTTTTATATCTTTTTCTTGGCTCAGGGCTCAAGTAAGTACTTCTAAGACAATGTTAAATAGGAGTGGTGATAGTGGGCATGCTTGTCTTGTTCCCAATCTCAGAGGGAAAGCTTTTAGGATTTCACCATTGAAGATGATGTTAGCTTTGGGTTTTTCATATATACCCTTTTTCATATTCAGAAAGTTTCCTTCTATTCCTATCGTTTGCAGTGTTTTTATCAGGAAAGAGTGCTGTATTTTGTTGAATGCTTTTTCTGCATCTATAGAGATGATCATGTGATTTTTTTCTTTCAATCTGTTTATGTGGTGTATTACACTGATTGATTTTCTTATGTTGAACCATCTTTGCATATCCGGCATGAAACCCACTTGGTCATGGTGTATAATTCTTTTGATATGTTATTGAATGCGATTAACAAGTATTTTGTTGAGGATTATAGTGTCTAGGTTCATTAGAGATATTTGTCTGTAATTTTCCTTTCTTACGGTATCTTTGTTTGGCTTTGGTATTAGGGTAATGCTGGCATCATAGAATGAGTTAGGCAATGTTCCTTCTACTTCTATTTTTTGGAAGAGCTTAAGCAGGATTGGTGTTAGCTCTTTCCAGAATGTTTGGTAGAATTCAGCTGTGAAGCCTTCTGGTCCTGGACTCTTCTTAGTTGGGAGGTTTTTGGTGACTGAGTCTATCTCTTTACTTGCAATTGGACTGTTGAGTTCATCAATTTCTTCTTTCGTCAATGTAGGCTGTTTGTGAGTTTCTAGGAATTTGTCCATTTCCTCTAAATTATCATTCTTGTTGACATACAATTTTCCAAAGTATCCTCTTATGATACTCTTTATTTCTGTGGGGTCAGTAGTGATATCCCCTTCCTTGTTCCTTACTTTATGTATTGTCATCTGCTCTGTCTTTTTCTTTGTTAGTCTGACTAAAGATTTGTCAATTTTATTGATCTTTTCAAAGAACCAGCTTTTGGTTTTGTTTATTTTTTTCTAGTGCTTTCTTACTTTCTATTTCATTTACCGCTACTCTAGTCTTTGTTGTTTCTTTCTTTCTACTTCCTTTGGGGTTAGTTTGTTGTTGTTTTTCCAGTTCCTCCAGGTGTGCAGTTAGGTCTTCAATTTTAGCTCTTTCTTCTTTTTTAATATATGCATTTATGGGTATGAATTTTCCTCTCAGTATGGCTTTGGCTGCATCCCATAGGTTTTGATATGTTGTGTTCTCATTTTCATTCATTTCACTGATTTCTTTTGAGATTTCCTCCTTGATCTACTGTTTGTCTAAGAGTGTGTTGTTTAACTTCCATATCTTTGTGCCTAATCTGGTTCTCTTGCCTTTAGTGATTTCCAATTTCATTCCATTGTGGTCAGAGAACTTACTTTCTATAATCTCAATCTTTCTGAATTTATTGAGAGTTGTTCTGTGGCCTAACGTGGTCTATCTTGGAGCATGATCCATGTGCACTCAAGAAGAATGTATATCCCGCTGTATTTGGGTGTAGCATTCTGTATATGTTTATTATGTCCAGGTCCTCTAATGTATTATTCAGAGTCTTTGTTTCTTTATTGATTCTCTGTCTAGATGTTCTGTCTAATGGTGATAATGGTGTATTAAAGTCCCCCACTATAATTGTAGAGGCATTTATTTCTCCACTTAGTTTTTCCAATGTTTGCCTCATGTATTTTGAGGCTCCCTGATTAAGTGCATAAATGTTTATGATTGTTCTCTCTTCTTGAAAGTTAACCCCTTTTACCAATAATTAGTGTCTGTCTTTGTCTCTTACAATAGTTTTGCATTTAAAGTCTATTTTGTCTGATATTAGGATAGCTAACTCCTGCCCTCTTTTGGTTATTTTTTGCTTGTAAAATTGTTTTCCAGCCATTCACTTTCAGCCTCCTTGAATCCCTGGGTCTAAGGTAGGTTTCTTGTAGACAGCATGTAGATTGATCACATTTCCTTATCCATTCTGCCAATCTGTGTCTCTTGACTGGTGAGTTTAATCCATTAACATTCAGTGTTATTACTCTCAAAGAATTTCTTACATCAGCCATATTTTCTTTGGGTTTATGTATGTCATATGTTGTTTTTATTTCTCTTTTTGTCTTTTTAGTTGTTCTTACACTCTCTTCCAACTCTCTCTCTCCTGTTTTTTCCTTTCAACCTGTAGAACTTCCTTTAGTATTTCTTGAAGTGCAGGTTTCTTATTGGCATACTCTCTTAATTTCTCTTTGTCTGTGAATATTTTGAACTCTCCATCATTTTTGAATGCCAGCTTCACGAATAGAGAATTCGTGGTTGGAAGTTTTTTTCTTTTAGTACCTTGACTATGTCATACCAATGCTTTTGCCTCCATGGTTTCAGATGAGAAATCAGCACTTAATCTTATGGTGCTTCCCTTGTATGTGATGGTTGTCTTTTCTCTTGCTGCCTTGAGTATTTTCTCTTTGTCTTGAGCATTGGACATTTTGATAATTATATGTCTTGGAGTAGGCCTGTTGGCATTTATACTATTTGGGGTGTGCTGTGCTTCCTGGACATGTACATCCATCTCCTTCAACAGGGTTGGGAAGTTTTCAGCCATTATTTCCTTCAACACTCCTTCTGTTCCCTTTCCCTTCTCTTCTCCTTCTGGAATGCCTATAATGCATATATTTGTGCTTTTTGTTTTGTTAGTTAAATCCCTAAGTCCCTGCTGGATTTTTTCTCTCTTCTTATCTATCTGTTCTACTATCTGTTTGATTTCAGATGTACTGTGTTCCACATCACTAACTCTTTCTTCTGCCTGTTCAAATCTGCTGTTATGTGAATCCAGCGTCTTTTTGATTTCTTGGATTGTGCCATCCATCACCATCATATCTGTTATCTTTTTACGTATGTTTACAATTTCTTCAGTATGTTCTCCCAGTGTCTTCTTAATATCCTTAATCTCTTCCTTCACTTCATTATGTTGGTCCATTATATTTGTCTGGACAACTTGATTAGTTGTTTGATGTTCTGCATCTCTTCCTGGTTTTTAATTTGTTCATTGGACTGGTCCATGTCTTCCTGTTTCTCAGCATGGTTTGTAAATTTTTGTTGCCCTCTGGTCATCATTTAATCTTAATGGGTTTATTCAGTTGATTAGCTTCTCTCTCTGCTCTAGAGTTTTATTTAGCTGGTGGTTCTGTGTGTGTGTTAAGTTTTCGCTTTGACACTTTGTTCTTCTTGTTCTACTTCCTTGCTTTTTTCTATGTTCTGATTTTATCTTGAGCAATCCACTTCACTGCCTAGCTCCCTCCAGATCAATGTCCCTAAGGTTCTCACTCCGTAGGCTCCCAGAACAGACCACTCGGGCAGGATCTTGTCCCCAGTCAGCCATCCTAATTGCCAAAAGTTGGAAACAACCAAAGTGTCCATCAACTGATGAATGGATAAACAAACTGTGATGTATTCACATGATGGATTATGCAGCACTTCTGGGTGGCCAGCAGCACTTCTGTCCCATTCATTTATTTATAAAACACTTACTTGGCATATACTTTATTAAAGGCATGGGGCTAAGGCTGGAGGTAGAGAGATGAATGAGTCATCCTCTCTAATCTCAAGGAGCTTACAAATATTTCAGTAAAATCAATAGTGTAGATAATCAGAGTAGTAGCTAACATGTATTGAGTGCTTACTATATGCAAGGCAGTTTTCTAAGAACTTTACGTGTTTAAACTCTTTTAATCTGTATCAGGGGTTCTTAACCTTTTTTGTTCCACAGACCCCTTTGCCAGTCAGGTGAATACCACGGACCCCTTACTAAGTCCACACTATACGTGTATTATTTAATAAATATATCAGACCCACACCAACATGTCCCCAGAAAAATAATGTTTTTTTGAATTTCAATTCAAGCTCACGTACCCCTTGTTAAGAACCTTAATTCCCTTTTTGAGACAGATACATTATTATTCCTATTTTACTGGTGCAGAAACAGAGGTGCAGAGGGGTTGAGTGATTTGCCCAAGGTGACATAGTAAGATAAGGGGTAGAGATAAGATTCAAATGTAAGCAATCTGGCTTATGCTCCCAGAAACACTATGCAAGTCAGTGTTGTGTGAGCCACAGAAAGGTATCCCACCCAAATGATAATGAAGGTGGGTCAAGGAGTCTTCCTGAAGGAAAAGGAGCATGGGCTGTGCTTGAAGAGTGAGTCATGTTAGCCAGCTAAGAGATGAAGAAGAAAAGGAGAGGGCATTATAGAGACAGAGAGCATGAATCAATCCAAGGCTGAGAGTGACATACAGCACCTTGAGGGTGCAAATGCACTGGTGGTGGTGATGGGTGGGGTGTCAAGGAATTCCCAGTAACAGGCAGAAGTAGTGGCTGGCAGTGAGGCTAGAGAAAGTAGATAGGACCCCATCAAGGTGAGCCTACAGGGCCTCCTTATGGGACTTGAATCATATACTATTTTTGATACTCAACTACATTTTGTGTTTTGCTTTACTGCTTTTTAAAAATATTGCTTTGAGCTATAATTTATGCATGGAGAACCTCAGTTACCTTGTGTATAAATTGAGGGGTTGGTTGAGATGACCTTTTAGATCCCTAACAGTACGGAGTCTTATGTCTGCATCTATCTTTTCCCTTTAGTCACCTGTTTATGTGATTAAGTTATTTCTAAAGCTAAGTTTCACCAAGTTTATATATCCCTACCTCAGCTCAATATAGCAACAGAACCTGGTAAAACCCTAATTAAGGTTAAAGGAGCAATGCTGCCATTTACTCATTTCACCGTAGAAGATAATGGTGATGTTAAGTGAATGAACCAGCAGTAGGAGAATTACAAGTTAGGCATACACAAGGGTAAGTCTAAATTATATATCAGGGAAGCATGAATCTCATAAACATCATTACAAAAGCACATCTAACCCTTTGTTCTTTGACTTTCCAAATTACAGTGACTCTTGATTCACAGATGCATCTTTGTTGTGTCATTTCTTCTCTCAATTGCCTCATTCCCATTTCTTATGTTGCCAAAATTATGTTGTCTTGCAACCCAGTCAGCTCTCTCATCCCATTCTCTTTTGTTCTCATCTGTAACTTTATTCTGTTTGAGCGTCTGGCTGTAGAACCCACATCTTTTTTTTTTTTTTTTTTTAAGATTTTATTTATTTATTCATTTATCCCCCCCTCGCTGCTTGTGCTCGCTGGGTCAGCTAACCACGCCGTGCGGGCGGGCTTGCCTTCACCAGGAGGCCCCGGGAACCGAACCCAGGGCCTCCCATATGGTAAACGGGAGCCCTACTGATTGAGCCACAGCCGCTTCCCTAGAACCCACATCTTGACCTGCCCTGCATACAACTACAACTGTCTTTTCTCTCTTATCACATTCAATGAGCTTTGCTTTCCCCATCCCTTTAAATTTAGCTTCACTTCTTTTCATTCCTGGGTACACTTGGCACAAATGCCATGTTACTAGAAGTTTCTTGAAAACCATTCGTTTGCAAAAACTTCTTAGTGTTACTTCAAGATTTTGGTTATACTTAGGAAGAAGGAACAGGCAAGACTCATTTGTAAAAAGGAAGATTTTTTTCTTCCTTTCCTCTCTCTCTTGCTTGCTCCCCCCCATTCCCCACCCTTTTCTACTTTTTTCCACACCCAGAAAGGATACAAAATAGCTTTAATAAATAAATAAAATGTGACCCAACTAGATAAAATCAAAGTAAATTTAGTGGTTAGGGAAATCAAGTCAGAAGGAAATAAGAGAAAGAAGTCAGGAATGAGGTTAATTTCAAAACAAAGGTATGTGGTCCTTTCTCCACCTTTGTAAGAGACAAACCATAGAACTTGATTCTAACCAGTTTAGTGCTAGTGCCTAGAAGCAATCCTGATTCACTGCAGCCATAAGATAGAAATGAAGCAGGAACAACTGGGAAGTGACACATTTCTTGGGGCTGAGACTTGAGAGAAATTTCTCCCATGAATCCTCCTAAAGAAGACCCACTATATACAACATTCTCAGTGATCACCTTGCAATAAAACTGTTTTAAAGTCTGTGCTTATGGACTGACAATCACGGCAAAGTCAATTCAGTAAAAGATATTTTGGACGGTTACAAATTGCTATGGCCCAGATGTGCAGCTCTATGCTGATCTAGTTAATTCAGGGATAGATTTTTAGAAGCTTTAGAACAAGTTTGCAGTGTGTATTCTGTGTTTCATTGGTTACGAGAGATGGTGTAGAGCAGGGGTTCTTAACCAGGGGTCCACAGAGGTTGAACTGAAAATTCAATGACACGTTATTCTTTGGGGGACTTGTTGGTACCAGTGTGATATATTTATTAAATAATATACAATATAGTGTGGACTTAGTAAGGGGTCTGTGGTTATCACCTGACCAGCAAAAGAGTTCATGGAACAAAAGAGGTTAGGAACCCCTGATGTAGAGAGAAAGAAAAGTTTCCATGGCCAAATTAATTTGGAAAGGCAAATTTTTTGGAGATTCAAAATGCACATTAACCTATTAAGAACTCTAAAACTTTTTGCAATAAAGAAACACTCTTCCCTTTGTTTAACCTAGTTTTTCCTAAACATAAGGAGCTGGTTTTTGTTGTTACTGTCTCCCAGTTCATTACTTGGGTCACTTTGCCAGGTTCAAGGAACAAAATAGTTAATGAGATTAATTAGATTAACCAAACACAAATGTTCATTTTATTTCCCTAAATATATTAGGAATCATATCAGTTTCTAGACTGTTACAAAATCATGATGGAAATTAGGTGAAATGGAATTAGATTTCATTAAAGATTTCTAAGACTTTTACTTTGGGCCAAACTAAAGTTCTTCCTTTTGGAATACAAAGAAATGTCCATTTTGACATTTGAAAAATGACTGCTGAATATACTACTGACATCAGTTTAACTATAATTATTTAGAATTTTTCAAATTTATTGAACAGAATATAATTTTTTTTAAAAAAACTTTTAACTGCTGGTGTTTGAGGTTTTGTGAGCAAAGAGCATGTTTTGTTTTAACTGAACTAGTTAGCAATTTTTGCATGTCAGAGGCCTACCTATAAAACAAATACTTCTTAGATATGCACCAAAAACTCACTGGTCTCTAAGTGGAAATGAACAATTCATAATAAATTCTATCTTAAGGTCCTTTTTCAGTGTAAAGAGACTAGAAATTAGTGAAACATATCTAAAGAAACACTATTATCAGCCTTCTGGTTCTATTATTAGATGTGCAAAATTCTTAACAGAACAATTTTTTCCCCAAATAAGCAAACAAATACACAAATACCAATGAATGAATTGTGTATGAGTCAGAAGCTCTTCTTCCCAAAATATTTCCAAGCAGCACCTTTGCAGTAGTGTTCTTTTCCTTTCTCAGCCCATTCTTTTCCTTTTAGTTACACAAAATGCTATTTGGGGATCATTGTTTGTCTGAGATATAATGCAGATTCCAGTTTACCTTCATTTTTAGCATCAACATAACAATTAAATTCTCTTGCTGAGAAAATTACTATGTAGACACAAGGAATTCTCCTTTACTACCTTAGATTTTGCTGGGTTAGAAAGCATTTTGCATATTGGACATTTTTAAAAGGTTATAAACCACTAGTTAAAACTCCCAGGAAGTTATAGACTATATAAAATATTTCAACTGTAAAGGACCATAATTTGTCCTAACCCATAATTTTATAGATGCAGAGACTGAAGGTCAGGGATGGAAAAAGATTTTCTCACGATCACATACAAGTTAGTGGCAAAAATGAGACCAAAACCTGGATGTTCTTATTCCTAGACCAGTAGTTTCTCCATGACATGCTGATAATTCATAGAAATCGCTGTAGATAAATCACATTTTTACTATTGATCAAATGGGTTTGTAAAAGCATGAAGTCATAAAGCTTATAAGTGTTTATTAGTATTTGTAAATAACACAGTAGTAACACACTGAGTCAGAATATCCCAAGATTTGAAATAATTCTGGTGTTTGAGAGAAGGTCGTCCTATTCAGGTCACTTATTGGACTGAGAAAATATACAATACATATTATTATTATACTGCTTATCCTTGGTCTTCTTATTCTTCTCTAAAGTGAAATCCATGGTTCCGAATGATGTTGGTATCATTGAAATATCCATCTCCAGCCCAGACTTCAACCCTCAGATCTAATATCATAAATCCAACTGCCTATGAGACATCTCTCCTAAGTTCCTCAGGTACCTTAAACTTAGCATGGGAAAATTTGAACTCATCATCTTGACCTCTCTCTCAATCCTGTTTCTGCCCTGAAATTCTATCTCAGGAATGCCTTCACTGTCCCTACAGCTTTTCAAGACAGAAATCTGGTCACTGTCCTGGACATCTTCCTTTCCCCCAACTCCCACATGCAATTGTCATCAAATCTTTTTGTAGTATCTCTTGCATCCATGACCTTCTCTCTGTCTTCCCTGCCAGAGACTTAGTTCAAGCCCTCACCATCTCTGCTGTACTGAAATAGCCTCCTAATTAATTTCCTGCATCATTTCCTTTCAGATCACTAACCAATCTTTCTTGCTGCTCGGAGCAACAGAAAATATCATATATTTACTCTGTTATCAGAACCGTTTGAAATTTTATGTAATCTAGTATTCACCATGGCTCCTTGCTTAGAAACTGGCTGAAGGCCATGTTGCTTGGTACAAGGTGCTGCTTGAATTCACTATTATTACCATATTCTATGTTTCTTCTTATTTAATGAAATATCATGGGAAAAAGAGAAGGGGAATATAGCAGGTATAGATCAGACATTTCAGACATATTATTAAATAAGATTTAATGATTTTCTTGAAACATTAGTAATCATTACTTCCTTGGGAACAACATATATAGATATATATGGAGAAAGATGTAAATGTCAGTATTTTCTGTCTTTTTTTAAAAAAAAGTTTATTCAGTTCTAAGAAAAGTGGCATTATCATATACATAAATGTTAAAGTAATAAAGGTTCAGAAACAAAGGTTGATAAAAATGAAATTGAGTTACAATCACTGGAAGAAAGCTCTATAGAGCAAGAGTATGTGGGAGGGTGGGGAGTATGTGTGTGATTATCTCATTTTCTCCCATTTGTGGCAAAATGCCAATTTTGAGCTACAGCTTCATCCTTATCAACACAGCTCTGATGTCTGAGAAGTGACACATGTACTTTCTGAAGGCTATAATGGGGATAAGTTGTTCACTCTCTTTATTCTCTTTACAGTAATTTTCCTTACAAGCTCACTGATTCAATCCTTTTTCTAATTTTTTTGTTACTATTTTTAAAAATTCCATACTATTATTTTAATTCAAAGAAATTAAAGAGTCTAATTAACTATACCTGCAAAATCCAGGCCGCTAATAAGGCCATACACATTTCATAACTCTTCCCTACAAGACAAGCACCTGGAATTACAAAAGGCCATTTGTATAACAATCAACAGATGTGTGCTTATATGTGTTTCTGACTAATGCACTCTGCCAAATACTTTGTATGATTTTTGTTCAAAAGAGAACTACTAAAAGAACCATCAGCCGTTTCTATTCTAGATACTTCGTTACCTTACATAGTTCAGAATCTCTCCCATTCCTTTATTCTTCTCTCCATTTCTGGAGTACTCTAAATAGTTGATATATCTGGAAAACCCCATGGTATTCACATTATATAAATTATGAGAAAACACATAGGCAGATATAGGCAACCATACAGATGCAAAAGAAATTCACAATTCAGCCACAAAAAGACAACCCAATTAAAAAATAGGCAGAGGATTGGAATAGACATTTCTCCAAAGAAGATGTACAAATGGCCAATAAGCACATGAAAAGATGCTCAACATCATTAACTATTAGGAAATGCAAATTAAAACCACAAAGAGATACCATTTCACCCCCACTCGAGGTGTTACAATTTAAAAAATGGAAAATAATAAGTGCCATAGAAGATGTGAAGCACTTTAACCTTTGTGCATTGTTGGTGGGAATGTAAAATGTTGCAACCACTGTGGAAAACAGTTTGGCAGTTCTTTTTAAAGTTAGGTATAGGGAAGCAGCTGTGGCTCAATCAGTAGGGCTCCCGTTTACCATATGGGAGGCCCCGAGTTCGGTTCCCGGGGCCTCCTGGTGAAGGCAAGCCTGCCCGCACGGCGTGGTTAGCTGACCCAGCGAGCACAAGCAGCGAGGGGGGGATAAATGAATAAATAAATAAAATCTTTAAAAAAATAAAAATAAAATAAAGTTAGGTATAGAAGAACCATATGACTATAATCCCACTTCAAGATACATACCCCAAAGAATTGAAAGCAAGGACTCCAACAGATAGTTGCACATTGATGTTCATAGCAGCAATACTTACAATTGCCAAAAGATGGAAGCAACCCAAGTGTCCATCCACAGATGAATGATAAATAAAATGTTTTATTTAGATACAATAGAAAATCATTAAGCAGTGAAAAAAAGATGAAGTTCTGATATGTGCTACAACATGGATGAACCTTGAAGACATCATGTTGAGTGAAATAAGTCAGACACAATAGGACAAATATTGTATGATCTCACTTAAATGAAAATAATCAGAATATGAAAATTCATAGTCAGAAATTAGAACACAGGTTACCAGGGGCAGGGTGAAGGTGGGAGGTAAGGAGTTAATGCTTAATTGGTGCAGAGTTTCTGTTTGGGGTGCTAGAAAAAGTTTTGGTAATAAATATTGTTGATGGAAGCACATTGTGAATATAATTAACATCACTGAATTGTATATTTGAAAGTGGTTACATGGTTAATTTTAGGTTGTATATGTTACCAGAATAAAAGTTAAAATAGAAAGCCATAGATCTTTCCAACACAAAGAGTGAATCTTAGTGTAAACTACAGACTTAATAATATAATTACGATAACATATTCTCATCAGTTGTAACAAAAGCACCAAGCTAATTAAAAATGTTAATCATAGGGAAAACATGTTGGACCTGAGGTGCACGCTTCTATACAGGTCTGGAAATATGCATAAACCCAGCATGTAGCAATTATTTGCGGGGGGAATTGGGAAGACTTTTATTATAAATCTCTTCTCCATTAGTCTATCCCATTGTTATCCCAGGGATTATACCACCTGGCAGAATTAGCACATCAAATAGACAATATATGTCTTCTCATTTATATTAATAACCTGGGGAGTCACTGCTTGCCTTGTTACTTTTCTACTTTCCTCTTTCTTTTTTCCTTTTCTTCCTACCCTCTTTTTCCCTTTCTCTTCTTCCTCCTTTCCTCTCTTTTTTCCTTCCTCGTGTATTTATAGAGTGTCTATCATGTACCAGTCATTGTAATACATATTGCTCATAGAAAGATGAAAAACTTGTAGTCTTTGTTCTTGAGGAGCTCAAAGTCCAGTGGGGAAGACAGATACATAGACACATGATTACCAGAACAATACAGTGTGAAACATGCCAAGATAGAGCTCTGCTCAAAGTATATTGGGGAACCTAGAAGAGGGTAAAACCTAACATTGGAGTTGAGTTGAAAGGTAGAGAGAGAGTAGAAATGGTCAGGAAAGGCTTCAAAGATTCCAAGAGAAAGGGTGTCAAGATTGGGGTACAAGAGAGGGACAGAAAGGCACAAAGATATAGGAAATAACATTGCAGTCTTAGAGAACTAGAAGTAAATCAGAAGAACTGGGTTACAGGTAGGTGAGGGAGTGGTCAAAGATAAGGTTCCAGAGAAAGTCTTTGCATGCCTGCTAAAGAGTTCAAAATTTATTCTCTAATTAATGGAGAGCCATTGGCAGGTTTTAAACATGTGGTTATTATCACATAATAAAAACTATGACAATTATAAGCAAACTGGGTACTTACTAGTGAAAGCCCATTCTTACTACCTTACAGGAATTAAATAATTTAATACTCACCAAAGCCTTCTAATGTAGGTACAAATATTGATACAATTCTACAGAAAAACAAATTGAGACATTGTTTAGTAACTGTGGTTTAGAAACCTTAATCAAGTCTTCTAATCAATCATCCAGGTTTAATTAAGAGTTAATTAAAAGTTAGAACTGAGATTCAATCCCAAGTATTCTAGCCACAGAGCCCTTTGGTTTAAACTCTTCACAACAATGATGATTGTGCAGGGCAAACTATGGCCTGGGGGCCTAGTGACTGTTTTTACAGGGCTAAGAATGGGTTCTATATTTTTAAATGGCTGAAAAAAAATCAAAAGAAAAAAAATATTTTGCGACACACAAAAATTATTTGAAATTCAAATTTCAGTGTCCATAAAAGTTTTATTGGAACATAGCTATGCCCTTTTGTTCTAGGTGCTGGAAATTAGGGTAACCAATCCTTTCAGTGTACCGTAGACTTTCTTGGTTTTAAAATTGAAAGCCTTGCATCGCAAGCATTCTCTGACTTGCAGGCAAACCCAGACAGCTGGTCATCCTTCTGGGGATAGTGTGGCAAACAAGACAAAGGGAGTCGATGACCTTATGGACTTAACGGTCTAGCTGGGGGAACACACATTAAATACATGATTACAAAACGGTGTATTTACTTATTTTTTGTTTTATTTAGTATTTCATATTGTTTTATTTTTATTTAGTATTGTGGAAGTTTGATATTGTTTATGAATTCCAAAAATAGATATTGGATTATGTTTGCAAACTGGTCTGTACCTGGGCATTATTAAGTTATGATTAGGGCTTTGATTGGGACATGTCAGTAGGACATTGAGTCCCTGCCTCCTTGGTGGGTGGGGACTCACAGATAAAACTACATGGCAGAGCAGAGGAGTTAGTTGGAGTTTTGATGCTGGAGGTTTTTTTTTTTAAGATTTATTTATTTATTTTACTTTTTAAAAAGTCCATTTTAGCCCCCCTACCCCCCCATTTTTGCTGTTTTGTGTCAATTGGCTGGGCAACTCTCCGTGTCGGTTTCCTGCCATCTCTTCCCATCCCTCTCCTCCTGTCTTCACCGGGACTCAATCCTGGGAATCTCCAACATGGAAGAGAGGTGCTCTGCCACCTGCACCACCCCGGCTCCTGGTTTTTTGGTGCATCTCATCTTGGCTCTCCCCTGTGTCACCCTCTTGCCACATCATTATCTTGCTGCGTGGCTTGGCGGGGCCCAGCACACCCACACACGGGGCCTGGAGGCTCACCCCCTTGCAGGGCCTGATGGTGTGTCTGTGTGCAGGGACTGGTGACCCGTGCACCTTCCACATTCCTTCCTTACCCTACCGGGAGGTTCTGAAAATCAAACCCAGGTCCCTTCACATGGGAGACAGACGTCCAACCATTTGAGCCACACCCACCCCTAATGCTGGATTTTTTAATGTGGAACCTGAGGAAGTAAAGCGATAAGGGAGTTTTGAGCTGTAGCCCAGAAATAAGCACACAGAGGAGCAGAGCAACTGAGTCCGGAGACAATTGAGCCCCAGGAGAGACACATAGCCAGTCTACAGCTGGCCTTGTGGAGAGAGCAGGGCAACTGAGTCTAGAAAGAAACAAGCCCCAGAAAGAGAGAAACCCAGAAAGCCTGAACTCTTGGCAGACATCAGCAGCCATCTTGCTCCAACATGTGGCAGCAGACTTTGGTGAGGAAAGTAACTTACTCTTTATGGCCTCATAACTGTAAGCTTCTACTGCAAATAAATACCCTTTATAAAAGCCAACAGATTTCTGGTATTTTGTATCAGCACTCCTTTGGCTGACTAATACAAGTATGTATAGCATTTTATTTAGGCATGAGTCTGCCAAAGAAAAACAGTCCCATAGGTCAAGGAATGCTTCCCTAAAGACGTGATGTTTAGGCTGAGATCTTAGGGGAAAGTAGGTGTTAGCCAAGCAAGAAGGAGCAGCAAGAAGAAATAGCAGGACCTAGCATGGAAGGGGGGTGGCACTCTGGCATTTAAGAAGTAGACCAGGATGCCAGTGTGTTGGAACAAGGGAGTCCATGGTATGGGAGGGCCTGGAGACACAGGCAGGGTCAGATGGTGCCTGGTGTTGAAAGTCATGCTAAAGATTTTTAACTTTATCCTAAGAGCAAAGAAAAGTTACTGAAGCCCTAAGGAGGGCTGAGACATGATCAGAATTTTTTAAAAGGTAACTTTGGTTACGGTATGGAATAAGAATTTGGGAGTTGTGTAGATAGATATTGGCTGTGATAGGGAAGGCAGGCAGCTATTACAATAGTCAATAGCAGCTTAGTCAAGGGCAGAGGTGGAAAGATGAGGGTAAGTAGAACTGTCAGGACTTTGTTAGTTGATGGCAACCAGTTGTGAATGCAGGAGGAGGTGCCAGGACCTGAGATTACCGAGTTACTGAACACTGGAAGGGAAGGAAAGATAGTCAGCTCAATTTTGGCAATAATGCATTTGAGGTCCTTATAAGATGTCCAGTGGGAGGTACCAAGCAGGCAGTTAAATGTGTGTGTTCAGAATGCAGACGAGAACAGAGGTGGAGATATAAACTTAGGGGTTGTCCCTCAAAAACAAGGAAAGTGTGAGAAAATGTCATAGCCAAGAGGAACTGAAGCAGACATGACAACTAAATGTAATGTGGTATTCTGGAACAGATAAAAGACATTCAGTTAAATCTAAGAAAATCTGAATAAAGTATGGACTTTAGTTAATTAAAAAAAAAATTCAGGGGTTGTCAGCAGAGAAATGGCATTTGAAACCATGGTAATGGATATTATTACTTGGACAGAGGTGAAGCATGAAATGAGAAGAGGGCTGGACTGGGGTTTTTTTCAAGTAGATGCAGTGGGAAGAAAGAAGGGTATTTGCAAGAGAATGAGAATGTAGTGGGAAGAAGAGGGTATTTGCAACAGATATCCTGTGAAATCTGAACAAGCTAAATAAGGAATTGAAGACTGCAAGGGATTCATGAATAGAGAGAAAGGAAGGATGTAGGGAAAAGGAGGTGTTTAAGGCATTTGTGATCCCAAGCATGGAAGGGGAGTGGCACTCTGCGTGTTTGAGAAATAGACAGGAGGCCAGTGTGCTGGAGTAAGGGGCCCCGTGGTGCGGGAGAACAATTGCAGTAGTGAGCGTTGAGCAAGTAAGCCAGCTAGAAGTTTATGAGTAATGTGGTTTTTTAATTAGTGATTTTGAAGGACATCCAGTTTCACCTTGAGGACAATGACTGTGGGAGATGGCTGTGGCAGAAGTGGAGAAGGTAAATATCAAGGTTCCTAGGATAGTGGCTGATTTTGTGGTAGTGAAGTGTATCTCAGACATAGACATTTTAATAAATGAAGGGTTGTGACTGGGCAATCAGTGGATGACTGCAATGGGGGGGGGTGGGCAGTTCAGTGAAAAGCATATGTGTTGTTTTTCTTTTTAAAATCAGGGGACTCAGGATCAGTCGCCTAAAAGTGGTGCGGGGGAGGGAAGCGGCTGTGGCTCAATCAGTAGGGCTCCCGTTTACCATATGGGAGGCCCCGGGTTCGGTTCCCGGGGCCTCCTGGTGAAGGCAAGCCCGCCCGCATGGCGTGGTTAGCTGACCCAGCGAGCACAAGCAGCAAGGGGGGGATAAATGAATAAATAAATAAAATCTTTAAAAAAAAAAAAAAGTGGTGCGGGGGCACAAAGAAAATGCTGACCCCACTTCTCATTCCTTATTTAAATGAAATGTGAAAGAAGAAATACCTGTACTTGAGAGGTGAGGTGAGGTGAGATAGATGGATATGAAGTTTGAAGAGGAGGCTGAGCATACAAGACCATACAATTGTGTTCCAAAGGGCAAAGCCAACGTGTTTGCGAGGCAAGCAAGGAGGAGGTAGGGGTTTGAGTCTGAGCAGCCTGGAGATGCCAGGTTGGGGAATACTGGTTCAACAAAGGAGCTTGTTGAACCAGAAATGGGGTGGAAGGTAGCTGATTGGTTCCCTTTTGGAGGATGATCAGTGTTTGGGCTTGGTGGCAATGTCAATTGTTTCTGATGTAGAGGCAGGTATCTTTTCCCTAGTGGTTGTCTCTTTTAGGCAGCTGCGATGAGTGTGGCAGGAGTGGTTGGGGAAGCACAGAGAGTAGTCCTGAATGCAGCAAGTTGGTGAAACACAGGATCCCAGGGCTGAGGAAAGGGAGGGAAATCTCCACAGCAATGCTGTGGGTGATCGACATCTAACATCTCTCTGACCTTCTAATGAGTGTTGAGTGGACCTTTAATTTAAAGGACCTATGAAAAACGCTAAATATCCTAATGCTCCCTTATGTTAGGGAATAGTGCCCTGCCCATCCCTGTGCAGTTATTGGCCTAAATAATAATAAATAAGAGTAAATGATTTATTGCTTCTAGAATCTTCCATTTTCAGAGAAGAGGGAAAACCCTTTTGAAACCTGTGTTATCTTCTTTGGCTCTTATAGTGCTAATCTGGGTCCTTCAACATTTCTGGCTTTGAATGAATCCTCAGATTAATTCTTCATGGCAATGCTCTTAATTATTACTTTGCTCTTTAGTTATCTATCTCTAGCCTAACATTCAATAAGTGCTTTGTTGCAAACACATTACAAATTGTGTTTTGCCAGATAATAACTCTTGCTATATATTTGTTCATCTTTGCTTTATCCATCTATTTCATTCAATATCAGCCTCAATATTTAGACATGCTTATTTCCTTAGCTGAGTTTCTCAGGGCATGGATGATAAACCCTGGCTCAGTGATTTAGCTGGCACTCTCCACATGACCTCTAAGCCTCAATGCAATGTAAAAGTTCACCCTCACATAATTTCCTGATGCAGGACTTGAGAAAGAACAAAAGAACACTAGCATGCCAAGAGTCAAAGATTACTTTTGATATTTCCATAAGCTATTTCCTTCCCCTTCAAAAAGACCGATTCATAGATTGTTTGGTGTTATTCAATAACTATGGGGACATGGAAACCTTGAGAGTATGTCAGATTTTAGCCATGGGCATGAAAGTTAAAATTAAAAAAAAAAAATAAAAGGCGATAAATTTGAACTATCCCAGTGCTCTGAAACCACACTCTGATAACTGTGCTTACCCCTGAGGGTGAAATGATTCAGCCTGATCTGCACAAGGTTGTCAAAAGCCCAGATCCCTACTGGCTTTTATTTACTTAACATTCTTTCCTTGGCCCTTATCTGGACACAACAACCAAGGGTTCTGCCTTAGTTGTTTTCTCCATTTGCTATGAGGTCTTTAAAGAAGCTAGGCAGGCTCTTATTTATAAACACATACAGCTAGTCTAAGCTTCCTCATCCTCCTCCTACTGTACAGTGCTGCAATATGGAAGGCTTAGGCAGAGTTTACTAGGTGAATAACACAACCCTAATTACTTGTTCTAGATTGGATCTGAATTTATTTGATTATAAGCTACATTTGTTTGGTTGGTTTTTTTGTTGTTTTAATGTGTTTGTGTGGTCATTAAACCTCAAGTCCCATGCCCTACTGTTTGGTGAAGTCAACAAATGCAGTTAGTGCTGTGTAAGCCTAAGAAGGAAAAACCTGGAACACAGGACCAAGATTCCTAGGGCTCTTTGTGATCGACAGTCCATCCTCCAAGAATAAGTGCTCCTCCAGGGCGCGGATGTGGCTCAAATGGTTGGGCATCCGTCTCCCATATGGAGGGACCTGGGTTCGATCCCCAGGACCTCCCAGTAAAAAAAAATTAAAAAAAAAAAAAAAAAAAAAGAATAAGTGCTCCTCCAAAACAGCCCTATAGAAACACCTCACTGTTGTGTTCAGAGATGCTGACATTGCTCACAACTTGGAATTGGTTTACCAAAAGTATCTTCGTGGCCACTGCCTAACCCACCCAAGAAAATATGGTTCATTACCTGGTAATCAATGCCTCAACTTTATTAAAAACAAAACAAAAGAACATAAAACCCCTGCTATTATCCAGTTTGCACCTCTACCTTATTTACAATAACCAACTCTAAAGGAATCAAGTGTTTCCAAAATACCAAACTATCCCCAAAGTATGGTGATTTGTCACTATCGAAGATATTATTGTAGGGAAGGAAATAAATAAATAAAACTGAAAGTGGATTTAGAAGTTGAGGCTGGTTCTCACATGGCATGGAAGTCATTTACTTCTTCATATGTCGATCTTGGTTAATAATCATTCCTTCAAGTATTGTTGTGCTTCTGTTGAGTGGGCCCCCTGCACATAGACTCCCTGGGTGGTATAAGGATTGGATTAGATCATTTTTGTGCACGGCTTCATGAATGAAAAGTGTGTATAATTAACACACTTCAGGCTCTGAAAACAAATGAAAAAGAAGTTCTGAAAATGTCTTGATCATTGGCAGCTTTGCCAGAGTAAATATTTGTCTTACCAAGGTGCCTGGAACTCAGTGAATATTTATCAAATGGATAAATTTACTGAGCACTGGGACTGCAGGAGAAAATAGATAGCCCTGCTTGTGGTCTGGTGCAAGATGTGAATAAATGAATGAATGATAATACTTACTGATAGAATACACAGTCTTGTATGTGTGGGGAGGTATCTGATACAATTTAACACTGGCACTTCATACCTTAAGAAAACCAGTACTTGCAGTTGATTTCCTAGAGACAAAAGTTGTGATTGACAATATCCTAAAGAAACAAAAAGAACACTTCTTGGATGCCCTTTCCTAACCTTATCATTGATTCTTGGCTCCATTTGAGGATAAAAAGTCATTTAGTCATTCATTTATCAATCACTTTATCAAGAACATTTGTATGATGGGCATTGGGGTATATTATGAATGAGACATTCTCCAAACCTTTGTGAGGCTCACATTTATACTTTGCAACTTTTCCAAATCCAAAAGGCTCCTGGAGAGCAGATAATCATAGCCAACTACAGCACTGACACTACATACACCAATTACTTCTGCAGTAGGTTCCATATTATTGTTAGCATTGCCAGACAAGCTCCACAGGCAAAATAGAAAGGGGGTGAATCCCTTACCTAGATAATTGAGGCCAGTCAGAACAGCTTCCTACAGTGAATTTATGACCACTGAGGTCCAGGATAACTCAATTTTAACAATAATAATAATAATAAATAATTTTTAAAAATTGTACAGAGCATTAGGTATTATCTTTATTCTAGATAAAAAGGCTGAGGAGGGCGGATGTGGCTCAAATGGTTGGGCGTCCGTCTGCCATATGGAGGGACCTGGGTTCGATCCCTGGGACCTCCCGGTAAAATAAAAAAAATATATATAGAAGGCGCATGGGCTGCCAGGCTCTGTGTGCCGGTAGAGCCACCAAGCCCTGGGAGCCCTGCAGCAATATGATGACATAACAGGACAGAGACAGGGGAGAGACAAGATGAGATGCTCCGAAAGCCAGGAACCGAGGTGGTGCAGGTGGCAGAACACCTCTCTCCTACATCGGAGGTCTTCAGGATCGAATCCTGGTGAAGACTGGAGGAGGAGGATGAGAAGAGATGACAGGAAACAGTGAAGACTGGAGGAGGAGGATGAGAAGAGATGACAGGAAACAGATACAGAGAATTGCCCAGTGAATGGACACAAAACAGCAAATGGGGAAGGGAGGGATTAGAATGGATAAAGTAAATAAATAAATCTTTAAAAAAAAAAAAAGGCTGAGGCTCAGAGAGTCCACTGAGCAGACCTTGGGGGTATCAGTCAGTTCTAATTTCAGGTCTCCTAATTCCAAGCTCCAAACATATTTAAACATACTGTGATGTCTCTTCTGATTACTTCCTTCCTTTTTATTTCTGCTTGAAAAATTCAAACTTTACTTTAGGGTATGTGGTAAAATATATATATATATTTTCTGCCATATCCTAAATGTAATATGGCATTTATCAGGATTTGGAAAGAGGGAAGAGACTAGGTTTCAGTCTGGAGATTGCATAATTGGTATGCTCTTGGACATGGTGAGTATACATCAATCAACAGTCATTGTTATTGATTGAATTATGGCAGCATCCAGAAATGCTTTCTCCATATAGGGTTTCTTGGTAATAACATCAAACCTCTTATATATGCAAAAGGTAAACTTCTTTATCTGAAAACTCAAAAAATTTGTAGAAGATATCTCAGAGAATTGGTGTGACTTATTTATTCCAAATAGGGGAGCTGATATGGCTCAGTGGTTGAGTGCCGGCTTCCCACATACAAGGTCCCGGATTCAATCCCTGGCCCCCAGTACCTCAAAAGAAAAAAGAAAAAAAAGTATTCCAAATGAACTAATCCATTATGATTAAGAATAGACTCCATATATATATATTTTTTTTATTTTTTTATTTTTTTTTTATTTTAGGGGTTTTATTTAGTCTTAAGACATTGAGACCACACACAGCCTATCACATCAATAAGCAAAATAGGTTTCAAATTGATATAAACAAATGTATAGCTATGTGATAGATGACATAACAGGCTAGTCTAGAAGATGCCTGAACACTGACTTTGCAAGGGGCTCTGAGCTTTTCAGTTGAACTATCTTGCAGTTTGGTAGTACAGGATGAGTTTAAACTTCTAGGGTTCCTCTGAAGATAAGTAAAGTAGCAGGCTTTCCATTTTAACAAAGGGCTTTGAAGTTAGAGAGACCAGTGCTGGAAACTTAGCTCCCTTCCTTGTCAGCTGTGTGTCTTGGACAGGTTCATAATTCTGATCCTCTGATGCCCCAACCAGAACATGGAAATTATGATACCTATATCATAGAATTCTTGGGAAGATTATTTTCAAAGTACTGTTATACAGGGAACATAGCTGCCACTCAATAAATAAAAACTTTTAGAGCCATGCATAGAAAAATTATTATATACTTTTATGTATTATATTATATTACATTCTATTATACTATATTGCATTGTATTATATCATATATTATGTTATATTCCAATAAATTCTCAATATCTGTACTAGTGGGAAAGAAAGAAATGTAAATACCCTAGTGATGTGTTCACCCTGAAGTGAGAGATAGTCCAAAGAACCGGGTCCTCTAACTAAATATCAGATCAAGTCTCAAAATGCAGATTGGGTGTCAGCAACAAGGTCAAAAAGAGTCCTGGCTTTCCCAGTGGCTGTTGTGCATTCCTGACAAGGTTAACCATGTGTCTCAGCCTAGACGATAGCATGTCCCAACTTAAACCCAAGTGGAGCCAATTCTGGAAAACAAGTTTTGCCTAAGGCAGTAAGCAGCTTGCTGGGAGGCTTCTTTAGAGGGGAGGAGCAGTTGGGCTGATAGAGTTGTGAGCAGGAGTCTCAGTTGTGGGCAGGAGGAGGCTATTCAGAGTCCAGTATGGTATTTGCCTACCACCCAGCTTGGGTTCATCGGGTGTAAAGATTTAAATCTGAAACAGCTGTTGACCTTTGGTTTAAATCTTGACTTTATTACTTACTATCTGGCTCACCTTGGACAATTTACCTGTATTAGTTTTCTCCTGCTGCATCACAAATTACCACATACTTAGTGGCTTAACTCAAGAGTCATTTATTAGCCCACAGTTCTGTAGGTTAGAAGTCCAGCATGGCGTGGCTGGGTTCTCTAGTCAGAATGTCACAATGTGTTGGCTGGACTGGGCTCTTGTCTGGAGGCTCTGGGGAAGAATCCACCTCCAGGTTCATTCATGTTGACAGAATCCTGCTTCTTGCAGCTGTAGGTCTGAGGTCCCCATCTCATTGCTCTCAGCCACGGGCCAGTGTCTTTTCTTAAAGGCAACCCACATTCCTTGTCACATCCCCCCTCCGTCTTCAAAGCCAGCAGCTGCATGCTAGTCCTTCTCACACTTTGATCTCTCTGACTTCCCTTTTGGTGCCAGCTGGAAAAAAATCTTGGCTTTTAAAGGACTCACCCTGTTGGATCAGAACTACCTGGTTAATCTCATATCTTAAGGTCACCTGGCTTGGGACTTTAGAATATTGGCAAAATCTCTTCACCTCAGGACCTATATTAGTGTTTGCATGAATTAAATGAGGAGATAGGACTCTTGGGGAGAGGATACTTTCAGAATTTTGTTTACCACATTACTTAACCTCTTTGTGCCTCAGTCTCCTCATCTATAAAACTAAGATAATAATAGTGTCTATCTCATAAGGTTGTTGGGAGGATTAAATGGTGTGATATATGTAAATTGCCTGGCACAGTTCTGTCACACAGAAAGAGGACTTACTGTTTATTATTATTAGTGCTGAGCCCAGTGGAAGTACCCAGGGAACTCCATAGTGGTCCTGGAGGGAGCAGCATGCCTATGGAAGAAGTGTTGGTGACTGGAAGAGAGACATGACTGTGTTAGGAAGCAGAGTGCCACAGATGTGGCAGTGCCCGGCAGACAGGTACCCAACAGAAGGGCACAGAACCAGAAGAGAAAGGAGAAAAGGACAGAGACCACTGGTGACCAACCATACTTATTCTTTTTTATTTTTTTTATTTTACCCGGGATTGAACCCGGGTCCCTCCATAT
The DNA here is from genome assembly GCA_026826555.1 of Tolypeutes matacus. Classification (NCBI taxonomy): domain Eukaryota; kingdom Metazoa; phylum Chordata; class Mammalia; order Cingulata; family Chlamyphoridae; genus Tolypeutes; species Tolypeutes matacus. The sequence continues at coordinate 33,670,578 of JAKSZT010054487.1, read as the reverse complement.
GGGAGACGGATGCCCAACCATTTGAGCCACATCTGTCCCCCAGACTTATTCTTGAGCACACAGGCAACACTTTCCATGGACTGCCAGTAATGCATGAGGGGTACTTTCTCAGCTACCCCCTGGTTGCATAATAGGATTCCCCAGGGAGCTTTCAAACACACTGAGCCTGAGTTTCTATTTGTGTTGATGGAAAAGTTCTGGTAATGGATGTTGGTGATGGTAGCACAACATTGTGGATATAATTAACAGCATAATTATAATGTGACTAAAATGGGGAAATTTTAGGCTGTATATATGTTACTAGAATGAAACTTAAAAAAAAAAACTTAATACTGTACAACACAAACAGTGAAGTCTAATGTAAACCATGGACTATACTTAATAGTACAATTATAAAAATTTTCTTTCATCAATTGTAACAAATGTGCCACACTAATACAAGATGCTAATAATAAGGTGGTATTTGGGAACTCTGTATTTTATGCATGATTTTTCTGTAAACCTACAGCTTCTCTAAGAAAAACAAAACAAAGAAAAGCAAAACAAAATGAAGCAAAAAAAACACCCCCAAACACACTATGCCTTGGCCTAATACCTGACCAATTGAGTTAAAAGTTCAGGACTGTGTCTAACTAAACTTTTATAAGTGCCACAAGTAATTCTGATGTACTGGGAAGATTTAAAACTGTAGGGCTAAAGGGAGCTAGGGAAACACAGCGCCGGTAAGAGACCCAAAGAACGAACTGTCATTTTCTTCAAGGCCAGACTATCTAGTGCAAAATGCGAAACAATGAGTTTGGAAGTTAAACGTCCCTCTATTTCAGGTAGAGAGTGCCGTGGCCGTCACTGAAGCACGAGGAGGCCTGTCTGGCCAGGCCCTGGCCTTAGCCATGGGTAGGGTGGCAGGAGGGAGGAGCAATAGCCCTGGCAGGGGGGCCGGGGCAGTGGGGGCGGTGAGGGGCTGGTGAAAGGCTGGCCTGCAGCCGGAGCAGCGGCAACGCTGGGAATTTCTGCCCTGGCGGTGCTGCTCTGGCCTACCAGCCACCGTGGGAGCGTGTGTGCTGGGACAGGCAGGACTGGGTGGTGGTGCAGGGGCAACGAGATTCCAGACATGAAATCCTGGTGGGGCTGGGGCTAACTCTACTGTGACTGATACCGAAGCCCTGGATTTTCCCTGTTGATTGGCCTGTTCTAGGGAAATAGGGTTAGGTGTTTGAGTTGAGTTTGTTGGAGCTTTTTTTTCACCAGCAGACTTGTTTTAGCTGGCCTTAACTCAGCGTTATGGCCCCTAGATACATGGCAGCCGGGTGAAATAGAAAAGACACCATGAAGTGGGCTGATATGGGTTGGGAATGAGGAAGTCAGCTCAGGATTTAAATAGTCTATTTCTAATCCACAGAGATGGGAAGCTGCATAACGGAGAATTAATATATTAAAACATGTAGGTCTTCTCCTCCAGCTGCTCCCCTTCCTCCCCCTCCTCCTCTTCCTCTTCTTCCTCCTCTTCCTCCTTCACCCCTCCTTTGGAAAGACTCTCTTTTAGAAATGCTTCCATGATTTCAACATAGCCTATTTGATAGTACTTAAAATATTTTTAAATGATATTTATTTACTTACATTAAGCTTTTTCCCCAGAAAACAATTTAAAGTAGGTTACTGTTCCATTTATAAATTCCTAGGTCAATTTTTTTTAAATTTTAAAATCTTGATAATTTGTACATTAAAGAATTTAATGATCCCATCTTTATTTCTATAGCTTTCTAGTAAAAGTTTATCTTTTAAGCATGCCCATCAATGATAATATTGCCATTAAGGATTCATAAAGTGCCTTTAATTTTTATCTTTAAAACACTCTCCTGAAAAGTACATTTCCCAGCAAATTATACCTTCTACTTGATTTCTGGACCCTTGGCTGGCAAAGATATCAGTGGAAGTTGTGTGGATACAGGACCGTGGGCACTTTCAAGCCTCTTTACAGAGTACTCAAAACCCAAGGCAATCATTTAATGCTTTCCCATCTTTAAATTGGTTTTCTCATCGTGCTTGTTTGAGATTCCTTCCTGTCTTAGGGCTCAATACAGATGTGAATTATTAAAGACCAAAACAGTACACTGATCAAGTGGAAAATAGATTTCAGGCTGCAGAGACCTCCCAGCCCAGAATCCAGAGTGAGGGGACGCTTTAGCCAGAGCGCTAAAGCACCTAAATGATTCATGAAATGGAAAACAGAATTCAGCACTCTTGCTTTCTAGACACATGATAGCCAACAGAAAATAACAGGTTTTGTTTCCTCGTTAAGAAGTGTCTTTACTACCAAAGGACTTATCAAAACAGACCCAAAACCAAACAGATAGAAATATAATAACTAGGTAGTTGCAACAGATACAATATCAAATTCAAGTTAGTTCCCTGGTTGTAAAATATACATGTCTTATAAAGTATGTGGGAAAGTAATTGATCTAATTATGTTTTTAAGGTATTAAGTTATTCTTATTTGTTCTATAGAATTAATATAGTTTGTTTAAATTAATTGTTCTTTGGGTTTTTAACATTATTTATCCAAAAGCACTCTTTAATGTTTTCAAAGCAAATATAACAGGATAGTGGTATCATTTGCTCTATTGTCAAGCAGAAACCTGCTCTGAGAGGCCTCTCGCTGCAATCAGTCCAGGGCTGGAGGTCAGAAGCAGGTAGAAACAGTGCATTCTGATCTCAGCCACCTTTCTACCACCACCTCTAGTTTTAAAATATAATCTATAGCTTTTGTAGAAAATGAACTGATGATTTGAATAGTTGGATATCTAAGTTAGTGAAGCTATTCCAGATTTTTTTTTTTTTTTTTTTTAATCTAAAAGGCAAAACTGCCTGAGAAGGCTGAAGTCCCAGCAAGGAAAGCCTGGTGCTATTTTAGATTATTTCTGAAGATTATCCCAGGGAAGGGAGGGAGGAAAACAGAGATAGATACATCTGGGATGCTATTTTCAGGCTCCTGGATTCAGAGAGACTCTGAAAACCTGGAAAGAGGCCAGGAGTGTGAAAGGAAATGATTTATGTAAAAGCATGGTAGAACTATTAGAGATCCGTCATGATCTAGCTGAGAACTTGAGCACCAAGGAGAAATCCTCCCATCTCAGTCTGAGTAGGGAAAGGGTTATACATTTTAAAACCTCCAGAGCTATAAGTATGTGAACGAGACACTTGTCACATTGGATTTGTATCCCTCCAGGAACTTAAAGTCTGTGGATCAGATATACTGGAGATATTCTGCTCTCATCCTGGCTGCACATTAGATTTCCTTGGGGAGCTCTGAAAAAATGTCCACTCTAGGGCCTTATCCCCAAAATCATTGTAAGGACAGCTTTCCACATCAAGAATACCTGCATAGATTTATTTATTTAAATTTTTTTTTTTTAATTTTTTTTTTAATTTATTTATTTATTCATTTATCCCCCCCTTGCTGCTTGTGCTCGCTGGGTCAGCTAACCACGCCGTGCAGGCGGGCTTGCCTTCACCAGGAGGCCCCGGGAACCGAACCTGGGGCCTCCCATATGGTAAACGGGAGCCCTACTGATTGAGCCACAGCCGCTTCCCCCTGCATAGATTTAAATGACACTTGTAGATTACATTTTTGAAAGTAATCTTCAAGTACCAAGATATTTTTAAATAGTTACATGGTATTACAAGCCATTTGTAAAGGAAATCTGCAAGTTAGTTAAATATGGACTTTTTTAAAATTTGAAGAGTGGTAATAGTAATGAAACAATTTATTGTGAGGTCTTTTAACAATGACTCTTTAAACAAAACTATGTACTCTACAGATCAACGCTTCTCAACTTTAATGTGCATAAGAATCATCTAGTAATTCTTGTTAAAATGCAGATTCTGATCTGGTAGGTCTGGGTGGGACCTGAGATTTTGCTTTTCTAATACACCTTCAGGTGAGGCTGAAGCTGCTCCTCCAGGGAAAAGCTGGGAGTATTTTAAGAGGCCTCCTTTCCCATATTCTCAGACCTGGACAACCTCCAGAAATGATGTCTGCGTGCAGTTTGGCACATTTCACTCCCATTCCAGGAAGGTGGAGCTAGAGAAAGGAAAGGTTTTTTTTTTTTTTTTTTTTTTAATGCATCATGAATGACTCAGCATTTATCTTAAAAATATGTAGGTCATTGAGAAAGCGCTTTAGTTAAATAGATTTAATCTCTACCGTTTCCAAAAAGTGGCAATTCATGTGCTCCTTATGCCTTGACTTGGAGGAAAATGTTAAATGCCATAAATAAACTATGAACATACACAAAAGGGCAGCATTTTCTTTCACGATAGGAAAGTAACTTGCGACTGATGAGCCTGGCTGGGTTTTTTTGTTTTTTTTTGTCACAAAAGCAGAATCCGGTTGGCAGTTGCGGCTAACATAAGGAAGCATGTGGCAAAGACGGTAAAGACTCCATAGGGAGGGCTGAGGGGGTCCAGGAAGCAGACTGTACTTAGAGCTAACACATTAAAAAATGTTTCTGAGCATATGCTATACCTAAAGATTATTGCACATGTTCTTTGGGAAATGTTTGACTGAATTAAACAAACACTGAATTCTGACCTCCGAAAAAGACATCCTACCACAGACCCAGTATTACTTTTAGGAATTCGACTCTATAAGCAAGACTTTTAAAAAATTATAATTCCTTGCTAACTGGTAGTTTAGCTTCTTTTTTTTTGCCCTTTAAATTTGGATTTTTAGATCTATTCGAATCTCTATAAAATGTCTGGTTGTTATGCTCTCAAATGCTTATCAGTTTTTGGCCCATGGAACCAATTAACTTAAAACTCAAAAGTATTTCAAAGCCATGGCTACTGTGCTCATAAGTGACATTAAGATGTCCTTCGAATCCAAGGGAAATATAATGAGAGAATGGGGAAGGGGGGTATTGCAGAAGCAGAGTGTTTGATAAATGTAGACATTAAAGAGAGAGTAATATATTCTTCCTAATACACTTTTTTCCCCCAATTCTTTTCCTAAATAATGAAAGCCTTTCGTGTTTTGAAGACTCTATGAGAGATATTAAAAGGATAGTAGAAACTGCCCTGGGATTGTAGGTGGTGCTTTTTACCAAAGACCCTCTACTAAAAGGGTTAGAAAATGCCTTACTTCCTCCACATTCCTGTCCCAACAGCTCAAGCCTCTAATGATCTTTCTGGGAACTTCTGTATCTGTGCTGTCCAGTATAATGTCCAGTATACATGTGTGTCTGAAGCAGGCTAGATAGGAAATCAATAGATGGATCTGGAACCTGGCAAGACGTCCACGTGGTTATCAATACCCCCAAGATGGCTGCTGAAAGACTCTCACAGATTCTGCCATTCAGAATGAGATTTCTTTGGGAAGTCAGGAGAAGCCCTGGATATTCTCCAGGGGTCTTATCATTGGGCCCTCCTGGGGGATTGATGGGTGGGGTAATCAACCAAAACAGCAAACAGCTGAGACTTCTCCCATGTCATTAACAAAGGGAAGGAATAATTAATGGTTTAAAAAGCGCAAAGGACGAATCTCTCTCTCTCTCTCTCTCTCTCTCTCTCTCTCTCTCTCGCCTTTGGACCCCTGTTCTGGCCTTCTTTGCCCCCGCCTGGATCAATATACAAGTAAAACCTGGGCATTTATAATCTATAATGGGAAATTGTAGTCTGTAAATCGGCCCTCTTCATCACTCTTTAGCCCCTTTCTCTCTACCGGGACCTATGATCATTATACAACTGGTATTGGGAAAGGCCTTTTCCAAAAGGTCCACCCTGTGATTCATGTAGTGGGAATTAATTGAACATGTTAGTTATTTTCTCCCATTTCTCTTCTCACCATTCCTTAATAAATTACTGCCCTAGCTAACCCAACGTGCTCTTCAAATTCATTTTTGCAGCATAGTCACGAACCCAGAAAAAATCCGGTAACATGTCTGTGAGACTTTGAAATATGGTCAATTTTGAAGACTTGGTATAAAACAAATAATGTAAAATATCTTATTAATAAATGTTTTATATTGATTACATGCTAAAAAGACAGTATTTAAGATATATTGAGTTAAATATATTAAAATTAATATCATCTTTTGGTTTTCACTTTTTAAAATGTGCCTACTAGAAAATTTAAAATCAGTTATGTGGTTCACATTATAATTCTATTGGACAGTTTATGTTGTATAGTAATCCTCTAGATTAGTCATTTTTGTTTCAAAATAATATTCCATTTATTGAATATTTTCTATCCCGAAACTAAGCACTTTACCTATATTAACTCATTTAATTTAATTATTTTCTCCACTTTACAAATGAGGATATTGAGCTTACAGAGGTCAGGTAACTTGCTCAAGTCACATGTCTGGTAAGCATGAAAGATGGATTCAAACTTATATCTGTTTGAATCCAAAGTCCATGCTCTTAGCCAGACCCCAGGCTGGGACTAAGGTGAGGGGAGTGAGGCACAAAATTAGCACCAGGAGCATAAAATTTAAGAGGTGTCAAAAAACTCAGTAATCAAGATAAAAAATATGTTAATGCACTACTTTTTAAAAGAATTAATGCAAAAATGTCCATGACGAACAAGATATCAAACTTAAATGAAGACAGGATTTAATCTTGCCCTTGCATGATGCAGCCTCACTCACCTCACCCCAGTCTGGCCCTTATTCCGTCTTGCTGAATGATTGCCTCACTTCTGCATGATTTATCTTTTCAGATAAATTGTAAGCTTTCAGAGAGTGGGATCTAAATTTCCGATTTTACAACTGCTCCTAATGGTGGGCAGGCCTAGTGAAGTACTAAGCATATGGCAGGAACTATTAAATACATGCACAGCAAAAAAAACCAAAAGGAAATATACCAATGATGTTTACAGAGGTTTTTTCTATATGGTGGAACAAGGGTGATTTCCCCATAGCATGTAATTATATATGGTGTGTACAGTTAAAAACAAAGTTTTATAAATTTGCTGAATAATCTCTGAACTCCATCTAAAACCATAAGCAAGAACACCCAGCTTAGAAAAGTACTTAAAACAACGATCTTGCACAAAGAATTAAAAGTCATTTGTTTTGCAGCAAGACTTAACAAATCAAATGTACTGATGGGAAGTCCTAACATGTTCAATTAATTCCCACTACATGAATCACAGGGTGGACCTTTTGGAAAAGGCCTTTCCCAATACCAGTTGTATAACGTGGGCCTGTAATCGGGGCTAAAGGAATCTGATCATTCTTCTATATTAGAGGTTCTCATCCAGGAGCCCATCAGAATCCCCGGTGGAATATTTAAATATTCTCCCTATGTGCACAACTCCCTATGTGCACAACTTTCCCTATCTTTTATTCCTTTTCCCAGTTAAGCTGCTTGAAAAAAACAGCCAATCTCCTGACTCTACATCTTTATCTCTTTTCCTTGTTCAACTCACTCCCAACTGAACCCACTTCTCTTTCCATTGAAACTGTTTGTTATGGTTTCCATCCTTGCTGTCAAATCTAATGCAGTTTAGAGCCTGCATCTTTCTTGACCTCTTAGCTGCTTTTGACACAGTTGACCATTGCTGCCTCGAAACACTCTTCCCTTGGCTTCCTTAATTCCACACTCTCTGGGTTTTTATCCATATTCCTGGATACTTCTCTGAGTATCCTTCAAAGGAGATCCATAGTGGAAACACCCCACTCCCTGCTCCTGTCTCCCCTGTCCTGATATCCCCCATACCTTCAGTACTTCTCCTAACCTTCACCATGGAAATCTCCATCTACTCTTAGAAACACAGACTCCTACTATGGGTTTAGTCTTGGTACCCTAGGTTCTACCCCCTTCCCTAAATACAAATTATTCTCTTAAGGGTAGCAGCAATAGGACAACAGGATTTGGGGATTTAATCACCATCACAGACTATTCCTCTGGAATCACCTGGTTTCTTTGTTTGTTTGCTCTCCCGTGTAGGCATTGACTGTGTCATAAACACAATTGTAACCCCAGGGTCTAGAGGAGAACCTGGTGTACATCAGTCATTAGCAGTATGATTTGGACTGGAAGTACTAGAAACTCAAAATGGCCTAAACAAAAAAATTGTAGTCTATCACTGTATTAGTCAGCCAAAGGGGTGTTGATGCAAAGTATCAGAAATCTGCTGGCTTTTATAAAGGTATTTATTTGAGGTAAAAGCTTACAGTTACAAGTTAAAGTATCCAACTTAAGGCTGCTTGCTCACCGAAGTCAGTTGCCATGTGTTGAAGCAAGATGGCAGGTGATCTCTACCTGGTCTCTTGGGTCTTCTCAGCTGCTGAGATGCTCTGTTCTCTTTGGCTGCAAACTATCAGGCAAATGGGTCATCTCTCTTCACAGGGCTTTAGCTATTTGAGACTTCTTTCTGTCACATGGCAGGGCCAAAATGACCAAGTTCTCTCCTCTTCCGTGTGTCTTCTTGAGTGAGTGTCCATTTATATCAGCCCAGTAAAGGGCCAGGGATGCAACCCTGAGTCACACTGTACTGACATGGTCAAATCAAAGCCCTAATCTTAACAGGTAATTTAATCAAGACATGTCAGCTGAACCTAATGCATTCAAAGGGTATCACACCCAAAGAAATAGATTAGTTTACAAACATAATCTTTATCTTTTTGTGATTCATAAATAAACTCAAACTGCCACCACCACATAATCAGAAGTCCAGGCTCAATGATGCCAGCAAAAACGAAAGTTCTTTCAGTCTCACCACTTAGCTATTCTCTGTGTTAACATCATCCTAAGGCAGATTTCATTCGTAAACACAATATGGTTGCCAGTGAAAAGCAAGGAAAACCTACATGTTCTCCTTTTCAAGAAGTAAGTCTTGCCCTTTGATATGTCTATAAGTCTAATTAACAGTAGAGAATCACCAACAGTAATTGGGCCAGTCATTTTATTTGCAGGGAGAAGGAGGAAGGAACATCCATTTGGAGTAATTTACCAGATGTGAAGATTCATGGGATAGAAAAGACTTACAGCCAATCAGATTTCACAAGATCTTTGCAATTTCCTCAAGTCTGAATCTCTCTCCATTCCTTTAAGCCAAGCCCTCCCAGGAGCAGGTCTTTGACCCTTACTCCAAGACATGTGCTTTATCTGAAGAATTCCATTCTGCTTTTCCATTCTGCAATTCCTGGGACTACCCACCTCACAATCCCTGAGGAATCAAGGTCCTTTCTGTGTGGGCTATAAGTCTCGCTCTTAATCTCAGGAAAAAAATATATAATTTCAGAAACACCCTTAATACTACTTTGTTGAGTGGATGACTGTCCTAATGGCAGACTACTAATCCTGAATGATTATCCCTGGATTCTCTCTTCCTTTTCCTTTGTTTTGTTTCTGACCCCCAAACTAGACCTTTAAAATTGCCCAAACGCCAAATATCAACTCCAAAGCCATTAAAGGCAAGCTAGCTGCCCTTGCAACCCTCCAGATGTTTCCTAGTTTAGCTGTTGCCCTTCTTGCTCTGTTTCAAATCTGTCTCTTTCCTTTCCCTTGGCTTAGCTCCTATTTTTAGCCCACAGCCTGTGTCCTTTGGATTTATCAGTCACATTTATCCCAGATTAAACCCTCAGTCTTCTCTCAAAGCTTTGCTTGAACTCTCCCCCAGCCAGTTCTGCTCTTGGCTGCCTCAGGCTGCCAGGCTCCAGGATACAAAATCCCTTCAGAGGCCTGGCATGTAGACACTTCCTCCCTTTCCTTGTGGCCCATTTTTCTTTTTACCCATATTTATCAGCACCATGCAGTCTAAACACTACTTTCCCCCTATTCATCACCCATTACAGAATAACCTACCTAGGAAGGTGTTTGCTCTTATGAGATTTAAGACACCAATGGCTTTCTCAGTCAGGAGGGACAGACTGCTCAGGCTTGTTCTATAAAACTGGTTCACTTTAGCCTTGTCCCTGTTTGGCTTCAATTGAATTACATGAGTCTGTCTAATGAAGATCTGGCTCATGCCACAGAAATCAATATCTGAACCAATAATCAGCTGGATCTAACTAAATCAGGTTTGTCTGGCTTCTGGCAACTGGAGGGATTCTTTACGTATGAAAACGGGAAAGGCGTGTTCAACACGCCTGCGCATATGCATACAATTATTAAGAAGAAGCAAAACAATAATTTAGATCAAGGATCTTTACCTTTATCTGTAAAGAGCCAGATTGTATGTATTTTCGGTTTTGTGGGCCATGGAGTCTCTGTTGCAGCTGCTCAACTCTGCCCTTGTAGTGTGAAAGCAACCATAGACAATAAAGGATGAATGGGTGGGGCTGTGTTCCAATAAAATTTTTATTTGCAAAAACAGGTGGTGAGCCAGATTTAGGCCATGGGCCATAGTTTGCCAATCCTTGATTTATATGACCAATGTACAGGTTGACCAAAGCTCACACGTAAGGGTTCCCAAGTATATGATGTGTGCCAGGAGGATGAGAAGCCATGAGTCCCTCTTGCTGCAAGGTCAATTTATTTGGTGGTAAATAATAAGAAACACCCCTATATTAAAACAAACCCAGATCTTTTAAAGAATAGAATGCAAAGTCTGCATGATTTTAAAAGTAGAAATGGATAACTTCAGAGGAACTCAACATAAGAAATTAACTTTTTTTCCTGTATGGTTTTTAAGGAGCCACAAGTTAATTCTTTTTGCTAGATTACATTATATGATAGAATAATAAAGCCAAAATATAAGAAATATGAATTCAAATAAGCTATTGATTTGTTGGAATGAACAGAGTCATTCAGACTTTTGAGAACAGCCTTATCCTTTAGAGTACAAGAAAGCTATGATTTAGCTTGCTATCATTTTTCACTGCTTGTCATAAAAGTGCCTTAAAACAGGTCTGTAATAGCCAATCCAGTTTACAAATGAGAAACCTGATTCACTAGAGGTAATTTTTTTTTTTTTTTTAAATGAGTCAGCAGAGCCCTGGAAATCCATGTGGAAATATGAGCTGCAGGTAATTTGGGGTAAGATGATTCTTAAGTCAGAGAGTGACCTTATGAAGAGGTAAATTTGAAATTAAAAGCTATAATTAGCCCTCGAAGCTGGAGCCTTATTCTATCCTATTCATTAGAGAACAAGGAAAATACTTTCTTATGATTTGAAGAAACAAGTGAAGGAAGGCTGATCTGAAACGTGAAACCTCTGTGAGCTGCATATGGGTAATGAGGTCAAGCTAATGACAATACTGGTGTTATGACATACGATTGTGATAGATTTAATAATGCATTGGAGAGGACATTTTAGGGCATGTTGTGACTAATACATGTATCTATATATTAATGTACTCCTGGATAAAGGGACTCTGAGTCATCCAGAAAAGTCTGAAAAAATAAAAAATAAAAAACTACAAGACTCCTCACAATTCATGCCTGAGGTTGGTAGGAAGCTAGCATATTGTTACTAAAGCAGTGGATTTTGAAGTGAGGACAAAGAATAATAACCCAAGGTGGTAGCTGAGCAGTTTTAGAGGTCTGTGAAGCTGAAGAAAATGAAAGATTAGGGTGCACGGCTACACTCAGCTCTGCCTCTAACTTGCTCTGTTCTCCTGGCAAGTCCTTTCCTGTCTGTTTCTTCATCAGCAACCAGAGAAGAAGCTGGAGTACATAGTGTCTAAGGTCCCATACGGGCTCTAGCCTTCTCTGGCTCTCTATTAGCATGCCCTGCTCCCACTGTCGGGAGCCACCAGAGTCCTCAGAGAAATCCACTCTGCATCCACCACCTGCAGGGCTGCCTAGGCAAACAGATCTGCAATCCCAGCCCTCTCCTTCCCCAGAGACCTCTGTTTCCTGTGAGGGAAGACTGCTCTGAGATGCTTTCCAACATGTCATAGAAAACAGCAAGCAATTTGAAGTGCAACGACAGAGTTCAAGTCCCGCTTTCCCTGATTACTGACTGTGTGCTGGGGAATTTGTGTGACCTGAGGCATGAGGAGAGTATATAACACCTACTTCACAGTTTTCTTGTATGGATTAAAAAGATAACACTGAGTCTACCAAAAAGGATATCTGGTACATAATAGATTTCAAAAAATGTCACTCTTTTCTTACTCTCTCCATGCTATGCAGTTTTTAGTCCCTAAAGATAAAAGAATGGTATCATTCCAAAAGTCAAATTTTAGAAAATATCCAGTGAAGAGGAACAGATTTGGCTTCTCACCATTGACACCTCATCATGTAGCTAAATACTCTGCTTAAACGACAGAACCAGACTTTAACTATACTACTGTTTCTCTTTTTAGTAGATAAGCACCTTGGAGCCTGAGCCAGCTACACCCTAAAGATTAGGCAAAAGCAATAGCAGTAGGTAGGCACTTTGCTCACATCTGACATTCATATTTATGCCATACCTCCAGGGCTGAAGAACTAAAACAGAACATAGAGATTCTTCTGATGTGGACAATATGGGTGACTGTGATGAATGCTGATAGAATGCTTGGGCAAGCTGAAAGAAGTTGGGACAGCCAAATTGCCCCAGAAAAATGAGAGGAAACAGGCAGGGTCATGGTTCAGGAGTGAGATTTAACGTGTGGCGATGCAAACTGTGATTTTTTTTGGGGGGTGGGTTGGGGGGGGGGTCTATTTTAAAGCCAACTACATCAAGGAAGATATAACAAGTGTACACTCTGTACTCAGAATTTCTATAAACAGCATCCTTACTTCCCACCAACATTTGAATCTTTTACAAAAATGAACATTTCTCTATGAAGGACATTAGCAGCTGCTCACCAGGTAGACAAATCAAAACAGAATAATGTTAATGTTCTTAGCTACCCATTAAATCTGAAAATGACACAAAAAACACTTACGATAAGCTGTATAAATAAGCCATTTGCATTTGAACTATTTGTTGGAAGAAACCCTGTTTCAATAGCCCTGGGGTCAAATAGTCTAGCTGCTCTTTGCTTGGTTGACTGCCTCCTCCCCCGACAACAAACACACACACCTCCATTTCTTTTGCTCTAGGCTTTCATTTTAAGGAAATCTATCATGGTGGCAGCAAAGCTAGGAAAGTTTAAGATGCTTTATGTTAGCAGTAAGTCTGATCCCTTTTTTCATAAAGAAGAAATATGAGACAGAGAGAGACTCTGAACTGCCTGAGGCCACACACTAGTGACTTCACTATAAAGAAAAACCAAGTTAACAGCCAAAGAATCAAAGATGATTCTAAATGTATTGACTGTTTATTTTGTGTCAGGCACAATTCTGGATTCAGAGGATGCAAAAATTAAGAAGTTATGGTCTCTGCCCATTAGGTGCTCACAGGTTAATGGAGGCAGCAGATTGTTTCTCTTTCGCTCTTTTTAGCAAGGTCAGAACTCAGCATCATAAGCTTCCATTTGCAGAGGTAGACTTCCAAAAGTCAAAGAGGCTAAGGTGACTTCATATAAACTGAATGGCAGAGCAGTGCTGATCTCACCACCACACCCTCAGCATGCCTTTTCCCTTGTCCTTTTGTGGCCTGCTGCTTTAAAGACTAACAGCTGAGAACAGGCTTGCTGGGGGGTGGGGGTGGGGGAAGGCAAGTCCTACACTGCTGAGCAGTCTCAGGATAACCTATTTCCATAGGTTTCTGGTTTTCATGCCCTAGAGTTACATGTGGAGATATATATCTCTACAAGCTGCTTCCATCATTTTCCCTCCACTTGGTGTTCCTCCAAAAAAAAATGTTACCTTCAAAACATTCCTGGAGGTGCTGCTCAGGCAATGAGGGGCAGAAAATAGCCTTATACTAGTGCACCCCCTTGAAAATGAAGAAATAAAAACGATAGCCAGTGAGCTTTTTAAAAAAGCTGAACATGGGAAACAGATGTGGCTCAAGAGGTTCAGCGTCCGTCTATCATATGGAGAGACCGGGGTTTGATCCCCGGTACCTCCCGGTAAAAAAATAAATAAATAAATAAAAATAAAAAATAAAAAAGCTGAACAATGATTGCACACTAGTCGAGTCAATAGCACAACTAATTTTATATATATGTATGATATATGTGTGTGAGTCTGTGTGTGCACATATGTGTATAAAACAGTGATGCAGCATTCTATCATAAGGAGAACACAGAACAAAATAGAAAGTCCAGACATATATAGCATGTCAGATATAAAAGAGCATTTAGTTTCTGGTAACGGTGGCATCTCAAATCAGTGGAGGAAAGAAGGATTATTTAATAAACGATGTAGACAACTGGGTAGCCATCTTGAAAAAACAAAGAAGATCTATAATTCATACTGAACTGCAAGAATGAATTCCACATGGATCAAAATTTAAATCGGAAAAAAGGGGAAACCCTAAAAATATTAGAAGAGAAACATGAGAGAACTTCTTTATATCTCAAAACCAAAAATCATTAAAGAAAAATTGTTAATTAGACCAAATAAAACTTTATTTTAAAAATCTGCTTGGAAAAAAAAATACTGCAAACAATATGAAACAATTGACATACTAGAAAAAATATTTGCAATTCATTTCACAAAGGGCTAATCTCCCTAATACATAAAAAACTTCGAGAAATCCACAAGAAAAAGACCAATAACCCAAAAGCAAAATGGACAAGGAATGAACAGATGATTCCCAGAAAAATTAATTAAAACAACTCAAGTATATAAAAATATAATAAACATCATTGATAATAATAATAAAACAAATGCAAATTTTGTTTTTGCATTTGGAACAACTTTTCCACCAATTAGAGCAGTGAAAATCCAAAGTAGCAGTACGCTGTTTTAGGTTTCTAGTCTGCTCAAAGCAAAACCATGAAATGATTCTGTTTAAGCAATGAGAATTTATTTGCTTACAAGTTAGAGTCTGGGAAAATGTCCAAATCAAGCATAATCAAGGCGATGCTTTCTTCCTGAAGACTGGGGGCTGACAATTGTTGGCTCCTCTGCCATATGGTAAGGCACATGGCAGTATCTGCTGGTCGATTCCTTTTCTTCTGGATTTCGTTGATTTCAGCCTCTTGCGTCAGTGGTTTTCTTTTTCTTTCTCTGTATTCATTCTGTTTATAAAGGACTCCAGTAAGAGGATTAAGATCAACCCTGATTGAGGTGGGTCATTCCTTAACTGAAGTAGCCTCATCAAAATATCCTTTTTTCAATGGATTTATACCCACAGGAATGGATTAAATTTAAGAACACTTTTTTCTGGGGTACATACTGCTTCAACACCCTGTTGGCCTGTCTGCAGATAAATAGATGCTGTCAGAGAACTACAAGTGTTGGACAGGATGTGGAGAGAAAGGAACACTTATTCACTGTTGGTGGGAATGCAGAATGGTACAGTCACTGTGGAGGACTGTTTGGCAGTTCCTAAAGAAGTTGAATATAGACTTGCCACATGACCTGGCAATACCACTACTGGGTATATATCCAGAAGAACTGAGAGCAGTGACACGAACAGACATCTGTACACTGATGTTCATAGCAACATTATTCACCATTGCCAAAAGTTGGAAACAACCCAGGTGTCCATCAACAGATGAATGGATAAACAAACTGTGGTCTATTCACACGATGGAATATTATGCAGCTGTAAGAAGAAATAAAGTCATAAAGCATATGGCAACATGGATGAACCTGGAGGACATTATGTTGAGCGAAGTAAACCAGACACAAAAGGACAAATACTATATGAATGCGTTACTATGAACCAAATATATTGTGTAACATATTGTTTGATTTAAAAAAAAATGTTATATGCATCCAGTATATTTAATTGAGAAATGTATATATTTATTCATCTGTGTTTACTTTTAATTTTTAACTGCTTATATTTTCAATTATTTATGTACAAAATAAAGTAAAAAAAAAAAAAAGGAATTAGATGTTATGTAGGCCTGGGGAAGGATAAAGGGATTGAGATGTAAATGCTAAGAGGTGTGTAGTTTTTCTTTTTGGAATAATGAAATTGTTCAAAAATTTTTTGTGATGGGTGCACAACACAGTGATTATACTAAAAGCCATGAGATATATTCATATACCATGCAATCTCAATAAAACTGCTTAATAAATAAATAATTGTGCAAGAATAGCCAGAACTAGCAGATATGTACAGCTGGGGAATCATAGAGAGATTGAGAGGTGAAGAATTTTCTTGTTTGTCTTTTTTATTATTACTGAAATAATGAAAATGCTCTAATAATGATTGACATGATGAATGTACAACTATGTGATTATACCAAATACCATTGATAGTACACTTCGTATGAATTGTATGTTTTATTAATATGTATCAATAAAATTGATTTGTTTAAAAAATAAAAAATAAAGTAGATGCTGTCATACATTGCTTGTGGAGGGGTAAATTATTACATCTTCTATGGATAACAGTTTGGCACTATCAGCACTACAAGTATATATTCCACTGACCAATCAATTCCACTTCTTGATGTATATACAAAATTTCCATTTCAGCACTGTTTATCATAGCACAAAAACCTTTCAGTGACAAGATGGTTAAATTATGTTACATGTATATGATGGAATACTATGCAGCTGTTTGCAAAAAGTACGAAATTCTTTATATACTGATATGGAAAAGACTCTATGATTTACTGATAGGGAATATAGATTGCAGTCTAGTCTATATAACATGCCTTTTAGATAAGGAATAATACTCTATATTCACATCTGTTGGTATGTTAAAAGAGAAAGTCAAGAAGAATACATAAGATATTTAAACCAATAATGCCTGGGTGATGGAGGGATGGAAGATGAGAGTAGGAAGAAGAATGTATAGTTCTCCAACAGAATGCGTTTTCAAAACTACAGTTGCCTGGGATTAGAGACTCAGTCTTGGGTCAAGGAGTTTGCCAGGCCTTAGTGACCCACTTAGGGTTCAGACACGTGGTCTTGGTCTCATTATCCCAGAGCTCTTGCCAACAGTACTGGCTGGTTCTCAGACTCTGAGAGAACATTGCATTCTAGGATCAAATATTAGAGTTAGCAGATACCTTAATGATCTTTTGGAATAAGACCGGGGCTCAAACCTCCTGAATACTTTACTCATTTCATCTTCCACTAGACCAGTGGTTCTCAACTGGGGACAATTTTGCCCTATAAGGAATATTTGGCAATGTCTGGAGACAATTTTGGTTGCTAAAACTTGGGGGTAGGGTAGGGTGGGGAGGTGCTATTGACATCTAGTGGGTAGAGACCAAGGATGCTGCTAAACAAGGCCACAACAAGGAATTATCTGTCCCCAAATGTCAGTAGTGTCAAGACTGAGGAACCTTGCACTATAATTAGATGCCATGGAAAAGGTGACACTTGTGAGGCAAAGCAAAAGGAACTGGAGGAGTCTTCTACCATAAGGAATCTTTAGACCCACACAGTCTCTAAGAGAACTTAATTAGAGTCCTGTGTTGAGGCATGAGATGAACATGGATGATTTTTCTATGCCCTGGTACCACAAACATTTTGTAAAACTTAATCTGGGGGAAAAAGATAAAACAGATCTAAAATCATAGTGCTATAGTTAAAAAATAACAAGCCCTTAAATTCCTACATGTATTGGAAGGCTTTTTCAGTGTTGGCCCTGCTCGTTATGGCTAGGATTCTACTCACAGTCACAACAAGGCCTAATTTACACATGGCACCCTGTTTAGAAACCCTGCAGAGACAATGAAATCAGTGCTCTCGAGCAGAAAGGCTGTTGCCTCTGGAATGCATTTCAGCAGCTGTTAACAAGTCTCTCTTTACTGCCAGGCAGCTAAGAGAAAGAATGATTGAGGGCACTTGCTAATTTCAAGACATATGGGGCAAGAGTGCAGCAAAGAGAGAAGAGAGAGGGCTGGAGGAAATGAGAGACTAGCTCCGTGGTAGCAATAGACTCTGGAATGAGGCCAGCATTGCTCTAAAGTATAGAGAATCATTTCTTTTTTTTTTTTTTTTCTTTTTTTAAGATTTTATTTACTTATTTATTTATTCCCCCTCCCCACCCCAACCCCATTGTTTTTGTGCTCGCTGTGTCCATTTGCTGTGTGTTGTTCTGTGTTTGCTTGTCTTCTCTTTAGGCAGCACCAGGAACTGATCCTGGGACCTTCTGGAGTGGGAGAGAGGCACTCAACCTCTTGCGCCACCTCAGCTCCCTGGTCTGCTGCGTCTCTTACTATCTCTTCTCTGCATCTCTTTTTGTAGTGTCATCTTGCTGTGCCAGCTCTCCGCTCAGACCAGCACTCCATGCAGGCCAGCACTCCTGTGCGGCCTAGCACTCTGCATGGGCCAACTTGCCTTCACCAGGAGGCCCCGGGAATCAAACCCTGGACCTCCTATATTGGCAGACAGGAGCCAAATCGCTTGAGCCACATCCGTTTCCCAAGAATCATTTCTAATGGCAGAACTAAACAATAAAATAAAATAAAATAAAATGAATTCTGATGCCAGGGAAAACATAATCAGAAAGAATGATAGCAAGTAATAAAAATAATGGTAATAGTAATAGATAATAGATCGTCAGCACAACAGAAGAGAGCAGTGGGGTGCCGAGCAGACATATTCCTCAAATGCACACCCCTGCTCCCAATCCCCCAATGGGCTTCCCAGTCGAGGTAGCAGAGGGCCCCAATGGGAGGGTGCAGGTGAGTACCCCCACTTTCTGGGAGGAGGCCCACGGCATCCCCCAGGGCATGTAGGATTTATCCAGTGCCTATGAGAAGCTAGCTTTTCTTTCTGCTTTTCCAGGAATAACAAAAGGATACTGCAGTGGCCCTCTGCCCTAGGGAGAATGCCTGGAGACTTGGCAACAGGGCTTATTTCCTGGTTTCCTTATGGAGCTAGTCCAGCACACTCAGTGAATTAAACAGTGGCCCTCAACAGACACTTTCCCATTCCTCTGCTCTCTTTCAATTTCTTATCACTGAGTCATCAAGTTAGCGTCTTTTTATAATTACTCTTTCTTTTGCTGGTTCCTGCTCTTCCCTTGCGGCCCAGGCTGTGAAATTCTGCTGGGCCTTGAACCCTTGCTCAACTTGGAAACTCAGGCACCCAGGATAGTAGTATATTACAGGGAAAGTCAGAGAGATTCATGGGTTAAAAATCGTCTTTGGCCGCAACTTTCTGCTCTGATGAATTATCAACAACAAAAATCCTTGAAGAATGAGACAAAATAGCGTGCTCTTTCTTTGGAGTCGAACAGAGCAAGAATCACCTCAAATCCTTCTCTCCTGTGAAGGCTCACTGGGAAAACTTTATTCCAGGTGAGACTGAGATTCAGGATCAGCTACTGTGAATGCTTAAAGAACCAGATTCGTTTTTCTGATATTGATTGCATAATTCTAAGATCATACCCAAACCATTGAGTGTATATGTTAGAGGGATTGTATGGAACGTGAATATACCTCAATAAAATTGCTTAAAAACAAACAGATTTGTCATTTTTTTCAAGATGATACTAAAAATAAGAACATCAGCTTCTATTTACATGACCCTTTATATTTTAGAGACTGTAGCCATATACCTTATCTTGTTTACTCCCTGCAACAGATCTGAGATGCTATATTTCCTCATTTTAAAGGTGAAGAAACCGAGTTCCAAAAAGATGACTATAAATTGCCTAAGACCACAGAGTCAATAACATGTACTTTGTGGCAACCAGAAAGAACTTGGAAGAGCAGCAGCAGCAAAGGTTTATGTATCATTCACAGCGTGTCAAGCACCTTGTTCAATGCCTACAGGCTTTACTTTCTTTATTCCTAATAACAATCCTGTAATGTAGATGCCATCATTTTCCACACTGACTAATGGAGGAATATGGCAGGAAGATGGGAGGCTCATTAATAAAATTGGTACAATCCGCTTTACCAGCTGAAAATAAAAACAGTCACATCTTTTATTTTTTATTTTAACTTCTTAGAAATCCACATGCACTCATTAATAGAAAGTCTAGGACTTTACACTCTCTTGAGACCTTAATGTACATGTTCTTTTCTTTCCTTTCCTTGAAACTGTTCAAGAACCCCACAAGTTTCAAAGAATTTATCCTTCCTCAAATGTCAGGCAGAGAGAAAACTAGAGGGTCTGGCTGGCCCACTTCTGCCACTGATTCTGTTACTGTCCCTCAGTGTCCTATTGTACATGGTCCCCATGGGCCAAAGGATAATTACTCTCTCTCTCAGTGAAGTCTGTGCTGGACCCAATTCTTGCAGAGGCTGATGGAAAGTTTACCTATGCTGGCTATTTCATTTGCACTCACATATTCCACCCCAGAACCCTATGCTTGTGGGGACAGGGTCTGCAGGGGCATCAGGCTCATCGGTCCACAGTGCCGTGAGTCTCTAGGCCCGATTACAATGCAGCTTCCCACATGGTCCATGGCAGCTCCCCCTAGGGCCTGTGATGGCCTTTCCTACCAGATGACCCCCATCGTTACCATTCCAACACAGTAGGGAGGTTTGTATAACAATGAAACACACACACACAAAAAGGGTCTTGATCCCTTTCCTTCCAGGACGTTCCTTGGTTCCTGGGAAAATTTTCCTACCTTCTTCCAGGACAAGTTCCCATTCCAAGTGTTATTGGAAGTGCCACCTTCAATAGGCCACACATGGTTCATTATTCCTTCCCCCAGGATAACAGTCCATAGGGACTTACATTGACATAACTAATGTAGGCTCCTCAAGTAATTTCTCCCATAACAAAGCACAACTTGCCTCAATGTGATTCTTTGCCTCTAGGCATAGAAGAACCTGGCACAATTTTCAGATTTAAATCTTACAAGACACCCCTACATATTAATGCTTGATCTCATGCATGAATCCATCAATTGTCAGACATTGCTAGTTATACGAATGTTATCTGTTCTGCCAAAATATATCCAGTGAAGCAGTTTATATTCCAATCTAAGCTACATATTTTCTCAAAGTACTGGCATAAAACAGAAATAAAACATCTAAATAATTCCAGAACATCTTAATAACGAACCCATCATTATGGAAGTCACAGCCCATAAATGTCATGGTTTTTATCAACATATGGTCATGTGTATATTAGACTTGATACTGCAGATGGCATATTTCCTTGTGACACATTATGAGCAAGATAAAAATGTACAAATCCCTCCCAAACAACAACAATATAAAGGCAACAGATCCCCAACCACAACAACAGGCCAGAATCTTATTTTATGAAGTTGTGGGCCAAAAAATAATGCAAAGTAACTTACATTACTCCAGGTGGAAAGTTGAATACTTGAGAAAGAAATGTTACCTCACCAGATAGCCTAGGTTGAGCATATATACTTATTTTGCTCTTTCCCAAACCCTCACTAAAAGGAAAGAAAATGGATCTTATTTTAAAGGTTTAAACCCCATACAGACAAAGAAATGGGGGAGGATATTGTAACATGACAGTAACCACATTTTGAAAACTGGAAAGATGGAAAAGGCAGCAATCCTGAGGAAGCTGAATCCAAAACCAGTAGTAGTAAAAGCTGAAAACCAATCTGATTAATGCCATTAAACCCCAAAGGTTCTGGAGCTGACAGTACCAGCTACATCTGGAAGGGGGAATGAAGAGATGGCCTGGCTAAAATAAGGGGACTGGTTGAAACTTAATTATTTAAGAATATGGTTGAAACTTAATTATTTAAGAAGATGGTGGACCCCCAGATACCTTTCCTCACTCCCCTAGCTAGGTGGCTATCCCTACCCACTTTGGCTGAAGATTGGAAGTTTATTCAAAATAAAAGGAAAAAAAGAGAGAGTCTCCAAACTGGGAGAATCCAGTCACACCATGCCTGGACTTCTGACCAACAGAAACTGAGATAAAATATTTGTATTATTTCAAGCCACTAAGTTGGTGGTCATTTGTCAGGCAGCAATAAAAAAACGTATAACATCTCCCAATATTCATACCAGCCATCTCTATGCTGTACTAACTACGAGTTACTAAGTTAGTAACTATTAAGTTACTAAGTTACTAACTACTAGTACCATTTGCCCTCTTCAAAAACTCTGATATAACACTTACCTTGCATTCCTCTTAGTTAAAAATCAATGAAACCTAAATGCCTTACTAAATGCAAGAACTTGTCAGCCTGCAGTCTCCAACTTTGAGAAGGGTCAAACGTGAAATCTAGAAAATGAAAACTAGTGTGAATGAAGTGAACACAAATTGATTGATCAGCTCTTGAAAATTAACATAAATGAGCAATCTTTGAGAGATGAGTGAGGTATATTAAGGGGAAAAATTAAAATAAATGAATAAAAATAAAACAAAATGTAAGAACATTGTCCGGTAGAATTTGTTTCACTTAAGGAATTTGCCATAATTTTTTTGCCTAAGGCATAGATAAAATTTAAATAGATTAAAAAGAAACTATTAATCAAGTTTTGTGCTCCAGAGGCAACCCATGGCAAGGAAGAGAAGGTGGAATACATTCAGTCTTGAGAGCTGACATCAGGGAGGGTGAGGGTATCCTCCCATAGCACAGTTTTGGGGGTCCTTTTGCCTCAGATGCACCATGAGTAGAGACACGTGGCAGGTCTTTTGTCTCCACATATTGATTGCATAATTTGTGCATATAACTATTCTTGTCTTTGCTGGATCTGCGCACTTTTGCTACCACCTAGAAAGGATGCTTTGTATTTCTGCCTCATTATTATGATCAACATGATGCCATCTTTTTAAAAAAATTATTAATGGCACTTGATAACAAAGTTTCTAACTGTGAAAGTCATTTCCAGGATTCCAAGCATACACATCATCTATACTGAATGAGGTGCTGGCTGAATGCTTGTGGATTTACAGAAGCAGAGAAGTCCACAGTCAGGTGTGGACTGGGCCAGTGGGTATCAGTGAAGTTCTGAGAAATGGCCTAATTAAATCAGCACATAATGGGAGAAAACAAAATTCCTCACTGGCCCAAAGACACAATGTGACTTTGACTACATGCAGATATTGGCTGTATCTAAAGAAAGAATGAGTAGTCAGCAGGAAAGACAGGATGTGAACAGGCAAGATTGTCATGGTGTAGATAGCACTGATTAAGGGAGAGAGATAATTCCTCCAGGATGCAAAAGCAATCTTCCCATTAAAGAGATGGATTCTCTTGGGCAGAGTTATTTCAAGTTTCTCTAAACTTTAGACGAACCATTTTCCCAAGCTAAAAGCCCTTTCCTTTCTATTCAACAAAGGAAATTATGATTTTTTTAAAAATTAGCTTTTCAGGTGCCATTTTATGAAGATAGAGTTATCTTGAATAACTAGCTGGGACATTGTAGGTTTTATGTTTAAAATTGTGACTTTGGTTATCAGTGGTGCTTAAAAAACTCATTTTTTCAAATATTACAAAACTGTAAGACCATTATGTCAGCTTCGTAGTAAATTTGCTTCATCTTACTAGGTAGGTTTATTATGAATTTCAAGATGCTAATACAGAGCATTAAACCAAGAATGAGGGCCTTTTAAGGGTCAGACCCATGCTTTTTGGGAAGTTTTTTTAAATGATAGAGTTGTTTATTTAATAAATACACAAAGCTTCAGAATTTATATTTCCTTTTACATCAGCTTTGGTAAATTCTTTTGCTTGGAAATTGTTCATTTCATAAACATTTTTTGCCCCAAATTTTTAATATTCTCATATTATTTCTCTAATGTTTGTGAGATCTGCAGTGATGTCTTCTTTTATTCCTGACACTTGTTATTTGTTCTTCTTCTCTCTCTTACTTTTTAAGTAAGTATCTCAAGGGGTTTATCAATTTTATTAAAATTTCCCCCAAAGAACCAGGTTTTGGCTTTGTTGATCTTTCTTTTAAATGTTTGTTTTCTACTTTAATCTCTGTTCTGATCTCTATTGTTTCCTTACTCTCTCTCCTTTTTTTTTTTTTTCACTGTCTTTTACTTTAAATTGTTTTAACAGCTTGAAATGGATGCTTATGCCATTGACTTCCAGGCTCTTTTCTTTCTAATGTCTTTTGATGCAATAGAAAGTTTAGACTACAATAATAAGGAAATATCCCAGAAAGTAAGGCAAAAAGACAGAGATGAAAAATTTAAATAGAAAAGAGAAGAAAATTAGAGGCTCATTCATAGAAGTCTAACTTCTGAATAATGAGAACTCTCAAAAGAGAGAAAAATAAGGAAAGAAGTAATAAATAAATTCAAAACAAGATCTCAAAACTAATGGATATGGATTTGTGAATTAAAAGGGCCTACCATATGACCAGCAAAATAAATGAAAGTATACCCACATTAAGTCACATCACATGAAATTTCAAAGAACTGGGGATAAAGACAATCTCTCTCAATATGGCAATCTCTCAGAAAGAAAGGGAAAGTAGGAAGGAAAGAAGAGAGGAAGGGAGGGTAGAGGGAAGAAAGGAAAGAAGGAAGGAGAGACATACAATTAATTTAAAGAGTAAAGAATTAGTATGGCAATGACTATCTCAAAAGGCACATTGGAAACTATAAGATAATAGGGCAATATCTTTGATATCCTGAATATATACATATATATTTCTAACTATTTCATACCAAATTATTAAGTATGAGTTTAAAGATATTTGCAGATATGACATATATCAAATAATTTATATTCTCTGCACCATATTATAAGGAATGTAGGAATGTGCTGGAGGATGTTTTTCACCAAAAGAGGAAGCAAGCTAAGAGAGAAATAAGCATGGAATTCAGGAAACAGCCAATCCAACATAAGATAAGCAAAGGGAATCCCCCAAATTATGGTGTAGGGAGATCCCAAGGTGATAGCTGGTTAGTAATTTCACAGAAAAATCACAACAGATTTGAAATACCCAAGTGTTTGAATGTATTGAGAGGAAATTTGCACAAGTTGGGGTGGAGTATAAATTGAATGTTGAATTATTGATAATTACATAGGAATGTATTCAAACAAAAATATAATTATTAACGTGGGAAGGTGGTGATTAGTATAGGAGATAAAAAAGTAATCATGATATATTACATAGCTTAGTATTTATATAGTTATATTAAGACAAACATTGAATGCTGATCCAAGAAAAATCAATCTATAACTAGATTCAGTCAATAGGGGAAATGGCAAAAGGTGGTGGGCAGAAGGGATGAATGAGAGCCAAACCCTTATATTTCATTGTGGAAAGTCCATAAATAATGAGCCAATCTGAAAAACCAAGAAGGAAAGTATCAGCATTGATTAGGACACATGATGGTAAATCCTCAAATAATTAGCTAGCAAAATTGAAAGTGGTTGCCACCAGAAAGCAGAAAACGAGGTGATGCTGGAGAGCTTCAAGGGGCTGCTCCCTTTTTGTCACAAATCTTGTAGAAAAAAATTGCAGAAAAATGTTGACTATGTGTGTAAAAGTTTGATAGAAGAGTATACTGGATAGGGAAGTTGCTCTGTTTAATTGCTTTCAAATTTTGTTCCTTTGAGTGTTCAAGGAAAGATAAAAGGAAAAATTATGTAGTATAAATTATAACTTAATTTGAAGCAGGTGAAAAATAAGTAATGTTAAATATAAGGATAAAAAACTGAAACGTTTCTCATGAAGAAGGAATTATATCTTCTTTTCCTGGCTCTCTCCATCCTGCCCAGGGATAAATTTGCAAATGAGGGTTTTCTGCCTATCACTGGTCTATACCCCAAATGAGCAGCCTACTCCCCTTTGTTCATTTAATAAATATTGATTATGTCCCCTGTGGTGCCTTTCCCTATGTGGAGCACCAGTGAGGCTCCTTTAGCAAAATGGGGCTGGTCCCTGTCCTCATGATGGGTGAGGACTTACTGTAAACTAGCACTATGGTAAAGTGCTCCCCTCCTCTTGCTTTCTGAATGCTGTCTTCTGTGAATATAAGATTTTCATCTCCACTACAGTCCAAGTCCTGCACTTTACACAAGGCCTAATTAAGCTTTATCTGCCTTGTCCAAGCCTGTCTTTCCAAAGAAGGGGTTGAGAATATTCTTGTGTTTGTGTGTGTGTGTGTGTAGATTTGCGTGTGTTATTTCTTTTGCATTTGCATAGTGGCAAGGGTCTACTGAATTAAGTACTTTCTATGCGAGATATGATAGACGGTCATGACATAATCTAAATCATATCTTTCTTTAATAATTCTATAGGGCATATAAACTTCATGGAGTGTGAGGTTCCCTCATGTATTGAACTGGGATACCAATATCTCCTTGAGGTTTCATTGTAATCATCAGAAAGCATTTTACACACTTCTGACCTCTTAACAATCATAATAGGTAACATCTACTGGGTGTTTACTATGTGCCAGGTGTTGTTTTGTGTTTTAATTCATTAATCCCCTTGATCTTCAAAGGTACCCTATAAGATATGTATCATCATTAGCCCCATTTTATGAAGGACCAAACTGAGGTTTAGCAGAATTAAATAATTCATCCAATATAATGCAGCTTTCTAGATGCAGAGCCTGGCAGTCCTGATCAAGGACTAGCCTTTTAGCCTCTTGGTGATATTTCTGATCAAAGAGATGCTCAATAAACAGTAGCTAGCTTAAATTATGGAAGTTAGTCAAATTAACAAATTAATTTTTTTATCAAGTATTCATTGACTTTTACATGGTTGTTAATTATATTTTATCCATATTTCATGAGCATAGTGGTTTGACAACAAAATGAGAAACACCAATAAAAAATGAGAGAAAATATCAGAATTTAAAAACACTTGAGTGACTGGGTTTATCTCATAGCCTTAGAGCAATAAAAAAAAGGTGCACATCATTAGAATAAAAACTATTTTTCTGGAGCAGGTATAGCTCATTGGTTGAATGCACGCTTCACACGTATGAGGTTCCAGGTTGAATCCCCAGTACCGCACAAACAACAACAACAAAAAACAGAAAAACCAAAAAAACCCACTATTTTTCTGATGAAAAGCTTGAGAGAAAAACTTTACCATGACTATTTATTGATGCAGTACATTGTATTTTTGTTGCTTCCATTTTCCTTCCAAAAGATATTTGCATCAAAGTTGTTCTCCTCCTGCAAGAACCCAAGTGTGAACAGCTGATTTCAGAAGTCATAAGGCTATGTGTCACTTCTGGAAAATTAGGGGCCTCACCTTTTGCACTGTGATTAATTGCCATTCCATAATTCAGGAACTATTTGAAGAAAGCACAAGATGAGATTAATCATAAATCATGGGCTGAAAATAAAAATCCTTAAATTTTAATTTTTAGAGGAAATGAACTTACAATAATTATTTTTCTAAGTGTTCCATCAATAAAGGAGAATGGGATTTGAAGACCCTCAAATTAAAGACTCAGAGGGTTTTTTTATTTTATCCTATTTCACATGTTGAGTTACAAAACTAAAGCATATTTCTTGTAGACAACTTTGGGAATGTAAAAGTGACAAAGAAAGAAAAAAATTAAAATTCCTCCTTTCACACTCACCCACTCCCCCAGCCCCACTGATGCCCCTCTTCCCTCAGCTCCCAAAAAAAGCAATAGCATTTATGATTCCTTCAGCGAATATAAAAAAAAGAAAGGGTCTGTGGGACCCAGCATTTTGTAGTCTTTCCCCCATTTATCCTATGTCCTTCATCACTTTGCAGAAGAACAGAAGATGAAGTAGGCAGAAGTTGTGCTCACCAAATGCCTTCAGTGACATTATGTGCATTTTGAGGCAGGATGGTTTCTGGCCCATATAATTACTAAAACTTTCCCTTAAATGGGTGCATAGGGCAATGTAAAGCTTTTCATGCCTTGCTGGCTGGGTTCCTGGAGCAAACAACTTGATCCCACTGAGTCTGTTTTCTCAACTATGGGAAAGAGGATAAAAATACTTACCCTACCTACATATTTTCTTACTGTGATAAGAAATGATATGTGTGTGTATGTATGTGCATTGTTGAAGAAGAAGAAAGCATACAAATTTTAATAATGTAACAATAAATGCAGATTTTTTAGTTACATATTATTATACTCAAAGAGAACCAAGGCCTATAAATTCTTTCTTGAATTGCCATTATGTTCTTATTTAGCAAGTTACTTTGCTCTTCTTTGTCCTCTTTAATATGAAAGAATAGTAATAATGACAGCCCCATTGAATAGGGCAATGGCAGTGCAAAGTATTTGACGTGCACCATCTCATTTAACCTCCATAAAAACTTTTAGAGATAGGCTATTCAGGGCTGGAACGAGGATGAAGTGAGTGGGCATTGATCTCAGGTACAACATTCAGACTGGCACCAAAAATGCAGAAATCAAGATAAATGATATACAATATTTTTAAAAAATTAAAATCCACGATGAACAAAATTTCAAAATTTTAAATAAAGACAGAACAGGTATCTTGTGGAATGTGGAGTAAATTACTTAAGTTCTTTGTGCCTCCATCTCTTTATCTAAAATGAGGATGATAACACCCACTTCTTAGAGTTGTTACAAGGATAAAATGATTTAATGAAGTGAAGTAGTTAGAACTGCTTGGAAACTAGTTAATATTATCTAATATTATCATCATTATTGATTTTTCAAATTTAAAGATACGAAAACTGAGACTCAAAGAGTTTAAGTGACTTACAAAGCCAGTCATTCACACTCAAGTAGCCTTTCTTCAATCAGTTATACTATATTGTTTCTCATACGGATGTTATGGAGCCTACATGCTCTGAAGTACTACGTGTGTGTCAGCCTGTACCTCATGGTGGGTGTGCTAATTGTACAGCGAGAGATTTAAAAACCTCTCAAAATTCTACCAAATGTTAATGAATTGAGAAGAGCTCGTAGGTAGACTGAGGGATTGTGAACCAATCTGTCTTGACATCACTGCTAAAACAGAATAAATAGCCATTGCCTTGTAGGTAAGAGTGCAATACAACTTCGTGAGGAGATATATCAATAGTTAGGATTCAGTCTAGCTAGGGCTTTACCTTGTTCACTTTGTTCATTCAAAGTTAGCTATAGACACCTTTTAAAAAGAATTAAATTACCTGGAGCTATTAGTTAACAAGATAGTTGGGAAAGAACATATAGGTACATAGAGTACATGGAGCAGAAAATTAGATCTCCATTATTATAGAGCTTATGAATTTAATTATACCTCTTAGTAAAGTGAACAAGAGATTATTTACATGGGTTTCTAGGTTGGTCACAGTCACGCTGTCCAAGAATAAAGCTTAGTTGTTTAAACTTGTCACTCACTGTTGTGAATAACCAAATCGTGTTATTGACTCTTAAAAGTTCTCTCATGCGGATTTTGAAAGGCAATTTAATCTTCCTTGTGAATGAACAGGGGCAAATTAGAGCATTAATTTCTATGCCACTTTGAACATTTCCTTTCTGAATACTAGGTTGGTATAAAGGGCAGAAGCCTGGCCTCTGGTCTTAAAGGTAATCTTAGATAGTGAAAATTGATACAAAAAGAACAGTTTTTCAGACTCAAGTAATTCAGCAAGAGCAACACACATGCACACACATGCACAACTACGACAAAATAGGCATGAATAGATTTATATGGTATTCAAAGACAACTTCTTTTTACAAAATGGTGAAATCTGCATGATGCCTTTTTCACAACTGTCATATCTTTCAACAATTCACAGCATATTTATAAACAGTGGCTCAACAAATTAAAAACATGCCTTTTGTCCCCTTTTATCTGGGATCTGTCACCAACTGAAATGAATCATCTCTGTATCTTAACTTGCAAATGGGGCTAAAAATAGGATAAAACTATTATGAGAATTAAATACGATAAAACATGCAGTGTTTAGAAGAGGGTGTGAAACTGGTAAAAAAAAATTTTAGCTCTTCCAATATCATTATTGTCTTGGAAAAAGTCTTGAAACATGCCAAAATAATTAGACCACCTTTAATAATGAGGGTAGAAGTTTAACTTCTTTTCCTAAGGCTTTTTTTTTTACATAGCCAGCATTCCTCCCCGCTTCCTTTTCCTCAACAGTGGCCATGTCCTTGAATTTCTATGAAAAAGCTTCAGAATAGGAGATCCAATGGCATTCTTTACAATATCCATTACAAGTAAACTTACTCTGTGACTACTTTCTGTTGCAGTTTTTATTGTCCATCTTCCTTCCTGCCTCACTGTAAAAAAGTGGGATAAAATAGAGGCATCAGTATTTTCAGTGAGATAGCCAAAGCTCCATTTCCCTTTTCTGTTCTATTAGGTCCCAAATGACAGTCGTCATGAACCCTGAGACCCATATGCAGCCTCCCTCTCCCAAAAGGTGCAGTGTCATGCTAAATGGGCCACAATGTGTGGGACATTTGATGTATAGTGTATCCAAAAAACAAGCAAATCTGGTGTACATTTGTGATTATCACAGTTTTAATCCCTTAAAGAAATAATTTCCGGGCCAAGAATTTTCCTGATCAAACAGAGAAATAACAGTGGCACAATGATTTTGATTAACAATTATCTTATTAAAGATAAACATGCAGCTTTTAAAACCTGATGGTGTTTTTTTTTTAATTTGACAACCGAAGGAATATATTATTTAACAGAATTAATGTCATAGCTTCTTTGAGCCTACTCAATACCACACATTTTCCCATTATGTGCCAATTAAATAAGATCAAAACAAAGATAATAACTTCCTCTGTGGGGAAAAATACAGAGACTTAAGTGATCCTTTTAAAATGCCATCGGCATTTTCATGCAGAATTATATGTCACTTAAATGGATACTTATAGAGTTCCATTTCATGATTGCTTTTTGAAAGCTTTGAAATGGAGCAATTTGGCATTTGCTAGTGCACTCTAAGAAAATACTTGCATAAAGTTTTATTACTGAACAGCAACTAGGAACACCAGAAATCTATTTCACCAGAAAACAGAGAGGAAAATAAACACGTGCATGAGTAATGAAAAGAGTGAATGATGATTAATTTTGTTATTCAAAAATATTCCCCAGTAGAAAAGTAGAAAAAAAAAATCAAGTAAAAAAGTGTTTGGTTTCAAGTTATTTAAGACCACTAACTAGGTTACAATAGCTAGGGTACAAAACAAACATAGGTAATTAAATGTAAACACCTCAACAGTTTATTTTTTAATTTGTGCATGCTAAGTTTGTTTTAAAATGCAAATATATTTCAATGTTACTGGTTCTCAGTAACACTAAGCTAACTTAAAAATGTGAGAGGCAAGCACCTTAATCAACCCTCTCCACTTTGGAGAAGATAACCAAGTGCAGAGAGAAGGAAGTTATAAAGCACAGGCCTTTGGCTTCAGTGGGTTGTTCCTTGTTGATACCTGAAAGGTAGGATTGGGTTCTGACTTCTCAGGTCTATGCCAGTGTACTTTGCTCTGTTAGCTGCACACACATGATTCACTTAAGCCAGGATCCCAAATGCATTTTCTGGATCCAGATAGGAACCTGGCAAATGAGTGTCTGGTCAGCACAAACTCCCTTTAACCACAATAAATACAATTGACCCAGAGGGGCCTCGCCAATAGCCTGTTCTGCAAGAAGCATTAATGTTTGTGTTCAGAAGAGATTATATGAAAAACTGGTGATTTTGCCTCCTGAATGTTTCTCAGATCCATCCACTTCTCCCCTCACCACCACTATTTTTCTATTCCAAAGCATTATAGTCTCCCTACTTAACAAGAAATAGCTTCCTAACAGATGCATCCACCTCCTTTCTGCACACACCCCCCCCCCCGACCCCATTGTTTCTTTACCCTATAGTTAAAATTGACCTTTTAGAATGCACACCTCATTATATCCAGGTCAGTCTGCCCTGCTCTCCTTCCATTTACCACCTCAACCTCCCACCTCCAGCATCTGTTTAAAACACCTCAGTTGTTTCCCACTGGTCTTACAGTAAAATGCAATAATTGTTAGTATTGCCTACACATAGATCTGGCCCCCCTATCTCATTGGCCTCATGTTGAAGTATCTTCTTTGCTCTACCTGTAAAGGGCTCTTTCAGTCTCTTGTACTTGCTGCAGACCTTCCCACCACAGAGACTTTTCACATGCTGCTCCATTTACCCAAAAGGCATCTCACCCTCGTTCCCCAGGTTACCTTCTCCTTCAACCTCATAACATCACTTTCTCACTGAAGCCTTCCCTGACCTCTATGAGTCAGCCACTCATCATAACACTTGTAACAGTGACAATTTTACACTTTTGTGTGATAATTTAATGAAGCTATTTGAGAGCAGTACAACCTCTAATAGATGGGCTATTTCAAATTTAACGGACTAGGCCTAGGTAAGAATAGAGAAAGGCTCGATCTGGTATAAAGAACTGATTTGCTGTCAGCAAATTAGCAACAGAATAAAATGAATGGAATTACATTCGCAAGGAGAGAGATGCGTGAAAACTCATCAAAAGATATAGGCTGGGGGCAGATGTGGATCAAATGGCCAGGCGTCCGTTTCCCATATGGAGGGACCTGTGTTCGATCCCCGGGACTTCCTGGCAAAAATAAAAAATATAGAAGGTGCGCTGGCACACAGTTGGCCCCGCGAACAGGTGAGCTGCCAGGCCCCGCCGAACCACGCGGCAAGATGATGACACAACAGGAGAGAGACACAAGGGAGAGCCAAGATGAGATGCATGGAAAAAACAGGAACTGAGGTGGCACACCTCTCTTCCACATCAGAGGTTCCCAGGATGGAATCCCAGTGAAGACAGGAGGAGAAGGATGAGAAGACAGGGCAGGAAACAGACACAGAGAATTGCCCAAAAAATGGACACAAAACAGCAAAAATGGGGGGGGGGTGTTAAATGGATAAAAAATAAATAAATATTTAAAAAAAAAATAGAAATAGGCTATTTGAAGAGGCTCTAGTTATGACATCTAAGTGGGAAAAGCACCTCAATATCCAGGTGGAAAGAGATTGCAATTTCAGTCTGGAGTTTGGACCTGTTTATTCAGACCACTAAGAAAAGTCCTGGCTTTTTAGAGCAAGAGCCAAGAAGTAAACAATTGCCGAGAAGTTAGAAAGTTTAGTCTTGCAAAATCTAGATGTATGTATGTGTTAAACCTGACAGTTGGACCTCCATTTATAAAGGACTCCAGTAAAAAGATTAAGACTACCCTGGGTACACAATCTAATCAAAGGCATCTAACTGAGTAATTTAATCAAAAGGTCCCGCTGACAATAGGTTTACACACACAATCCTTTAAGAACAGGATTTTTTGGGGGTCCACAAAAAACTTCAAACTGCTGCAGGCTGATATTGGAGAACTATAAAATAGAATTTGTCCCAGAATAATACCTACTGTAAAGAAGAATTGAGAATCTAAAAGAGACAGACTCAGTATGTATATGATGTGCTGATGGTCAATTTTGGAGTAGTCAGGGTACAATTGAGGAGTATGGGACAACTCCTGAGTATAACTCCTACCATCTGGAATTGCCTTTGGAACTTTAGTAGCAGATTCATCCAGTGCTAAATATAAGAAGCCTTCTGTTTGAGAATATCAAATTATATATCTTTCACCTATGTGGCAGTTTGATATTATTTATGGATTCCAAAAATAGATATTGGATTATGTTTGTAAACTGGTCTGTTCCTCTGGGCAGATTTGATTGTATTAGATTCAAAGGTTTCACTTTACTTGATTAAATTAAGATTGGGGCTTTGATTCGGCCATGTCAGTAGGATGTTGAGTCCCCAACCCCTTGGTGGGTGGACACTCACCCAGAAAAAGGACACAGAAGAGAAGAGAACTTAGTTTTGGACACTGGAGTTCCATGGAGAGAGCTAAGCCATTTGCCTGATAGTTGGCAGCTGCAGAGACCAGAGCCTCGAGCAGCTGAGCCCAGGAAACAGACAAGCCCTCCAAGTCTACAGCTGAGATTGGAAGAGGCTGGGCCCATGAAGCCTTAAGAGGAAGGCTGAAACCTTACAGATATCACCCACCATCTTGCTTCAACACGTGGCAAATGACTCTGGGTGAGAAAGTACCTCTTATGGTACCTTAAGTTGAACTCTTTAGGGCTTTGTGACTATAATCTTCTATCCCAAATAATTAGCCTTTATAAAAGTCGACAGAATTCTTGTACTTTGCATCAACACCCTTTGGCTGACTAATACAACCTGTTTTCAAGAAACTATATGATAATCATCCAAATTTCTTAGCAAATATGTGAAAAAACACAAAAACAATTAAGCTGTGCCTCTTTAGAATATCCCCTTTAATTAGCAATTCTGTCTAATGATTGTGAGAATCTAGGAATCAAGATTAATCTTTCTTATCCTTCTGGGCTATTCCTTGTATCTAATGTCCAGAATTTGCTTCTGACTGTCACTTAAATTGAGTTGTAAGACATAGTGATACATGGATAATCTTTCCAAATAAAGATTTAGTGAGTACTGATCTTTATGGAGTATGCCTCATCAGCACTGCCCTGCCCAGTCTAAAATGCTTTGAAAGAAGGGCCAAGCTGGCCAGTTGTGCTTGTTTCATTTTTTTCAAGGGCATTTGTGGTTATCTCCTCAATTCACAATCTTTTGACATTTTAGATTTCATAACACAGTCCCTCCAAACGTAAGAATTACTTCCTTAGACACCCCCTGAATTCTTTAAGCACAGTTTTTCTAAACATCTACTACACTGCCTCACTTATGCCAAGGATGCCATCTTGCCCCAGGCATTCAGCACTGGACCCAGCCTGACAGATGCAGGCCTGGCTAAAAATAGCAGCAACAAAGGCAGCCAGGGCTCCTCTGCTGCTCTGCGAATGCTTTTATATTCCCTCCCTCCCTCCCTCCCTCCCTCCCTCCCTCCCTTCTTTCCTTCCTTCCTTTCAATGGTGCAGTGAAGCTTTATTGCAAGTCTAAAAAGCGAGTTTCTTATAGGAAATACACAACTAAGTAGATATAGTACATAAGATGAAACTGTGTGCCATAGTGCTCTCCTATCCTGCTCTCCATAGTTTAAAAATACACACAAGCACATACATATACACACAAATATACACTGATATATACATATAAAATCCTAAGCAATGTAAATGCATTTTTCTGGTTCCCTAGACTGACAATTCTCAGCATGTATTCTGCACTCAGTCCAGGTTTACCTCATTACTCTTTTCCTCTACTGCAATGGCTCATTCTTCTGATGACATTTTGTACCTCAAGGGCCTGGCATATGGTAATTATTTAATAAATGTTGACTAAATTGATCAATGATTATAGATATAGATGTAGACATAGGCATAGACATAGTATCAGGAAAGGGTAGGTTGTATTACAGTAACAAATGACTCCAAATCTTCTTTTCTTTCTCATGTTTTATATTCATTAGGGTCAGCTGTGGCTCTGCTCATGTCACTTCTTTCATTTCATCAGACAGAACAAGTCACATGTAAAAGCCTGACATAAATGCACTGGGAAAGTATAACTTGCTTCCAGGCAAGGGCAGCAAACATTTGAAATTACAGGCTACCCCAATCCACTCCACAGTCAGAAATAGTCACTTCTCTTAAACATGCAACACACACTCCCACAGGAGATAACTCTACTTACCATGACATCAGGTTCAAAGTTAGGGGCTGGTGATGGTCTTTACGTTGGATCTGGAGACCTATAAACATGTTATCCACCCCCTGCATGTCCTACATGCAGTGGTTAAGTAGGATAAGCACAGCTACAATAAGGACTCACATTCAGAAGAGGGCAGATGGGAGCTATAGCAGTTTCTGGTTCATAAAATTCTAAATCCCATGGAGATGGTTTAGTAAGGGACCCCTAATCTCGGATCAGTCTCTGATTCCACCCTCTGGGAACAGCTCTACAGTTTCTTTTTCTCCATGGGACCTGATTTTGCCTTCTGGGAAGTCCTTCTTTTCCCAGTATCCTCCTTGGTTACATCTGAGGGGGCACTGGAGACCATGCCTTCATTAAGGGCTTTGTGCATTCTCAGCCTGCTTTCCACCCGTGGAAGTTTATTTTGGGGGCATTTGGGTTCTCTGTCAAATGTACCTTTTCAAATGCAGGCAATAGCAACCAAGACACACCCAATTTCTTGGCCTAAATCGACAAACTTATTAGGAGAACAATTTGCCCTTGAAGTTATTCAGGGAAATAATCTTATTAACTATTTCACTATTTCATAAAATGAATTGCTGTATGACCAAACTCAACGGTTCCTTGCTACCCACTGCCTGGCTTTGAAGCCATTGCCACATATTTTAGTTTTTCTATTTAGGCATGAATTCCTGTTAAGAGTCAGGGTGGACTAAGTTATACTATAGTGATAAACAGCCCTCAAATCTCCAAAATTCAATAACTAATAACTGCAAAGGTGAATTTATTATAGCTCCTGCTGTGTTTCCATTGTGTGTCAGCTAAGGCTGTGCTCCATGTCTCTGCGTTTACTTCAGAATGCATCTGATGGAAGAGCTCCTGTCTGGGCTGTTGCCACTCTCGTGGCAAAGGAGAAAGATAACATGTCAAATCATGTACTGGTTTTTAAAACCACTGTTGGGAAGTAAAAGATTTCATTGGCCAGAACAAGTTACATAACCATACTTACCAGGAAGTATAATATTTCCCCTGAGAGGAACAGTGAATATTTGAGAACAATAATACAATCTATGTCAATTATATGAGAATTTTTTCATAATATTTTTTTCTGCAATATTAAATGTAAATGTAATGTGAAAATCAAAGGGAAAATTAGAGTATGGACTCTGGAGTCAAATTACCTTCATATCTCTGCCCTGCCACATACTATAAGTAAATCACTTTATCTCTCAAGCTCAGATTTCTCTCTGTAAAATTAAGATAAAAATAAACCTCCTTATCAAGCTGTGTATAGGTGAAATGAGACAATGTATATATACTCTTAGGAGATGTCACAGTAAACGCTTAATAAATATGACCTTTCATTATTATTTGGTTTAGTATTGCTATTAGTATTATTAAAAATTGTTTTATACACACAGCTATTTTGTAAATTAATGATACTTATTCTCTCATTTATCTAAACTTGAATCAATGTGCAATTGTTAAGTAAAAGTAGTAAGAAGAAAATCCTAAAGTCAACAGGGATCCAAACAAAAGATGAAATATGGGAGAAGAATATTCATTAATACCCCTGAGACACAATCTGATCTTTACTATATATTTCTGATTGGCACATTTGAATTTCAATTAAAGTCTCTTTTACTCTTATCAATGAATTCTATTTTCACACATAGATGCACTCACACACACCTGCACACAGAACACAAGTCATTCAATTAAGCCATTATAGATATAATGCTTCCTAGGTAATGAGAAGGCACCAGATAGAGATATATTACACCAAGACTGATGAAAGACGAATTAATCATGTATCTAAAACTTATGCATTCCAGGATTTCATCTTTCTAAATCAGCCAAGATCACCACATTTGTGGAAAGACCTGTAGTGCTTAGAAACACAATGTTTTTTTTTTGTTGTTGTTGTTGTTTTTACCGGGAGGTACCAGGGATCGAACCCCGGTCTCTCCATATGGTAGACGGACGCCGAACCTCTTGAGCCACATCCGTTTCCCATAAACACAATGTTTTTAATTCCTTTTGTAAAACTTCCAACTATAGAAAAGACAATCTCAAACAATTTTTAAGATATAAGAAAGCAATAATATTTAGCCTGAAATTCTTTTCAGAGTCTACTCTAGGCTGACCAGCCTAGATTGATGACATCATGAAAGCCAACAGCCCGACAAATCCAAATGTCTGGACAATATTTTTCGGTGAAGCCATATGGATGCTCTAAAATTTAAAAAGACAGTAGCTGCATTAGCCAGATATATTTTGATGACAAGGAAATATATTTTAAACAAATCTTTCCTTTTAAACAATTGTTTAGGTAAGCATTAAGATTAATCTGGCTACTCTTTTGAAAATGTGGTTATTTTACTTCACATGTATACTATAACATTACAAAGTCTACTTATCTGTATAAGTTCAGAAAATGACCCAAACAAAAAAGCAAAACAAAACAAAACAAAAATAAACCACCATGCTTGATGAATTATTTGCTACACTGATCAAATGAACCAAACAGCTGCCAAATTCCCACTTCCCTCTGTATTACATAGATTCAACATTTTTCATTTTGAATAGCAGTTAAATTCTATATACGTAAAATCTTAGCAGTGGGTAGTTTTTTGTTTTGTTTTGAAGTACGTCTTACTTTTTTCTGGGCAAGTTCTTTTAGAGACCGAGCAAAAATAGCAGCATAATTACTCCACTCTACCTAGATAATAATAGCATCTTTCTTTCCCCTCCCCCCCCGAGATGGCTCCTTCGTCTATCTGTTTGTTGTTCCCGCTTGTTGTCTGCTTGCTGTCTGTTTGTTGTGTCTGCTCATTGTGTCTGAACATTGTGTTTGCTCGCTGTCTGCTCATTGTGTCTGCTTGTTGTGTCTGTTTGTCGTGTCTGCTGGTTGTCTGCATGTCTTCTTTTTTTCTTAAGGAGGCACCAGGAACCAAATCTGGGACCTCCCATTGGGAAATGGGTGCCCAAGTGCTTGAGCCACATCTGCTTCCCAATAGCATCTTTTAATATATGCACCACTTTTCCAAAATTGGTGAACTATGTAGATATTACAAGTAAATCTTCACAAGTAAAGAATAGATGTGCCTCATCCTCCTTTCAGTTTCATGCCATAAGTGGTCAGAAGCAACTGGTATAAAATGGGGAGGCAGCTGTTTCTCCAGATAAGTTGCCTTACCTACATGGACAGTATAACATAATAATTGAAGAAGCAGATTTTTTCTTATCTATTATATTTCAAAATTCTTATTTATTTTATTTTCATAATTTTATTTGGAGTAAAAGACCATAGTAGAGTATATTTAATAAATAATCACTTAAATTTAGAGCACATTTGAAGAATTTTTCACAGAATGATTTATTTCCTCAAGGATATAAGAAAACAAATCCCAACATCAACATATCAATCTTTATCCATCTATGTTATTATTCTACTTTATTAATGATTTTAATTTTCAAACTATGCATCCACATTTATTGGGAATCTATTACGTTCAAGTTATCAGGCAAAAAAAAAAAAAGTTGCTATCAGGCATTCAGTAAATAATTTTAAGGATGTAGAGACAATTCCTAAGTAAAGATTCCCCCAAGTTTATCTTTTGCAAGAATGCATTTCATTTTTTAAGAGTAAAATTAGTCATTCACTACATATTGAGTTGTCAAAAGCTTTTCTACATATCGAAGTTGTCAAAGGATTTTCCTAGTTCATTAAGTAAATGACTTACTTTTAATATTTTCTAGTTTTCTATGTACAAGTCTTTCACATCCTTGGTTAGATTTATTCTTAGATATTCTTTTAGTTGCTATTGTAAATGGAAGTTTTTTTTTCTTGATTTCCTCTTCAGATTATTCATGACTAATATTTAGAAATACTATTAAACAGTAGGAGTATTTGTTTTGTTTTGTTTTTTGAGGTACCGGGGACCAGGAATTGAACCTGGGACCTCGTATATGGGAAGCCGGTGCTCAAACACTGAGCCACCTTGGCTCCCCTGAGTGGTTTTTTTGTTTGTTTTGCTGGTTGTTTGTTTTTGTTTTTTCTAGGAGGCACAGGGAACCGAACCCAGGACCTCTTGTTCGGGAAGCAGGCACTCAACTGCTTGAGCCACATCTGCTCCAATTACTGATTTTTGAGTGTTGATCTTGTACTGTGCCATGTTGCTGAGTTCATTTATTAGTTCTAGTAGCTCTGTTGAAGATTTTTCAGGATATTCTCTATATAGGATCATGCAAATAGGGAAAGTTTTACTTCTTCCTTTCCAATTTAGATTCCCTTTATTTACTTTTTTTCATGCTCTGTCTAGAAGTTCCAGTACAATGTTGAATAACAGAGGTGACAGTGGGCTTCCTTGTCTTGTTCCTGATCTTAGAGGGAAAGCTTTCAGCCTTTCACCATTGAGTATGATATTAGTGGTGGGTTTTTCATATATGCCCTTTGTCAGGTGGAGAACACTTCCTTATATTTCTGTTTTGTATATGTTTTATACATGTTATGCTGGATTTTGTCAAATGTTTTTTTCTGCATCAATTGAGATGCCTGGGTTTTTTTTTTTTTCCTTTGTTCTATTAATGGGGTGTATTACCTTAATTGATTTTCTTATGTTGAACCACCCTTGTATATCAGGGATAAATCTCACTTGATCACTATTAATGAGCTGTTGGATTAGGTTTGCAAGCATTTTGTTGAAATTTTTGCATCCATATTATATGGGATATTGGTCTGCAATTTTCTTTTCTTGTGATATTTTTATCTGGCTTATGTATTAGGGTAATGTTGACCTCAAAGAATGAGTTAGGGAATGTTCCCTCTTGTTTAATATTTGGAAAAATTTGAACTGTATTTGAGTTAATTCTTTACAGAATGTTTGGTAAAGTTCCTCTGTGAAACCATCTAATCCTGGGCTTTTCTTTGTTGGGAGATTTTTAATTATCGAATCAATCTCCTTACTGGTTATTGGTCTGTTGAGATCTTTTATTTCTTCTTGAGTCAGTGTAGGTGGTTTGTGCGTTTCTAGGAATTTGTCCATTGTTGGCATGCAGCTGTTCATAGCATGCTTTTATAGTTCTTCCCACCTCCCTCCCCCATGGGGTTCATAGTATTCCCTTTCATTTCTGATTTTAGTTATCTGCATCCTCTCTATATTTTTCTCTTTGTCAGTTTAGCTACAGGTTTGTTGATTTTATTGATCTTTACAATCGCTGATTGTCTCTATTGTTTTGTTATTCTCTATTTAATTTATTCGGCTCTAATCTTTGTTTTTTCCTTCCTTCTGCTGGCTTTGGGTTTAGTTTTGCTCTTCTTTTCCTAGATCCTCCACTTTTGAGATTAGGTTTCCAATGGAGATCTTTCTTCTTTTTTAATGTAAAGATTTATAGCTAAAAATTTACCTCTTGGTACTTCCTTTGCTGCATCCCATAAGTTTTGGTGAGCTGTGTTTTCATTTTTATTTATTTCAATATATTTCTTAATTTCCCTTGTGATTTCTTCTTTGGCCCATTGGTTGTTTAAGAGTA
Source organism: Tolypeutes matacus (assembly GCA_026826555.1). Classification (NCBI taxonomy): domain Eukaryota; kingdom Metazoa; phylum Chordata; class Mammalia; order Cingulata; family Chlamyphoridae; genus Tolypeutes; species Tolypeutes matacus. The sequence goes on along the minus strand of JAKSZT010054487.1, from coordinate 33,629,622 downwards.
TGTTGTTTAATTTCTACGTATTTGTGAATTTTCTCTTTCTTTCTTTGTTATCAATTACTAGTTTCATTGTGGTCAGAGAAGTTACATTATATGATTACAATATTTTTAATTTATTGAGACTTGTTTTGTGACTTAACATATGGTCTATGGTGGAGAATGATCCACGTGCACTTGAGAAGAAGGAGTATTCTGTTGTTGGATACAGTGTTCTATATATGTCTTTTAGGTCTAGTTGTTTTAGAGTATTGTTTAAGTCTTCTTTTTCCTTCTTGATCTCCTGTCTAGATGTTCTATTCATTATTGAAAGCGGTATATTAAAGTTTCCTACTATTAACTGGCCATATTGCCTGTCAAATTTCTCAGTATTTGCTTCATATATTTTGGGGCTCTGCCATTAGTTGCATTCATATTTTAATTGTTACATCTTCTTGTTGAATTGACCCCTTTATCAGTATATAGAAATCTTCTCTGTCCCTCATAAAAGTTTTTGCCTTAAAATCTATTTATCTGATATTAGTCTAGCCACCCAAGTTCTCTTTTGGTTGCTAAAGCATGGTATATATTTTTTCTGTCCTTTCACTTTCATTTTACTTATGTCTTTGAGTTCAAAGTAAGTCTCCTATAAACAGCATTTAATTGGGACATGCTTTTTTAATCCATTCTGTCAATCTCTAACTTTTGATTGGAAAGTATAGTCCATTTTTATATAAAGTAACAAGTGACAATGAAAGATTTTCTTCTGCCATTTTGCTATTTTGTCTTTGTGAGTATTATACCATTTTTGTCCCCCAATTCTTCCATTAATACCTACTTTCATATTTATTAGATTTTTAAAAAATTGTACCAGCTTGAGTCTTTTCTCATTTCTATTTAGATGTATTTTCATTGTGGCTATATTGGACTAAAAATAACATCCTTAAAACTGTAACAATCATATTTGATTTGCTAACAATTTAACTTCAGTAGCATACATATACACTGTTCCTATACTACTCTGTATTCCCACCTTTTTTGTTGTATTGTTAGATTATATTTTTATATATTGTATATCCAAAACTATAGGTTTAGCATTACTTTTTATGCAGCTGCATTTTAGAAACTGTGGAGTTATATACCAAAAAATACAATACATTCATACTGGTATTTAGAATTATCCATATGGTTACCTTTACAGGAGGTGTTGATTTCTTTATACCACTTTGATCCACTGTCTAGTATCCTTTCCTTTCAGTCTGAACAACTCCCTTTAGCATTGTTTTTAGTGCCAATCTAGTGGTAATGAACTCCTTCAGCTTTTGTTTATCTTGAAATGTCTTAACCTCTCCCTCATTTTTGAAAGACAGTCTCACCAGATATGAGGTTTGTGGTTGGCAATTGTTTTCTTTTGGCACTTTAAATATTTCATCCCACTGCCTTCTTGCCACCATGGTTTCTGATGAGAAATAGGCACTTAATCTTATTGGGATTCCTTGTATATAATTTGTTGCTTTTCTCTTGCAGTTTTCAAAACTCTGTCCTTGTCCTGGGCATTGGACAGTTTGATTTCTATGTGTCTGGGCATGGTTCTCTTTGAGTTTATCTGTTGGTGTTAGTTGGATTTCTTGAACGTGCATATTCATGTTTTTTATTAAATTTTGTTAGTTTTATGCTATTATTTCTTTGAATATTCCTTCTGCCCCTTTCTCTCTTTCTTCTCCCTCTGGGACTCCTGTAACGTGTATATTGGTATGTTTTATGATGTCCCACAAGTCTCTTAGGCTTTGTTCACTTTTTTCATTCTTTTTTCTTTCTGCTCCTTAGACAGAATCATTTCAATTGTCTCATCTTGAATATCACTGATTTATTCCCTTCTGCCTTATGGAATTTTTCTTGTCAGTTATTGCAGTCTTGAACTCCAATATTTCTGTTTGGTTCTTTGTTCATTCATTTGTCATTGTTTTCTACATGCCATTCTTTTAGATCTTTCTCTTTGATTTCTTTTATGTCCCTTGAGCATATTGAGGATCTTTTTTCTTTTTCAAAAGTCTTTTTAAAGTATGTCTGGTCCTCTTTGTTGATGGTTTCTGGATTTTTATTTTATTCCTTTGGATGCACCACCATTTCCTGTTTCTTTGTTTGTCTTTTAAATATTTTACAGTACTAGCTCTGGGATTTAGTCTCTGAGCTGTCTATTCTTTAGGTTTTTATCCAACTAGTTATATGACAAAGATTTCCTTGAATGCCAGAAGCTAACAAAAATGAATAAACCAAAACAAAATGTACCTTTAACAGACTTTGCAAATTGGCTGTGCTTTGGCTGGTTTCCTTCAGAGCTTAGTCCTCCAATTAAGAAGATCAGCCTGAAAGGGAATGCAAAGTGCAGGGTCCTCTTGTCTTATCTGAGCTGTGGCTGGAGCTGTGGAGCCTACTTTTCTTCCAGTGTTTGTGCTTGTTTGTGGTCTTAGGAATTCCCCAGTTTCCAGGAGTTTGAATGCCCCCTCTATTCTCTTTGAAATAAACTTTCATTGATCCTGTGTACTCTATTAATGCAGGTAGTCCTTTGCTCCAGGCTGTTCAATTTAACTGTTTCTTAAGCTGCTCTAGCTATCTGCAAGCTGCTTCTCTGCCTTCAGGGCAATTTGGGGATAACCAGCCTGAAACAAGTTTCTGGGTTCTTTAGGCTTCCACTAGACAGTATGCGCATAGGTGTTACTCTGCTTCCCCTAGAACGAAGCCAGGGGCCCTCAATGGGAGCACAAACAGGCTTTATACAGCACTGGGGAGAGGTTTAGGAAGAGGTTAGCAAAGGCACCACTGTTTTTCAGGCTGTCTTTTCTTGATTCGGTAATTACCCAATTACCCTTTAACAGTTTTTGCTAGTTTTTCAAAGATTCTGTGGAGAGATGATACCTTGGATCATCTTAGCCACAATTTTAGTTGACAAGTATTATATTTTATTTTGCTTTTACTTACTCCTTCTTTCCCCCTAACTAAATCCAATCTATTTTCTAACCCATGGAATTTTTCACATATAATATTCAAACTATATGAATGTGGTCATTAATAGGATACAGAAAACTTTTGTTGGACTCACAACAAAGTCCCTGAGAACTTGGATTAGAAGAGTTAAAATAATTTGCTAAGTGTTCCTGAAAAGCTATTTGGCTACCACAGAAATTTTTTTGCTGTCTGAATAGACATTAAGTGTTTTCAAGCAAGAGCCAGGGCTTGCTTTCTATTTTGTACTGTTTCTATAGTTATGAAATATGTTGGGAAAAAGTTAATGAAAAGATAATCACTCTTGTAAACTGGTTGGTGCAGATGGGTTGACAAATAAGAGAACTGAAGTCTCAAGGAGAAGAGTACTTGGACAACCTCTTATTCAATGATAAAAGAGGTACTGCAAATTATTGTCATGAAATCTTAGACCCAACAACATTTTTTTTTATCCTGAAAAAAATGTTTCTTGATACTGCCTTTCTATTTCTGTCTAGTACTCTTTCCCTGTGCCTCTTGCCTTCTGTGGTTCTCCTTTTCTCTAGCCTAGAGGGACACAAGTATCTTGCAAACTCATTCAAAATCTCCTTCTCATGTGTTTGTACATTTTTGTATGTTAATTTATGAATGATTTTTTCAGTAAAAAATACATATTCAAGAAAAAAAAAAATCTCCTTCCCTTCCTTCTTGATTCCAATCACTCAAAAATTTCAACATATAACAATTTAAGAAGGAAAAAACAAGGAAAAGCCAAATATATTCAGCCTAATGTAGCTTCTCTGATTTCCAGATTAAGATATTTTGACATTCAAATTTTCTTGAGCTCATTTCTGATTTACTCTCCTGGATGGAAGATCTACAATGTCATTTTTTTCTCCTTGGCCCCTAATAGCTGGGGACGTGATTCAGACAGGAATCTGAACTGCCCTTGAGCATAAAACATACTAAGGTTTTCAAAAATATAGTTCATTAAACCAGTGCAAACTGATAGTATTTGATTTGCTTTCAGATATATAGACTAAAAAATAATAATTAAAAAAATCCAAAATTACAAATTTTATTCTCTTTCCAATGAGAACCAGAAAAGGACAGGTAATAGAAACATGAAATTCAAGTTAAACCTGATGATCTATCACTCACTACTCATTCTTAAGAACATGTGCAATTATCTTTTTTTGGAGGTGTGGGATTTTAAATCTCCACACCTTTCTCGAATAAAAACAGTGCCTAAAGCATGCAATTTCAAACTATTTTGATTGTAGCATTATGATTTCTTGATATTCTACCTCCCCAATGTACTTTATGACACAAAATTTCCATGCAAATAAATCAATTAACTCAATTTTAAGACTTGGGCACACTGCCACCAGAAGTAACTAGATTAAATCATTCACCAAGGGGCAAAAAAGAGGCTCTATAATGTCCCAAACTTATAAATGACAAATTTAAACCTACGTATTTTTACTAAACACAGATTGGTTATTAAGTATCCTACCTTCATTTGTTCATTCAAATAGCATCATAAGTTTAATAATCAAGTTGCTTATATCTTCAAGCACTGATCCAAGTACCAAAGTAAATAAACATAATGATGAAAACTAGATCTCTATTAATTTCCAACTCCCTTTACAGCTAAAACTATTTTTCTTTATCCTTAAAATAAACCAAAGTTCCAAATTTAGGAGTATCCCATACAATAGTGTCAATGTTTTAGTTTGGTATTTAACAACTAGATAACATTGTACTAATTCCAATATAAATATTTTCCTCAGAGCTCTTCCTCTATGATCCTCTTACTTCATTTTACTCTTTAAAAATTTTTTTAAAAATACTTATTTTGTAAAATCTATAGAAAAAAATCTACCTCTTTTTTGTGTGTGTGTGATTGTATAGAATTCCATAATTCTATTACCTGGCTCACTTTGTTTGTTTAACCTTTTTCTTATGGATTGGCATGTAATGTGTCTGGAATTTTTTACTAATCATAAAAGCAATGAATTTCCTTATACAAATATATATATACACATATATATTTGAGTATTTCAAAATTATCCTTTAAAGAAATTACACTAGGTATCAATGTTACATGCTAAAAATTAGCAGGCAAGGGAAAAGAATTAAGCATTTATCCTGGTATTTTTGTATGAATTATATTTCTAAATAACCAAATAACACTAATTGGTAAGGGGAAAGTTCTTCATTATAGAAGAATTCCAGCTTAATAAATATTGAAGAGAAATTAGAATTGAAAATCATCATCTTGCAATCTCTAAGTAATTAATTCAGAGGAAAAATACCAACAGATACAATTGTTAAGTAAAATATTGATAGGGATCTTTCCAAAGGAGGGATCAGGGGTTATCTTCTAAATCCACTAATCAACCTCAGCATCTCTAAACAGGGGGAAAAGAACACTGCATGTTTCTGAATGTGAAGCATTATAAAGTCTACAGTACTGCATATGAAGGATTCTTACCAAAGAGATAAACTAAAGTCTAAACAAGAGAATTTATGGGAAATATGAAGGACAAATAGAAATTGTGGGACATTCTATGCACAATTGATTTGGTTTCTTCAACATAGCAATAACATGGGCAAAAAAAGAAGAAGGAGTTTAGGACAGCCTTAGATAAAAGAGACTTAAGAAACTTAAAACAGACCTGAGAGACTAGTCCCCTGATTCTAGCAAATTAAATATAAAAGACTTTTTCAGATAATCAGGGAAATCTATATGTGAGCTGAGTGTTAGATGATACCAAGGAATTATTGTGATATTTGTTAGGTGTTATTTACGGAGCTCATTGTACTACTCTCTATATATACATATTTGAAATTTATCAGTTAAAAAACTTTTAAATAAAAAGAAAAGTTTACACTATATTAAAATTTTATATTCACTGTTTGAAGGTGCCCATTTCTTTTCACCTTCAACAAAACTATTAAATTTTTTGAATCTGACAAATGAAAATAGCATATCCTTATTGTTTTAATTTGAATTTAAATTTTTTTGTTAGTGAAGTTGAGCATCTTCCGTGCATTTATTTTACATTTGTGTTTCTTCTTTCATGATTTCTGTTTATATTATTTGCCACTTGTAAAATTGAGAGGTTTGTTTTTTCCAGCTATGGATATTGAGGCTAAGTATCACCCAGCTAGTCAGTGTCAGAGCCTGGCTTTCAATTATCCTCATCAGCCTTTCAATGTACCATATGGCCTCTATACTCCCTGCTTTGCAACAAGAGTTGTTTTCTTCTTTTGAACCTTTTCCTCACAAGGATGAAGTTGATATTATTTAATATCTATATCCTGCCTGCCATAGTCCATACATATTTAATTTCAACATGACTTTTTTTGTCTAGTACCTGATGGGTATCGGTAACCCCACTAAACCTTATTACATAGATAATCTGTGCTCAAGTGTAATATTTCTCAAGGCTTTCTTCCCTGATTATAACTGCAGGACTCTACATGAAAACCACTTAACTAAAGCTATTCATAGATATAAAATTCTGCCAAATGAAATAATACTTCTATTTTCATTTTTATTTTATTAGGTTGCATAAAGTTCCTCTTAGCCTAATACCATGGTATCTTCCCAAAAGTGAATATTCTGTCCTCATACTGCTTCTCTATATGGCTATATTCTTTTTTTTTTTTAACGGGAGGTCCTGGGGATCGAACCCGGGTCCCTCCATATGGGAGATGGACACCCAACCAGTTGAGCCACATCTGACCCCTGCTTCTCTATAAAGTAGCCCATAAACTTGCTTAATATTAGTGGAACACTAAAAGTAGGGAGTTAAAGAATCTAAGATGGATCGAAAGTCTTTTATTGTAATTAACTATAATTAGTTGAGAAAAGAATTTTTATAATTATCTCGAATTGCTTCTTGAGGCAGGTTTTCCCTCATAACTCATTAACTGAAGACTATCTGAAGTCAGTCTTGGCTATTGCCTGTTTAAACAAATATGGGCCTTACCCTCTTGTTTTCAATTTAAGAATTATTTCTGGAAAGCAAAGAAAATGCCTGACTAGCAGTAGGTAGTAAGTCAAGAAGAATACCAATGAGCTACTTATAAAACCTATAAATCCTGCGTTAGTAAAAAAGAAAATAATAAAGGCACATCTTTGCCATTGGTGTCTAGGTCTAATAATCATGATCAAAATATTTGATATAATTTCTAATATTATGCCTCAGATTAGAGAAAAATCAGAGGCTTATGTAGCTCTACATGTTTGGAAGCCCTATTTTTTTCTCCACTCACCAGCCCTCAGACAATGTTTAGGTCCCTTTCTTTACCTTTCTCCTGCTGAGATCCCTTCAGCTGTAACCCTCCTGACTTGCAAAATTTGATTGGATTTACCATCCCTTGGGTCATGCCTCACTTGTACTAATTTTAACTGACTCATTAAGCTGAGTTGACTACTGTATATATCAGAACTCTACCAACCCCTAAAATCAGTCATTCCATTCTAAAATCCTCACCTCAGTGGAAACAGGTGGGAATGTTTCAGACAAAGACCAACAGGACTCAGTAAATGCTAATGTTTGTTCTGACTCATGATCTACCATCTTTGCTGAAATTCCTGAAGTCTGATTCTCTCTGGATGGATTTAAAATGAAACATTACATTTCTTCAAAATATGACACTCACCTTGCTAAATTATTTGCCTGTTATATTGTTCAAGGTTCATTCAAACTTTATCATAGCTTCCTTCTAAATAAATGAAAGTTTAAACCATTTTATCCAATATTAACATCGAGAAGCAAATCATTTTAGGCATAAACTCTAGTCTTGGTGATGGTTACATAGCCTTCATTTCATGGAGACATTGACAGAAAACATAAGTGTATGGCTTTTACTGAATTATCACCATTCTTTAGTATATGGAGCTATGGTGGGTTATGCTTTTGAACTTAATATGGATCAGAGTTGATACTGTTGTGGTTCCAGTATCCATTCTCCACTTTTTTCTTACTAAAAGAATCTGTATATTTGGGGGAGAGATGCAATATTTACAGATTTTAAAATACTACATTTCCCCAGGCCCTTTGTTAATAGAGTAACAGTTTTAGTTTGCTAAAAGTTGCTGGGAGCAATATACCAGAAATGTGCTGGCTTTTATAAGGTAATTTATTAAGTTAAAAACTTATAGTTCTGAGGCTGTGAAAATATCCAAAGATACTGTCTCACCAAAGGTCAGCTGCTGGCAATCCTGGACTCCTTCCATGTGGCAAGGTACATGGGGGCATCTGCTTGTCTGATTCTCTGCCTTCTCCTCTGGACTTACTTTCTCCCCAAGCTCAGCTGTGGACAATCAGGCATATGGCTAGTTCTCCCCTCTCCTCCAGGGCTCCTCTCTTTGAACCTTTCAGGGACCATTTTCTGTGCCTCTGTGCTCTGCTGATTCCAGCCTCCAGGACCTCTCCCTTCACCTCTTTGGGTTTTTCTGTCTCTATTGCCTTTTTCTGTGTATCTGCTACTTTTAGTCCTCCATTTATAAAGGATTCCAGCAAGAGGACCAAGATCCACCCTGGGTTATACTTCACTGAAGTAATCCAATCAAAGGCTCCCCAAATGAATCCAATCCAATCAAAGGGTCCCATACCCACAGGAATGGATTAGCTCCAAAAACATGATATTTTTTTGTGATACTGTCACAGTAACCAGCTAAATATAAGTCAATGTTTTTGGGTGGGGCTTTAAGAAAATATCTTCAAAGGGGTTTGACTAAGGTGGAAGTCACACTTTTTCCCCTTTTCTTCTTTAATCCATTTTCTTCTGAGATGTTATGTCTAGAGCTGCAGTGATTACCTTGTCAGCATGAAACTAGCTTGAAGCGGTATGCTGAGAATGACAAGGCAAAAGGATAGGAGCAACCAGAGACAATGCTGGTATTGTGGAGCCTCAAACCATTCTAGGAGTGCCTCAGTATGTGCTTTACCATGATGGAAAAAAAGCCTTTCTTTTGGTAAATTATTTTAAAATCCTAGCTATTAAATATAATTCCTAATTGAAAACTTGCTTTAGCAAAATACCCGTGTTCTAATAACATGTCCAGAATCAGTCATCTGTGATGGCCTCTTGACAGACCATGAAACCATTTTAAGTGATATAAAACTAGGATATATTTTGGGCTCATTTTATCTAAATTTATATCTTGATGATTGATTTAGTTTGAGAAATGCTGCCAAAGCAATATACCAGAAATGAGCTGGCTTTTACAGTGGGGATTTATTAACTTATGAGCTTACAGTTCTGAGGCCATGAAAGTGTCCAAATCAAGGAATCATCAGCTATGCTTTTTCACTGAGCCATACTTATCGGTGATCAGGCACATGGCAGGGCACAAAGGTGGTGTCTACTCATCTCTTCCCTCTCATTCAGGCCTCATTGCTTTCAGTTTCTGGCTTCTGTGGATCCTCTCAGCTTCTAGGAGTTTTTCTCTCTGTCTCTGCAGTTTTTTTCTGTATCTGCAACTTTTTATTCCTCCATTTATAAAGGACTCCATGTAATCTAATCTAAGGCCCTTACTGAAGTAATTCAATCAAAAGGTCCCACCTACAATAGGTTTATATGCACCGGAATGGATTAACTATAAGAACAGGATATTCTGGCATACATTAAAAAAAATACATTCATTTCATCACAATATTTCAAAAAGCCTTAAATCATTTTAGCAATGTTATTAAATACAATCTCATCAAAATCAGTTATAAGCATGTCTGTCTTGGGGCAAAATTCCCCTCTGGCTGTAGACCTGTGAAACTTAGAAAACAAGTTATCTGCTTCCAATATACAAAGAATATGACATGATGGGGGTCACCACTCAACAGCTAGTAAGAAGTTCATCTGGGACGGTTAGCAGAAATCTTACCAGCTAAATAGAGAAAGCCTATCCACCAGGACAAAGAGGTAGGATCACAACGCTGTTTGAAACCCTGAATCTACATATGCAGCTAAACTTCTTAATTATATAAGCTAGAAAAGAAATCCATACTTGTATTATTATTATTTTATATTATTTTGCTTCAAAATTTTTGCTTGTTAATTTGATTTTGCTTCTGTTGTGTGCAACAATGAGAACCTAAAATAATAAATGTCAATTCCTTGCAAAAGCTTGGGTTATGATAATGTGGAAAGAAAGTTTATACCTTGTTAGTATGTTAGATGCTATCATGAATGTTCTCTTTTTTAACATTATGGAATTGTTCATTAAAAGGATTTGAAAGACTTTATTAAAAGCTTCAAGAAAATAATATATTAGAATAGTTAATAAATCCTTGATGCTTGGTTGTTTCACTAGGTGACAGGAATGTGAAAGCCTTTGAAGGAATTATCATAATGTATTAACTAATTTTTAAAATACTTATTGAGTATCTGTTATGTCCCAAGCATGGTGCTACATACTAGGAATAAATTTGTGAACAAAATGGACTTAGTCTGTGTACTCATAGAGGCAATATTTTAGAGTATTAATAATAGACCGTGTATTAACCAGGTATTAACAAAGAGTGAATGTATCCATCAGTGCTCAGTTGCAGAGAACAGAATTCATACACCTGGCTCAAACAGAACAAAATATTGACAATAGAGCTTAAAATAACCAGATATTAAAATGGAGTGAATGTGTCCGTTAATGTTCAGTTGCAAAAAAAGTTTTAAGGATATCTTTTACAGGTATTAAATGGCTTTCAGAATCATTCAGAGGACTTAAGAAGGACACTTCAGGTTCATCTTTCAGATACTCTTGCATGTTCATGCAGAACTGGGCAGCTGCAATGCCAGAACCTTCACTGCCATAATAAGGAACCTGCCACAACCATGTATTGCTGTGATCAGGAAGCTACTACAGTCAGAAAGCAGCTGCTACTTCAGCCAGCTCCAGACCGTGCAATGGCTGCTGCCTTCCATAACAGAAAATGGATACCCCACACCCTGCCACTCTACCTCCATGAATTGCATGGGGCCTTACTCCACTGCTAATGTTGCAGAGGGAAACCAAATGCTGCTACAAGCAGTAGAAAGAGAAGCAGAAGCAAGGAAGCATGGTTCCTACTTTACTCTGTCTTCCAAAGGGAATATAACTGACTAGCAGAACTATAGAAAACCCATTATTAAGAGTTACTTAATAATGTAATTTTAGCTTTTCAGCCTCTGCTGCATAGGGAGGTCCAGGAGAAGGTTAGGCTGGAGATATATATATATATATATATATATATATATATATA
>JAKSZT010054487.1:33577306-33618312 GCA_026826555.1 Tolypeutes matacus | reverse complement strand
GGCTGGTTTGCCTTCACCAGGAGGCCCCGGGAATCGAACCTGGGGCCTCCTATATGGTAAACGGAAGCCCTATCAACTGAGCCACATTCACTTCCCATTAGGCTGGATATTGAGTGCAAACACTTCACACCCACACCACCACCATTTGTCTATAAATTGGGAGGATAAAAACATGGTTTTTAAAAGTCATGTTGTAGAAAGCTTCCTTGGTATTGAGAACATCGTTGCATGTCAGCTTTGGAAGCTATTGATGCTTTAAAAAACCAGAGTGATAGTTTTCTGTTCTCCACAGTTTATTTTTTATAGAAGAAGTATGTGGTTTCTAGTTTTTTATTTTTAATTGGTATGATAGACACTCAGCTCAATGCAAGACTTCAAGGACCAAAGACTGCTGCTGATTTGTTACTTTTTTTTACTTAGGCCAAATAATTAAAGTAGATTGATATAGAAAAGGATCTAAAGCAATTAGAAACAACTCACCAACATAATTGTACACACATAAAATCATGAAAAGATGAAGGTAAAAATGTAAAACTAGCCTCAAATTTGATAACAATGTTATCATAAAATGGTATGACATGAATAGAACTTTTTCAGAAGTACATTTTTTTTGACAATTACATCCGTATACCTATAGCAGTAAAATTTTCCTCCAAATTAAAGCAAATTAGGGAACACCATTGTTTTGAAGAATAGTTACTCTGCCTAGAAGCTGAAGCAGTTGAAAAATTAGTTATACTAGTGCAAAACCACAGTAGAAAACATGCCAAATTTCGTGGTTTTCTGGATTGTTTTTGTTTGACATTTTTTTAATGTGAGAAAATCACCTAAAAACTACTAACAGTCTCTATTTCCAGAGTTGTAAGAATTAAATCACTTTTTCTTATATTTTGCTGAGTGATAGTAAACAAATGATCCTTTTAATTACAAAATAAATTAAAAGGTAACTTTTTTCAGCTTTACAAGGATCTGGGATATAAATGTTGATAGTGAGTGAAATTAGGTATATTCAACAAGGATTTATTTAAATCTTTGGCTTTATTTGGGGGTCAAAGAGCCATTTCAGAGAAGATGCATGAACCCCAAAAGCTTTCCTTTAAGGTTTGAGCTTGGACTAGTGTGCCTCTGCCAGAGGCAGTTGGTTAGCAGGATTAGCAGGGATCCCCAAGAAATTTATCACAAGAGTCTTGTCTGGACTGATGAGCTGTGTTCAATATCAAGGCCTTGGTTGTCAGAGAGGAGGACTGGAGAGCAGTGTAGCTGCACTTGACTTAGCAGGCATTAATATAATTAAAAACAATACCACTTGAGCATTTCAATCCAGTTTTGCATGAAATATCATAGTTCAAGTGCTTCATTGGAGATAGAGAATCTCTTTGTATATGGAGAAAGTATTGCTACCTTAGAGGAAGGCCTTGGCTAGTGGAATGATCATACTTTCTTGTGTCTTGTTCATTGCATCTATAGAATTGAACCCTTATATCCAAGTAAGAACTTTGGAAAGAAACAATATGGAATTGCATTCCTCAGAGAGATGCTTGGACCACATTGTAAACCACTAAAATAAAATTCTCAAGAGGTATGGCTTACAGGTCAGTATTTTCAAAGCTCCCCAGGTGCAGTCAAGGTTAAAAAACCACTGGGTTAGACCATTACAAACTGACAGCATCACATTCTTTTCTTCCTTATCTTTTTTTCCCTACCTGCCTCAAATCTTTGTCAGGTGCTGGCTGAATGGGCATCCTCAATGAATAGGCACTAAGAACTCAGCTTCTTTTATTCTATGTTTATATTCATTTACTTTTTCATTCAACATTCAATACATGTTATGAACACTTATCCTATACCCTCAACTAGGTGCTTAAAATAGACAACTGGAATATAAACTCTTGGCCTCCATGAACCAAGGAGGTTGCTTCCACCTACCCCCAGTACAAGATGGAACCACATATCTATTTAGTCATCTCTCTTAACAGATCAAGTCAGTTATACTGTATGCAATTCAAAATGAAGAAATCAATTGATATAAAGCTTATTCCCAAATGCTTTTTCTTCAAGAAATATAACTAATTTCTCATGAGAGTTTCAGAATTTCCTGTGCTCAGTAAAGTTTGGAATAACTTGAACTCATATGACCCTTGTAGTCCAGTGTATTCTCATCCTGTCTATCTTAAACCAGCATAAGCAGAAAGACAAACATAAAAGCAAAAGGGTGCTTATTCATAAGCATTAGTTCCAATCTGAAGAAATATTGTGGGTAAATTTCTTTAATCAAAAGCAGCTCATTGATCTTTGTTAGGTAGCTAGATTATATTAATTATGTTTAGGGCTTTAAAAGGGTGAAAAACTATTTCTGAACTTTTGATTTGGTGACTATTGTTTGCAGGTGATTTTAAAAATGTATTTTTAAAAGCGCCACTAAGGACAGTTTCTCTGGTTTCCATAGTGATATTCAAAAGAAGTGTAGGTGCAATCAAAGAGAATGACTGCATTAATAGGTGGTTTAGCATTTCTGTTGAATATGAAGTTTGCCCAATATTTTAAAATAATTGTGCTATTTTTAAAATCCTCATTCCTTAATGGATACATTTAACATCAGCTGTCTTTATGAAATGAGTAATAAAGCCCACTTTGCAGTTTCAAAGACACTGAAAGATATTCTGGTCATGCCTTGTTTTTATAAAGATCATGAGGATAATTACTTCAGGTAATTACTCAGATAGCACTTTTTAAATAACTGTGTGCAATGTGATACAATGAAAGAGGGTGGGAATATATGTGAACAGGTACAAAATAAGAAGCTTTTTGCCCTCAAGGAATTTATAGTCATTTTCAATCTATTGATGGCATCTAGCCAGTGGTTCTGTTTGGAAGTTAATTTCCGGTGGTAACAATCATAGTCAACATTTATGTAACCCATGAAACCATAGTGGAATAAAAAAACAAAAACAAAAACAAAAAAATCTTGAAATAGCTTACAAAAAGTCCTCTTGATGTTCTTTTTCTCTACCTATGTATTATTTGAAATTGACTCACCAAGGAGCTAGACAATTGTTGGGCCTAATGATTTATTATTGAATCATTTCAGGAGCAAACAGAATCAACACCATACCTTGTGGCATTTATTCCTCAAACAACTCTTTTCCCCAGATATGCTCCTGGGATTCTCATGAATTACATGAACAATGGTTTTGAGGAGGAAAAAAGACCAAAAAGCAAACAAACAAACAAAAAAAACAACCAAAAAAAAAACCCAAAACCCAGACAAACCTGTCAAACTATCTCTACTAGCCAACTGTGAGAAGAAGAAACATTAGCAAATTAGCAGAAAGCTCTAGTTCAAGTTTGTAGGTAGGAACCTCCAAAGTGCATTGGATGTGTGTTGATGGAAATATTTTAGGGTTCTAGTTTGAGCGTTTAGTTACAAAATGAGCTCAGGGAGGATTAGGACTGGAGAATAAGCATTGTTCTCAAGGAGTCTGTGTGTGTGTGTGTGTGAGTGTGTATTCAGCTGAACATCAACTGAATGCATGTGTGCTTTCACTGTGTTTGGCATTGCAGAGAGGAAAAACAGACATGATCTCCAGTTTCATCTCTTGGAGTTAAAGACCTAAACCTAACACTGCAAAAGTGCAGATGTAATAGGTGTTTCAATGGGGTAGGTATTAACAGTGGTAAAAGAGGCTGTGCTGGTTGGGGCGGGGGAGGGGAGGGTGTCCCTTGGACAGAAGGTCAGGGAAATCTATGGAAGAAAGGATATGCCAATAAAACTTTATTTCCAGAACAGGTGCTATGCCATATTGGTCCTATGAGACATAGTTTGCTCACCTCTGCTCTAAACCTTTTGTAGCAAAGCTTAAAAAACAAATCTCAAAAGATCAGTTTGCTCCACCAGTAAATTAACTATGTGCTGGCTCTAAATTCAACTCTCTTTAAAGACAATAAAATCCAGACGATCAACAACATCTCATTCACAAAGTTTATCATACAAAAATATGACTACACATACAAAGAAGCATGAAACTGTGATCCATAATAAGAAAATAAAGTCAATAAAAAGAGCAAAAGAGAGACAATAATATTGGGACTAAAAGGCAAAACTTTAAAACAGTTATTATGACCATGTTCAAGGATTTAAAGAAAAAGATTACATAAGTAAATATAGGACATTCACCAGAGAAATAAATCTATGAAGAAATACAAATTCTAGAACTGAAAAGAATATATGAAAAGAAAAATTCACAGCATACTGGACACTACAGAAGAAAAGACTAGTGGTTTGAAGACAGGGCATTAGAAGCTTTTTTTTTTTTTTTTTTTTTAAAGATTTTATTTATTTATTCATTTATCCCCCCCTTGCTGCTTGTGTTCGCTGGGTCAGCTAAGCGGGCGGGCTTGTCTTCACCAGGAGGCCCCAGGAACCGAACCCGGGGCCTCCCATATGGTAAACGGGAGCCCTACTGATTGAGCCACAGCCGCTTCCCTAGTTGAAAAATTTCAAAATTTTCAGTAATTAATGCAAAAAGTTGGCAAAAAATAGAAGCTGTGGAAAACACTATTAACCAACTAGACCTAATTAATATTTATAGAAAATACACACAACAATGCACAATGCACATTCTTTTCAAGTGCACTTAGAACAATTACCAACATAGACTATAGTTTGGACCATAAAATAAATCTCAATAAACTTAAAAGGATGAAAGCCATACAGGGTATATTCTCTGACCACAACAGAATTAAATTACAAATAGATAACAAAAATATTTGGAAATTAAACAGCACACTTCTAAATAACCTATAGGTCAAAGAAGAAATCAAAAGAAAATTAGAAAAGAATTTAAAATAGTGATAATGAAAATAAAACATATTAAAATTTGTGTAATGCAGTGCTTAAAAGGACATTTATAGCTTTAAATGCTTATATTAGAAGATTGGTCTAAAATAGTGACCTATATTTTTACCTTAAGAATTGTTTTAAAGAGCAAGAACAAATTAAACCCAAAGTAAGTAAAAAGAAGGAAATCATGAACATAAAAGCAGAAATCAGTGAATTAGAACATGAACACATTAACAACCCCCAAAATTGGCTCTTTGAAAAAAATCAATAAAACTGAGAAAATTCGAATGCCCTTTTTATATTTTAATTTTTAAAAATCTTCAGCTATCTTAATTTTTATACAAGATTATCAATTGTCCCCACATCATTGTATTGTAACTAATTAGCAAAATATTTAATAATTTTTAAATAATTAGGGATGATTAAGTTTATCCTCATTTGCTCATTCTCACTTTATTCATTAGTATATGCCTTCCTGAGAGAGAAGAAAAGGGTAGCATCTTTTTTTTTAAGATTTTATTTATTTATTCATTTATCCCCCTCCTGCTGCTTGTGCTCGCTGGGTCAGCTAACCACGCCGTGCGGGCAGGCTTGCCTTCACCAGGAGGCCCCAGGAACCGAACCCGGGGCCTCCTATATGGTAAACGGGAGCCCTACTGATTGAGCCACAGCCGCTTCCCAAAAGGGTAGCAGCTTAAATTATACTTTGAAAATTTTATAACCATAGATATACCATGGGCATGTCTCCTACATTTGAACATCAGTTACCATGTTTGTTGAAGTAGAAAAAAAAAAGATTGAGGACCACTGAACTAGCCCAGCTAATATAGTCTCTATGTTAGAAGATGAGTATTTGTCACAACAAAGTTACTTGGAAAAAAATCACAGAGCATGATCAAAGGATTAAAGAAAACCCAGTCAAGATCCGCTGACAATCTCAATTCCTCTGTAAGCATCCATTATACCCAGGCCCAAGCTTGTAAAAGAGTTCTTTCAGAAAATAAATTCTGCCGTTTAAGTTGAGAGAAATGTTTTGTGTTCTAAGTGGATCTTCCTGAAACTTTCAGATAATGAACTTACAAGTGGTGTCGAATGCTTTCATGGTAACTTAAATTAAATAGAATTACATTTCTTAAATAAATGTTTTCTCGGCTTCCTTCCTGACCTTCCTTTTCCAGTTTCTTTCTTTTGATGAAGAAAGAACATGACTATTTTGTGTATCAAATGCAGAAATATGAAAGTAAAATTAGACCTTTTTCTGGGCCAGGACTTAGGTAAAACTCATATTTTTAGAAGAAATCGACAACTGCCAACCCTTCTAACCCATGGCTATTTTCAAGAGCATAAGCATCTTCTATCCACTCCATAGCAAATTTGTTGAGTGCCTACTATGTACTAGGCACTGTCCTCGATGCTCAGGATACATCACTGACAAAACAGATTTCTCTCCTTGTTGAATATAAGGATAATTTACCCACAACAGAGTTCTAATAATTTTACAACTCTGTTTAAGAACTTTCAGCAGTCCCCTAGTTCCTGCCAAACCAAAAACTAACTCCTCAGTCTTTCATCAACACAGTCCACTATCTGGTTAAACTGCCTTTCCAATGTTTCTTTCATGTTTTTTGTTTGTTTGTTTGTTTGTTTGTTTTAATTCCCTTGAGTTGATTTTATGTTCCAGCCAAAGAGGGATATTATCTGCTGTTTTCTTTGTTTCTTGCCATCTCCCTCTGTCCTCCCAGTCTGCCTTACTTTTTCCCCTCATTCCTTTTCTCCCTTCCTATCCTCTCTCCCTTCCTTGCTATCTACTTGTCCTCCTTGGCAAACATTAATGATTACCTACTGTGTGCCAGGCACTGTGCTAAGAAGTTTTATCCTCTTTCTACTGTTTGTTGAATTATCAACAAACAGTGCTTGGATTTAATACCAAATGCAAATAAAACTCTTAAGTGTGAGATAGAACAATGCCACTTAAATGCCCCTCAGTCCAGTTACTGGACACTGTCAAGCTATAAGCTCCAAGAAAGCAGGAGCCAAGTCTGTTTGTTCATTCCTTTAACTTCAGCACCTGGCATTACTGACATATGGCCAATGCTCAATTAATACTGTCAAATGAATGAGAACTAGCAAAAAAAGACCAAAAATGACATTGGAAGAACAGCAGGAGAAGACAACAAAGGAAACAGTTGGACTGCCAGGACCTACAAGGAGAGGGAACTTGGAAGACTTGGTGATAGAAAAATAAAACCAGTTGAGAGCTGAGAGTTAAATATGTTTGGATTGTCACCCAATTTCCAGACTGTCCCCAAACCTGCTAAGGTTTGGGAAAGAGAGGATATTTGTTTCAAAGATCCATTTCTTGAATTGAGGGTCAAGAAAAAAGTGTTTTTCGAGATGCAGTTCCTTTTATCAGGCAATGAAACTCACATCTATTTCTATTTTTAAAATTATTTACCAGGAAACTCAGCTAAATAGTGCTCAACTCCCAACGCCAGCTGAGCCTCAGCTGAAAATACAGATGATAATTTCTCTCCCATCAAGGTATAGTTAAGACAAAGTGTGGTAATTTATGATGAGAGCTCTTCTCATAAGCATAGGAGGAGCTCAATGAGTACAGCTACCTTTAAATGCCTCAGCATCCACGTAGTTCTGGAGGTCAGGATCAACTTGTTATGGATATGGAATGCTTCTGTGATTTCAGGGACCTTGTGGAGTAGCATCCTAGTGGTGCCATGGTAGCATACCATAAAATAGTAAGTGGCTGAGAACTCTGGAGCACGAGAGCCAGGCTTCTAATCCCAGCTCTGTCACTTATTGTATAAACTTGGGAAATTACTTAACCTCACTGGTTATTAGAAAACAAGGTATACTGTGAGTATCTACCTGATAGGGTTGTAAAAAAATATATGAGCTGATAAATATAGAGGGCTTATTATACATACTCAGCATTCAATAAACTTTAGCTCTTACAATATTTCAGGTTATAACCAACACATAGCGTTCAAAGCTAGAATAGCACAAAGGGGTTAAGATGCCTGGGTTTACATCTTAGGTCTGCTGTTTCCTAGCTTATGTTGTGAATTCAGGCAAATTATTTTCCCTAAGATTAAATTTATTCATCTCTAAAACATGGAGAATGTTAACAGCATCCATGTCATAAATTTTCATGAGGTTTAAGTTAAGTGATCTGAAACTTAGATTCTGGCATGTAATTAATACTCAATAAATGTTATAGTCTTATGAAAAAGTGCTCAAGACGCTCACAGCCCAGTGGGAGAGAGAGAGAGATGTAGCAAATAAATTACAACATAAAATGCATGTGTTGATATACATTTCTATAACGTACAATGAGAGTAAAAGACAGACTCGTTTATGTGGAAAGTTAGGGAAATTATCACCTAATTGATAGAGTTAGCAAAATATATTTATTTGGATATAGTACAATCATGTAATTACCTGATTGGAATAACAGATATTGACAAAGAGGAAACCCCACTAGAGAAAATAAACACTCTCTTAATGGGATATCTTTGTCTTAATCATAAGTGACTTAGATATGGTTCATTTATTCTAGATTTCTTAAAAATTGTTCAACTGTGGTATTAATAGTGAATCTGGCTCTTACTTCAGAACGACAGGAAATATGTTTAATTAAGAATGCAAATCAAAACAACCCACCACCACTCTCTGTAAATGTGCTATTTTCACAGCTTGCTTCACACCTCTTTTATCAGCACCTGGTAATTCTTCGTGTATATTTGTACTCCAGAGGAAATCACTGCCATTGTCACAGGCTATGTCTAAATAGGTTGCATATACCCAAGTGTTATTTCTTCACACTTATCACCCCCATCTGCCTACCCTGGGCTTTTGTTCTTTCCATTTTGATTTTTTTCGATGATTGTGCTAAGAAAAATCAAAGAGGTGCCTGCTTTGTAAGAGGTTAGAGGTGGGGATTTTGGAATGTAAGTCAGGGAAGTTTAAACCAAAGCTATCAGAACCAAAGTAAACCTGTTACGTGTTGGAGTCTTACAGTGGTGACTCAGGATTGTCATTAGATAGAGTAATAATTTCTGCACTTGGTTCTGTGGACATGCTGATTAGTAGAGAGTGCTGGTTAATGGAATTCTGAGCATCTAAAAATATATGACTGTGCTTAGGTTTTCTATTGTTCTGCTTGTCCCTTAGTTTCGTTGCTACCTCAATTTCAGTTGAGATTTAGTTTGAAATATCTTTTCCTTACCCTTTCTTCACTCTTAAAGAGGAATGAAACAGTTATTAGTTACTGTCCCTGTGAGTGAAAAAAGGTATAATGTCCAACTAATCATACAACTCCCTTCTCCATGAGAAAGCAGACAAATTTGAAGACTTTATATCCCCAAAACTTCTTGTCAGAACTGGAGGACTCTTCCCACTGAGAATAATGGTCTGAACCTCAGGGAAGCAAAGGCTTACTTTCTTAAAAAGTTTAACGTTAGTAAATTTGGATCATTAGTAAAGAGAAGTCTTGAAAACATGCTGGGTTTAAGCTTAGGAAACACTGGCTAAAAAATAAGTTGCATGGTAATAATTTTATCATTGTATTAGTTGGTCTTTTGCTTACAAACTGCGGAATACAAAATTCATACTGGTTTGAGAAACAAAAAAGATTATTTGCTCAATAATGTTACCAGAAACTAGTCTCCCTCATACCTCTCTACCCTTGCTCTCTCTATTGGCTTCAATATCAAGGCCACATGGTAATAAGACATCTGCCAGTAGCTGCAGTCCAACATGGTCCCAAGAGCAAATAGAGTGAAATTTGACTCTCCTTATGGACCTGCGTTGAGTCACATGACATGGGTGGTAGAATGCCCTCTTGGCTTAGACATAGATAATAGGCTCTTCCCTGGGCCTTAGGACTGAACATCAGGGAAAGGCTCTTTCTATGGGAAATTTAGGGTGCTATAAACAAACAAAGAAGGAGAAATGGGGTAATAGGCACTCAAAAAACAAATGTCATCTATTAATAAGAGCTAACTTGTCATTTACTGATAAGATTTAACTGTGTATTGGGTACTTACTATTTGTCAAGCAATGTTCTATAAGTGTTATCAGCTCTCAAAAGAAAATAATTTCCTATGTTTCTCTGTTAAATAACTAATAGAATTAACGTTTTGTTTCTTGTTCCACTATTAATTTAGATCCATACTTTAAAACTCAATATACTTCATAAGAAATTAGAATCATAGTGTTTCAGAGCTGAAAAAAGTCTTGAACTTCATTATAGTGATAGAAAGATACCATCGGACACAGTAAAACATAATTCAGGATTCTCTATACCATTTTGATCTGTCTTCTATGAACAGAAAATTTGAAAATATGTGCATATTACTAATGAATAACATTCCTATACTACCCTATTAATATATTGTCTATATTACAAAATATTCATCTAAAATAGAAATTCCAAAAGGACATTTTGAAGAGAAAATAAGTGATTTTATAATGTCTTGCTAGGCATGATGGCTTCATAGCACATCTATATTACAAGCTCAATATTCACTTCATGAGATTCATCACTAACAGTGGTGGATGAAAATGTATGGTCCAGATGTTCTTTTGATAATTTCAAATATTTTGGTCAAATTCTTTCCATTACTGATTAGACTGACTTAAAAAAAAATCTTAGAACCTTGCTGATAAGCTTATAGTAAGTCTAGGAAAAGTCAGTTTTGCCAGTTTCTTGTTCATCTGTGACCAAATTATAGGCATTTTCTTTGATCAACTGTTTTGTTTTGTTCTGCTTTATTATTTGAAGGAATGTTTTGAACCACTTGCGCATTCTATGAATATAACATTATTTAAAACAAAATATACAAAATCTGTAAAACCCCTTGCCTGGCACTCGTATTCAGTAAATAGGTCACAATATACTAAAAGCCACATTCCTCTTCTGAGGACACTCCACTCTTTCCTCAGAACTCTTCCCACATCTTAAGTACTCATAAATGAGGGGCAGGTATCCATCTATACTATATTATATATTTGAAGAGCAGGGTTTTTTCTCCTTTTTTAGATAAAAATAACAATAAGTACTAATATTTTCTCTCTCCCCACCCAGTGGACTGCCTTGAGCAACCTCTGGATTATACCCATTCTAATGACTTGCAGAATAGAAAGAGTATTAAAAAACAGTGTGTATTCTGGTCCTGCCAGACCCTACTGTATGACCTCAAGCCCATTTGTAAAATGGAGATTACAAAGTCATCTTCACAGAGTTTTTGTGAAGTTACATGAGATAATTAATTCCATGGTGAGTAATTTTTTTTCTGGACGGGTAAGATGGTATCTGAATTAGGATCTTGCCTGGTCTGAAGTCAGACTGCTTAGACTCAAAGGCCAAGACTACAGACTACCAGCAGTGTAGCCTTGGGTCTGTCTCCTCACCTGTTAAATGGTATTATTAGTAACATCATAGTAGTGGCATCATGTAGATAGATAGATAGATAGATAGATAGATAGATAGATAGATAGATAATATATTGGCAGCCCATCTTCTAGGGTTGTTTTAAAGATTAAATGAAATAACATTTGTAAAGCTCTTAGCACAGTGTCTGATACAAGGATGTCCCCCATGAGGGTTAGCTCTCATTTCATTATTATTATAAGGGTCAATTTCAAAAATCTGAAAATTCTTACTGACAGCAATTTTTATTCAAAATGAATGTAACTATATAATCCTATGGGAGAATCAAAATATAAAAGTATATCCTTATGCAAATATTCTCGCTGTCCTGATTTTGTGACAATCAGGGTAGGCTAAACATTCACTGTATTAGAAACCATGCATGTGTCCCCAGACCTAGATTTTCTCCCCAGATCTGGTTTTTAGAATGCTTGTGATAAACTAAGCCTGATTTATTATATGACCATCCTTTATGTGAAAAGCCTGTAACTTTGGGTATCTTTGGTCAACCTTAAGAAATATAACAGGGGGACAGATGTGGCTTGGGTGATTGGGCATCCATCTCCCATATGGAGGGACCTGGGTTAGACCCCAGGACCTCCCGATAAAAATTAAAAAAAGAAAAATATAGAAGGCACGTGGGCCACCAGGCCCCATGCATGGGTGTGCCACCAGGCCCCGCAAGCGGGTGAGCTGTCAGGCCCTATCTGCAGGTGTGCCGCCAGGCCCCGTGTGCAGGTGCACCACCCAGGCCCCGCAAGCAGGTGCGCCATCAGGCCCGTGAGCCATGCAGCAAGATGATGACGTAACAGGAAAGTGACACAAGGGAGAGCCAAGACGAGATGCGCCGAAAAACCAGGAACTAAGGTGGTACAGGCAGTAGGACACCTCTTTCCCACATCAGAGATTCCAAGGATCAAATCCCAGTGAAGACAGGAGGAGAAGGATGAGAAGAAAGGGCAGGAAACGGGCACAGAGAGTTGCCCAGTGAATGGACACAGAAACAGCAAAAATGGGTGGGAAGGGTGTAAAAATGGATAAAAGCAAATAAATAAATAAATAAATCCTTAAAAAAAATGTATAGGAGAGGAAGAACGGACTATAGTTAGTAGTAATACTTTGACGATGTTCTTTCATGATTTATTAATAAATGTTTCACAACAATCCAGGGGTTTTGTGGGGGGGATGTGTGGGAGCCCTGTATGATGTTATGCATGTTTGTTTTGTAAGTTCACGATGTTTACTGAATACTTATAGTTTATGTATGCATATGTATGAATGATATATTTCAATAAATTGTTTTAAAAAATTAAAAATAATAATAATTTTAAAAAGTTTATCCTTACAATTTAAACTAGCTACTCCATCATATAGAACAGTGGCTAACAAAATGTAGTCTGTGGGGGGGCAGATGTGGCTCAAATGGTTGGGTGTCTGTCTCCCATATGGAGGGACCTGGGTTCAATCCCCGGGACCTCCTGGTAAAATAAAAAATAAATAAATTAATTAATTAATTTAAAAATATATATATATAAAATACGTTTAAAAAAAAAAGAAAAAAAAATGTAGTCTGGGGATTCCTGGGATTCCTGCAAAATCCGTTCGGGAGCTCTAAGAGGTCAGAACAATTTCATAATATTACTAAGAAGTTTCTTATCTTTTTCACCCTCATTCTCTCAAGAGTTTATAGTGGAGTTTTGCAGAATCTATGTGTGTGATATTGCAACAGATAGAATGAAGAAGCAGATATGAAAATCCAGCAGTCATCTGTTGAGCCAGACATTAAAGAGATTTGTAAATTCTCCTTTATACTCTTCTCACTGGACTTTTTTGAGTTGGAAAACATATTTATTTTTTTCATTAAAAGTATGTTATTTATGTAAGGGGCTTATTATTTTTAAATAAATCTATACATATTTTTAAATGTATCAGTTTTCATCTCTAATAAGGTAAATATTGATAGATAAAATCCACATAAACAAAAGATCTTTGGGATCCTTAGTAATTCTTGAGTAAATAGGATCCTGAAACCAAAATGTTTGAGAACTGCTGATATAGAAGACTGTTGAAGAGAAAATTGGCTCTTCTTTTAGCCACTAGAACTAGCCACACATTCTAATCTTTCAGTGTGAAACGGCACCGGCTGGTAATGTGAGTTGAGCTGGATGCATAGAGCCTTCAGGGTGACTATCACTGATAGAAAGTACTGAGCATCCTACCAGTTAAGTACCAAGGCCTCAAATAAAAGGTGGAGATTATAGCAAGGTGGTTATTGAAAAGAGATCCAGAATTGTTAGTATCTTGCCTAAGGCCACAGACCATTAGTGGCAGAGCAGGAATCTCAAATGGGGCTTTTTCCTCCAAATTTTCATCCAAAGGTGAGGTTTCAGATATAGGGATTCCAAAGCTTTTTAAGATTCTCTTCCTGTCTTACAATCCCTCTCAAATGTAGTAGAAATAAAAGAAGAAGAAAAAAGTCATTGTGATCATTATGAAACATTCGTCTTTTAAGTGTAATTCCATCTGAATCCCATGTTACCATGGACCGTTTTAGCTAGACCTTACAGGATCTGCAAAACAGAGTTACTTTAATGTTTTTCCAGTTGTTAAACTAAGTATAGTACATCCTACCTAGTATTTTATGGGTCCTCTTTATAGTGTTGCTAAACTTACAACCTGCATTTTCCCTACAAAATAGCTTATACAAATGCCGCATTGTTCAATTTCTTTTTCACCTAGCCACATTTATGCCTTTTGTGGGAGTGGATTGTTAAGTATATTCCACAGGGGCAATGACATATTTCTTCATCCCTCATTCTCAAGTATTCTCCGGTGACTATATTTCATCAACTAGGTAAATTATTCTTCTGTACAGAAAAGGAGTTTTCATTCTGATTGTAATCTACAGATGTTTAAAAATGCATGCTGGGAACTCCTCAGTCAGTTCTGTTTGAAATCAACATTTCAAGGTTACTTGTGGCCTTTATTTTATTTTATTATCAATATTTTTTATTTTTAAAGAAGCTTTAGGTTATATAAATGTTACATAAAAAATGTAGGGGATTCTCATGTACCCCACCCCCTCCTCCTTTTTTATTTTATTGTATTTTATTTTATTTACTTCAGGCAGGTGGCTCATTTGTTTATTTTGCTATATTTAAATGGTAACAACTGGGAGAGTGTCATAGGAAATTTTGAGGCAATGTAATCTGTGCCCAGAATAGGCATTTCTAAAGCAGTTAATAATTTGATAATATTATTTTGTTATGTGGAAGTGATCTGTGGGCTTAATTTGCTTGTAGTCAAGTTTGCTGAATACATTTGCTTAACACGTGTAGTTTTCTTCCAGGTTTGACAGTAGCAACGATTTACAGAAAACATTTTCCAAAATATAGGTTCCATCTGCCATGCTTACTACACAGAGTTTCAGACACAAAAGTAACTATAGAATCCACAGTTTAGCAACATAGTTGGGAACGCGGGTTTTGTGGTCAGATATGCCTGGGTTTTTATCTCTGCTCCAACATGTGTGACCTTGGGCAGATCACTTGACTGCCCCAAGCTATAAACTATAAATTGCACTTGCAAATAGCTCCTACCATATACAGTTGCTATGCAGATTAGAATTAAGTTAGTTTTGTTAACACCAGATACAATTTTCCACCCCTAAATAGCAGTACACCTCCCAAACATTTACTTTAGAGTTAAGATAGTTTCAGAATCCTGAAAAATGCCAGGGCATTTATTGTTCATTTGAAAGAAAAAAAATAAATTGTTCTAGTACTGTTCTGTATTTCAGTCTTGAATGCCTTGGGAGAAAGAATGTATGACAAAGTTTGCATTATATTTAGATTAAATTCCTGGGGCTTTATACATTCTGCAAGTAAAATCTACAAGAACAACAAAAAAAGAAAATTTGCTGACTTTTTTTTTTACCTTGTGAAACTAGAAAAGTGAAAGAGCTTGTTCTTATATTTTGGGGTTAACACTACAATTCTAATTTAACACATAAAGTTAGGCTTTCTGAAATTCTTACATATGGCTTCCTATTATATTCCAGTTGAATGGGCACTGGAACTTTCCCATATTTAAATTCTTCATTATAAAATAGCTTTGCCTCATTTTCTTTCCCTTTTTTTAAATAATGCATTTGGTTGGGAGTTTTACAACCAGCAGGCTGCATGCAGCCATGGGTTGAATTACAATTGAGAGCCTCTGCTATGTAAAATCGGTTAACATGGCTCTCACTGTCACCTGGGTGCTTTTTAAAGATAAAACAAGGACAGTCTTATTTAAGCTTAGGAAACCCTCCAGGAAGACTTATTTTTCCTGGAAAAGAACAGTATAGGGAATCAAAATGTTTCCTGTGGAAATGTGAAATAAATCAACAGATAGGTATTTTCCATTAATATGTAAACTAGGATATCTCTGTGTCACCTCAGATATTTTTAAAGAAGGGTGAGTTAGGAAACATTCATCTACTGATATTTCATGAACCATTGACTTGTGCTCTTTGGCTCAAACTCTAAAAAGGCAATTAAAGATCAAGAAGAATATGGTAAATATGCCAACTTTAGCTAAGGGGTCACCCTAGTAACATTGTAATGCTTATAATATAACGTGTCTCAGCTCCCACATTTAGTCATGTTTGCATTTAGGTTTAATAAGGCCTTAAAAATCCCTTAATATATGGTTATATAGCATTCACTCATTTGTTTAACAATTACTTATTTGAGTGTATACTCTGTGAGAACTGTCCTACAAGTCTCAATAAATCTGACACTGTTCTAGGCATGTTGAATGCTGGGTCCCCAAATATCATCAACACAAAACTTTGACAAGATCAAGCTGAGTTTATTGTTAAGGAACTTCACTAGTTTCACCAAACTTTGATGGTGTCTCTGAGGAGGAAGGCAAGGTCAAGATTTATTGAGAATTGGAAGTTTAGTTTAAGGTGAGTCTTTCAATGAGGTGTGGAGGGGTGGCAGGGGATTGATTAGGATTGGGTAAGCACCAAGATATAACAGTTTAGGATTGATGAATACAACAAGGTAAGGATTTTTGAGGCAAAGATTTCAAAGAACCTTCAGTGTTAACTGTCTGTACTTGCACTGATTCTTTCTATTGAACAGTTGATGATCTTTTTGGAAGTTACCATCATGAACAATCAAGTTATGCGTCTGGGCAAGAGTCTCCCAGAATAGGAAAATTATGCTACTGAAGATGATGTACTTGTAAAGTCATGTTAATATAGCCAGTTAGGCTTGCGCTTGTAGGAGTGGAGAGTAGGGGTGTGGAGGGGAGTGGTAAGCAGTTTTGAGTCTCAGGCACTTGAGACTCACCAGTGGACAAAATGGACAAAAATCCCTGCATTTTGAAATTTACATTCTAGCAATTTCAATCAACCTCAGATTTTGAACACAAATGAAGAATTTAAATCATGTATCAGTCACTGGTTCTGGGGCAGGCTAGGACAGGGAATGAAAAGACGAATCTGGGACCTGGCAGAAAAACACAGCCGTGAAACATGTGGCCATGGAATTCCACCTGGAATCCTGTGAGGGAAAGAGCCCCACCAGAAGGCTGCTGGGAGAATCCCACAAGAATCTTCCATTTAGAATGGGGTTTTGTCCAGTATCAAGAAAAAGTCCTGGATATTATCATTGCCCCCACCAGCACCCCACCCCTCACCTGGGAATTGACAGGTGAGGTGATCAATCAAAACAGCAAACAACTTGGACCCCTCTCCAAACATTAACAAGGGGAGGAATAATTAATGGTTTAAAAAACAAGCACAGAGGTTAAATTGTCCCTTTTTTTCCTTTTCTGCCTGGACCAACCTGCAAGTGTACCTGGGACCCATAATCTGTTATTTTCTCCCATTTCTATTTTCTTCTCTCATTTCCTTAATAAACTACTGGCCTAACTAAACCAGCATGTTCTTAAATTCTTTTATGTAACATAGCCAAGAACCTAGAGAAAATCTGGCAACAGTTCCTTCTTTCATAGTTTGATTTTGAATTAGCCAGACACTATTTCTTCGAGGTCATTCAATAAGGTTTTTTTTTTTTTGTATCTTTCAAGTGCCTAGCCTTGGACTGGGTGTAATGGCAAGATTCTTTCCTCAAGAGTTTCATTCTTTCGTGTGTGACGCTGACTTGTAAATAGATTCTTATAAGCTAGTAAGTTTATCCTAAGAAAAAGTTATTTACCTGATAAAATTACTATTTGTCCTAGCATAGTGTTCTTGTTATAAAAGCACTTACTTTAAAATTGCAGTGCAGGAAAAGCGGAAAGCAAATGGGTGGAAAGGCAAATCCACTGGCCCAAGATTGTTAATTCTTTTTCAAAGGGACTGCATTTGAATAAAACCCAAGGTCATTGTGTGTACTTGTTCTTATGACTAAGCATGAAGAAGCAGCTACTGTGTCTCTTCCCCCACTTCCCAACCCATTCAGTTATTCTACAGGTGGTTTTAACACTTAATCAGAATCACAAAAATTCAAAAGACTTCTGAAGTCTGCCCTGGGGGTGGGGGAAAGGTGCCAGCTAAAGGAGGGTCTATAGACCTGATTCAACCTGCCTGTGATCATCTTATTAGTGCTGGGTTTTCTGGTTTTCGTTTTTTTTATTTTTTTTAAAGTCATAAGCTACAACACACTAGAGGAATGAGATCTCCTGGTAGACTGGGAAGCCTCTCTCTGTATATAGAAATTGCTATGCACTTGCTTGTTCCACCAGGGACTTGACCCTTAGCAATCCCTTGTTCGTTTTAGAAATTTCACTCTGCAGCCGTTGCCCATGAGGGGAATCTCAAAATAAGAGGCAAGTAAGTCTATTATGGGTTTTTATTTTACATAAAAGTTAACTTGGTAATCATTTCACTAGGAACAACCTTTATTTGGAAAAAAGAGATAAATATATCTTTTGGCTTGAAGTATTGGTCAGTATGCTATAATTAAGGTACATTTAATTCTTATGCATCCTGTTTAATGTACATCTTTCAAATTTCATTCTAATTTCAAAGTTGTGTTTTTCCGTATGATAAAATCTCAAAAAATTAGTCTGTGGTCCTAGGTTGTTAAACCTGAAAGGGATGTTAAAGGCCATAGAGTTCAAATCCCCCATTTTTCAGACAAATGAACAAAGTCAGAGACGAAATTATTCAATCCAAATCAAAAAGCATGTAAGAGGTGGAGCTGAGACCAAGCCTCAAGGTCTCTATCCAGTTCCTTCTGCCTTTCCTAAGGGGATTCTCTTGTAGGGAGACAGGGTAAGGTGATAGAACTGTCTTCTTTTTAAATTGCTTTTAAAATATATCCAATATAGGTAAACATTTGATTTTGTTTGATTTTACAAAAATGAGATTATACTTCTGCAATTTGGTTTTTTCAATAATATATCATGGACATATACAATTATTTATTGTTTCTAATATCTGCAGAACATTTCCTGGTGGGTGAGCCACAACTTATTTTCAGCATTCCCCAAGTGACTGACAGTTTGGTTGTCCCCACTTTTTGGCTAGTACAAAGATGTTTCAATGAACATCTTTCTAGATAAGTCTTTTAATGGGTATACTAATATTTTTATAGTAGAGATGCTTTTTTTTTTTTTTAAGGAGGTACTGGGGATTGAACCCAGGATCTTATACATGGGAAGCAGGCAACAGGCACTCAACCACTCAGCTACATCCGCTCCCCAATGAGAGTTGGTTTTTTGTTCGTTTGTTTGTCTTGTTTTTAGGAGGTACTGGGGAATGAACCCGGGTCCTTCTATATGGGAAAGAGATGCTCAACCACTTGATTACTTGAGCTACAGCTACTCCCAGTAAAGATTCTTACAACTGGAATTTCTGGGACAAAAAGTTTTCCCCTTTAAATTTTCATTTTTAAAATTTGGTAGGTACTACCAAATTTGCCATCCAGTGAAAGGTTGTCAGTTTTCACTCCACCACTAGTGAATGTGAGAGCTCTCGCCTACGCTGAGTTTAACAGTGTTGACATTTGCACTACTCGTCTGGATTTACAGGAAGCAAGTACCTGAACAAAACATGAAATAAAATAAACATAGAAGGGAAATTTATTGAGCCAAATTTGAGAGGGATAAGAATTGTTTGGGTCTTAGAGAAGTCTGTACCTAGGACTTGAATGTCACCAGAATGCACTCTTGCTTTCTCGCTGTGTCTCTCAGACACATTTCTTTCTGCATGTCAGCTGCATTAGCTCAGCCTGGTGCCTTTATAAGCTTTCCCCTTAGTTTCTAAGACACCATGTATAACTGACTTCATTTTCTAACAGTTCTATGAGCCAAGAGGAAAAGAAACTTCTTTCTCCTGACCTTAGTTTCAAAAACCCTAAGGAAGATTCTGATGGCCCAGCTTTCATCACATGCCTACCTCTCAGAACAATCATGGATGGGGAGTGGGGAGGAGGAAGTATATAAAGTGCTATGATTGAAACATGGGTCCTATCCCCACCCTTATGTGCTTAATACCCTCACAGAGAGGGAAAAGAAGTGTTGGACTGACTGGTACACACACACGCAGAGTAATTGTAAAGTTGCTCAGATGTTTAAACAGCTGCCAAGGGCAACATCTCTTAGCCTAGAATGTCCCTGTTCTCTAAAGGTTTGTTCTAACAAGTTTATAGTGAAGAAGGAACTGCAGATTCATATTAGAAAGTTTTTATTAAATTTCCACAGAACATGTCTGAGCTATAAAAAAATGAAATCCCAGTAATGGTAAAATTCATTATAAACGCAGTTTGTTGGTATTGGCCTTACTGTTGACAGAGTGGAAATCCAGAGTTTCACTAAGTCACTGCTCCAATACAGCTGGTTGCTTAAAATCTGTCTCATCCATCATAAAGACGTATAAATGGGAACATGGATATAGACATTGATGATGATAAATTCTCTTTTGGAACCATAGGTAGCTTCTGACGTCTTTTCTGGCATTGGAATCAGGAGATCGAGGGGTGGGGGCAGGGGTCTGCATTGATTCTTAAAATATATACAAATCAAAACCCAAGGAGTAGGGGCTGATGTGGCTCAAAGTGTTGGGCCTCTGTCTCCCATATGGAGGGACCTGGGTTCGATCCCCAAGACCTCACAGTAAAATAAATAAATAAATAATAAATTAAAAAAAAAAAAAAAAAAAAAAAAGCCAAGGAGTGCAAATATTCTCGCTGTCCTGATTTTGTGATAATCAGGGTAGGCTAAACATTCGCTAAATTAAAAACCATGCATGTGTCCCCAGACCTAGTTTTTTTCCCTAGGTCTGGTTTTTAGAATGCTGGTGATAAACTAAGCTTGATTTATTATATGACCATCCTGTATGGGAAATGACTGTAACTCTAGGTATCATTGGTCAACCTTAAAGAGATATAGCAGCAGGCAGATGTAGCTCAAATGGTTGGGCATCCATCTCCCATACGGAGGGACCTGGGTTCGATCCCCAGGACCTCCCGGTAAAAATTAAAAAAAGAAAGATATAGAAGGTGCGTGGGCCGCCAGACCCCGTGCATGGGTGCACCACCAAGCCCCGCAAGCCACGCAGCAAGATGATGACATAACAGGAGAGTGACACAAGGGAGAGCCAAGATGAGATGTGCCAAAAAAACAGGAACTAAGGTGGCACAGGCGGTAGGATGCCTCTCTCCCACATTGGCGTTTCCGAGGATCAAATCCCAGAGAAGACAGGAGGAAAAGGATGAGAAGAGAGGGCAGGAAACGGACACAGAGAGTTGTCCAGCAAATAGACACAAAAACAGCAAAAACCGGGGCGGGGGGGTGGTAAAAATGTATAAAAGTAAGTAAATAAATAAATCCTTAAAAAAAATGTATAGGGGAGTAAGATACGGACAATAGTTAGTAGTAATAATTTGACAATGCTCTTTCATAATAAATGTTTCATAACAAATGTTTCACAACAATGCAAAGTATTTGTGGTGGGGTGATATGTGGGAGGCCTGTATGATGTTATGCATGTTTGTTTTGTAAATTCACAATGTTTACTGAATAGTTTATGTATGTTCATGTATAAATGATATACTTCAATAAATTATTTTTTTTGTTTGTTTTTTAAAAAAAGCCAAGACATACAGGGGACAGAGCAGGGGCTCTGAGCCAGACTGCTTGGCTTTGAATCCTGGCTATGGAACTCACTAGCTATGTGACCTTGGCTAAAATATGTAACATCTGTGCCTCAGTTTCTTCATCTGTAAAATAAGAACAAGGATGCTATCTCCCTCACATAATAAACTAGTGCTTCTTATTATCATTGTTATTTTGGTAAAATTAAGCAACATTTTCTATAAGTATAAAATTGAGTTTTAATTATCAACTGCATAAGGTTGTTGTTAGTATTAATGAGATGATGTTTGTGAATTCCTATTATAAATTTTAAAGAAATACAGTTAACATTGATTGAATAATCACCATGTACCATGCTTTGCTCTAATATTTCCCAGGATTGCTTCAATCAATCCTCACCATGACCTTATGATCCCATTTTAAAAATAAAGAAATGGAAGCATAGAGAAGTAAAGTTACTTGCCCAATGTTACAAAGCTAGTAAATGGAGGAACATGAATTCAAACCCAGAAGTCTAATTCTAGAACCAAAGTGCTTAATTCCCCTAACTACTCTGCTTCCAGGAAGGCACAAAGCGAAGGCCCTCCAGTTACTTTCACAGTTGTCTAGGTAACCTTCACATATCTTCAGCCAGGGCAGCAGAGGGACAAGGGGTAGGGCAAGCATGGCAGGCTGGATTTACATCACGGCACCGCTTCTTATTAGTTGTACAACCTTGAGTGAGCTGTGT
Organism: Tolypeutes matacus; assembly: GCA_026826555.1. Lineage (NCBI taxonomy): Eukaryota > Metazoa > Chordata > Mammalia > Cingulata > Chlamyphoridae > Tolypeutes > Tolypeutes matacus. The sequence continues at coordinate 33,596,199 of JAKSZT010054487.1, read as the reverse complement.
GAAACTTCACCAGGATGATTGTGATGATACTCCCACAGATTCCCTCGAGTGAGTAAGATTTACATTCCAAGAGTCCTTCACACAATGTTGGGGGCCTTAAAGGACCCAGCAGGGTAAGTGCTATATTGGAAAGTAGGCAGTGTGAGTGTCAGGGGATTCCTTGAGGAGAGGAGCCAGGGATGTCAGGGCTATGGGGGGAAAGAAGGGATGATTCTATCACTCACTTAACTCTATTCCACTAAATCTTGCTAACAAGCCTATGAAAAAGATATTGTTCTCATATTACAAATGGAGAAACAGGTATCTCTAAAAACAAAGACAACAATCTAATAATAGAATAACTTTAAATTCAGACATGAATTTGGGAGAGATTTTTTTGCCATAATGCACTTTACCATAACTACTTTCTCAGATTGCTTGCAGTGATAATGAATTATGTGTGTCCAACAGGAAAAAGAGCAGTAAGAGAATCTGTCACTTAATAGCTTGTCACCACCACTGATGGAGAAAGTGCCTCAGCACCTTTCCCTTGTCATTTTGCCTGTCAGTTTCTCCACATAATCAAATGGGCACACGACTGACCAATGCACCCAGAGCAAGGCCTCCCCCACAGCCTGAATTCTCCTTCTAGTGGGACAGGGATCCATGCTTGCCCAAGACTCTGACTTGGGATCTTCCACCTTTGTGGACCGCTGCCCCACACCTGGGTTATCAACACTGCCAGCGAGGTAAGACCTTCCCTAAGTCACTGTTTCCACTAGTCCCTCCTCCTCTTGTGGTGTCCCTCTTCCCTCTTTACTTGAAACTAAGAACCATGGGACACAACATTTTCAAACACGTCTCTCTCAGACCCTCTCTATCAATATTCTGCCATTCTAAATTTATCTAAGCATTCAATCACTCTATTCTAAGATGCAAAATGCCTATAGGCAATTATAAGTTTACCTGGAAATTTGAAAAAATGGTATATGAAATTTTGTTTTACTTACTAAATAGAGTTCCTAGGTTTGTATTTGCTTATTTTATTTTTAAAAAATAATCACTCACATGGTTCATATCCAAGAGGCACAGAAGGTATGTACTGTAGAAACACATCCTGCTACCTCACCCCCAGTGACCAAGTTCTCCTCTTTAGATGTTCTCAGTGTTAGCAGTTTCTCAAATATCAGTCTGAACATATTTTATGTTTAAGCAAGCAAATAACTATATGTATTTCCACACTCAAGGGGAGGGAAATTAGTCTTCACCTTTTCAAGGGAGGCCTGTCAAATAACTTGTCTATATTTTAAAACCATCCCATATATTTTACGCTTATCCAAATAAATAGCCTATTTTTATTAATGCCAATTTAGTGCAGAAAATTTACTCTTTTCCTTAATTTATTTTATTTAACAATATATTTTGGCTATCACTCCAAATCACTATGTGAAGTGGTTCCTTTGTTTGTTTGTTTGTTTGTTTTTCATTAGTTGCATAATATTCCCTCTTAAGGGAGGGTATAACATAATTTATTTAATTAACCTCTTACTTATAGGCAATTAAGTTGCTTGTAATATTTTATTCTTAAAAATGTTATTATTTCACACATGTTCAATACTTCTATAAAATATATTACTTGGAGTAGGATTGCTGGATCAAAGGGTTTGTGCATTTGTGATTCTTATATGTATTGACAAATTTCCCTTATAGAGGATATTCCAATATACACCTTCATCTGTAGAATATGGTAGAAGGATCATTTGGAGGAGAAAACACTTCATCTGCATCTCAGTTCAAAATATCTGAAATTGCAGCCATTATCTTCTTCCATAATAAGAAAAAAACAAAAACATGAGGTGACAAATTACCATCATGCATCTTTCTGTCATAAGCAGATCCTAGAATTAGAACTATGCCAGGAAGCAAGGATAAGCAAGCATAGATGTGTAAATTTCCCTGAGCTGGAGGCAAGCCTTCCCCCAACTTTTGCATAATGAATGCATCAACTCCCACACTCTTTCCATCCCACGGGCTGTGTGAGTAGCACCAAAAATTCCCTCAGTGATTAAGATGGAATATGAAATCATGCATTGATCCATACATTTAAGAGATATTTATGTTGTACCTACCATGGGTCTGGTGATGCAGTGATGTATGAATTCCCAGCCTCAGGCTGTTGCGAGTGAGACTACAACTAGAGAGCAAGACCGAGGTGAAGTCAAACCCCAGTACTGCTGATGGAAGCAGAGCCATGCAGAGGAAAAGAGAATCATTACAGTCATGGAAACCAATGATACTGGCAGACAGAAGCTGGTTTCTTGCTGCCCCTGGAACATTACAGCACAGTTGTTTCAAGTCTGTCTGTGGTAGGCTGAATTATGTACCCTGAGGAAAGACATGTTCTTAATCTTTTTCGTGTTACTAGGGGGTGTGAATTTATTTGTAAAGAGAACCATTTGAAGATATTATTAATTAAAGTATAGCCAACTGAACCAGGGTGGGTCTTAACCCTTATAAAGAGAAGACAGCCGAAGCCAGGGTCAGAGAAAGTCACAGGGAGCAGCCAGAAGCCGGAAGGAAGTCGGATGGATGGGGAAGAGCAGATGCAAGGAGAAAGACATCTCTGTCTTTTGATCTGGGTCAGAGAACCAAGCCAAGGGTTCCCAAGGATTGTGACAAATTAGCTCCAGAATACTGTAGACTTTGGGGAGAGGGAATGACCTTGCTGATACCTTGATTTTGGACTTCTGCCTTTCCAAACTGTAAGTCAAAAAGTTCCCATTGTTAAGCCAAGCTCTTGTGTGGTAATTTGTCATAGCAGCCTGGTGAACCAGCCCAGTGGCCTTTAGATTGAAATCCTGCCCCTGTACTTCTCTGTACTTCTGTTTACTCGTCTGTAAACTAGAAATAGTAGTAGTAACTCACTCATGCGTTATGTTAAATATTGAATAAATTAGCATGTATTAGAATAAAGAAATCCAACACCATTGATGTCCTGTTTCTAATGTCCTTTATATTGAAGAAAATAACTAACGTTTAAGATAACAATAAATTAGGCCACATTTGAAATTGATTCAGATATGTTGGAGACTGTGATGTGTGTGGCAGCTTAGCTGTAAACACCACCACCTAATTACCCAAGTACTTTCTAGTCTTAGGAGCAGTAGATTTGGTTAGTTGCCAGCACAAGGGTGGACCCTTCCTGGGAGAGAAAATAAAGCATTTTATTTAAAAAGTTGCAAATACTTTCAATCTGGGTAAATAAATGGCAGCCAGGAGTAAATCAGTTTCAGTTGACTACTCTACCCGCTTTTGCCTTTTGGAAATCCGATAAGGGTAAGCCAGCCATTTATTTAGGGGAAGAAAGAAAGATTAATCAATTAATGGTGTTGATACAGGAAAGACCTCTGGCAAAAATAAAAATCTCCTACTTTATTCCTTATACCAACACAAAATTTCAGATACAAATTAATTAATTAATTAACCAAACTACAAGGGAAAATGTTTTTATAGCTTGGGAGTCGAGAATGCATTTTATGCATGAACCAAAACCCAGAATGCATAAAATAAAAGATTTGTAAGATTTAATGCATAAATATTAAACATTTCTGCATGACAAAACAAACAAAACAAAGTCATAATATCAAATAATATATAATAAATTGTAAAAAATTTGCAACATATAACATCAGGTTGATAATAGTCTCAACATATATATATATGTATACTTATACAATTCAACGAAAAAGAAAGAAAAAGAACAAAAAGTGGTCAGAAACATTTTTAAATAATTTTGAAGAAAAAATATACATGATTTTCAAACATGTGAAAAAATTATTAGCCTCAACAGAAATATATATTAAAAATTACAAGGAGGCATTACTTCTCATCTGTTAGACTGGCAAATTCCTGGATTTGGGGCATGTATAGAAAAATAAGCACCCCCCAAAAAGCTGGTAAGACAATAAATTGACACATTTCTAAGGACAATTTGTCAATAGCCATCTTAATTTTAAATATATTTTCCCTTCAACTCAACAATTCCTCTTTCAGGAATTTATGATACTCACATGCATATGCACAGAGGAACATAGTGAAAGATATTCATTGCAACATTGTTTAAAACCTCAAATTATCTGAAACAACCTTAAATAAACATCAATAAGAGACTCATGAAAAAAATCATAGTATGTGGTTACCATGGAATACGATTTGGCCACTAAAAAGAGTGAGATAAATCTCAATAAAGAATGATCTCCATGACATATTGTTAACTTATAAAAAATAACTAAGGTGAGGAACAGTATATATAGTATGTCTTCATTTGTGTTTAAAAAGAAAAAGGATACGTGCAGACACCCACATAAATATGGACACACGTATCTATTTGTATATGCATAGACTATCTCTGGGACAACATACAAGAAAGATATAGCAATGGGTTCTCTCTGCAGAGAGCACTAAGGGCTTAGAGGACAAAGTGAGAAGTAGGTTTGTTTTTCACTGTATAGTTTTTTGTTTTGTTTTGTTTGCTTTCATCATTCATATGTATTTTCTATTAAAAATAAATGTAAAAATAATCTCAAATTAAAAAAAAAAAAAAATGTGATCCCAGCAAACACAATTAATACCATGGCAAAGCCAACCCAATATGAAGATTACTTAAAACTTACTTTAGGCATCCTTCACATTTAGCTTTGTTGGAATTTGGTGGTGAATAAAAAAGTATTTGCAATATTTTTAGCTAATGCCTTCTGAACCAAATAAAAGAAATAGCAGAAAATTTATTATAAGAATCATTTAATTCATCCATCTATGAAATACAAGTTTTACATTACTTTTTAATTAATTCATTTATTTATTCAATTAACATTTCTTGCATGCCCATCATGTGTCAGGCAGAGTGCTAAAGGATAAAAGATATTAAAGCACAGTGCTTATCACCAAGAAAATTTCTCATCAAAGAGGAAAAAAGGAATTTAATTAGACATTTTTTTTTTTTTTAAGATTTTATTTATTTATTCATTCATTTATCCCCCCCTTGCTGCTTGTGCTCGTTGGGTCAGCTAACCACGCCGTGCGGGCGGGCTTTTGCCTTCACCAGGAGGCCCCGGGAACCGAACCCGGGGCCTCCCATATGGTAAACGGGAGCCCTACTGATTGAGCCACAGCCGCTTCCCATTAATTAGACATTTACAAATATATTTCACCCTGAATCCAGAAAGGATCTGATAATTTTATATCATTTTGGGAGATTGAATCATGTCCCCATAAAAGAAATGTTCATATCTTAATTCACTTTCCTGTGAGTATGAACCCATTTGTAAACAGGACCTATTGAAGATGTTATTATTAGCTCATGAGTGTGTACTCATTTGTGAATAGGATCCTATGTAGATAAGGCCAACTTGAATCTAGGTGGTCTTAATAGGTATGACTGGAGGCCTTATAAAGAAAGGAAATTTGGGCACAATCTGAAGAAGTCAGAAGAAGCCAGAGAGATCTCCATGTGACCGAAGACTGCCATCACCAGAATGCTACAGCCCTTGGAGGAAAGCATGGCCTTGTCAGCATCTTGATATAGGACCTCTAGCCTTCAAAAACATGAGACAATAAATACTTGTTTTTCAAGCCATTCCATTGTATGATATTTGTCATAGCAGCTCTGACAAACTGGCAATTGTTAACTTAAAAATTCATTTAATTAAAAATTCATTAATATAGTGTAACCTTATAAATCACCGAAATTTAAAAAGGAAAATAAGAAATCTTTCCTAGGTTAATATCTATATGCCTTATTTAGTGCTTATTGCTTTGTGCATTTGCACTCTTTGATTCATGGTCTGCTCACAATTACCTCTTGGTTATTTGAATAACAAAATAAATAATGATTAAATGAATTATAACCCACACAATAAAACAAACATCCATAAGTCTGTACCAACAGAAATACATAATTGACTAAAGAAATATAGGGAGAAAGGATGATTCTTCCTCATAGTATAATTCCAGGTCATAAATTGTAGAAAGAATGATGGAACTAGAAAACTACCATTAGGCAAACACTGTAGTGATAATTGTTGCAGACAAGAATTGTGGATGAATACTAAAATGTGAATGAAACTATGATGAGAAACAAGATATTGGCATCATCTCAAAGTATCTCCCTATAAGATACTTATTAATTACAAAGGGAAATACTATAACTTTACATTGGAGAAACCTGGAGGACACCACCATAATCAAATGATGAAAGTTAACATCACCAGTAACAAACCTGTCGATATTATGTACCTCCTGATAAGATACACTAAGGATATTATCAATTCTGCGATAATATTGCCAAAAATGCATAACCTCAAGTGTAATCATGAGACAGCATCAGACAAACTCAAATTGAAAGGCATTCTACAAGATAACTGACCAGTACATTTAAAAATCTCAAGGTGATGTGAAAGACAAAGAGAAAGAGGAGCTGTCACAAATTGGAAGAAGCTAAGGAGACCTGATAACTAAATGCAATGCGAGGATCCCTGGAATGGAAAATAGACATTAGTGTGAAAACTAGAGAATTTCTAATAAGGTCTGTAGACTAGTTAATAGTTGTTGAATTTAGTTAATACTATTAATTTCTTGGGTTTGATAATTGCACCCGGATCATATATGATGTTAGCATTTGGTGAGCCTGGGTGAAGGGTAGACAAAAACTTTCCATACTATTTTGCACTTTTGTGTTAGTCTAAAATTATTTCAAAATTTAAAAAAATATATAAAGGAATGTCATTCCTTGCCCCAGGTTTTGGTCAACTCAGAGGACTTTAATTTTCATAACTGCCATAGCAACTTGGTTGCTACTATTGGGTGGGGGGAAGGAGGGGAATCCAGCTTTGGGTATATATGGTGAATTGGCTGGACCCAATCTAAGGAAAGAGATTTTTTTTAACCTTAGGTAACTTATTTCCTCATGTGATGTCTGATATATTATTAAACAGAGAGCTTTACCAAATACCTATGAGATATACCTATAAGCAAACACTCCCAAGAAAAGGCAAAAGACTATTCTTGAGAGAAAAAAAAAATGTCTGTTTTTCCTTCTTTCCAGATTTCCATATCTCCCTTGGACTAATTCTAGGCCAGTTTACAATGGCATGAAAAAGCTTGTCGGAGGAAAGAGGGATAAGATTCACAGTCAGGGTAAAAGTCTTATCAGTAGTTATCTAGGACAAAACACAACAGTGAAATTTGACTCATTCTTTTAGCACTAGACTGAGCTTTTCTATGACCAGGAGCTTGGGGGGCACGGGGTAGGTAATTGAGGGAATAGGAAAGAAAATATAAGAATATTTGTGATTCAAGATTATTATCTAATTTGGGAGAGAAAAATACCCCCATGAAATGACAAGAATTAAATTTTAAACAATATATTACAATGTCACCTCAATTAGATAGATTCCAGCTATCCAGAACCCTCATTTGAGGTTTTTTTTTTAATTCTTTCCTGTTTCCCCTTATAGGAGATTGACAATTAACAAGAAAATGAAATGGGAATCTGGGAAGAAAAAAAAAAAAGCAACTTGCATAGCGCACAGTATTCAAGGCCTGCTGTACCCACACCTACTGGCCCAGCCTCTGACGTCTCCTATTGCCCACTCCTCTCCCCACTTGCCTTGCTGAGCCCCATGGGGCTCACCCTTGCTCTTCTTCAGACAACACAGAGGAGGTGATCACGTCACAGGACTTCCACACTTGTTCCTCTTCCTGGATCCTCTTCTCTCCCTTAGCTGTATGCTCTCTCTCTGCTTACTTCAGGTCTTGCTCAAATGTCACCTTTCCTGAGGCCTTCCCCGAACAGCCAAAGTCAAAACGCAGACCTCACCCCCACCCTGCAGTTCCTAGTCCCCTGACTCAGCTTTATGTTTTTCCCTATCTCTCACCACCATCTAATACACTGTACATTTGGTCTATTTATTTATTTTCTTTCCCTTGGAACAACATTTTGTTTACTTTTGTATCTCTAGGGTCTAGAAAGTCCTGTATATAATAAGTGTTCAGTAATTACTTCTTGAATGAATAGATGGACCTGCTTCATCATCCCAATATCCTATAACCTCTGTAATTCATGGTACCTATGAAAACAATCTGTTCCTCTATTAAGACATTTATTGCACTCAGCTCAATGTTAGCATTACTTAAATATTATTATTATATTCCCCTGTTGGACTCTAAGGTTTCTTAAGGCAGAGCCTATACCTTATTCATCATGAAGGGTCTTAGTAAACATTGAAAGAATGAGTAAATTTGACCTTATGGATCCACTGTCTCAAAGCATGGTATGAACCTAAATTCCCAAAATAATAGTCAACCTATTTATAATATTTTTTTTTACCAAGGCAAGAAAATATGTTACATTTTTGAAATATTTCAACAAGGGCATAACTAAATGGGTGGATTTTTTAGCCCTCATTTCACTATGAAATCTAACTGGCACAATGCCATTTTTGAACATTGTGACTTAGCTGGCTTTTAAAGACTCATTGGAAAAAGAGAAATAAATTTTACTCTCACTAAACCAGGGAAATGAAACAAAACATACAAATGACTGCCAAAGAACATTAAAGATATTCATTTGAAAATAAGTCTCTCTCTTCTGGATACAAAAAGAAAAATTGCTTCATTCAGCATGATAGTATATATGCCATTGCCATTTACATAAATGGCATGTAGTCTTCTGTCAAATGTGTGACTATATTTCCTGATTTCTATTAGGTGCTGTCTCCAAAAATTCAGCAGAAGGGCAGTGTGATAGGTGTGATGCCTGGCTGTTTGGCCTTAGTTGGACAAAAGTGGACAGAGCAAGTAAAGTTAGACAAGAGCTTAGAGAGGTCCAGGAGAGAAAAGTTTGATGCACAGGTGTTGCTTAAGGGATCTGATGGAAGGAAAAAAGGAAGCCACTGGGATGATGTTGCATCAAAAAGTCCAAACGATGGTGATTGTCCTAGCAGATGGGTAAAGCACAAAATCAAGGAGTATAGTTTTAGAATTTAGAAACAGGACTCTAGTAAATCAGATAATTGTTTCAAACTTTAAACTTTATAGCAAGACCAATCTTTGGTCACAGAGAAAGTTAATCTGTGTTTTGGTAATCCATCCAAATGTCCCCAGGCTTGGAGGAATAAGGCATTTGGGAGGAACAAAGCAAGAGTCATTTTCCTAGTAATTGCAGCTAATATCAGCTTTGACTTGATGACTCAAGACCTGTGACTGAGAGGAATAATTGGTCTCAGTGGGAAGAAGAGTGTTAATCCAGTAGACGAGGGCTGGATGGCCCCCACTTGGGAAGAGGTGAATGGTATGGAGATGGACCTTACTACCACCCTGTCCATCAGTTAGAGAAGAGTGAAACTCAAGACTGGAATGGGGGTCTTTCCTTCTTATTCTCGTGAACTGCCAGCTTTCTCACAACCATAGGGATCAATTCTCAACCTAGAGGTATTTCATGTATCTTGCCTACTAATGACCTATGTGACTATCTCTGGGAGAACCAAAATAGTGGAGGAGCCTGAACATTGGAATTATCTTCCCTAACATTTGGTGTCTTCATTTTTAATAGGTAGGCATTAGAGCCAATTTGGAGATCACACTAATTTAAGAAATGAAAGATTTTGGATAACATTATTTTGAGAGACTGTGCATTTATATAATTACACAAGGCCCTGATTTACTTAAGCAGTCCCACACAGACTATGTAATGTTATCTGCTATGAGAGAAAATGCCCATCTCCCACAGCAGGGTGAATGTGAGGGTAGAGGAAGAAAAGGGAAAGCAGAGTTATTTGGGATCAAAAAGATATATAAGATCATAGGTATGCAACTTTTTATGAGTTTTAAAAAAATAAATGTATAATAGATCATCTTAAAGGAATTAATGTAAGGAAATATAGCTCTTTCCAGATGTGAACTTAGCTAATCCTGTCCCTGATTCAGGAGCAATTTAGGCATGAGTGCTGTTGGGGCATGAGAATTAGAATAGAGGGGTTGAAGGTGAAGGAAAGCCTGGAAAAAAAGGAAGCCAGGAAATAAAGGAAGCAAGGCATGGCAATTCCAGGAAAGTAGATTAAGCAGCTGAGCCTAAAGTTAGCTTATGATGAACCATTACAAAAGTCAGGACGATTCTAAGCCTGCCAATGGGTGGACCACTCTAAGCCAGGCTGTTAAGTAACCTGAGCTCACTGGAACGTGAGCTGGTAACTTGTGAGTGCTCCAACTACAGGTTAACGATTGTCTCTTCCACTGCAGTAGCCCTACATTGTGTTGGGAAGCCATCTTTAAGTGCTGAATTACAGACCAAATTTGGATGTAGAAAATAGACATCCTAGTAATAAGACTTAATGGTAGATATGTTCTGCTCAAAATTTTAAGCAAGAAGACTTTATTGAAACCACTTTCAATTGTTTCTTTTATTATTCACAATACCTAGATTTCTTTCTGCCTTCTTCTTTTTCTTTCTTTCTTTTTTTTTTTTTTTTTTAATGCTACCTTGCAACAAAACCTTTATTAACATTTTGAACAGGTTCGGCTATTACCGAAACTGGTAGCAAATGGCTATAGTGCAGAGTAAGGCCATCACTAGGCCTCTGTGAATGCAAGATTGAAGACTTAATGGCCACTCCTCAGGTGCAGGACCAGGTGCAGGGTGGACTCTTTCTGGATATTGTAGTTAGAAAGAGTGCAGCCACCTTCCAGTTGCTTGCCGATGAAGATGAGCCTCTGCTGGTCAGGGAGGATGCCTTCCTTATCCTGGATCTTGCTTGGCCTTCATGTTCTCGGTGGTGTCACTGGGCTCCACCTCCACGGTGATGGTCTTGCCAGTCAGGGCTTTCACAGAGATCTGCATTTTGACCTTTTAGTGAAGATGGTGATACTGCAAACATCATCAAGCCACCTCAACGCATCCACTCCTCAATGCCAGTCGCCTCTCACTTTCTGCCTTTTTCAAAGTGGCTTAAAGGAAATATGGCATAGCAATTATCCATAGAAAATTCCACCATGCTTGCAAGTTCCTTGAGGTAAAAACTGTGTTTTACTCAGTTCTTTGATATCCCCATAATGGCTACTTCATTGCTGGGCATAGAGTGGGACTTATATTAAATACTTTTGACTAATTGACTTTTAGTTGAGGAAACTGAAGTTGTGTTGTGTCCAAGCTGTGGTGGTTACAAAAATGAATTCAGGTCTACTGATTAAACTCAAGTCACCAGCCCCACACTCTTCTTGGATTCATGTATCATTACAATCCCAAATTAAAGTGTTTCCTACTATGGTTTCAAAATGGATAGATGAGTTCTAAGAATGTGAATTCTTTTACAATTAAAGTTTTATTTTTAGCTTCTTATGTTCACTTAAGTAGCAGAATTAAAATGTAGTGTCTAAATAATAAAAAGTATACTTCCAACACCATAAGGAATTTGTTTTTGTGTTTTTAAGGTTCATCTCATTCCCTCTTCCCATTACTAGCAGAATATTCTGATTATTTTGTTAGTCCTTTTCTGTACCATGGACCCCCTGACTCTTTAACTCATCTCTTTCATTCAAATATTTCTTCTTTCCTAATCTCTTCTATTAATTTAACCAAGACTATTTACTGATAATTGCTGTTCATTTCTTCTCTCTTTTCTATACTATCTTTTTCTTCCCCCAAATTATTATTTGGTATATCAGTTAGTCATTCTTATTATTAACCGTTAATTTACAAAAACAAACCCTGCTTTTCTCCAAAGATTTGGCATGCTGTAAGTATATAACCATTAATTTCCTGATTCATGAAGCTGTGTTTTATATGCTGTTTCTTTACCAGGAGGAACATGTTTTGAAATAGTAGCTCTTTGAAATCTCTCTTTATAAGGTAACATGAAACACTTGTATTTTTTCTTTGACTGGTATCTGATGTATTAAGCTCACTGATTTCTTTACTTCTAAAAATCACTACCTATAAAACTTGTATCATCTTAATTTTGAAGCTATATTTGTTTGTATTTTAAGAGATGAATTTATTTTCAGAAAAAAGCAATTGGACATAATAAATTCAGAAAAAAAATTGAGCACAAAAAAATTGAGAAAATGAAATGCGGACTCATGGGCTATGTTGCTCTCATGAAATCATTTACCTGAACCACAAAAATATTGTCTCTCAATCCAATGAAAGACCAAAACCAAGATTGGTCTCATTTCACCTATTAAAGCCAGGTGCTCAATGTTATTATTACAACAAATTGAATTTTTTACACATATTTAACATTAATTAGCTTCCAAATCCTTGGAATTTGTTTGTTTGTTTTAAGAGGTACCAGGGATTGAACCTGGGACCTTGTACATGGGAAGCAGGTGCTCAACCACTGTGCTACATCTGCTCCCCTAGTTTTAATAATACAGTGAAAGATGGGGCATTTTCCAGCTTCTGTGTGTACTGTGTACTCAAAGTAGTGTACTGTAGTGGCTTGGAAGTCCAGTGTACTTTTATTTCTCCCATCTTACAAGCTATGTGACCTTAAACATGTTTCTTAATCTTTTCCCCTTATTAAAATGGGGATGATAATCATACTACTTCATGGAATGAGTGTATTATGTGAGTTGATAATTGTTTTATATGTTTGATATACAACAAAAACTCAGTAAGTGGTTGGTGAAGAGGCACAGTCCCTCCAGAGCCAGCAGAACTTTATGTCATGTATCCTAACATTAAACATTCAACCAACAAAAAGTATCTTTACTATTTTACTCCTTTGAAAAACCTTCAGGACCTTATGATAGAACTTTGGTGTCATACCCCTCTATTCTTTTGAATAAACACTGAGACTCACCTTATTTGCAAAAGTATATTTATAAAAACTCTTCTAACAGTTTATTTACTTGTGAACATAAGACCTTCTTTCCCCTGTAGCTCATCAAGTAATTTCCATAAAGCAATTCCTACAACAGATTTGTGAATGTGAGTGTCTGTGTGCATGTATAGTTGGGAAGCGGGGGGATCAGAGAATACTTGGATTTAAAGTAAGCCTGTAATTCTGAAGGGTTAAGGAACAGGGCAGGGATAGTGGGAGGGAATAGAGTGGGGGGGTACTCCCCAACTCCTGACTGGCAAGCGCTTTCCTCCTGCCTTCCTGCAACATTGTTCTCATAAATGACAAAGTTTTTATTCTAAAATTTAAGTTTGTGGTCAACTTTAGGTATTACTATAACTAGGAAAATATTCCGAAATATTATTAATAGGCAAATAAATATATTTAATAGGCAAATAAAGAGAATTATTATTTTTCATAAAAAATTTTCTTAAAGTATTTTAAAAGTTAAAAAAAAAACTTTCTGAATTAAAAGGAAGCTATTTACATATATTGTATAATTATATTTACATATATTGTATATTTTTCCAAGACATTAATTTTCTACCTCTGGAATTAAATGGGGCAGAAAGAGGATTTATTTAACTCTGAACTTCAATTTCCCCTTTCCTGAAGGGGAAGTGGAGTTACATTAGAGGCCCAATAATTAAATTTTGCAAGGAAAGAAAGATCTTCAAAGTAGACTATACTTGGAATCAAATTTTTCCTTCTCCTTTACATAATAAATAATATAGAAATATTTCATAGCAAAAAATGTCAATGAAAAAAATTCTCTTAGAAGTCAACTGTACCTAGTGTTGGGTATTGGTTTGTAGTATCAGACAACAGGAAGAAGAGATTCTTTCTTTTCTTTTCCCCTCAAAGAAATGGGTTTCCTCAAAAATGCTCTGGGCCTAGAACTCAGAATAAAACGTAGAAAAGCTCTCTAGTAGAGTCAGTCAGGTGGGAGGGGAAGCACCTCACCTACAAACAAGTACATTCCGAGCTGAGCCCAAGTACTCTTTTGGATCTCAGTCACCATGGAATAATATAGGGGAGAAAAGGTGGTAAAGTCATCAGCTCCTAAACCTTTAATAAGCAAATATCAACACATCTCAAACAACATCTGAAATTCACCTCTCACAAATGATATATGAAATGACAAGGCATGACATGGCCTGATGTGATGTGATGTGACATAACACAGTATAATGTAATGCCACAATGATGTGGGTGTTAAAGAAAATGTAGCCTTATTTCATTGTCACTGGCTGGTTATGACATTTTGGATTCACATGCCTGCTCTTTCTGAAAATAAAAATGCATCAACATGTATTTCTGAACTTTTAACATTATTTGTAAAACAAATATATATTTTTTCATTAGAACAGGTCTTCAGACAAGCCGTGGTCAGTGGAAAAAGTAAAAGGAAATTTATTTTGCAGTTATAAGGTCTATTAGTGATTTTCAGAGTTGGAATAAACAAAATTTATATTTAGAAAACCAGGTATACTCTAACCTGACCCTTAGATTCCTTAACCAGGCAAGAACAATAAACTACTGTTCCTAAAATACTACTATGTCTGTAGATGCCTGCTTGATCTGTGTTTTTCAGGTTATTTATGTTCATTTAACAAGTATCACCCAAATGTCTCTTGACCTCACAAGCCTGTGAAACCAAATCAGTTTGTTATTTAGACTCACCTTTAGCTCAGTAACAGTCACCACTCAGTCAAATTATGATAGTCCCCAGGCCCTACCTCTGCGTGCTCACGGAATGGTCTGGTCCTACCCTCTCCACGGCATCACCCCAGACCAGAGCCCATGATGTTCTGCGCATGCAGATGACAGCTGCCCCTTGCCATGTCCTCAGGTCCATTGTGCTTATGCCCGCTGCTACTCACCTCTAGTTGCCCATTTGATGGTCTACTTATAAACCTTCTCCTTTGAGTATGTGGAGAGAGCCTCTTCCTCTTCCTCTGGATTAGCTCTTAGAACAGTCAGCCAGCAGAGTTGTTTGAGACCCCAAACTATGAAAGCTCACTAATTTAAACTCAAACCTTCTTCCCCATGTATGAAGGTAATTCCAGTCTGTATGGTTTGAGAGTGGGTTTCAGTGGCAGTCCCATACTCACTCTGTATGTACTGTTCTCCTCTGGTTTTCCTCACTCTGGATGAACTTCCTCAGGGAGCCCTGTTATTCCTTCTTATAATTTGCTTTCTGTCATTTTCTCCTCTCCTAGTAAACAAGACACAAATATATATTAGAGTCCCAATCTTAGACAAGGTTCTTGTTCTCCTCACAGGTGGTTCCTCAGCCATTGCAAGATTAGCTGATTTAACTAGATAACAGGGAGTGTAACCTCATACACCAAACTAGGTAGGGGCTCTCAACTCCCTGAACTTGATTCCAAAATGTCTGGCAATCTCAGGACTGCCACTTAGAAGGTGTAACCTTGGGCAAGTTACTCAACCATGTTGCAGTACAGTTTTCTTATCTCCCAAATTAGAACAAGTACCCTTAGAAAATACTGCTCTTTTGAGATTTGAAAGAGATAATGTAAGGGAAAGCTCTTTGTAAAGTGTTCTGTATGTAAGGTATTTTATATATGGCAGGAGTCCTCATTTGATCTCTTGCCAGGATTCAGGGGTATGTGGACATGTCTGGGGAACTTGCTGTCTAGGCTGCTTGATGGTCTATTTGCAAGAAGACTGAAGAGACTTCCCAGAAAGATTCTATCTTAAAAGGAGGATTCAGATGCAAGGCACTTGACTCAGTAAGGACCTTGGTCTTCAAGAAGAAGAATTGATTTTCAGATCAGTATGATGACACTAGTCTGGATTTCTTTTCAAATTCAACTCCCACTGGACCCAGGTCTCCCAAAATACCTATTGAGGAAGCTGAGTTTCTTCTTGATCAAGGCAAGCTTTATTTTATTTATTTATTTATTTATTTATTTATTTATTTATTTTTTTTTTTTTTTTTAAAGATTTTATTTATTTATTCATTTATCCCCCTCTTGCTGCTTGTGCTCGCTGGGTCAGCTAACCACGCCGTGCGGGCGGGCTTGCCTTCACCAGGAGGCCCCAGGAACCGAACCCGGGGCCTCCCATATGGTAAACGGGAGCCCTACTGATTGAGCCACAGCCGCTTCCCTAGGCAAGCTTTAAAATGCTAGAGGAATTTGAATTATTTCTGTTAAGGTGACTGCATTTGTACCATAGGTGGTGAGGCAAGAGGAAATGAATTACACATGTATATATACATATTTATGAAATATATTCTACTTTTGCCACACTAACAAATACAGCAAACATTTCCTAATAAATTATCCAGCATACTTCATCACTTTATACAATTTTTGCTGAGACAACTGAAAACTATAATTTTCATTTCTTTATCTTTGATCTACGAAAGTGCTTAAAAGTCCTCACTTTAGTTGGTTACCACAAGAGTGGCTTGGACAATTAAAATTAACAATAAATTACTAACTTAAAACAGATCTTATATAATGGAAATATCTTTCCCTTTCCGGAAGCTAGTTATCAAACTAAGTTGAATCACTAGCAATGTTTATTTCTTCATGAATTGGCACGAAAACAATGAAAAAATCTCCAAGGAGATTGATGACTGTCTCAAGGGCATTACTGCTCCTGCCTGAAACCTTAACGAAGTTAAAGCCTGAACACACAGAATTTAGAATTTCAAAGTTTCTTCAAATTGGGCATAGACAAAAAAAAAAAAAAAATCATTAGCCTGACTGTTCACAAAAAAACTTATAGCAATAGCAATTAGTTAGTAATATAACAACAGCTTGAAAGCAAATTAGCATCTCAGAAGAGAATGGTGGCAGTTCCTTACACCAAAAACCTTCCCAAGAAGAAGGGGGAGAAATATAACTCTTTCTATTGGCTCCTGAAATTGTACTCGTCTCTTATCCTTGGACAGTGCTCATAATCGTCAACGCATCTTCATATCTGTTATCTCCTGTGTGCCTCACAACAAGCCCATATAATAGATGGAAAGATTGAGACCCAGAGAAGAGTAGTGACTTGCCGATGCTCTCACACTCAGTGGCAAACCAAGCATCAGCACCAGATCCTCCTAATTTGCCTGTAGGAGCAGCAGCCAAGGTTTGATGAGGACAGGTATGCTATTACTCCACATTTACCAATGAGGAAACTGAGGCACGATATGGCTGGTGAACTGCCTAAAGTCCACTTGGCAGCAAGCAGCCTGCCAGGGCCTGAAGCCAGGCCTTCAGGCTCTGGCTCCCAGTCCTGTGAGGCTTTCCCTGTTCCGTAAGAGAAAGTCATGCACTTCTCTTGCAGTCCCAGGACTATTCTTGGCTTCCTTCCTCTCCTTCCTTCCCCTCTCCTTGCCAAGGAGATGCCAGCTCACAGGCCTAAAGGGAAGCCAACTCTTTAGACATGAAATTTAAAACTTCTGAAAGAATTCTTTAATACTACAAAGACAAATTTGTACTTTCTATGATTTGAACTTTTGTTCCTAATGAGAGAGAAAAGCTCAATCTCGTTTGCTAAAAACAAAATTATTAAATTATACCCTTTTAAAGAAGAGATGGATTCTTTTTTCTTATGTAAAGAAAAGTCATCAAAAAAGACAAATCCAGATTGGGGGTGGGGGGTGTGCAGAGACTTATATAACTACAGAGAACTTTGGGGAGAAGAAGATATGACTAGAAGCATTCTTTATTTTTTTTTTAAGATTTATTTTTATTTATTTATCCCCCGCGCCCCCTGTTGTTTGCGGTCACTGTCTGCTCTCTGTGTCCATTTGCTGTGTGCTCTCTGTCTGCTGGTCTTCTCTTTAGCAGGCACCAGGAACGAAGCCCTGGACCTTCCCGGTGGAAGAGAGGCACTCAATCACCTGAGCCACCTCAGTTTCCTGGTTTGTTGTGTCTTTCATTGTGTTTCCTCTTTGTGTCTCTTTTGTTGTGTCATCTTGCTGCATCAGTTTGCTGCGCCTGCCCACCGTGTCAGCTTGCCTTCTCCAGGAGGCACCAGGAACCAAACCCGGGACCTCCCATGAGGTAGGCGGAAGCCCAATAGCTTGAGCCACATCCACTTCCCTAGAAGGATTTTTAAGACTTTTAATTTACTATGTACTGTATAAACTCTACTGCGTAATTCCCCCTTGGATGTCTTCAAAAGTTATTCGATAAAGGGAAGACTTGTCTTTGTTTCCTAGGGCTACCATAACAAAATACCACAAACTAGGTGGCATAGAACAACAGAAATCTATTTTTCACAGTTCAGTATGATGACAGTACTCTGGCTAGAAGTCTGAAGGCAAGATGTCTGCAAGCACATGCTGCATCTGAAAACAGTAGGAGAGAATCCTCCCTTGCCTCTTCTAGCTTCTGCTGTTTGCTGGCAATCCTAGGTGTTCTTTGGCTTGTAGATGCATCTGCCCCCGCCTTCACATGGTCTTTGCCCTGTTGTCTCTCTTTCAGTGTCCAGTTCTCCCCTTCTTGTAAGTACACCAGTCATATTGGATTAGAGCCCATCCCAATCAGTTTGGCTTCATCTTAACAAATCTTCAAAGATTCTATTTCCAAATAGAGTCACATTCATGAGACCAGGAGTTAGGACTTAACCATACCTTTTGGGGACACATAAATCAAGCCCTAATAGGCATGCATTACTTCTCAATGCTTTTTGGAAATGGATTTGTACTTCTTTTATTTTGAATGTCATACCGAGCTGAGGTGGACCAATTTTATTTGAATCACACTTTTTTTCGCCTTAGGTTCACTGAGAGATGGAGAGAAGACACTACTGTGGAGTGAGAGACAGTGAGGATTTAAGTGAGTGAGCTGCTAGGAACCAATCAGAAATACTGGAACCCTTCAGATGCCAAAATGTGAATCCCACACAAATTCTTCTAGATCAGACAATACTTCTTACCAAACGTCACTCCTAAACCTGAAAAGGATTAGAATCTGTCTATATCCTATCTTTCTTTCTTTCTATCTATCTATCTATCTATCTATCTATCTATCTATCTATCTATCT
>JAKSZT010054487.1:33027814-33577296 GCA_026826555.1 Tolypeutes matacus | reverse complement strand
TCTATCTATCTATCTATCTATCTATCTATCTATCTATCTATCTATCTATCTTCTAGCTTAATCTATCTATCTGACTATTCTACTGAGTAGTTTCTATATACTGATATTTCATTGTAAAAATTTTGCATGTAAAATCTCCAAAAGAAAGAAATTATCCAAAAATTTTAAAAGGCAGTGTGAAAATCAGAGCTCTGGTTGCTAGTTCAACTTTCCACACTTGCTGACAAATGACTCACTGTCTCTCACCTTCATGAAATATAGAGCCAAGGGGTGAAGAAGCTAAGGATGATACAATATTACCATAATGGAAAAACAAAATCCTTTTAAAAAATAAAAAAAGGTTCCCAATTTTTCTAACTGCTGTATCAGAATCTTTTCCTAGTCCCTTTAATGCTGTCAGTTTCAATTTATAAAATGTAACCATTCAGAAAGCAGTAAACTGCAGCCAGGAATTCCAAAGGGAATGGGGAGGGTCTCAGTCTGAAGCAATGCTTCTGAATACTCCTTCAGCAAGTCCCTGGGTACTTGTGTGAGTATCTTTTGGGGAATGGGTGGCTGTTTGCCTGAAACTCACTGAGATTCCAAATGACTCTAGAGACTCCAAAGTGACCTATATCAGTGAAAGAGTCCATCAAGAATGCCTAGACTTAGAAAGCATCTTGTATGATGAATGTTAAGCTGCAATGTCAGACACTAGTCAGCAGCTCTTATAAAGTGAGAAGAAGTGACCTTGGGCAGAAAGCCACCAAAAAGGGTTCAGAATTTTCCAGCCAGCCATGACACAGAAATTAGGGCTTTTTCTATAGCTGTGGCAGAGTGAGCTCACCCCACTTCTCCTGTGAGCCATAGGGAGGGAGGTTCACCTTTCCAGCAATGTCTCTCCCTCCAATTAGCCCAAGAGCTATGGGCACCTGTTCATTCTTTATTTCGTCACAGTCTACTTTGCAATCCACTATTCTCAAGGACTCCTTTATTTTTATCCCTGTCATAATCTGGATACCCGTGGCTTATGAGTTGCTCCATCCTGACCTTCTCACCCGCTCCTAAGGTCATTCATCAATAAACACATATATTTTTATAGAATGCCTGGCTGTCCTTGGCTTAATTCTCCTCTTTCTGGGGCCTGTGGCTATCCTTAAATACCTCTCTTGTTGAACTTAACCTTTTGGAGGGCTTTCCAGACCACTTTCCTCAGATACAACTCTCTCAGAAGGTTAGTCTTAAAATAAGTCCCAGATCATTGCTCATCTTTTCTCCAACATAGTTTCTCTTCTAGGCCTCTAAGGTTTTTTGTTCTTAAAAAGCACCTCATTAAAATCCAAATACTCCTGGAAGTTATGGACCCTTATTAACAAATATCTTAATTTACAAAGAGTCACAACAAGACCTATGGAAGCTGGATGCCAACCAATGGGTTAATGACACATCAGTACTTTTGGACCCATATATTCAACCATCAGCTGGAATGTCGCTCACCCTTCAAACTCCATGTGCTCTAAGCCCAGCTTATCTTCTTCTCCTCCAAGTCTTCTTATTTCCTAGTGTACTGAAATAGCATGCCATCTACCTAGGACCCAAGGCAATAATCTTAGACTCTTTGCATATAAATTTATGTAAAGAGGATAAAGCTAACCATACTAATTTTATTTGATTGAAATCAAGATGCCTTAAATTAAAAACCCATACTATATTCTTTATGGAAGAAAGCAAATATGCAAATATCCTCCTAAATAATTTAAATAGTTAAATTAACATTGTCCAACAGAAATAAAATTTGAAACACATGTGTAATTAACTTTAAACTTTTTACCAGGCACATGAAGAAAAAGTATAGAGGTGAAATTAATTTTAATAATATATTTTATTTAACCCTATATATCTGAAACTATCTTTTTGACATATAATCAATATAAAATTATTAATGAAATATTTTACAGTCTTGTACTAAGTGTTTAATATTAGGTATGCATTTTATTAATATATTTACAGCACATCTCAATTTGCACTGACCACATCTTAAATCCCCAATAGCCACATGTGGGTAATGACTACCATATTGGATATTGCAGATCTTACATCATCCAGTCAAAATCAAACTTGAAAGAAAACGGGGACATGATAATCCACAAAATGATTCTGAAATTATTCTAAAATTTATAAATTTGGAATCTAAAAATACTCTGAAAAAAAGAAAAATAATCAGTATTGTGCTACTACAAATATAGAAACTTAGATTAATAGGGCAGCAAAGCTTATAAATACACTGAGTTATAATTAAGAATATAACCATTGGGGGATGGATGTGGCTCAAATGGTTGGGAATCCGTCTCCCATATGGAGGGACCCGGGTTCGATACCCGGGACCTCCCGGTAAAAAAAAAAAAAAGAATATAACCATTGTACCTGTTTGGCAATTTGATGTAATTATGAATTCCAAAAATATAATTGGATCATGCTTGTAAACTGATCTGTTACTCTAGACATGATTAAGTTATGCTTAGGCGTTGACTGGGCCATGTCAGTAGGACGTTGAGCCCCACTCTTTGGTGGGTGGGGAAATCGAATATAAAAGGCAAGGCAAAGGACAGAGGGAGCAGTTTTCGAGTTGCAGTTCTGAAGTTGGAGTTCTGAAGTTGGAGTTTTGATGTTGGAGTTTTGATGTTGGAGTTTTGATGTTGGAGAGAAGGCCCCAGGAGAAGAGAAGTTTGCCTGATATTCTGCAGCTCGCCTTGTGGAGGAAACAGAGGAGCTAAGCCTGGAGATAAATGCAGCCCCAGGAAGAGAGGAACCCAAGAAGCTTGAACCCTGGCAAATGTCGGCAGCTGTCTTGCTCCAACACGCGACAATGGACTTTGGTGAGAGAAGAAACTTAACACTTTATGGCCTGGTATCTGTGGACTTCTACCCCAAATAAATACCCTTTATAAAGACCAACCCATTTTTGGTATTTCACATTAGCACCCCTTTGGCTGACTAATACAACCACCTTCAAACAACAGAGAAAGGAAGGATCATTTGATAAATTGTGTTAGTGTAACTGTTAAAGAAGGTGAGAATATCATATTTTTTTATCTTTCACACTCTTTTCACCATATATAAAAATAAATTGCAGAGTTTAAAGCCCTGCATATAAAAGGAAGAAAGAAAATAGTAGAAAATATTATATTGGTTAAATATAAAATTTTTAGATCTTCAAAGGGCTAACAATTAAAGATTATGTAAACAAAAGAAAAAAGAAAAGAAAGGAAAAATGTGAAAATTCTGAAGGAAATATATAAAAATATTTAGGTTTATATTATAAAGAATAATCAAAGTACTGATCAGTAAAGAACACAAACAGAAAACTCATTAACAATATTATATAATCTCACTGATATGAAATAATTAAAATATGCATATTCATAGTTAGAAACTAAAATACAGGTAACCAGGGGCTGGGGTGGGGGTAGGCAATGGGAGTCACTGCTTCATTGGTACAGAGCTTCTGTTTGGAGTGATGGAGAAGTTTTGGTAATGGATAGTGATGATGGTAGCACAATCTTGTGAATATTTTTTTTTTTTTTAAGATTTTTATTTATTTATTTATCCCCCTACCCCTTTGCTGCTTGTGCTCCCTGTGTCTATTTGCTGTGCGTTTTTCTGTGTCTGCTTGTCTTCCTTTGTTGGGTCGTCTTGCTGTGCCAGCTGACGCAATCTTGTGAATATTATTAACACACTGATTGTATATTTAAAAGTGGTTATAATGGGAAATTTTAGGTTGTATGTATGTTTCAGGATAAATTTTTTTTAAGCCATAGACCACTAGAACACAAACAGTGAACCTTAATGTAAACTATGGATTATAGTTAATAGTAAAATTATAATACTATCATTTCATCAGTTGTCACAAAAGTATCACACTAATACAAAGTGTTAGTAATTGGAAAAACTGTGTGCAAGGGGAAGTATATTTTTCTATAAACCTGCAACTACTCTAATTTTAAAAAGTAAATAAAAAATAATAAATTTAGAGCAGTCCTGGAGTACTAATTCTCAGGCCCAGTATTCAGATGTAAGATCTGTTGTGAGAATCACAAAAGAATAAACTATCCACATGAAAATGGGAAAAAAGTATTTGAAGCAAGTATATAAAATCACTATTAGTCAAATAAATGAAAATAATGTAAATAATAGCTATATTGGTTAAATTCATTCAATATTTTTTGAGCACTCACTACATGTAAGAAACTCTTGTATATTCTGGGAACACACAGTTGAACAAAGCAAACAAAAGAAATGCTGCTCTCATGGAACTTATATATTCTTTTTTTATATCCCATTGTGGAGACAGATAACAAGCATATAAACAAGTTAATACATGTATCAGATGGTGAGAAGTACCAAGAAAGTAACGTATGGGGGCAGGGAGTGGGGAAAATGTGAGCTGTCAAGGAAGGCCTCACTGCTAAATGGCATTTTGAGTGGAGACCTGAGGCAAGTGAGTAAGCCAGCTGGATGTTGGGAAAAATAATGCTTCATGCAGAGGGAAAAGTAAGAGCAAATGCCATGAATTAATGGAAATCCACCTCAGAGAACCTTACAGGTTATTGTAAGAACTTTGGTTTCTATTCTTAATGAGATGGAGAGCCATTTGAAGTTGTTATATATATATATATAGAGAGAGAGAGAGAGAGACATATCCAACTATATAATTCAGTGCTGCTGATGACGTTCACAGTGTTGTAGCATAGGAGTGACTTCATCTGTCTTTGTTTTAAACGCTGTGTTTTTGTGTATGGAGAGCTGAATGTAGAATGCAAAGATGGAGAACAGATTGTAAGAGGACAAAACTAGAAGCAGGAGGAGAATAGTTTCAATAATTTAGGAGAGATGAGGGTAGACCAGGATAAAGATGGTGATAAAGTAATCAACTCTGGATATATTTTAAAGGCAGGCTTTGCTGATAGATGAGATCTGAGTTGTGGAAAAGAGAATTCAAGATGGCTTGAGATTTATGCTCGAGCAAGAGGAAGAACAGCCTTGCTGTTTCTGAAACCAGAAAGATGGGTATCAAAGGAGCAGATTTCAGGGTGGGGGGGCTGGTGGGGGCAAGAATCAGGGATTCCTTTATGGACGTGTTAGTTCTGTGCTGCATATTTGATATCCAAACGGAGATATTAAATAGGCAGAAAGATATACCTGTTTGGCGTTCAGGGTAGTAATGTATGTGGGAGATACCTCAGTGTTCACATGGTATACGTATGTGTGTGTGTGTTTGTGTGTATACAGTCAATCTCCTCATTCACAGATTCTGTATTTGTAAATTCATCTACATGCTAAAATTTATTTGAAACCCAAAAATCAATACTAGCAGTGCTTTTGATGTCATTCACAGAGCAGTGAAAAATTTGAGTCACCAAATATACATGTTCCCAGCTGAGGTGGAACAAGGTGACACTCTGCCTTTTTGTTTCAGCTTTCATACTGGAAACAAGTGTCATTTTCACAGTATATTTAGTGCCATGTTTTTCTCATTTTTGTGCTTCTTTTTTGGTAATTTCATTGTTTCAAATGGCCCCCAAGCATACGCTGAAGTGCTGTCTATTGTACTTGAACACAAGGCTGTGTTAGAAAAGCTTCTTCCGTCATGAGTTACGGTGCTATCGGCCGTGAGTTCTTTGCCAATGACTCAACAGTATATATTATATAAGGTGTCTTTAAACAGAAACACACATAAACAAGGTTATGTACTGATTGTTGATGAAAATGTTGTGACCAGAGACTCTCAGGAAACTAACTGTATTTCCTCTAGGAGCACTGGTTCAGCATTCACTAATTCAGTGTGTTCTCAGGAAGTTTATATAACTACTGCAAATAACAATACTCCAATATGTACAATAAAAAGAGCATCAAAACCAATGGGAAGACAGTGTTGTTTAATAGGTTGTATTGGGAAATTTCACTCAGAACATGGAGAAAAATAAACTGGATTTGTACTTTATATTATATATATGAAGATGGACACCAGATTAAAGATAAAACTCTAAAGTAATTGTTAATAAAAATAGGTGTAGGGATATATCTTTGTGAACTCGGGCCAAAAAAAAGATGTACTTAAACCATATGCACAAGATATGCTTATCAAATTTGATTACATGAAAATTAAGGCTTTTTTTTTACAAAGAATATTATGAACAAAGCTAACAGCAGAGCACTAGAAGATTCCAATAATATCTAAAACTGACCGGGAATTAATATTTTAAAAACAAGAAACTCTTGCAAATCAAAAGGAAAAGGAAGTGGACAGAGACAATAACTAGGACTCACACATACAAAAAAGAAAAAGGAATGAATTCAAGAGATCCTCAAACTCATTAGTAACCAAAGAAATGCAAATTAAACAAGACACTCCTTTAGATACATCAAATTAGCAAATGTTAAAAACTTAGAGACTGCCTATTGGGGATTAAATCATGTCCCCCACAAAAAGGTATGTCAAAGTCCCAACCCCTGATCTGTAGGTGTGAACCCGTTTGTACATAGGACCTTTGAAGGTGTTGTTAGTTTAGGTGTGCCCAGACTGAATAAGGGTGGGCCTTAATCCAATATGGCTAAAGTCCTTATATACAAAGGAAATTGGATACAGAAAAAAAAGTCACCAGGGAGCAGCCAGAAGGTGGAAGTCAACAGAACCCAGAAGAGAAAGGAGATGACACTGTCATGTACATTGCTACGTGATGGAAAAGCAAAGGAATCCAGAAGATTGGTAGCCAGCCAGAAGATACAACCCTAGAAGGAAGCAAGTTTGTCTAGCCTCTGAAACCATGAGCCAATAAATTCCTGCTGTAAAGCCAACCCATTGTATGGTATTTGTTTTACCAGCTGGGAAACGAATATATTGCCCAGTATTGATGAGAATGTAAATAGAGTAGAAGCCTCATGCATTATTGATGAAAGCAAAAGATTAGAATCAATCTGAAGAGCAATCTGACAGTACTTAATAAAACTCATTATGCAAAAAGTTCATGATCTGCCATCCCACTCTTGTGTATCAATCTCAGAGAAATGCTCTCAAAGTCCATTATTTGAAATTTGCAAGAATATTCATTGTTGCTTAATTTGTATTTGCTGGAAATTGGAGGCAGATTAGGTGTCCAGAACAAAATACCATGAATGAATGTTTGAAGTATTACAAATATTACATATTTCACAAGGCACATACATATCCACAGAGTAGGTATCTATCAGAGAAGAGAATGTGCTTGGGATCAGGAATAAAGGGGTGAAGAAAAGAAGACAAGAGATAGGTCTGATTGTGCTGAGAATGCTGGGCTATCATAAACTGAGGGTATGATCAACTCTACTCTGCAAACAAGGTTCAAAGGGAGAAAATGTACTTACTTCTATACTACAAAGCAAGTTATACAGATATAAATAAGAATTTCACAGGAATTTAGACACAAAAAGTTAGTGTTGAATGGTTGGTTTAAGTGATAAAATGATATGGGAAATTTTTTCCTTTATTGTTATAATGTTGTTGGTGTTAATGAGACTCTTATTAAAAAGTAAACATAATACAAGGGAAACTCTAAAACTGATTCTTTCTATGAGTACTGAAAACTACCAGAGCAGTGAATAAGCAAAATTAATAGTTGGAGTAAAATGGCAATAATTATTTATTGGACCATCTTAAAATTTTCACTTCATAGTACTTACTGAGGCAAATAGTTTGGCTATTTCTAATATGTCATGGTAATGTTATTTCATTTCTTTATGTAACAAATGTTTGCTCATTTTTTAGTGCTCTCCCAGTAATAAGTTTTGGGATTGAGGAAGGGCAGTAAGGCTTTGTTTCAATACCTGTTGGCCTGTCTTGATAGACCTTGACAGTGTAAAGTTTTAAGATGTTTTCTGCAATCCCTACGCTAAGGATTTTTTTGTTGTTATTGTTTTTGTTTGTTTGTTTTAGGAGGTATCAGGGATTGAACCTGGGACCTCATACATGCAAAGCAAATGCTCAACCACTGAGCTACACCCGCTCTGCTCCACACTAAGAGTTCTTGATAACCCAAAACTCAGAATGGACACTCTCAAATTTACTAAAACCTGTTTTAAATACTAAACCCACATATGTTTTCCTTGCTAAACCCACATAGAATGGACATGCTTATCCTTAGCCACCTACATCTGAGAACATTTGCCTCATTCCAGACACGGTATTTTTTTGTTTCCTTGTTTCCCCTTAGTTCTGACCAATCTGAGTTCCTGTACCATAGAAAACTCTTGTTCACTAACTGACAGGGCTGGCCCACTTTGAGAATGACGCTCCTGCTAGCAGCAAACAAATTTCTTGTTATTGCTCCACTTTGGTGGTCTTTATTTCAGGACCTTTCTGCAGTGGTCGATGTGACTTTAAGCTCTGGAATTCAGTCTATACATATTGTGACATGATATGTACATCAGGCACACTTTCATAAAGCTCTTGAGTGTAGGGCCAATTGGCCTGTTAGGACCAGTAAGTCTCCCTATAGGTACCATTCTTTGGCTTACAAATCTTGAAACTAGCAGATACTTTTATCTTAAAGGGAAAGAAAGTGATCCTCATGCCTTCACTTTTCTCCTCCTTTCTAGACTAACGGTTAAGCGTGGGCCAGAAGCCAGATGCCTACTTTTGAATATCATCTCCACCACTTACTCTCTGTGTGCTGTTGGACAAGTCACTTAACCCTTCTGTGTCTCAGTTTTTTCATCTGTAAATTGGAGAAAATAACACTAGCAATCTCATAAATTTGGTGTGAGGATTAATTGAAAAGCTTAGTCAGTACTCATGCATTTTTGCTTTTATCATTGTTCCCATATGCCAAACCCTCTACCATTTGCTAAGGTTGCCATACTGAATGAGACAGACATAATCCCTGTCCTCATGCTGCTTCTAGCTTACTGAGAGTTGTCCATCTGTTATTCAGCATCAAGTTTCATTGACTAAAAGGCAAAGGTCCTAGATCCATACCTCAAACATTAGGATGCTTTGTGCCTCCACCCACCCTCATCTGCTTCCTCAGTTGGGGCCAGGAACTCCAGGCATACATATTCCCCAATCTCCTCATTTCTCTTTTCTCATCTCCTCTACCTCTGGAGTTTCTTGAATATCACAGCCATCTGCTGTAATATCCTCATTTTCTAGAAAGTTGCACACTGTGTACTGAAGATTACAAGAAAGAAAATACCAGGCAGGTTTTGTGAGTCAAATTGTAAAGATAGTAAAGATGACATCCTCGTAACCCCTCTAATGGTAAGTCAACAACTGATGTCATAGCTGGAATCTTCATTGGATTTATATTAATGTCTCAGTGGGGAAAGAGTACCATGGATAAATTTGGAGTGGGGAAGTTTATGAGAAGTTACAAAACTAAAATTGGCTCAACAAAAGCGGAAAAACAGTCTGTACAATCTGTTTGCCCATAATATTTGGTCTATACAAGGTTCCTCCTGCTTTAGATGCACCCAGGTATAAACCTGGTACCAAATGATAAAACTATAGATTACTATAAGCACTATTGATGAGAAGGCAGCTTTGTTACAGGTGAAAGATGCAGAAAAGAAAATGAGTTATTTGAAAGAAGATGCTGGATAAGTCCAATGAAGACTTGATTGCTGTAATGTTGATAGAAGCTTTTTTTTTTTTTCAATTGACTTTATTTTTTTTTTCTTTTTGGTGTACAGTTCTATGATTCTCCCCGCCCCCACCCCCGCCATGATGTAAGCTTTTATACTCATGAAAATAAAGCTCTGAGGCATATTATTAACAGTTCAACGCAAATGAGCCTTGCTCACACACTGTTCACCAACCCTTGAAATCTATTCCGAATAAGTATAATATGTCTGTGAGTGTATGTGTGTGCATATACATTAAATAATGGAGTAGGTAATGCAATCAGGACTTTAAAGTTTGGAACTTGAATCTCCTGGTGAATCATCCAAAATTTTCTCCACCGCTGGTATCTTACATTCCTGAAGATAAGATTTGCCTTTTACTTGGCCATGTTTGTAGCTAAAATCCCAGCCATTGGCAGTGACATTGGCCACAAGATCTCAGAGGGGATGAAATAAGGAATCTTGGACTCCATTAGGCAGTGAGAGAATGGAAAAGATCAAGATAGACAGACAGGGATGGTCTGCTATTAGTGGAGAGGGACACAGGTCCTGGTATTTGAAATTTGTTTTGAGTAACCCAGATTCTGAAACAAATTCTACCTAAAATGTAAAATACGGTATCAGTTGAGTCTGGAATCTAGTAGGATGAGAGGAGGCTCAAAGAGTGCAACTCGTTTATTTTATTAATCAAATACTGACTGCTGAATGTTATCTGAGAATCACATGTTCCCAGTCCTGCTTGAGAGTTAGGCTTTCAGAGGTGAGCATATACTCACTCATGTCTGAACACACCTATCCCACCAACCACCATAACAAACTGCTAGATTTAAATGTTCTTAGCCAAATTTTGCAAATCTGCAAATGAACACACATTGACCTCAAATATTTATTCTTATTAAGAATAAATGGCAAAATCTGGGGATCTGGTAGAGGGACTCTAGAATGAGTCCAAGATAAAGTCACAGAACCTCTTATAAATGTATGTACTACTTTACATTGTTGATCAATTTGATGAGGAATTTAAGTTTTCACAACGGTAATCTCTTCTTCCTGGACAAGCTTCCTTTTACTGACTTAAATGTTGCCTACAGCAGGATAAATATGTGAGAGATATATTGACACAATCTTGTAAGAGGTCAAGAAAAGAGAACACAGTCCTGCCTGAACTAATATCACCATCCTCGTCTAACCATACCGAGAGGTCTAAGATTTGTGTCTGTTTTCCTATTTCCCACGTCTTAGAGACTGATTGTCAGCGGTAGACACTAAATATATATATATTTGAATGAATTCCACTTTTTAAAAATCCTTTTCCATTTAAAAATATATACGCTACATCTCATTCTCTCACTAATTTTATTGTATTTTCTCTTTTTTCTTGGTTTTCATTCCTCCACTATCTTGTTAAGTGCATCTCTGTTCCCCAAGGGTCACACCAACAACTGATGATTTCCCCTTCCTTCAGTACAGCCTGATGTGCTGCAAGTGCATCACAGAGGAGTTTTCTGAAGAAAGAGAGAAATTCTAGAGTCTTCAGAAATGATAACTGAATATATGAAAATCTATTCACAAAATTCAGACATTCATTCTTCAGAATCATTTGCTACCATGGATGGTAGGAGAAGTAGGGGGAAGAAGGAAGATTTGAGTATCCTTGGTGGACATGCTTTATTTAAATAGGAAAGTTTATGATGGCACACGCACAAAAACAGCAACAACAAAAAACAGTGATCCTGTGAGCTATAATCATACCCCAGGACAACCTCATAATTGCAACTATCTCATATTATGTTGAAATAAAATAAAAGGCACAGAAAATGTATCCATCTGAAACTCTTTTCTGGTATTTCACAATGGCAGGTTAAAGAAAAACCTCCAGTGTATTAGGATGACCTTTTGGAGTGTGCCAATGTTGACAAAATGAAGGAACTCTCTTTAAAACCTGTAAAGGACAAATAAGAAACCCCAAGAGATTATACTATGATTTAAGTAAACCAAACCAAGCTTGTTTATATCTTGACTAAATCTCTGAATCAGAAATGACAATGACTTTTTATAAATGTCTAAGGGTTAATTTTTTTCTTTGATCTCCTGAAACTCTTCTATGACATTCTTAAGAGATGAACACAGACCAGTAATTAGTTAAACTAGTTCTTTCGCATACATACATTACAGTTACTCAACATTAAAATTCTCTATAATATTTAAATTAAGTTGAAGCCACTTCCAGTGTTTGCCTAGAAGTCACAGGTATATATGTATGTAATTTGAATGTCTATCTATGGAAGTGTACATACATGTATCTATATACGAGTATATATGTGTGTGTGTTTATATTTATGTGTGTGTACACACACATGGTAATGTAGCTTTAACAACAACAAAGGCAAGCCCAATGCATGTTTAGGGTCAGAATTAAATCCAGACTCCCAAGATTTAGCATGTTAATACCCCCTTGCTTGAAAGACCACATGTCTGTATACTTAAGCATCCACAGTACTTGTAACTGAATCAAGGCAGCAAGGAACAAGAATTCTTCTTATAGTTGGATACCTTTCACTAGCTTCCTTATCAGCAAAACTTTTTTCAGGTACCTATTCCCTAGCTCATGATTTAGTCTGCCTCCTAAGAGATTTTTCCCCCTTCCCAAGAGTCTGGTTGCATTTACTCTAACAACTCAACTGCTGTGTCATTATTAAATGATTCATTACATAACCAAGGGTCAAGCACCCTTTAATGTCTTCAGTAGGTCTCAATGCCGTGGGTGACATAATAAAACAGATCCAATAAATATTTCAAATGAGTGAAGAAAATGGTAGAAGTTTTTATTTATTTTTTTTTTGAGTCTTTCTGAAAGGATGTGGTTTTTAAACCAGAAAGCCATTTCACAACCAAACTTTAATTTTAATTCAAAGACTGTGCCACTCAATGTTTCATACCTGGACTCTTGTGAGTACTTAATTGCTAATGAAATTTATAGGTGGAGAACAGGAAGTCTTTGTCTCTGCAAAATGCTCTGAATGTCATTTCCTCCTTGGCAACTTCTATTTGACAGCTCAATAGCACATCCTGCTAAGAATTGAAAGGCTTGAAGGAGGACTATAATACCAGTGTTTGGGAAGCAAAGAACAATTTTAAAGAAACTATGATGGGAAAAGAATAGGCTGGATCTAGGAGAAATAACTTTTTTATAACTCTTTGAAAAAATAAAGATATCACAAATCCATACACAGCTTAGTTTCCTACTTTCGGGTTAAAGATGAAGGCCATTTCCTAGTAATTCTGGGTTCAACTGGCCTTCTAGCCCTTTTCCATTTAAGTGGGCTACTCTTTCATTGCATGTGCACCCCCATTCTCATTACCAGAGCATCATCCCTTTGTATTTTCTCTTCTCTTCGCCTGGATAACACTGATTCACTCTTCAGGTCTCACCTTAACTGTCACTTCCCACAAGAAATATTTCTCCTTTCTCAACTGTATATTTCCACTACAAAGTGCCACAGGCAGTTCAAACTCAACAGGCACAGACCTGAGGCCACCACAGCCTGCCAAACTTGCTTGTGTTTCTCCCATGCTTTCCATCTCAGCAAATAGCCTGACATCCACACCTTGGTCCAGCCAGAAACATGGATGTCAACTTTGGTTCCCCCTTTTCTTATTTCCCATATCAACTTTCACCAAGTTTCTCAGTGATATCTGTCCACTTCTCACCAACCCTACCCCAACTCTTCTCACCTGCTTTATGGGCAGCCTCCTAACAGGGTTTCTGGTTCCATTCTTGCCTCCCTGACCTCCAGTCTCCACCCACTGACAGAGCCATCTGTCTAACATGCAAATCTCAAATTTCATCATTTATTCTTCAGTTTTAAACCCCTCCCTGGCTCTCCATTGTCTTCAGGATATAATCCAAACTTCTTAGCATGATTTACAAGGCATTTCACAATTCAAGGACATTTTACGGGTCTTTTCCTTGAATTCCACTCACAGAGAAAGGCATTATCACCCCTCATATAGAGATAAGCAAATTAAGTCTCCATGATGATGTTGAAAACCATGATGAAGATCACACAGCCAGGAACTGGTAGTATTAGAGCTGAATTCCTATTAGAGGTTTGAACAAAGGATTCCAAAATTTGATTGAAAATCAGAAGTTTGAATTTATTTTTGCCCAGGATGGGATGTGTTCTAGGGTCTTATTTAACTTACTTCCGGTCTAATATACAAAACGTCATGGCTCAATTTCATTAAAATGCTACTTGCATTTAAATTATTAGATCATTCTTACGTCTTATCTTAGCTGGGTTCTCCTGAAAATAGCCTGATGAAGGACTTGTGTGTAGGCAATGATTTGGAAGTGATCACAGAGAGCAGGAGTGGGGAACTAGAAAGAGTGAGGCAGAGAAGGAGGAATAGCCAATAGAAGTGTGTATTAATGATGCCAGTGTCATGGACAGCAGGGGCTGAGTTCTGTCAAGACCTCCTGAGAAGCACACTGGGTACCCGGCAGAACTGCTTTCTAATGCATGGGGGACATGGAGAATTTCATATCAGCTCTGTCTCCATTGATTGAGAGTTGCCCCAGGGATGTTAACTTCCCCAAGGTTCTCAGCTGTATGTGTGGACTAGCCAAAGTAGAGCCTGCCAGCATCTGTGAGGTCTGTGGAGCCCAGGGCAGAATGCACAGGCATGCAGCACACACGTGAGGCTGCTCCACCGGTGTATGCAACAACCACAGGGGAAATCAGTGACGAGGCCCCAGGGCGGGAGTCCAGACACTAGGGGTATCTAAGACACCCATTTTCAGGAAATGAAATAATTTAGAAATACAATGCTATTCGTGAGTATTTTAGACTGGCAATATATTTCAAGTACATGCAATAGACTACAGATGACACAAATACATGTTTTCATGGATTTTTCTCTGCAGAAAACAA
The DNA here is from genome assembly GCA_026826555.1 of Tolypeutes matacus. Classification (NCBI taxonomy): domain Eukaryota; kingdom Metazoa; phylum Chordata; class Mammalia; order Cingulata; family Chlamyphoridae; genus Tolypeutes; species Tolypeutes matacus. The sequence goes on along the minus strand of JAKSZT010054487.1, from coordinate 33,562,729 downwards.
AGATAATTGGATTATGTGTAGGTGATCCTATTAAATGATTCATTTGTTACAAATAAGTACTAGGTGTTTAGTTTCAAAGCTAGAGCAAATAAATAAATCATTCTATCTGGAAAAGGCACAGATTTCTCCATTTCTATAATAACCCATTGTAGTGGTTTGGTATTATCGATGAATTCCGAAAAGAAATATTGGATTACATTTGTAAACTGGTATTTTCCTCTGGGCATATTAGAGTATATTGGATTCAGAGGTTTTACTTTTTTACTTGATTAAATAATGATTAAGGCTTTAATTGGGCCATATCAGTAGGATGTTAAGTCCCCACCTCCTTGGTGGGTGGGGATTCACAGAGAAACCACACTGCAGAGAAGGAAGTTTGGAGTTTTGAGCTGGAGCCCAGGAAGTGAACACACAGGAGAAGAATACAGAGAAATAGAGACGGCTCCTTAGACGCTGCAGAAGCCCAGGAGAGAGAGACAGAGCCGTTTGCCTGATAGTCTATAGCTGCCCTTGTGGAGAGAGCATAGCAACTGAGCCCAGAGAGAAACAGTGCCCCAGGAAGAGAGGAAGCCAAGAAGCCTGAACTCTTGGCAGATGTTGGCAGCCATCTTGCCCCAACACGTGGCAGTAGACTTTGGTGAGGGAAGTAACTTGTGCTTTATGGCCTGGTAACTGTAAATTTCTACCCCAAATAAATGCCCTTTATAAAAGCCAACAGATTTCTCATATTTTGCATTAGCACCCCTTTGGCTGACTAATACACCCATTTATAATAATGTTAAATATTAAAAACTACTGTGGGCCCCAAATTAATCACACAGAAAATGATTTTAACCATTTTTGGGAACTTTAAGTCATGTAACTGTATTTTTACTACCCTTTATTCCATGTCAATACTCGAGCTTCTTGGCTTACTCTCATAGTATAGCATTAAGAAATATGTCAGGGTAAGTCACAAAATGAAATCCTTCAAATATTTTAGATCATGAACTCTTCATATCTCTTTCTTCTCATTTTAAATGTTGTATTCTATATCCCTAGACAAAAGATATGTAGAAGATATAATTAAAATATTAACAAAAATGGTTATTACTTCATGTTGAGATTAAAGAAAATTTATTTTCTTCTCTGTGTTATCTTAGAATTTCCCAAATTTTATATAGTTCTTATATGTTATTTTTTCAACCAGAAACAATCCTACAAAATACATTATTTTTTTAAAGTCAAATTTAAAAGAAAATATTTGGGAAACCATTTTTAATTCAAATGTTGCCCAAGATGTTTTTCACGAAAAATTGCCACAACATAGTTCATGTATGTAGAAAACTTTCCATCATAATAACAATTCTCAACCATTTGATTATATACTAAGTTAGCTTCTTTTCTGCTTGTTAGGGGTGTTGATTCCAAAGGCAATGCAAGGAGGGGCCAAGAGGTGTTGAGCAACAGGTCCACCACAAGGTGGATTGGAGCAGACCCTTCCAGGCAGTAATGTGAGAAGAATTACAAAATCCCACTCACCATAATTTTGAACATTTAGGGACAAACATAGCCCTATACCATTTATCATTTCATGTCATACCTTTTTGGATTAATAATAACCTTGTTGTTTCAGGTTAGATTTATACCATATTCTCCCAATCAGAATATTCTTCCACCAATAGTCCTCCTTATTTCTTCTCCTGAGCAGTTGGGAAATTCCAGAAAGGTACTGGGAACTTCTTACTTAAGGGAGTTGATGGACCCATTAAACATTAACAGCTGCAATCTCACCAACCCAGCTAAAATGAGATGAAGATAACAGAGCTGATAATTCCATCAGGCTCACCACTTACCACTGGCAAACCGTAAGTGGATCTTTATGCTGTTAACTCTGGGTCACTTCCCAGGCCTTTCTCTTTTTTGAAGAGATTCCTGACCCTGATCAACTGTCTTTGCATGTTTTGAGCTGCTGCTCCTCATTGTCTTACTCAGAGTTCCAATTCACCAAGACTGGCAGTGGAGTGGGACTCTGTCTTCTCATTTCCCCTTTGCCATGTTACTTGCAAAGACCACACAGGCCCTTTTGATTTGTCAGGGTTTTTTGCTTTTCACCATGAGGAAACTGGGGATAACAGAAATAGCAAAGAAGGGACAGAGCCAAAGTTCTCATAATCCTCAACCTGCAATGATGATTCTGTTACTGGGATGGTGTCTAGTTAGGTCCCCTGCTTTCATTGCTCAAGTTGGAGCTTACCAGATATCCCATTTTGTGACTTTCTCATTAAAGAAGGGAATGTGGGGGGCTACCCTATTTGATGTTTTTACTTCTGCATATGTTGGCAAGCAAAGAAATCAGAGCAAAACAAATATGCCCTTTGTCTTCAGTGGGTAATTTACCTCTCGGTGGATCTTCATGCTGGATAACAGAGAGACCTTCCTTAAATTCCCAGTCTACATTTTTTTAGTTAGAGAAGTTGTGGATTTACAGAACAGTCATGCACAAAGCACAGGACTTCCACACACTACTCCACCACCAACACCCTGCATTGGTATGGAATATTTGTTACAACTGATGACAGCACAATTTTATAATTGAACTATTAACCACAGTCCATCTTTCAACTTAGAGTTCGCTGCTTCTGCAGTGAAGTTCCATGGATTTTAAAAAGCATTTTGTTGTTACCATATATACAACCTAACATTTCCCCTTTTAACCACATTCATACATATATTTCAGTCCTGCTAATTATGTTCACAATGCTGTGCTACCATCACCACCATCCATTACCAAAACCATTTCAAATAGAAATTCTGTACAGTTTAACAATAACTTCCCATTCCCTGCCCCCACCCCATCCCTGGTAATCTATATTCTAGATTCTGACTCTTTGAGTTTGCCTTTTCTAATTATTTCACATCAGTGAGATCATACAATATTTATCCTTTTGCATCTGACTTGTTTCACTCAACATGATGTGTTCAAGGTTCATCCATGTTGTCGCATGTATCAGAACTTCATTCCTTTTTACAGTTGAGTAATGTCCCATTGTATGTATATACCATATTTTTTTATTCATACATCAGTTGATGGATACTTGGGTGGCTCCCATCTTTTGGCAATTGTGAATAATGCCCCTATGAATACTGGTGTACAAATACCTGTTTGAGTCCCCACTTTCCATTCTTTTGGGTAAATACCTAGTAGTGGGATTGCCAGATTAAATGGTAATTCTATACTTAACTTTCTTAGAAACCACCAAATTTTCTTCCATAGTGACTGCACCATTTTACATTGCCACTAGGAATGAATGTGTGTTCCTATTTCTCCACATCCTCTTCAACACTTGTAATTTCCTTTTTTAAAATAGGAGCCATTCTGATGGATATGAAATGGTACCTCATCATGGTTGTGATTTGCATTTCCTTAATAGCTAATGATGTTGAGCATCTTTTTATGTGTTTTTTTGGCCTTTTGTATATCTTCTTTGGAGAAATGTCTGTACAATCTTGCCCATTTTTTAAGTGGGTTATCTTTTTGTTAGGTCAAAGGATATTCAGGATATTAAACTTTTTTTCAGATAAATGGTTTCTAAATATTTTCTCCCATTGTATAGCTTGTTGTTTTGTTCTCATAATAAAGTACTATGATGAACAAATGCTTTTAGTTTTGATGAGGTCCCATTTATCTATTTTTTCTTTCGTTGCTTGTGCTTTGGTAGTGCAAAGTCTAAGAAATCATTGCCTAGTACAATGTCCTGAAGATACTTCCCTACATTTTATTCTAGGAGTTTGATAGTTGGCTCTTGTATTTAGGTCTTTGATCTATTTTGAGTTGATTTGTATATGGTGTGAGGTAGAGGTCCTCCTTTTTTTTTTCCAAATAGAGATCTAGTTTTCCTGGGATCATTTGTTGATGAGTCTGTTCTTTCCCAATTGAGTGGTCATTGTCCCCTTGTCAAAAATCAGTTGGCCTAAGGTCTCTCCTCCCCCACTGAAAGTGGTTCATGCAAAGCCACCTTCCACCCACACAGATGGCCTTCTTGGGGATCAGACATGATGGGATCTCTTCACCTGCTCTTTTGGAACCGTTGTATAAATGGTCATTTGCTGAAAGTTTCTGTTGTGTATGAAAGTGTGTTCCCATGTCCCACCATACAGCAACTCACTCCACAGGTCTACATTGTGAACTTTTTAGAAAGAAATGTGATTTATCACCTCATATATGTAACACCACCTCCAAAGAACTCATGGGTAGGTTCAAATGCATCTGTGCCCCTGGTTTTATGGGTTCTACCTGTGAATTTGGGCCCTGTGAGGCTAGCAAGCCTTGTGAGAATGGAGCTGTGTGTAGAGAGGAAAGGGATCTGGAAATCTTTCCCCTCAGGTTCCAGTGCCAGTGCGAGCTAGGCTTTGCAAGTTTGTGCTGTGAGATCAATGTCAATGAGTGCAGTTCCAGCCCTAGCCTGCATGGATATTGCTATGCCGTGGTTGATGGCTCCTCCTGTTTACACAGGCTGGGCTATGTTGGGTTGAGATGTGAACAGGACATTGATGACTGCATCCTGAATGCCTGTGAGCACAATTTTACCTGCATAGATCTGCACTTTACCAGTACACATTAGTATCCCTATTAATCCTTAATGCTGCGTACTAGCATAAATTAACCCATAACAACTTTTTGTCTATGTGATATGTTGGTATGTGTAAGTAGACCAAGTAATGTGTCTATTTCTTAAGGCTAGAAAACAGAAACTCAGGCAACATTTTTTAAAAATTTAATAATAGAAAAAAATTCTATTCACCACTTTCTATTTACCATATTTGTTATATAATATTTTGAAAAATATTTTTACTAGAGAAGTTGTGAACTTACAGAACAATCATGCATAATGTGCTGAATTTGAATACAACACCCCTCTACCAACACATACATTGTTGTGAAACATTTGTTACAGATTATGAGAGAACATCATCAGACTATTACCACTAACTTTGGTTTATAGCATACATTTGGTATTTTGTCCATGCCCCCCTATTATTAACACAGTACCTTCTTTGACATTGATCCAAGAATACTACAATATTGCTGTTTACTATGATCTTTAAGTTACATTAATTGTATTTTTCCCATGCATCACCATATTCTTACCTTGTAATAGTGATGTACATTTGTTTTAATCCATAGAAGGACATTCTTGTATTTGTACTATTAAGCAATGATCATCCATCTCTGGTTTCACTATGTTATTCAGTCCCTAGATTATTTTCTAGCTTTCTTACTTTTTAAAAGCAGTTTTATTGAGATATATTCACATACTATACAGTCTTTCCAAAATGTACAATAAATGGCTGTTAATATAATCACAGTGTTGTATATTCATCACCACAAAAAAATTTTAGAACAATTTCATTACTCCAAAAAGAAAATCTCCACACCCCTTAGCAGTTACCTCTCAATTCTTCTATCCTCCAGCCCTACATAACCACTAATCTAATTCATTCTTTATAAATTGATTTATATTTTCATTTTATATAAATAGAATCATACTATTTAAAAATCAGTTGGCCATAAATGTGAGGGTTGATTTCTGAACTCTCAATTTGATTCCATTGGTCTATCTGTCTATCCTTGTGCCAGTACCTTGCTCTTTTGATTACTGTGGTTTGTAGTAAGTTTTAAGATAGGGAAGTGTGAGTCCCTGACTTCATTTTTCTTTTTCATGATGGCTTTGGCTCTTCAGGGCCCCTTACCCTTCCATATAAATTTAATGATTGGCTTTTCCATTTCTGCAAAGAAGGTTGTTGGATATTTTATTGGAACTGCATTGAATCTATAAATCACTTTGAGTAAGATTGACATCCTAACAATATTTAGTCTTCCAATCCATGAACATGGAATATCCTCCCATTTATTTAGGTCTTCTTTGCTTTCTTTTGGCAATGGTTTCTAGTTTTTTGTGTTTTTGGCAATGATTTATAGTTTTCTGTGTATAAGTCTTTCACATCCTTGCCTAGAGTTATTCCTAGATATTTGATTCTTTTATTTTCTATTGTAAATGGAATTTTTTTCTTTATTTCTTCTTCTGATTATTCATTGCTCATATATAGTAACACTACTGATATTTGGGTGTTAATCTTGGACCTCACCACTTTGCCAAATTAATTCATTTGCTCTGAGAGCTTTGTTGTGGATTTTTCAGGATTTTCTATATATAGGTTCATACCATCTGCAAATAGGGAAAGTTTTACTTCTTTCTTTCCAATCTGAATGCCTTTTCTTTCTTTCTTTTTTTTTCCTACTTGCTCTGTCAAGAATTTCCAGTGTTGAATAACAGTGGTGACATTGGGTATCCTTGTCTTGTACCTGATCTTATTTGTATCCCCTCTATAACCGTTGGGGAATTTGATATAGTTATGAATTCCAAAAATATAATTGGATCATGTTTGTAAACTGATCTGTTAATCTGGGCATGATTAGGTTATGATTAGGGAGTTGAGCCCCACCCCTTGGTGGGTGGGAAATTGAATATAAAAGTCAAGCCAAAGAACAGAGTTGAAGCAGTCCTTTGGGAAGCAGTTTTGATGTTGGAAAGAAGGCCCCAGGAGAAGAGAAGCAAGCCGTTTGCCTGATCATCTACAGCTGACCTCGTGGAAGAAACAGGAGCTAAGCCCGGAGAGAAACACAGCCCCAGGAAGAGAGGAACCCAAGAAGCTTGAACCCTGGCAAACGCCAGCAGCTGTCTTGCTCTAACACATGGCAATGAACTTTGGTGAGAGAAGAAACTTAACACTTTATGGCCTGGTATCTGTGGACTTCTACCCCAAATAAATACACTTTATAAAGACCAACCCATTTTTGGTATTTCACATTAGCACTCCTTTGGCTGACTAATACACCCTCTTTTTTTTTTTTTTTTTTTTTTTTTTTGTCAATTTAGCTAAAAGTTTGTCAATTTTATTGATCCTTTCAAAGAACCAACTTTTGGTTTTGTTGAATTTCTATATTTTGTTTTTGTTTTTGTTGTTCTCTATTTCATTTATCTATACTCTAATCTTGTTATTTCCTTCCTTATGCTCACTTTGGGTTCAATTTGCACTTCTTTTTCTAGCTTTTCCTGTTTTGTTGTGAAGTTAGATCTCTGATTTGGAGTCTTTCTTATTTTTTAATGGTATGTTGTATTTTCATTTTCTTTCACCTCAAGATATTTCCTAATTTTGTTTGTGATTTCCTCTTTAACCCATTGTGTGTTTAAGAGAATGTTGTTTAATTTCTAATTTGGGGGAATTTTTTCCATATCTCCCTATGTTATTGATTTCTAGCTTCATTCCATTGTGGTCAGAGATACATTGTGTAATTAAAAATTTTTTGAATTTATTGAGACTTGTTTTATGGCCTAACATGGACTTTCTGGAGAATGATCCATGTGTACTCGAGAAGAATGTGTATTCTGCTGTTGGGTGAAGTGTTCTATATATGTCTTTTAGGTCTAGTTGGTTTAAAGTATTGTTCAAATCTTGTATTTCCTTATTGATCTTCTGACTAGATATTCTAACTGTTATTGAATGTGGTGTATTAAAGTCTCCTACTGTTAATGTAGAACCATGAATTTCTCCCTTCAAATCTGTCAGTATTTGCTTCATATATTTTGAGGCTCTGTTGGTAGGTGCATATTTATTTATAATTGCTATATTTTGTTGAATTGACTCCTTTATCAGTAAATAATGTCTGTCTTTGTTCTTCATAACTGTTTTTTACTTAATGTCTATTTTATCTGAACTTTTCTCTTTAGCTTTCAGAACTCTTCCCTTGTTCTTTGCATTCAATAGTGCGATCAGTATATGATAAGGTGTTTGTTTGTTTGTTTCATGTTTATCCTGTTTTTTTGTTCTCTGAGCTTCTTGGATGTGCATATTCACATCTTTTGCTAAATTTAGGAAGCTCTCTATCATGATTTCTTTGAATAGTCTTTCTGCCCCCTTCTCTCTTTTTTATCCTTCTGTGGCTCACACAATGTATATATTGGTATGTTTGATGGTATCCCAGAAGTGTTTTAGACTATTTCCGTTTTGTATACTTTTTCTTTCTGCTCCTCGTCTGACTCATTTCAATTGTCTTGTCTTTGAATTCACTGATTCTTTTTTCTGCCAGCTCCCAATCTGCTGTTGAAACCTTCCTGGGCATTTTTTCATTTCAGTTAGCATGGTCTTAAACTCCAGAAGTTCTGTGTGGTTCCTTTTTAAAATTTCTTTCTCTTTATACTAAGATTCTCATATTGCTCATTCATTGTTTTCCTGATATCCTTTAGTTCTTTCTCTGTATTTTCCTTCATCTCCTTGAACATTTTTAAGTTCATTTTTTAAAGTCTTTTTTTTTTTTTTTTTTTTTGTATGTCCACATTCTGGTCTTCTTCATTGGTGTTTTCTGAATTTTTATCCTCTTCCTGTGGATGGGCCATCCTATTCTCTTTCTTTCTTTGTCTTATATTCTGTTGCACACTGTACATTTTAATATTTTAGAAGGTTAATTCTGGGATTTAGATGTCTGTTTCTTGATTTTGTAACCAGCTGGAGATAGGACAAAGAGTTTCTTGAGCTTCAGCCCTATCAGGAAGTTCTTCCCAAGGCAATGCAGTGTTCTGGATCCTCGCTGTCTTTTAAGGGACTGTGTCTTGTCCTGGGTTTGTGCATGGTAGTTGTGTTTGAGTTCCCTGGTTTATAGGAGTTTGAATACTCCCTCTGTTTCCCAGGAGACAGATCTCCCTACCTCGGGTGTTTAAAGCAACCCCACACCCTCACCCATGGCCTATCAGGCTAGCCCCAGCCCGAGCCCTGTAGGCTACAGTCCGATGACGCCTGGAGCCCCCTCCCCTGGGGGCTACAACCCCCACACACCAGGTTCAGGCATTGAGCAGAACTCCAGTGACTGGGTGACCACTGACATCCAGGTGAAGGTGCGGGACACCTACCTGGATACGCAGGTAGTGGGGCAGACAGGCGTCATCCGCAGCGTCACGGGAGGCATGTGCTCTGTGTACCTGAAGGACAGTGAGAAGGTCGTCAGCATCTCCAGTGAGCACCTGGAGCCCATCACCCCCACCAAGAACAACAAGGTGAAGGTGATCCTAGGTGAGGATCGGGAAGCCACAGGTGTCCTGCTGAGCATTGATGGCGAGGATGGCATTGTCCGCATGGACCTTGACGAGCAGCTCAAGATCCTCAACCTCCGCTTCCTGGGGAAGCTCCTGGAGGCTTGAGGCAGGCAGAGTGGTGGACTTGGCAGATACCTGGCAGGTGAAGAGTGTCCCTTCTTCCTTCCCTGGCCCTTGGCTCTGACACAGGATCCTGGGGCTGGGGCAGGGCTGGGCTGGTCATTCAGGGTTACCTTTCTTTTCCTTTCTAGGTTCCCATCTCCTTCCTTCCTGATGTTCAGTGGGAATCTGAGCAGAGTCTAGCAGAGGGTCCCCACCTTCCTGTATCTCCCTTGCCCTCAGCTTGTTTTTTGTGTTATGGTCTTTGAATAAAAAGAAGCTGTTTGGTCAAAAAAAAAAAAAAAAAAAAAAAAAGCAGGCATGCCTTTGCCCCAGGCTCTGTCAGCCTCTGTAGTTCCTTTCCTTGTATCAAGCTGCTTGGTCTATAGGGCAAATTCAGGGAAAAGAGTAGGGTGTGGAGGGGAACACGCCAAAAGGGAGTTTCCAACTGAAAGAGGGCCGGGAACAGAAGAAGGGGGTGCAGAATGGCTCCTAAGTGTCCTAGGGAGGGCATCAGGAGGGCATCAGGAAGGGCCTGAAGCTTTCTCCCCAAATCTGAGGTTTCTTGACCTGCCCAGCAGATGCAGCCCTTGAACTTGTCTCTCACAGCCCTGAAGAAGCATACCATGTTTGTCTTCTCTCCTGCCACCTTTGTCTGGGACAGGTTGAAACAATGGCTCCCCTCAGAACTGGGTTCCCAGTGATCTGAAGTTGTTAATCAAAAGCCATGATCAGTGATTGGCTGTGCCCACCCCTGGTCTTGGGGAAGAGGATTCTTGTGTCCCTTTCTGTCACCAGCGACCTAGCCAGGGGCTGGACCCCACAAGTGCCCTGCTGCAAGAGTGGGAGATGGGCCCCAGTAACTGCTGCATAGAGAGAGCAATTCACTGGTCTGTGTCATAATTTACCAGCCTCTTCCTCTGGCTTTTCCTTGGATGCTCTACAGTGTTCAACTGGCCTCCAGAGTTTCAAAATAGTTGTTTCAGACATTTCCTACCTGTTTAATAAGTGTACTCATGGCAGGACTGAATCCTGGAGTTAACTACTACTCTATCTTCCCAAAATTTCCCACAATCTAAATTTGATACTCCTTCCTCCATCACCATTATCCACTCCTAAATACCCCATAGTGATGAGGGAAGTGCCAGGATCCCAACCCCGCCCTCAGCAGAAACCCACAGCTTTAAAAAATAAACTCCCCTCAGTCCCTACTCCCTCTCTCCCCTCCTTCCTCCCTTTTTCTCCATGGAATCCAGGTCAGGAAGATAAGCACCTCAGGCTGCCCCTTTGAATTGAAATTTACAAGTTTATACAGATAATGACTCTTTTTCCTCCCTAATGGCCTTCTGCTTTTAGAAAGATAAGCTAACCTTGCTTCTCTGCCTTTGTAACCCAGCCTGGCTACTTGCTCAGGAATTTGCCTGCTTAGTGTCCTTATATAAACTTATGAAAATTGGAAAACGGGGCTCAGATTTTTGGAGATTTGACTCTCCTCTGGGCCCACGCATAATAAAACTTTGTTCATCCCTGCTCCCAAGAGTGCCATTTGGGTTATTTCTGGCTGGCCACAACAATAGTATTTCTCCAGAACAGGAGTCACTAACATCCATTACCAAAACATTTCCATAAACATATTTGATTGAACAATTGTCCCTGTAATTATAATAATAGTGAGAAACTTTAAACTCCAAAGTACAAGTGAGGCAGGTTAGTGCAGGGAAATCAGGAGAAGATGAGTCACACCATAGCCGACAGACAACATGGCTGCGAGACCCCACTGAGACCTTTACCTTGACCTTGAGGTCCTAGTTGTGACTGTTTCCAGGCCAAGGGGAGGTCCTGAATAACCCTAAACAAAAGGCCTCACCTTTGGCCCCCACCATTGGTGGGGTAACCAATAACAGCTGGGGCCCCTCCCCTTATCATTAGCAAGGAGAGGAATAATTAATAGCTTAAAAGGTAACCACACAAGCCAAATCTTGCTCTCTCTGCCTAGAGAAGCCCGCATCAAATCTTGGTGCATATTTCTGTTCTTCTCTCCCATTTCTTGGCAAGTTCTGTTCTTTCCCCCCATTTCTCAATAAATTCTTTTTACTGGCCTAACTAAACTGGCGTGTTTTAAAATTCTTCTATGCGACATAACCAAGAACTTGGAGGAATCCAGCACTTCCCTAGCTTCACATGGGTTCAAATCTTGTCACTGCTCCTTAATTGCTGTTGACTGTGTGCAAATCATGAACCTTTCCATGCCTGCTCCCTCAGGCACAATAATAGTTCCTGCTTCATAGTATTGTTGTACAGATTAAATGTTAGCATTAGAGCGCTTAAACACCCTGCCCCCACCCCTCTACCCACAGTTCGTATATAAAGAAACTAATTCACAGCTGTTTTGTTTAATTTAAAAGACAATACATGGACATCAAAGACATTTTAAAAATTATATTATATTAAAAGTCCTATTAAGATTCAAAGGAAGACCACATTTCAATAAATGAAAGAAAAGAATGACATTTTAAACAACAGATGACTATTCGTCACAATTTAGCCATGTGCAAAATTTTATATGTTTGACAATTATCATTCTCTCCTACAGTTTGGGCTTTGGAAATATGTCTAAAAAAATCTCCCTACAGATCTGAGAGCATTATCTCTAACAGTGGCTCCTCAAAGCAGCTGATCATATATATCACTTAGAGCTTTATAAAAATAAGTATTTCCTGGCTGTATCCCCAGAGAGTCTGATTCTTTGGAACTTAGGTGGGACAAAGAGTTTACATTTAGGATTTTGTTGCATTGATTTTTTTTTTTTTTTTTTTTTCTTTTTAATCTGGGAGTCACTGATATAGAATTCCACACCCATTAGCTACATTGTGCTTCATCCTCTCTCCCTCTACTTTTCCAGGAATGTCAACAGAAATCAGCCAAAGCTGAGAACTCATCCTGGTATGGACTCTGTCTTGGGTTTTAATTTTAGTGTTGCTCTTCCCCTGTTCAAGGATTTCTCACCATCACACTTAGTCCCTTCTGCTGGGATTACTAAATATTGAAGATTTTAAAAATAAGTCACTAGAAATCAATTAAAAATATAATATTAAATTTTGTCAGTAATTGAAACTGTGTTTGGGTTCATGGACCTATGAAATAGAAAATTTTGGTAAACGTTGTGGCTTTTAAACAATTAAAGCAGGTAAATTATTCACATCCTCTAAATAACGAAGAAAGTAACATTATTGATCATCTACTCTGTCCCAGGCCCAGGCATTATTTTAATGTAAATTAATTTATTCTTCATAACAACAGCTCTGTGAGGTAGACATTATTTTCCCATTTTATTTACTAGGAAGGCATCATTCCGAGCAGTTGTTCAAGATTTCTTGGCCATCAAAAAACTGAGCTCAGGTTCAGACCCAGATTTCTGGCTCCATGTCCAGAGCTTTCTTCTTCACTGTATGAATCGTGGGGGGGGGGGGGGCAACTCTCTCTTATACAGTAAAAAAAAAAAAAAAATACATTCAACTAGATTTGTTTCCAATGCACCATAAACTTATCATAAAATTTGGGGTAACCTTACTCTTCAATAGACAGTCAAAAGTGGTGGGGTTTTTTTTTTTTGTTTTTTTTTTTTTGTTAGAAGTACTCCACAGCCCCCACAATGAGTAGGCTGTGAAAATTGGCAGAACAGTCTGGAGTCTGAATTAGTCAAACATCAATCCACTTGTAAAAGTCCTTGGAAAAGAAAAAACTGTCTTTAACACTTTGCCAAGCGGTGGAGAGGAGGATGGCTTGATGGTTATATGAGCTTTCTTCCCACAGTGCAGAACATTCTACTTCACAGCGTCAAACATCGTTACAAATACAATTTTTTTCTCTTGTTGAATCATTTTTAATACATTTGGAAATGAAATTTTTTCTCCTTAAGACACATAAAACCACCGGTAACCCTCTTCCCTTGGTTGCACATGACCCGTCCTTGTGAGTCGGGGCCCTAGCGCAAGTTGCTGCAACCAAGTAGGAGAACATTCATGTTCTCTCCTGGCAGCTTCTCTCAAAACACCCACTGCTCCCCACACCTGCTCAAATCTCTGCCTTTCCTCACTTAAAACCCTTACCAAAGGAGTTTCTTGGCTGAGAAGACTGGAGAAATCTCCTCAAAATATATGACTAAGCATTTCTGATCCATTTTTAAAAATTCAGAAAGGGATGAGGTGGGTGAGTGACTGGGGTCATTTTCCAGTTTCATTCCATTTTCCATTTTCATTCATTCATGTATTCACTCATCATTTATTCAGTATGTGCTTTCTAAGGGACAACTGTGTGCCAAGCACTCGGTTAAGCACTAGGGAAGATTAAAGTATCTACTCTCTGCCCTCATGGAGCTGACCAAGGGATGATTTATAAAGCAACCTGATAAAAACAGCAGCAGAAGCATACACAGGACATTACAGGAGCACAAAGGAAGCTTATCCAAGTCAGACTGTGGGGTCGGTGCAGGGAGAAGAGGGTAAGAGAAAGCTTCCCGGGAAGGCTACACCTTAGTTCATTTAGATAGAATAAGTGTGAGGAATCAGGTTGTGGGCATTGGAGAGGGTAGTAGTAGAGTGGGAGTTGATGAAAGGCATTCTAGAAAATGGGAACATATATGAGTAACATCTATTGAAGAAGAAACAGTTGTGTGTGTATGTGTATGAGTGTGTGAGGATGTGTGAGTGACTGTGAGTGTGCATGAATATGTGTGTGTATGTGAGTGGGTGTATGAGTGTGAGCATGCTTAAGTGAGCATAGGGATGTACATGTGAGTGTGTGTGTGTGTGTGACTGTTGAATGTGTGGGTGTATGTGTATGGGAATGTGGGTGATAATGTGTGTGTGTTTGTGTGTTGAGGAAGGAGAGAGGGCTGCAGGCAGTTCTCTTGTTTGGCATGGAGTGTAAGGTGGGGGGACAGCAGAAAGTGAGGCTATAAAGGTAGGAAGTGAGAAGCACCTTGGTGTCCCAGATACAATTACGGAAGCCAGTGCATTGTGTCGTCAGGAATCAGAACAGAAAAATAGAAAATGAAGAACTACACTCACAGATACCTTTTTTATTTCTTTCTAGTTATGGGTCAGAAATCCTGAGGTGTACAAAGATCTAGCAACTTACTCCAGCCTGAAAATAAGGACCATCCCTCCTCAGGATACTTGGCAACTCTTTCCCAGAAGCTTCTCCTCTGAACTTTAGTTTCTTAAGTTGCCAAATGAAAAGTAAGTAAGCATGAAGGCTCTGGGTTTCACTGCCTGAGTCTGTATCCTCCTTCCAGTTGTGAGTTCTATAAGATGAGGACAATTATTTAACTCTGTGCCTGAGTTTCCTTGCCTATAAAATGGGGAAGATAGTTTTTATCTCAGAGTTGTTGTGTTCATTAAGTACACATGAAGAACATAGAACCTTGCTTAGCACAAAAGAAGCATTCAGTGAATGCTAGCTATTATTATAATTGGTATTACTATTATCATAAAGACTTATTCTGGATCTAACAGTTTAGGACTCTCCAGTCAGCTAGGGTATTTACTGCTTAATTCACACTGTAAAATCATTTAGCACAGATTTAGAGAAACATGGTTAGAGGGTTAGGGTTAAAGTTAGAGAGTCCTAAATTTGCCACATTATGACTACATAAATATTTTGTGCCCAGTTTTCTTATGTTGAAAATGTAATTCATAACACCATAATACCTATATGTAACAGATAAGTGTTTGAGTTTTAAATAAAAGGAAGTATTTAAGGACCCCTGATATACATATTAGTTGCTTAATAAATAATAATTCCATTACCTTTTTATGCAAACATAAATGTTTAATATTTATGTTAAAGGATAAGGAATGCATAAGATAAAGCATATTTAACTTTCTGATGAATTATACAAATGTAGGGACAACACTTTATGAAACTAATAAGCATTTTATTAACAGCAAGCAAAGTGAAAGCAGTTTTGCAGCCACACTGGGCTTATTGTCCGTCAGAGAGATATAGTTAATATCATTTTTAAGAATGAGTGTTTTATGATTCGTAGTGACATCAAAATTATGCAAGTGTACTGATGGGAATAACAACATAAGGAATTATGCCTCAGGATGTACACCTGAGGGATGGATAAGAAATCCTCCCTTGGTACAAAGCAAAGGGATGGGGATGTGCAAAGCAAACTAAAAAGAGGACTGGTCGAGAAGGTAATCTTTTTTTTTTTTTTTAACAAATCAATTTTATTGATATATATTAATAAATCATAAATCCATCCAAAATATACCGAATACAATGGCATTTGGTGTAATCACATATTTGTACATTCATCACTTCAGTCATTCTTAGAGCACTTTCATTATTCCACTAATAATAATAATAAAAAAAAAAAAAAAAAAAAAAAACTCATCACCTCTCAATTTCTCTATGCTTCTCCTGCCGTACAAAGCTGCTATTCCTTTTACTTCTCTCTAGCATATTTGTATTTATATTTTGTAAAAACAGTCTTATATATGCAATATCACCCATATTCGTGTTTTACTATCTTTTACCAGTCCTACATTACAGCTTTTAGCTTTCAAGAAGGTATTCTTAGAAATACTAATACTAACCATGACCCAGCAAAGGTATTAAGAAAAAGATAATCTTATAAATGGGATAGAATTATCTATTGAACTGTACTGATGCATACCTTTATGTACATAAACTCAAAGCAGAGGTTTTTAAGTGGGGTCTGGTAGAAGGAGGAAAACTCATGATAAGGCTTCTCCACGCTGTCACCAAGTGGTGACTGTGGGTGACAGCAGCCCCCTTAGCATATGTTCTAAGGCTCTATCCCCAGGTCTCAGTCTCCTCCCATACTAGCCACTCCCTCCATCCATTCCCTCACTTAAACCTTTCTTTCAAGGCACCTCCAATGAAACAGACTAGGAAAAAACTACCCTGCTCTTTAAACACGGAGGAAACTTCCAGCCCTGCAGGCCACAATAAGCAACTAGAGAAGAGTGGTGAGTGTATCCTGGCAGTCATCGGCTCTCCACACAGACCTCCAGCCAGCTGGCACAGGGACTGTCTCCTATATGCTTGCCATATAGGTGGATCTATACATATCGGTGCTTAAACCCTTCCCCTTACCTCAGACATTCTCACCCAGCCCAAACCACCAACCATTTAAAGAAGGCTTCAGCTCAACTCCTCAATAGGAATAACAAGGTTTCAGGATTACTGGCTGTCATGAGGGCAGTCAGGGCACTGGAAAAAAGATCTGGGGGGCTAGATCATTACCAACGTGAGCACTCTCAGCATCTACCAGCGCTGCTCTGGAAACATCCATTCTCTTCCTACTCAGGCTCTACCTCTAGCTTCCATAAGTATAGAATATTTTGAAACTGTAGACCAAAAGTAATGTTCCTTGAATCTGAGCATGGTACTATGTGTCATGATCACTCTGTACGATGTGTAGATGGCATGATAAAATGCTTTTTACTTAGTGGGTTCTTAAGAATGATCAAATGCTAACACTTCATTATTTGCTCAAAATATTTTTAACCATGGAGGAAAAGTGTGGAAAATAGGACTCAAAAAACATCAATTTATTACAGGATACAAGAGCCTTACGAATGCAATAGATAGCAACATTTCCTGTGTTTAGTTTCTAATAGCTATCATTGGAAGTGCTGATGTAAATTTGGTGCTAAGCGGCTCTTTCCCACTGGAATATGGTCAAAGCACAAATAAAAACAAAAAATGCTAGATCCCACCAAGGAACTCAGGCACTGCTCCAGCTTTTCTAAGGGAGAAAGTTGACTCCAATGGTTAAGGGACTGTTCAAACCTACAACACTGTTACTTTGAAAAGAAAGAGTTACAGTCATGTTGGAAGTTTCCAGCATGTAAGAATAGTGAATGCTAGCAGATGGGAATAATTTTTTTAATTGAAAAGCTTGTGTTGGAACTCCAACACTCAAAATTTACAGAATGGTTTTCCTATTGAGGTATCTGTACCCTATTATCTACTTAAACATTTTAAAGTCTCTGAAATCAAACCAAAATTCATTAAACATTTCTATCCTCCAAAGAAACACCAAATCTGAGATATATGTATTGCAAATCACAATCAAGATAGAATATCATTTAAAACACACTCAAAATGGAAAGTCTTACTTTAATCCAAGTTAACTTTTTCCACTGAATTTATCAGGATGTACTGATTCATACATTCAGTTTTCCATAATAACAAACATAAACTGAGCATGTTTTTCCTTTTAAAAAGGAAATGTTACCACTACCCTTCAATTATATGTTTAAGTGATATTTTATCAGATTTACTGAAAAAGACTCCTAAAATTAGAATTTATCATTAACTGATATTTCAGAGGAGAAATATACCTCAGAATTACAGAATCACATAGAATGGAGCTTCTATATATACATTCTCTTTAAAGAGAAAATTATTTAATCTTTTGGCTGATCTAAACCAAAGTAAGAAACAATTGTTTAAGAGGTTTAGTAAAATGCTAAATGAAAGCGACTACAGTGTGAACTGTGGTCAGTTTGCCTTTTAATCCTGGTTAAAAACAAGTGGCAGATTGTCCATAATTTTCTCAAACCAAAGCCATTTTTTTGTTCCCCTGGGATTTGTCACTATTTGGGTAACTGCAGCTTTCATTTCTGTTCTTTTCTCACTTAAAACCGCTCCTAGCCTTTTTTTTTTTTTAGAGGGAGAGGTCCCTGTTATCTTCAAGCCCAAATCCCTTTTCCATCCAACATATTCATCTTTTACTCTACAAACCTCTTACGACATGGAAGCTAACCTAAGAATCTTCAGATGTGTCTAAAAGGGAAAATGAAAGACTCAGTAATTTCTTTAAAGACCTGATAGAACTCTTTTTAAAAAGACCTTTTAAAATAACCGAGGCCACGTGCTGCCATTCAAGCCCTGTGACTTCATACTACCCTAATATTGCCATGATGCAGAGGAATGGGGTGCTGTCCCTTTGGATCTATTGTTAGGAAAAGTTTTAGGTCCCTTTTGTGCTAAATACCTTTTAACGAATATGGTAAGGACTGTGCTCAGAAGTT
This sequence comes from Tolypeutes matacus, assembly GCA_026826555.1. NCBI lineage: Eukaryota > Metazoa > Chordata > Mammalia > Cingulata > Chlamyphoridae > Tolypeutes > Tolypeutes matacus. Next base: position 33,544,422 of record JAKSZT010054487.1, on the reverse strand, counting down.
TGCATCCCACACAAAATGAGTTTGTTAATTGCCACTTGTTTCTCAAAGGCCTCTAAATCCCTCTGAGAGACCCCACATACTACTTCCAATTTGAGGGCCAGGTCACCTGAACTATGTCAATGCAGAGACAATATTTCCAAAGAAAGACTGAATTTTTCGCTAGATGGTTTTTAATCATCCTGACTTTTTTTATTTACAGGTAACTCAGGTATGTTCTGTTTTGAGTCTTGTTTCTACATTCATTAAAATTAATTCTCCCTCTGGTCAGATTTTTACTTGCTTTGTTCCTTTTGTAGCCAACATTTTGGACACAATGAATTTTCTTGAGTCCTCCTTATTTTCAGAAATTTGCTATGAAGTAATTGCCTGTTTTGCCACCAGCATTAACATTCCATGAGCCTATATCTGACTCATTCCCTACATTCATCTACCCAAGTCGGGATTAAAGCTGGGATCTGAAACTTGCATCACAGTTCGAAATGCTGGTTTTCCCTAGCGTAGGACTAAGGATCCTTGGAGTCAGGCACAAGGGAGGCAGAGGAAGAGGACCTGAGAAGTTCCACAAGAAAGGTCAAAGAGCTCCTTTTCCAGGTTTCTCAAGCTTTATTCCAACAACTGCCAGCCCATGTGGGTAGAACTGATTGAAAATTAGCTGTAAAAAATAATTTTTAGGCCTCTTTCCCTGCTCTTAATAGTGCCTCTTTTTTTCAAGCCTTTTACAGACTGATGATAAAGACAAAAATGATCAAACAAATGAAGATTGATTTTTATCCAGCTTACATTAGAATGTAATTTAAGAAAACTGAAAGATGTCCTTCTGTATTATGAAAGAAGTGAACTAATTTTTGAAATCTTGAGACAATTATTTTAATACTATAAAATTCATTCTTCGAAAGTGCATAATTCTGTGACTTTTAGTATATTCCATTAATTATGCAACCATCACAACATTTTCATCATTTGAAATAGAAACCCCGTGCCCATTAGTAGTCACTTCCCACCCTTCCCTTCAGTACCTGGCAATCACTTATCCACTGTCTCTCTATATTTGCCTACTCTGGACATTCTTTTTTTTTTTTTAATATAGACTTTTTAAAATTTTTTATTTATTTTAGGAGGTACTAGGGATTGAACCCTGACCTCATGCATGGGAGGCAGGCACTCACCCATTGAGCTACATCGGCTCCCTGGACATTCATATTTATGGAATTATTCAGTAGTGGTCTTTTGTGACTGTTTTTCACTTAGGATAATGCTTTCAAGTTTCGTCCATGTTTTAACATGTATCAGCATTTCATTTCTTTTTATTGCCAAATTGTTGGACTGCAAAGATGGGGCTCAATAGCCCATGGAAGACTATTTGTTCTGTGTTTATTACCTAGGGAATCCTTTTTACCTTAGCTTGATGCATTTCACTCCATTTATGGGTTATGATTCAAGAGCCATTAGGTAAATATAATACTGCTTCTGCCAGTATCCTGGCTGGAAACAAAAGGCAAGCACGAATTGCTTAATTTCACGAGAGTTTAATAAAGCAAATTCAGAAAGTTGTGGGCAGCATGGGGAATTTCCCTGGCATGGTTCAGTACCTCAGAGCTGGTAGGAGCAGGGGCCTCTTCCCAACGCTCTGCTGAGGGGCAAGGAGAGGACGGTAACTGTATCCCAGGGAGGGAGCTCCATGAAGCGGGTTCCCAGACAGGAGTGGAAGAGAGGAGAGAGAGAATCCAGAGGCCCACGAAGGTGGGGCTGGCAACGCTGTTCCGCCTGGGACAGGAGAGACTGGCAGGGCAGGAAGGGAAGCTGGAACAACACTTCCTCGGGGATCCAGGCATCCAGAGACAAAGAGCAGTGAGGAAGCAGAATGTGATTGTGATGAGTCAGTGAGGTGCTGGTGTGTGGCTTGATTCCTCCCCAGTGAATCTTCAGTAAAGTGGCAGACACATGAGATGCTTGGCAAGAAGATATATATATATATTATTTCTCTTGTGAAAACCAGAATAGACGGAGCTGAGAAAGCAGGTTTGGGTGCAACAATACAAAGAGATAGGAAAAAGCAAAAAGGATATCAGAAACCCACCGAAATCATCTGGAGGACTTTTTTGTTCCCTGACTTATGCAGACCTGGGTGGTGGTGGTGGTGGTAGTGAGTGACATTGGGGGTGGGGTGGGGTGTCTAGATACATTTATATCCAGAAATAGAGAATCACTCATTTTTAGACGAAATCATTCATAGTGATAAATGGTAGCCTTAGTAAGTTCTCCACAGAAGATACGCTGATGTTCCTTTGATTAAACCAAATTTTAAATGCATCTATCATTATTTCTTGCCCAATGCTATATAATTTTCTCTTGTTAAGTTACTGGTATTTCAATAACATTTGTCAGTTAATATGTGAGAGGAGATGAGTCAAAGACTACCTCTACAGTATAATATTCTAGTTTTATCTAAACCACAACAGCCTTCACACCACTGTTTTAAAAATAAAGTGAATTTGGCTACATTTTAATGTTTTATCTTGTTCTTTAATATAACAAAAAAGTATATATATACTGTTATACCAAAGATTTGTTTTTAGCATTCTGATAACTATATCTTACTATTTTCAATAATTCTCATATACTCCTATGTAGTTTATATTATGCATTAAAAATATAATTTGGAAAAGGGTCCATAAGCTTCATCGACTGTCAAGGGAGTCCATGACCCAGAAAAGAGTAAGATCCCCTGGAATAGTAGAATCATGCACATTTGATGAGTTCATTATCATCTAAAAAAACTTTTTTGCAAATGCTAACTAATGATTAGAGCTACTCTGAAACATTGGGCAATATTTTTTCTCAAACTTTCACAGGAAACTGAGTCTTTGGGATGTTAAGTTCTTACCCTCATGTGTAGTTACCAAATGGTGTAGCCAGCCCTCCAAAGTTCCTACTTCATTCATTCATTTATTCATGCAACAAATGTTTAGTAATTCCTACCACAGGCCAGGAGTATTTCTATGAATAGGGATATAACAGTATCAGAGCAGAAAAAACAAAGAAACAAAAACTGCCCTCAAGGAGCTTACACTCTAGCGGATAATCTTTCCTCCACAGCAGACAACTCAGATAAAGGAACCACAAATAAGAAAACAAGTAAGGAAACAGGAGATAGAGAAATGTAAACCTCTATAGACTTTCCTCAAGTAACTAAGTTAACTAAATGATTAATATTTCTTCTCTGAGAAAGCAAAGCAACTGTACTGTAGTTTAGTGTTCACATCATTCAACATATATTACTCGTAAAAAATTGATTGTTGGGATGGATGTGGCTTAGGTGGTTGGGCATCTATCTGCCTTCCATATGGAGGGATCTGTGTTCAGTCCCCAGGATCTCCCGGTAAAAATTTTTTTTAAAAATTATTTTTTTGATTGTTTCACTTTGGTCCTTTCAAAATAATCCATAGTTATTTAAAACAAGCAAGCAGAATACCAAGGTTGGGACATTCCTGTGAGTCTTAGGTTCCCAAAGCATAATATTTGCAACAAATTCATCTGAGAGGATTTACTATTTAGCTATACTGTTTATAATTATATGTTCTCTGGGTACCTTTCTGTGAAACATTTTTGTGGCCACATAAACAATGGATAACTTTTGCTTTGAAAATTTTTCAAGCCAAATTGTTTGTAGTTATGGCCTATAGCCCAGAACTTTGGGCCCAAAGTCCCTACTGCTCTATTCATTGGAACAGAATGAGAACTGTTTACTGAGGAGGATTTTGGCACTGTCTCTAGGTACTCCTGTTGCCTACCCTTCTGCTATGGTGAGGCAGCCATTCCTTCAGGCATTTGTCTTAAGAGCAGTTTACCCTGCCCTCTGCCTCTTGGTGATCAGTTACAAACCTGCACTTCAGATGCTCAGCAGAAACGAGGTCAATGTACAACTCCTCAATAAAAGTCTCGTTATGAGAGCTAGTACTTAAGAAGAAATGCATGCAGGATGTAAATCCAGTTCTCCAGTTATTTTAAATGGTTTCTTTGGACCAAGTCAGACAATAGAAACAAAAACAGTCATCCATTGAACATTCATTCTGGGACCCTCTGCTATGACATCTATCTAATTGTCTGATTACAACAAAGTCATGAGGCATAGAGAGGTGAAGTTTCTGAGATCTCATAGCTAGTAAGAGGACTAGTCTTCACATGACCCTGTCTGATCCCAAAGTGAGTTCCCTTCATCATTATAGTAGTATTTGGATTGCATTGTTTTAGACCTTTATGAAATTCTTTTCCTAAAATTTGCTTTAGCCTTACATTATTGGATGATATTGCTAAGTGCACAAACAAATATCTGTATGGAATGGCAATGGTGATGATGGTTCTTGCATAAATGAGGACCCATAAGAGAAATTATTGTCATGTCTCTGGGTTAAGAAAGGCTGAGAAATTCTTCAGAATAACTATTTTGGGGGGGTTGCTTTATTTCAAGGACACTGAATGCCATGTGTTCTTGAGATACTAATTCTGTTTTCTTCTTGGCTTTTGCACTAGGAAGTACAGAGACAAATGCACATATACATTTCTGTTTGTCAATTTTACCATAAATTTACTATTTTCCTGCCCATACTTTCCCTTTGCTCTAATTCTCTAATTTATTTATTTTAGCTATTTTCATTGTATGTAGTTTGAAGCCTATGCATATCTTTTGTGAAACTAGGTAGAATATATTAAATAAGTAAATATAGTACATTCAATGTGATTCTAATTAATTTATTTGGCAAGAATTTATTAAGTGCTTATTATATTACTAAAACCAAACCTATTCTAGGCACTGAATATATAAAGAAACCACCACCCATTAAACAATAACATAACCCAAATATGCTGATGTTTAAAATATAACTTCTTATTCTACTAGCCAAACAGTGACTGGCTAAAAATAACTAAGACTCTTAGGTACAACCTGACTCATATGCTACTTACTTGTACTACAGCACACAATATATATTTATATACACTATTTTTTAGAGTAATTTTAGGTTTACAGAAAAATTGTGCAGAAAATACAGAGAGATCCCATATACTCCGCCCCCACCACCACCACCACCTCCACCATTTCCTCTGTTATTACATCTTGCATTAAGGTAGTACCTTTGTTACAACTGATGATCCAATATTGACTCAGTACTATTAACTAAAGTCCATAGTTTACAGTAGAGTTCACTCTTTGTGCTGTACAGTTCTAGGGGTTTGGATAAATGCCTAATATGTATCCTCCATTATATATCAAACAGAATAGTTTCACTGCACTAAAATCCCCTGTGCTCTATTTGTCCCTCCCTCTGTACTCTTGGCAACTCCTGACCTTTTTACTATCTCTACAGTATGCATTTAAACTTCCCCCATGTCTTTTCACAGCCTGATAGTTTATTGCTTTTTATCGTTGAATAATATTCTATTGTATGGATGTACCACCATTTATTTATCCATTCACCTATTGAAGGATATCTTGGTTGCTTTCAATTTTGGGCAGTTATAAACAAAGCTGTTAAACCATCCATGTGCAGATTTTCAACTCATTAGAGTAAATACCTAGGAGCACAATTGCTGGATCTATATATTTTTAACTAGATTGAATATTGTCAGTTTGAACAGTTTACTGCATTAAGCATATAGAGCAATTACAACCAAAGCACATTCATGAAAGCAGCTTGAGTAGAGCAAAGTACCAATGCAGTTTCTTCAACATCTTTGTAAACATTAGAAAATCCTCAAAACTGCTTTTTTAAAAACCTGAATAATGTGCCAGCACCTCCAGGCCTGAGAAGGTGGATGAATTACACTGTATAAAACCATTTCCATGAAATGAATTGGCAGAACCCAAAAGTAAGCCAGAGTTGCCTATTATGACTACTAATCCCATTCTACAGAGGAAGAAAAACAAAGAGATTTTTGTCAAGATTACTCATAACCGACATGTTTAATTCAGTTTTGTTATCATTACACAGAGTTTATCTCACTCACCGAGTGTTCTGGGTACCTTTGAGAAGAAGAATTAATTATTAAGCAATTTCTGTAAAGCTGCTTAAGTCAGCTTTTTCTTTCCACCCCAAGAGAAATGATGCATACAAATGCATTCACAGAGTAGGATGCAATTAAAGCTTCAATTGATTTGCATTATTGACTATATATCAGTTAAATTTTGAACTTAGGATTTGTTTCTCCAGCTAACTTTTCCCACGCAAAGGGAAAAGTTTTAAACTTTTTGCCTATTTATTTGTAAAACATATATTTTAACGTTTTTCACCATGCCAACTATTAGCTATTTAGTGTTCTTCTGTGAACAGAAATCCCTCTAATTAATACACTTCTTGGGTTTTCATTGTTATTTCCAGAGAAGATTGCTACTTATTTCTGTAAAGCAAACTTTGATTCAAACTTTAGACCAGCAACTAGAAAGGACAAGGAAAATAAGCTAGTTAACAGAATTGTTGATCCTCTCTGAGCATATTTCCAATTATTTTAGAAATGATACGATGTTTTTGGAGGTTGCCTGATAAAATCACTTTAGAATTAGATAAACCGCATATTTATATTAAGAAGAAACCTGAGCTACAGTTACAAGAGGAAACCAATTTAAAATCTTTTTTACCCCGCTGCACAAAATTCCATCTCAAAATCATCAAATATTAAGTTATAACCTGTTTAGGCTCCACTCACAGTAGAGCTGACCTTTTAAACCAAAGAATTTATTTATATTGAATTCTTTCAATGACAACAAAATGACAAATGAAAAGTAAAACAATTATTACAATCACAGTTTATGCATATGCCATTTAGTGTGTTTTCTGTTGCCAGTCACTGAAAATCCTTTCCAGCCGGGCTTAAACAGTAGGGCGGGGGATGGAAGTTGTTGGTGTAGATTGGTTCTGGTAACTGGGTCTGCAGGCACAGATGGGCTTCAGAGTTTCCATTCCATTTTCCTATGACTCCTTCAGCTGTGTCTTCCTCTATTTTTTGGCTTTGTCTTCAGTCATTCCAGACCTCATGTTCGTGCTCCACAACATCCAGAAAGAGATCACCTCTTTCAGTAGCTGTCTCTGAAGCACAAGTGACGCTCTCCTCAACCAAAAAACTGTCCTCACAACTCATTGGTTCGAATCGGGTCATGTGTCCTTTGCAGAATCACTCCTGGTACCCTATGTGTCTCTAAATGCTTATTATATACATGTATGTGGAGCTCACTCGTTCACTGAACAAACATGTAGGGAGCACATACTCTTTTAGAAATTTCATTTGTCACCCATAATTGGCACTCTTTATAAAACGTCCCCAACATTTACGGGGTCATTTAGGTCCAGGTTACTCATGGCCATCACTGTGGTCAGGGGGATGGTACTGACCTGATTGGCTTCAGCCAATCATGTCTCAGGGGATGAGACTACCTTCGACCAATCACGGCTCTCCACTGGATGCGGTAGCGGGGTGAATCCCCCTCAGACCCCAAGACAGGCGTGGAATGGACGCCACAGAAGCAGCAGTGATCAATTCAACCCCCAAACTACTTTTGTTATATTTTATTCACAAGAAGGAGCATAATGTGAAACCTAAGAATACGAAAACAGCAGTTAGAGAAAGTTATGGATAGAAGACTAAAAGTTAAGATGAGATTTTACTTCCCAATTATAAGATTTTACCAAATGTCAAACATGGAAGTCAAGATCAAAGTAAATGTGATTTTTCTTAGTATGTTCTCACTAGTTTAGAGAAACTTTGTTCACTGGACTTTACTGTTTCCCAGGCTGCCTCTTATTTGGGAAATATCAGCAAGCTACAAGATTCCCACCTCCTTAGCAACTAACTTCCTGTGAGGCAGCTATTTCTCAGTGATGTCACTATGTGAGAATCCAAGGGCAGACCAGCTGCTAAGCAAGCTGGAGCCCTCTCTTGGGCGCAGAGTTGGGTAATATATTGCTGTCACAGTCCTGGAGACAAAGAGATCTGCGGAAACAGAAACTCCTCCTCTTCAATGGCGCTGGAAAATAGAATATAAATGTTGAAGAATACATCTGAGCAAATCATTAAGTTTAGCTTCATAAGTTCATAGGGGCAAATAATTTCTGATACAGAAACAGAGTCAATCATGCCACTAAATTTTATCACCGAATTTTTAAATTTCTTTTAATGATTGTTAGACAAGACAGTGACAGCATCTATACTTCTAATAAAGGTACTCTAGTACCTCTCCTAAAAGGAAAAAGATTTTTTTATTCTAACCAAATAGTAAATTTGGGAAGTTGTCTACAAGACCTATTTTAGGGTGAGAGGTTATGCTTTTAAAATAAGAGAATTCACAGTGTCCTTTATTTGAACCTTTTCGTTCTAAGTCTTTTAAAATTAAGTCTCTAACAAATCCTGTCAGCTTCACAAAGAACACATCATGCTCAGCTAATCAAATTCCTTTCAGTAGCCCAGAGCAGGTCTGTCAGTGCATAGAGGAAGGCAAAGAAGTAATCTCTTGACTGTGGCATATACTGTATTAATCTAGGAAAGTATGCTCTCTAGAGTTCAGGCATTCATTCAGTCAGCCAGCCAATCAACAAGCATTCCTTGTACAGTAATTACATGTCAGGCACTGTGCTTGGTGCAGCCCTCATTTCCAAACTTTACCACCAGCAGCATCAATTGGAGGTCAAAAGAGAAGGGGTGAGGGTTGGAAGAAGTGAGAGGAAGGAGAGAAGGATGGAGGAAGAAAAGAAAGAAAGGAAAGGAGAGAGGAGTGAGGAAAAATCCTTTATCCACTGGTGGCCAATTAATCCTGCTATGGCCATGGTTTATTTTAGTGAGAATGGAAGGAATAAAAGGAGAAAGGGGTGAAGGTAAAATGGGAAGGGAGAAGAAACTTTGCTCCAGAACTCTCTACCACCCCTACTTTTTATTTTTAAGTAATTTCAAACTTACGGAAATGCTGCAAAAATAATACAAAAAATATCTCTACCCAGATACCCAGATTTTCCAACTTTTAACATGTTGCCACATATTTTATATCTTTCTTTTCTTTCTTTCTTATCTATCATCTATCTAAAAACATTTGAGGGTAGGTTGCATACATTGCACTCTGTATTAGTCAGCCAAAGGGGAGCCGATGCAAAGTACCAGAAATCTGTTGACTTTTATAAAGGGTATTTATTTGGGGTAAAAGCTTACAGTCCCAAGACGATGGAAAGTCCAACTCAAGGCACCATAAGAGGTACTTTCTCACCCATGTCAGCTGCCACATGTTGAAGCAAGACGTTGGGTGATCCCTGCCTGGTCTCTCCTTCTCTTCCGGGCTTCCTCTTCCTCTTGAGCTCAGTGGGCTCAGCCTCTTGAGACTTCATGCTTAAGTGATCCTGTAGTCCTCTCTTTCCTGACGTAGGGCTTGTTTCTTTCTTGGCCTGATTTATCAGTCTCAGCTGTTCTGCTCGCTTCTCAATTTCAACTGTAAGCCATCAGGCAAAATGGCTCATCTCTCCCCTGGGCCTCAGCTGTTTGAGCCTTCTCCTTTCTGTCACATGGCAGGATAAAAAATGACAGAGCTCTCTCTTCCTGTGTGTCTTTGTGAGTGTCCGTTTGTATCAGACCCAGCAAGGGGATGGGTACTTAACCTGAGTCACATCTATTGATTAAGTCAAATCAAAAGCCCAAAGCAATCTTATCAGATAATCCAATCAAAGGGCCCTTTGCTGAATTTAATACAGTTGGAGGGTATCACACACAGAGGAATAGATTAGTTTACAAGCATAATCTTTCTCTTTTTGGAGTTTATAAAATAATCTCAAACTGTCACATGCTCCTTACCACTTTAATACTTCCATGCATATTCAGTGACACACCCCTAGATCCCTTATCCAGGAGTGTTGGAAGACAAACCTAGTCCCTTGAAACCAGCAGAGATTAAACAGGACAAGATGTGTTCCTGTCTTTCTACAGTGTAAGTCTGCATGAAGATTCTGGTGGCGGTAAGGGTAGCTGTTACCACATACAGTAGTCCTGTGGGACTATTTACTTCATCAACTCATTCACTGAGGACCTACCATTGTCAGTCACTATTCTAGGCTATGGCATGCAATGATGAATAAGACCCCTTCTTTCATGGAGCTTGCTTATTAGCAGGGGGAAAACATACAATGTACAAAGAAATTATCAAGAAAATATCAAGTGGTAGATTGTATAAGCTATGCAAAAATTAAAACACAATAATGAATAGCGTGACTAGTTAGCTAATTTATATTAGGTATCAGAGAAGGAATAATAGTTAAGGTGAGTCCGACTTAGCAAATGTACCCACTGACATTTTTCTGAATGTCTGAAGAACAAGAAGGAGCCAGCTTTGCTAAAAACAGAGAGCTTTCTCAGTGAGCAAACAGCTAGTGTAAATACCCCAAGCTAGGAATAAATCTGACTTATTCAAGTAGCTCAAGGAGCACACTGAAGCACAGAGGCCGAGGGGGACATGGTGTAAGACTTGGTCTAAAGAGGGAAGTAGAGGGCTCACCACAAAGGGCATTCTGGGATAAAGGAGTTTGAGCTTTATTCCTAGAGTAAGAGGAAGCCATTGCATTAGACTATTGCCGTGCACTGGCATTCCACTGGTATTCCTCTACAATTGTCAGCACAAATTACAAACACACTGCATGTTAAAGAGGTTTGTGGACCTTTCTGGGGTCCCAACTACCATATGAAAGATTATTTCTGTGAGAAAATGCTGTTTGCATTAAAAAAAAAATCGTAGCACAATTTCTTCAAACTTGATCCATTTGAACCTGAGCCGGGGTTTTCCTCTAAAATGGTTTTGGCATTGTCCCAATATTGCATTACCCTTTCACTCTTTACTTTCATTCCTCATGATAAATTTGGAAAATGGATGACTGCAGATTATTTGAAACTTCCAGGCCTCAAGGAAGATATGATTTATCCTTTCTCTGTCTTCCAATGTATGACCAGCCTGACCATTAACAGGACCCAGTTTATTTATTGTGGCCATTTACATTATCTAGTGCTGGGTCTACAGTTCTTAAGGCTAGTGTACATTATTTTGAAATGTTTCTTAATTTAAAAAAAAGGGGGGGGAAATCAATTCACACACCTTCTCACTCCCAGTTTTAATTAAACTGACTTTCACATTGTTTTTTCATAAGACTTTTTTACTTAAAAACCAACAGTAATAAATCATCACCTCTTTGAAAATTCCATTAGTAAGCAAAATGTGAAATGCAATTACATTTTAGATTATTTGTGAAAGTTATTCTCTGGGGATTTGATTATTTCATTTTTGGAAATAGGTTCCTTCTTTCAGGGTAAGAGATCACACTTTAGTATACAGCATGGACTACATCAAATAATTTGAAGCAAGTTAGGACTTAAATATATAAACATAAAATGGTGTCCCTCAAGTTAATGACTCTCTAGTGCACAGAAGATTTATTTTCTCTTTAAGTGACTTAGACAAAAAATGATAATATTCTTATCACTTTACATTGATTCTGATTGGATCCTTACTGCAATTTTAAAAATTAAATTTTTATGGGGAGAGATTTTTAAGAGTGTTTTTAAGAGATTAGAGCAATGTAATACAAACTTGCTATATGAATTCCACAGACCCACAAATCCAGAGGCTAATTTGATCAAGTAATTTAATAAAATTAAAATTTGACTCTCTTCCAGAATTCACTGGTCCCCCCACCCCCCAAAGCACCCAATGCATCCTTTTTTTTACAAGTGGAGGAACTAGAATGGCTCTGAAATCTCTTAGAAGTGAAGTTTTGAAGTTAAAAAAAATAAAAAATAAATAAAAATAAATAAAAAAATAAATAAAAATTTGACTCTCTAGTTATGGATGCTCATTCACACAAAATATTGTCATAATATTTTTTGAAAACTTGATATTATAGAAAATTATAAGTATACCCAAAGTAGAGGAAATAGTATAGTTAGTCCTCGTATATCCACTACCCAGCTTCAGTAATTATCAGTATTTTGCCTATTTTCTTTTATTATTCCCAAACTTGTGATAACATTTTTATGAGCTGAAAAAATTATAGCATAAACTGGTAGTTATTTTTATGTTAACTACAAGATCAGTATCTTTCCTAACATTATATACTTCTTTATGGTTTTCCTACTTTCAATCCCAAGTATTAGAACTAGTTTGAATTTCTTAGGTTAAAAGAAGAAAAACATGATGCAGCGACTCCCTATATATTTTTTCACAGTATCACATTTTACAGAGCCTTGTGGAAATTCAATAAGTGGTAAATACTATTTGTTTTGGTGTTTCTTGCTTTTCTGTTTCAGAGTCGTAGTGGTAAGGGTGAGGTTGGCAGGAGAGCAAAGGAATGAGATAATAGCTGAAAATGACAAAACAGGAACCACCTCATTGTTTGGTGTATACTTAATGAGTTTAGACTGTGGTGATGTTAATGATAGAAACATAATCTCAAAGTACAGGAATCAATGTAAAAGAATATAATTTTCTTTGTGTGCTTGTGCCTAATGAATAATCTTAGATTTGTTTCTCCTACAGTAGAATCCAGTCTTATAAATCTCCATCCCTACAGCCATTATTTTACTTAAGGGCTCTACTATTTCTCCCTCGTATTTCTGTGACTGCTTCCTAATTAGTCTCCCTACCTCTTCCTGACTCTCCCAATTCCAGTATATTTTTCCACACTATTTTCCTAAGTTGAAGAAATATTTCTAAAACTCAATTATGAACACATTGAAATGCTCCAACAGTTCCCATTGACTTCAGGCACTCCTTCCAGGTGAAAACCAACTTCACCTGGTCTACTTAATCTTCAAATTACCCATTCATTTAGGAGTCCCAACGCGTCCTGTGTGTGAAATGTTCCTCCTGTGCTTCCATAGCACTGACCAGGTGATGTTGAAATACCTGCTGATGTCATTTCCCAACTAGACCAAAACCTCCTTGAAGTCAGGACTATATTTTACTCATCTTTACAACCTCAGTGTGTGTCCTATTGCCCAGCATATACTATGTACTCAATAAATGTTTGTTAAATAAAAGACTGAATGAATAAATGAAAAATATACAATAAGGCCTTTTTCAGTTAAAGAAATTTGTCAAAAAGAAAATGAAAGGATCATCATCTGAGTTGATTGTTCCCTTTAAGAAAATAACCAGATTTCCCCCAGAGACTGATAAGCATGTGTTACTTAGGTTTTGATGGGATTTATTGATTTATTTTGTATTATGTTTCAATGTCATATTGCAACTTTAAACCATGTCTATTCTATACTCTGCCTCAAGTCTTTTCAAAGACAGATGTAATATAAGTTTAAGCAAATAAATTATAATTTAATCTACAAATAACCACTACAGAATGTTCAACACTTATGCTGGTTAATATGCTTCATGTTTATGAAATTAAATTGATGGAATAAAGAGTGCATTGTTTTGCTTTATTTATAAGGTGTGGCAGTTTGATGTAATTATGAATTCCAAAAATATAATTGAATCATGCCTGTAAACTGATCTGTTAATCTGGGCATGATTAGGTTAGGATTAGGGCGTTGAGCCCCACCCCTTGGTGGGTGGGGAATTGAATATAAAAGGCAAGGCCAAGGACAGTTGAAGTAGTCTTTTGAGAAGCAGTTTTGATGTTGGAAAGAAGGCCCCCGGGGAAGAGAAGCAAGCCGTTCGCCTGATCGTCTACAGCTGACCTTGTGGAGGAAACAGGAGCAAAGCCTGGAGAGAAATGCAGCCCCGGGAAGAGAGGAACCCCAGAAGTTTGAACCCTGGCAAACGCCGGCAGCTGTCTTGCTCTAACACGTGACAATGGACTGTGGTGAGAGAAGAAACTTAACGCTTTATGGCCTGGTATCTGTGGACTTCTACCCCAAATAAACACCCTTTATAAAGACCAACACATTTTTGGTATTTCACATTAGCATCCCTTTGACTGACTAAGACATAAGGTATTTGAACCTTTTTACTTTAAGTACAGAAAACAATTGATGGCCCTGTTTAAATAGCTCTGATCTTAACTCAATGCAAAGCATAACAGAGAAAAGAAATGAAAAAATATTCCCCTTTTAAGTTCCTAGGGAAAATACAATCCTTTTAAATCCTTTTAAGAATACTTTAAGTCTTACACATTATAATTCAAGCTACAATTTATATTTGTGTTAGAGCTTTGCTATCATTTTCTTTATTATATTCTTTCTTCTGCAGAAAACAAAAAGCTTGTATCCATCTTTGATAATATATACTTTTATTAAGGCTGTGGAAGAACTTTTGTCTTTAAACCACAAAAGATTTTCTAAAAAATCATCCATTCCTATTCTAAAAATAAAATGGCAAAGTATAGGTGGTAGGCTGAAAAACACCCCTTCAAAAGACACCCATGTCCTAATCCCTGCAGCCTGTGTGTGTTACTTTCTGTGGCAGAAAAGGACTTTGCAGATGTGATTAAATTGAGGGTCTTGATATGGGGAGATTATCCTGGATTACTGGTGGGTCCTAAATGCAATCATATGTATCCATATGTGAAAGAGGCAGAAGGAGATTCAACACACACAAGAGAAGAAGGCAATGGGACCACAGAGGCGAGATGGGAGTAATCTGACCACAAGCCAAGGAATGCTGACAGCCTCTGGAAGCTGGAAGAGGCAAGGAATAGATTCTCCTCCAGAACCTTGGAGGGCATGGCCCTGCTGAAAACTTGATTTTGGGCCAGGGATACTAATTTCAGACTTCTGGCCTCCAGAACTGTGAGAGAATTTCTGTTGTTGAGGCCACCAAGTTTGTGGTCATTTGTTATAGCAGTCGTTGGAAACTAAGACAGTGCACGATTTGGATTCGGATTCAACACATCTTTATTAAATAGCTACATTCCAGGCACTATGTCAAGGGCCTTCTGTGATAGCTCATTTGATCTTTATAACAAAAATTTGTTGAAGTTATTATCACCATCTCTATTATACAGCTGAACAACTGAGACTCATGGAGGTTAAGTCATTCAGCATCACACCAATAGAATGGAAAATGCCTACAGTACAGTACAACACATGATAGGCATTCGGGCAATGCCTGCTGAACTTGAAAGTACATTGCATTTTAGTATGAATGGTGCATCTGTTCAGCATTCTCAGATCTTACCATAATAAGTAAGCAAAAACATGAGGCTCTATAATCATTCTGGCTATTTATTTATTTATTAGGTGTTCTGTTATTTTACCTGAACGGGATATTAACTGCCATTTTTAAAAACTCATCAAACATGTTTGATGGCCTTTTCAAATTACATTGTATTATTAACCCAACACTAATCTCTCCTTTATTGTTTTATTGAGGTAGCTCAGAGAAATTGTTTAAGCTAATGTACATTTAGTCAATCTGGAAAACCATCTCCTATGTATTATCATTACTTATATTTTTTAAAATTGAGGTTTGTTGTATGCAAATGGAAAATTGTTAAGGTCAAGCTTTATATTTTACTAACCATTTTTCCCCCAGCATCTAGCACAGCACCTAGTATATCATAGACATTTAAAAAATGTTAGATAAATGAAATGCTGGATGAACAATTCCTGTACTGAATACCACACATATATAAAACAATTAATTGCTCCCTGAAATGTTTCTTTACATTGGGTTCCATCTGGCTAGAGACAATGTTCAAACTCTATAATTGCTGAGGAAACTTGTTCAAATCATAACATGGCTGTAAGCTTCAGTTTTCTCCTTTGCAAAATGAAAACAATACGCTCTAGTCACAGAGTAAATTTTGAAGTTGACGGAAAGTAGTTCTTGACGTTCACACCTGACCATGATGATTTCCTCGGTGAAGAAGTTAAAGGCATCTATGAGCAAAGAGTTGGAGTGGAGTTGAAAGCTTGAGGAGATAAATTTCCTCTTTATTCCACCCATAATTCCTGAACTCCCATGTGTTAGCTACTATGCTTGTCTCCAGAGATATTTCATGAGCAGACAGTCACTAACCTCAGTAGCCTAATGTTCAGTAAAGGTTTGGGAATTCTATGGTAGAGAAGAGGTGATGGAAGCAACTTGGGATGAATAACATGAAACAGTACTGAGTTCAAACTCTTGATAAACAAGCCCTTTTATGACTTGGACTATGCCTGCTTCTTTTGACTTCATTTTCAACCTCCAACCTCCTACTCCTTCCTCTCTACTCCTACCACACACACATACATACACACACAGGCTTATTTCAACCTTACTCACTTATTTGCATTTCTCCAAACTCCCATATTCCTTGTTTCATGCTTTTGCTCATTGCATTCTCTCTGCCTGAAAGTCCCTACTCCTAATTCTTTACCTGATAGGCTCCAAGTTTCCCCTGAGTGCTTTATCTTCAGTCTATGCCTCCTCTGTCTCCACAGTACAAGATATTCCTACCACTCTAGACTGTAATTGGTTTTTCTTTTTTTTTTTTTTTAAGATTTATTTTTATTTATTTATTTATCCCGCCTTGCTGCTTGTGCTTGCTGTGTGCATTTGCTGTGCGTTTTTCTGTGTCTGCTTGTCTCCCTTTGTTGCATCATCTTGCTGCACCAGCTCACCACGCTGCATGGGCCAGCTTGCCTTCACCAGGAGGCCCCAGGAATCGAGCCTTTTAAACGGGAGCCCAGCCAATTGAGCCACAGCAGCTTCCCTGTAATTGGCTTTTGACTTGTTTAGAAGCAGAGACCATGTGTCTTCCCTCTCTCTCCCTTAAGCAGAGCACAGTACTGCACACATAGCAAATGTGTAATATATATTTCTTGGATCAAATAAATATAGTTAATTAATGTAGAAAAATGTCATATACAAAATTATTCAGAAATTTACTTGTACATCAAATTTTATTGTAGCATTATTCACAATAGCCAAAAGGTGGAAACAATCCAGGTGTTTTTTACTACAAAGCCACTTTCACGTTCTGCAAAATTGCATGCTAAAAATAAAGAGAGGTTATGGCGGGAAAGCAGGGCTTGGGAAGATCACTCAGAACCAATGAGACTTTGTAACCAGAACACAAATAAGAACAACAAACAATCCTAATAAATATCTGTTGGCATTTATGCCCAGTCAATAAATCTTTACGCCTGAACTCCTGGAGCTGGGCTTACCTTTTGAAATGGAGAACCTGGAAGTCACCCTCTTATCTAATCAACTGTTTCTGTCAAAATAAAAAATTGAATCCAGAGTGTAGCTTTTTATATTTTTCCATTGTTTTAAAACAAGGGAAATGTCTTTGTAGCTTCTTCATCTGCACTCAGTTTCTCCAGGAAGCTTAACTGAGGAGAATGCATAGCAGTTCCTGAAGTCACCAAACAGTCTCTACCTGCAGTTCTGTAGATTGCTAGAGTTCCCTTCCTAAGGTCTTCACATATTGCTTAGGCAACCTGATTACTTCAAAACATTAACATGGTGGGGGAAATCATGAATGAACCAATGCAAGACTGATAAATTATATCAACATCCTTCTGTTTCCCAATGGTGAATGAGGCAATTAATATCCAAGAAACACTGTTAGAAGTAGAACAGATTGTAGTTATAAATCCTTATTTAATTATTGAGAAAAAAGTCAATTGGGGCTTAATGAGATCATGTCAGGAAACTCTTCAAATTCCATATGACAAATGTACTATGTTGCAATATCCAGTACCTTTTTGGAGCCTTGCAAATAACAATTGTTGCAATCTCTTCCACTTTTACATTTAAAAGAAATGTGTGGTCAGGTGTGGCAGTTTAAAATTATTTATGAATCCCAAAAAGAGAAAGATTATGTTTGTTAACTAATCTATTCCTCTTGGTGTGATACCCTTTGATTGTATTAAATTCAAAGGATTTAAGTTTACATAAAATCAATTTAGGGCTTTTGATTTGATCATGTCAGTAGGGCGTGACTCAGGTTGAGTCCCCACGCCCTTGGTGGGCTGAATACAAATGGACACTCACTCAAGAAGACACACAGGAAGAGAGAGAGCTTTGTTATGTTTGATGCTGGGGCCCTGGGGAGAGAGGAGCCATTTGACTGAGAATTTACAGCTGAAAAGAACAGAACAGCTGAGAAGGCCTGGAAAGGAATGAGCCCTATGCCAGGAGAAAGAGGAAGCCCAGAAGGGAGAGACCAGGCGGAGATCAGCAACCATCTTGCTTCAACACGTGGCAACTGACTTTGGTGAGAAAGCAACGTTGAGTTGGACTCTTTAGGGACCACTAACTGTAAGCTTTTACCCCAAATAAATACCCTTTATAAAAGCCAGCAGATGGCAGTTACTTTGCTTGGGCACACCTTTGGCAGACTAATATGTCAGGTAATTCCTACCCTGGCTACCTTCCCAGAAAGTGTGTGCTAAATACATTGAAGCAAAAAGAGTGAAAGTGTGCTTCGTTTTTGCTACTGGAGTCCTTTGGGGCATTTTCCAATAAATGACTTACTGACCAAATGATTTTGAGGAAACAGTTCCAAACTCAGCAGTAGACAAAGCTTCCACAGTGGTCTATCATTTTATTGTCCTCTGGGATGAAGATGTTTAAGTACTCTTGGAAAAGAACTTTGCTGAGTCCTGTCAGCTGTTTCTCTGGAGAACCCTGACTCACACACACAAAAAGAAGAAGCAACTGGGTTTAGATTCAGCAACTGGGATTTAGAAGATTATTGATGCTACTTTTTAACATCAAAGTTCATGAGGACCCTGGGTCAATAGTTTCAGGATTGGAGTGAAGAAGAACAGATGAAATATGGGTATAATAGGAAGCATAGAGCAGTATGGGTAGATATAAGACAGAAATTAAATGACTAGAAGCTTACATTTTGGAAGACTGATTAAGGACTTATTCATTTATTTATTCCACGAATATTAAGAGCCTACTACTTGCAAGACACTAAAGGTTAGTGAAAGGAGAAAATTAAAATGACATCCCTGTCCTCACGGAGTTGATAGTCGAATGGGAGACAGACATTATCAAAGACTCAAATAAATGTAAAGTTATAACCTGCTAAGTACTAGGAAGGAGAGGTACAAGGAACGAGGAGAGCAGGTTATAGTTGAAATTGAGCTGGTTAAGGAGGACAGATTTTCCAGAGAAAGTAATGATTGTGCTGAGCGCTGAAGGAACTGGCGGCTTGGAGCAAGGATGAGGCAAGGAGAGCGGGGATGGAAGGGGCCAGAAGGTAGTGTGTGCAAGAGCCTGTGGTGAGAGCGCCTGGAAGAAGCCACATCACTGGGTGCAGTGGCTTGAGCATGCGCCATGGAGACAGAAGCTTGAGCTAATCATGACAAGCCGTAGGGGCCAAGGGGGAGATTTTGGTCCATTTTTAGGGCAGTTTTGTTCCCACAACAAGAATCCTTAAATTATCCCTGCAAGGCAGATGGAGAGTCCCAAACACCTTCTACTTGTTACAATTGACAGATACGATGGCAAGCACAGAAAAGGAATTTATCCTTTGCTCCCATGAAGGCTGTTGAGGTCCTCATCGCTAATCCTTTCTTCAAAAGGATTAGAGCACACTGCCTCATGACCTTATTTCTCTGAACAAAGCAGACAGCTTAAAATGTCACTTGACAGTCCTTTGAGTAGAGCTCACCCGCCCCCACTGCGCTTCCTTTCTCCTTTCCCTCTGTGGGTTAAAACAGCCCCTACAGCCCTGGTAGTAGGTGGAGAATGGAAGAGAAGATGACAGAGATGTAAGATGACTTTTGAGAGAGCCATTTCAGAAAAATTGTGTAGGTAAAAATCAGAGTACTGTAGGTAATTACTGGTTAACCAGACAGCTTTATCTGAAAATGTGAAGAGAAAGGGAGGGAAAGGGATATGAGGCTGAATCTTAAAGGAAAATGAGGTTATAAGGATCGTATTTGTGCACATTAAAAAAAAAACTTTTGGAGAAAAATGTTCAAACATGCACAAATGTAAAAAAAAAAATAGAAAAATGAACCCCACATTCACTCATATTAAACAAGTATTAACAACTAATGTTCCTTAATGTTCATGTGCTTCCCTATGCTTCACCAAAAATATGGATTTTTAAATATAAATACAATGTTATTATTCAATCTAAGAAAATCAGTAATAAATCTTCATTATTACATCATGCCCAGTCCATACTCAGAACTCCCCCATTGTCTCAAAAATATCTTTTTATAATTTACTTATTGAAATCAAGATACAAATAGGTTCCAAATAGTACATTTGTTGATTGTTATGTCTCCCTTAAATTTCTCTCTTTTTTTCATTCCTTGGATTTCTTGATGAGACTAGTCAGTTCCTCTGTCTCCATATTTCCTATAAATGGAAGTTAGCCTTCATGGGTGGAATTTATTTTTCTTAACAATGAGAAAGGTTTGAGTATGTCACACATTGAGTGAAAGGAGCTGGTGTTGAGGAAGAAGTTAAAGATAGAAGAGAAAGCAAATGGTTATTGTAGCAAGACTATAAAGATATAAAATACAGAAGTTAGTCTTTGGCTAACTTTTTTCTTCTGAAATGAAAGAGATAGAGATAAGGATGTATAAAAATATTAGTAAATTTTGAGGTGGTGATAGGGGTGATATTCAAAATACTAATTAATCTACTTGGCAAGTGCACCGATCAAATGGAACAGAAATGCCTACATCTTATACCTGAAACCTATAGGCATTACTTTATATGACCAAAGAGTGAATGCTACATTATATGGCAAAGGATGTGATTAAGTTAATTTAAGGATCTTGAAAGGAGGACTTTATCCTGGGTTATCTGAGTGGGCCCTAAATGCAATCACATGAATCCTTTTAAGAAGAACAGCAGACAGAGTTTGAGAAAGACACACAGGGGAGAAGGCAATGTGACCATGGAGGCCGTGATTGGAAAATGGAAAAATGACTGGAAGTAAAAATGATAAAATACTAATGGTTGTTAACTGAAGACTGAGAGCATGGTTACTTATTAATATTCTAGGTAATTTTTATAGTTTTTCACTATCTAAAAAAACTTTTAAATAACTGAAAATGAAACAGATTACTAAAGATTCAAGGTTGAACTAAAAATCTCTTTTAATAAAATTATGTTTATCATTTAATCATAAAAATATAAAGAAAAATGGAAATTAGAAAATAGGACAAAATCAACCACAGCAACACATATTATAACCACTATATATGCATTTCTATTCCCATGATTTTTTAATGGATTTTTTGGGGGAGGAGAGGCACTTACCTTAGTACAAATTTGCATAGTTTTTTTATTTTACGAATATATACTTAAAATTTCCTATTGCATAGATTTTATAACCACACTGTATTTACCTATTATGCACTTACACTGTTACAAATAATGGTTTTTCATTAAATTTTTCTTTGAGTATTTCTGAATCAAAGGGTATGAAAACTCCTAAGGTCCCTCATAACAGAGTAAAGGCCTTGCTCCATAAGGCGCAATTGCTCTCTAAGAGGATTTACGTTTCTACCAGCAGTATATGAGAATGTTTGTTTCACCATACCCTTTTCAGCATTGGATAACATTGACATTTTTGTGCTAATTTTATACACCAAAATTTATGTTTTAATAATAACAGTGACTAACAGGTACAGATCACCTAGGCAGTGCCAATGTGTCCATCTTGTGCTCAATGCTTTATAAGCAATGCTAAACTATGTCTTGTTTTTGTCACAACTTCCCAGAGAAATTGAGACATCCAACCAATCAATCAACAACTACTAAAGGATCCCCTGCTCTATTCCAGGCACTATTCTGGTGCTGGGGATACAACAGGATACATTCCCTTCCCAAAGGACCTTACATTGTTGAGGCCAGAGAAACACTATAAACAAAAGCAAATAAATAAAAAAGCTCATTTCAAATAGTGGTAGGTGCTCTGCAGAAAATAAAATAGAATGATACACTAAGGAGTGAGGAGCATTTTAGCTTGGTTAGTAAGGTACGGTCTTTATAAAAAGGCGTCATTTCATCAGAGACCTCAAATGAGAGGAAGTAGTCATTTGAAAATCCCAGGGGAAAGCATTCCAGGGAAAAGGCAGAGCAAGTGAAAAGCCCTTGAAGTACACACAAAAAAGGCAGTATGGCCAGGGTTTAGTAAAAAGGGATAGAGAGGAGAGCAAAGATTTCAAAAGGAAAGGCTGAAGCAAGACCCTTTAGTGCCATGAAGTTAGTAAGGGCAAGAAAAAAATCTTTTTGAATTTCCTTTAAGTTCAAAAGGGAAGCCATTGGAGAGTTTTATGGAAAGGAGAATATGATATGGTTTATGCTTTAGATAGATAACTCTGGCTCCTGTATGGAAAATAAACTATAGGGTAGCTAGAGTAGAGGCAGGGCGATGTGTTGAGATGTTGTTGCAGTAGTTCAGGGGAGACACAATGATGGTTTGGACAAGACTTGCATGGGGAGATTCAGGGAAAGAGAGGAATCATATGTACTGTCTCAGTTTTTGGCTTGAGCAACTGGGTGAGTGGTAATGCTATTTGCTGATCTAGAGAAAAGTTAGAATGGAGAAGACTGAAGGAGAGAAGCTCAGCTAGTCATTTTTGGTCACATTAAAGTATATTAAAGTTTAAGGTGCCTCTTAGACATTAAAGTGGCAAAGTTGAATAGATGGGAGGCTGTGGCTCTGGGAAAGGGTCTGAAGTAGAAATAAAAATCTGGGAGTCTTCAACATGTAGGTAGCACTTAAAGCTGAGATCCTGGAGAGCTCACCTATGTAGAAAGTATAGAGGAGAAATGGACATTGAAAAGAACCTTTGGGCAGTCCATCAATAGATCTGATAGTTTCCTCTAAAGAGGAGCCAGCAAAGGAGACTGATATGAAATAGACAGTAAACCAGAAGGAAAACTATGTGAGTGTGATGTCATAAAGCCAACTGAAGACAGTGTAAAAAAAAAAAAGAGAGTGGGATCAACTATGTCAAATGTATCAAGAGGTCAAGGAATATGTGGACAAAGAAGGGACAGTTTGCTTCAATGATATCTAGGCCCTTTGCTTTCTTAAATAGTACCTTTCCATAGTCCAGTAGAGATAAAATTCTTATTGGATTGGGCCGGGGAGAGAAAGGAATGAGAAAGTGGAAACAGTAAGTATAGGCAACTTTTTTGAGATTTGCTGTGAACAAAGACATGGATTTGTAGCTGCACTGTTTGACACAACTTGCCCAAGTGTGCATAGATAGCAAGCCTGCAGACCCTCGCTTTGAACTCCAGATTTTCTCATTCCAGATGAAACAAGCTCTTAGCCAAATATATGTTTAATTTGTCTCTAAAGAGGATTTTCTAAGTATTTACCAAGCACCATCCCTGTTATTTTCAGACAGTGATATTACTATTGTCATTTAGACAGTTGCTTAATATTTGAGATGCTGTCAGAGCTGATTCTTAGATAAGAGATCTGAGATTACTGCGAGTTAGGAGGGGTCCAAAGAATGCAGAAGTATGGCATAAATTTTGTCACTGAAGCAATCTTTGTCACAAGGAAGAATTAACTGCATACCTTTCCAAACACATATCTTGCTGTTGAAAGAATAAAGCTAAAAGTGGTTTCATCAAGCCTCATCTCAAAGCATGTATATGACACACCAAAAAATGATTTCTCTTTGGTTTATGTTTAAACCAAAGGTAAGCCAGCATAAGTGGTGTAAGAAATGTTACATGAAGCAGAATGACTCAGAATAATAAAATATATTGCCACTTAGGTTTGGGGATGTGGCTCTTGAGGTGAAACTTAAAAATAGAATTATTAAGACTGCATGAGATTTTATTGATAAAAAGAATTGGAAAGGAAGGAAGGAAGGGATGGGGGAAGGAAAAAAAGTAACATCTATTGATTACTCATGCGCCAGGCACTAGGCTAAGCACTTTAAAATGCGTTATCATTTTTGGTTCTCACAAAAGCACTTTTGAGGTTATTATCTACATTTTCCACAATGACAAAAGTAAGGTTCAGGGAGGTTAACTCCCTAATATAACACATCGGGTGAATTAAAGAGCTAATGCACGGACTTATCAAATTCCAACCCCAACAATTAAATATAATATTATCATCCATGGTATCAAAATATTGTTTTATATCTGGCTAAGGTTTATTTCAAAGAGAAAAAATAATGGCATTATATAGGAGTTTTAAAATTCTACTAAACAATATTCCATTCCACCTTACCTGGAACTACATGTAAAAGGTGAAAGAAGAAATCTCTGCTTGCCAGGTTCAATATGGTTTTACAAGGAACACAGGAATAGAAAACTAATACAGCTTTGCTAGTATACTAAAAGAAGACATAATTTTTAAGTGGTTGCTTTATTTAGAGAAAACAAAAGACTACTGATAAAAGATTTCTCCTGTGTACTCCTTGAAAACAGGGAGTAACCCTAACAGGAGGAGCTCAATAAACAGTTGTGGAAATAAATTGACCTCTGGTTATTAGGTGCTTTGGATTATGAGGAGAGAATAACTCCGGCCACTTTAAGAAAAAGGAAGCTAAGGAATTATATGAACAGGGACAGAAACCAAAGCTGTCAGAAATCCAGGCAGCTCCAACTTCTTTCCTATTTTCTGGGCTTCATGGTCTTTCCACCTCGTGGCCTCTGGGTGCTGATTTGTTCTCCTCCCTATGAGGCAATGATCTTTGTAGTCTTCAGTCTGTTTGTAAAGGAAGCATGTCTGATGGGCTCATCTAATCACTATTATCTTCTTTGGGCAGAAATCTTTACTCCAGGCCACTTCCTGGTCCAAATTTGAGTTAGGTCCTCTCCACTATCCAATAATTTGTCAGCAGTGATCGGAGAACACCCAGCTGAGGGCTGCTTTCCTGAAAAGTCTGATTTCCTGAAAAGGGAACTGTGAGAAAGGCAGTGTCAGCTGGAGAGCAGAGTGATCATCACCTATGCATTCAGTTCCTACCATGGCTAACCTAAGCATCTGATTTAATTTGCCTCAACAGCATGGAGTTTGGCTCAGACTCTGCCTGGGTCATTTCAATACAAGTCTAATACATTTATTCCTGTCCTTGAAAAACAAAGGAAAATCAGATGACGTGTCCATTCAGAAGTCTTTTTTTTTTTTTTTTTTTTTATTTTATTTTTTTTTATTTTTTATTATGGGTAAAAATCAAAATTCTCACAATACATACAAACATTTGTAAAATGATATATAAATATATATGCATATATGTGTATTTGCTTACAAAAATGTTATTTATATATATATATATACATATATTTTAAGAGGTGCTTAGATTACCTAAAATATTATACGGAACCCACTCGGATTCAGAAGTCTTTTAAAAAGAAACATGATATCTGAAATCCAGAATGTGCCAGGATATTGGACACTTAAGGAAAATGCTTGAAAGTGAATTGTCATTTCAGAGTTTCAACGAATTGACATAAAACCAAATTCATGCACTACTTACTTTATACAAAAAGTCTTTCATCAGCTAACAAAGCATTAGAGCTCTGTTTTATCTAAAGATTACAGAGATTTGATACACTGTAGCAATAGGTATTCTGATGTACATAGAAATAGCTTTTTCCTTATTGTAAAAGAACATGTCTTGTAATTGTGATTCTAGGATAACAAACATAGTAAAATGCAAGAGATGAGTGAGAGACTCATTGCTTCATGAAAAATGAAGGTTAACAAAATACATAAAACACATCAGAGACATGGGTATAACTTGACAAGTGCTTCTTTTCTTCAGTTTGGCATCTGCACATGTATTCTGTAAAAAAATCTGCCTGTTGTAAAAGAAATACATTTATATGCAATATAAACACATGGGAATTCTAGATTACAAGTTTTTTCCCTTTAAAATTTATATTGAATTTCTGTTGCAGTGATTAAAATGTGCCATACATGTTCCATAAAATCCTTTAGCAGGAAGTAAAAATAATGAAATAAAGTGTAGGCCCAAATGGGGAATATTTAGAAATTAGTGAAGACTATAATTTCAGTTTGGCATTTAATCTTGTGTCAAAGAATATTTTGGACCCCCTCTCCTCTTGTGAATCTATAAGAATCTGGAGCTTGTATGCTGTAGAGGACAAACTCCATGTGTCTATATGAATCAATTGGTTTATATAAGAGCTGAAAATCTGCCTTTGGAAAAGAGACAGGAACTCTGACCTCTTTGGGTTCAAGTCTACAAAAGCTCTTAAAATGAAGTGGCACACAATAAAACCAGAATCCACCATCAAAGTGAAAACACAAGGGAAGACGGAGTCTGGACCCATAAGCTGCCCACAACATGGAGGCCAAAGGGGTCTAGTGATGTGGAAGCACCTTATGGATACTCACTGAGGTGTGCATGCACATTGAAAGAATTGTTTCTCTCAGCATTTTGGAGCTCATAGAGCTCTGCTGTGAATGGGCAACCCCAACTGAGGATAATACATAGAAAGGGTATCCCCTCCCATTTTTTTCAAGAGCATCACAACCTGTGTGAGTTGCAGTAGGTAAACATGAAAGCCAGTGGGACTGTTAGGATTTAAGTTCAAAAGCCCCAGCATGCATGGCAGTAATTCCAGGGATGTGGATTATATTCCTAGTCCCGAGTGTAATAACAGATCTTCCATTTCCTTACTGGTAGCAGAAGTGACAGAAATGATACTAAATCAGGAACTTTCAAGTGTCCGTCACTTATGGAGTTTGTCCATAGGTGTGTCTCTGATTTCCTGCTCCATCAGGATGAAATAATAATGAATTACATCCAAGAAAGTGCCTGTCCAAGGAATGCTTGCTGGATAAATGTATGCTCCCCTCAGATCCAGACCAAACTTCCTGTAAGCCTATCAAGTAGGATTTGGAGCATCAAGAAATTAAACATTAATGTAAATGTTTTCTTGTTTGCAAATTTGGATATAGTGTTCTTACTAGCGTACATTTTAAGTCAATCATTTTTCTTCTATACAAATATTAAATTATTTCAATGGCAGTTAATTAAAAAAAAAAAAAAAAACCACATCATTGCAACCTCATGGCTATAACAAATATTTTGTACTTATAAATTTACCTGAGAGGAAGGCAAATGAAAACTATGCAAATGCAATGAAGTGCTTGCTCTCTGGGGTAGTGAAAAAGGCTATGAAATTGCCTGGGAGTGCTCCAAGAAGATCAGCTGGAAAAAAAAAAATGGTGGAGTCTGTCAGCTCCTGACAGCCCAATCTCTACACCAAGGACGACTTCAGATGCTTTTCTTTACAAACTCATTCCAGGAACTGTCATTACACAGCTAATGGGGCCATTAGTCTGCTGGTTGATGTCTGTCATTGGGGATGTGACTGTGGGTGTTCCTCAAGTTATACCAAGAGGAATCAGTCATTCCACTGGGCTTACAGCATGACCGAGGTTGGTCCTGCAGGGAAAAGCTTCAGTGTGACTGTTGGAGGCCATCATATATTCATTTATTTGATTGCACCTTCCCAGAGACCTGAGAAAAAAAAAACCAACTGCCACATCACGAAATGGAGTTCTGCATAGTCGAGTCCATTCATTTTTAATAAGCATAGCTAACATTTACTGAGCACTTGTTATCAGCTAGGCAGTGTGTTATGAGTTTTACCTAGATCAGCTCTTTAAATCCTAATAACAGCAGGTACCCTTATCATCCCGCCTGAACAGAGGAGGAAACTGAAGCCCAGAGAAGTGGTTTCTTATCTACCTAGCAGATCAGACATCAGCAGCCTGGCCTGACCTCATGCTCTTAACCACTGTATTACCACACAGAATCAGCCAGGCAGGGGCTGATGTGATGCTATGCTCTCAGTTTTGCTTGATTAATAAATAGGCCTTATTGTGGGTATATATTTATAAGAGCCACCATTTATTGAGCACTTATTGTGAGCCAGAGTATACTGTTGCTCTTTGTACATCATCCCACTTACTTCTCACATCAACCTACTGACACAAGTATTATTATTCCCATTTTACAAAGCAGGTTTGAACAGTTAAGGAGTTACTAATTGATAATTTGTTCAAAAATTCCTTTTTGTTTCTAATACCTTTCCTATTAATCCCTGATTGATAACGATGGTAAATAAATATTTTTGTCCTCAGAGTAGATTTTTATGTTTCATGATACATTAAACTTCTGCTGAGAAAATTCTCAATAGTTTATTTCCCCAGAGTGGTCTGTAAATCAAACAAGTGTAAAAAAAATGCCAGTCTTAAAGACAGACAGATTGGCCAATGGAACCAAATTGAGAACTCAGAAATAGACCCTCACATCTACAGTCAAGTGATTTTTGACAAGGCTCTTAAGCCCTCCCAGATGAGTCAAAACAGTCTATTAACAAATGGCACAGGGAGAACTGGATATCCATAGCCAAAAGAAAGAAAGAGGACCTGTATCTCACACCTTACACAAAAATTAACTCAAAATGGATCAAGGACCTAAATATAAAAGCAATAACCATAAAACTCCTATAAGAAAATGTAGGAAAACATCTTCAAGATCTTGTGGTAAGTGGTGTTTTCTTAAACCTTATACCCAAAGCACGAACAGCAAAAGGAAAAATAGATAAATGGTTCCTCCTCATAATTAAACACTTTTGCACCTCAAAGGACCTTGTCAAAAGGGTGAAAAGGCAGCCAACTCAAAGGGAGAAAATATTTGGCAATCATATATCTGATAAGGGTTTAATATCCATAATATATAAAGAGATCATACAACTCAACAATAAAAAGACAAACTATCGAATTTAAAAATGGGCAGAAGACTTGAAAGGACAATTGTCCAAAGAAGAAATATAAATGGCAAAGAAACACATGAAAAAATGTTCAACATCACTAGCGATTAGGGAAATGCAAATCAAAACTACAATGAAGGGGAGCAGATGTGGCTCAAGCAGTTGAATGCCCGCCTCCTACATGGGAGGTCCCGGGTTCAGTTCTCTGTGCTTCTAAAGAAACAAACAACAAGCAGACAACGAGCAAACATGAGCAGACTAGAAAAAACAAGTAAACAAGGAGCAGACAACAAGCAAAAATAACGAGCAAGACAACAAGCAAACAACAAACAGACAATGATCAAAAACAAACGAGCAGGGAGTGGATGTGGCTCAAGCAGTTGAGTGCCCACCTCCCACACAAGAGGTCCTAGATTCGGTTTCTGGTGCCTTCTAAAGAAAAAAACAGACAATGAGCAGACAACGAGCAAAAGCAATGAGCAGAAAACAAGCACAAACAATGAGCACACAGACGAGGGAGCCATCTCGGGGCAGGGGAAAGCTACAATGAGGGAGCGGATGTGGCTCAAGCAGTTGAGCACCTGCTTCCTACATGGGAGGTCCCAGGTTTAGTCCCCCATGCCTCCTAACAACAACAACAATAACAAACAACAAGCAAACAAACAAAAAAACCAACTCAGGAATGCCAATGTGGCTCAGTGGTTGAGTGCTAGCTTTCCATATACAAGGTCCTGGGTTCAATCCCAGGCCCTGGTACCTCAAAAATACAAAAAACAAAAACTACAATGAGATACCATTTCACACCTATTAGACTGGCCACTATTAAAAAGTTGGAAAACATTAAATGTTGGAGAGGACGTGGAGAGATAGGAACGCTTATTCACTGTTGGTGGGAATGTAGAATGGTACAGCCACTGTGGAGGACTGTTTGGCAGTTCCTAAAGAAGTTGAATATAGACTTGCCTAGTGACCCAGCAATGCCATTGCTAGGTATATACACAGAAGAACTGAGAGCAGTGACAAGAATAGACATCTGCATACCTATGTTCATAACAGCATTATTCATGATTGCCAAAAGTTGGAAACAACCCAGGTGTTCATCAACTGATGAATGGATAAACAAATTGTGATGTATACACACAATGGAATGGTATGCAGAGGCAAAGAAGTCAAATCGTGAAGCATATGACAACAAGGATGAACCTGGAGGACATTATGTTGAGTGCAGCAAGCCAGACACAAAAGGACAAATACTGTATGATTGCACTATTCTGAACTAAATATATTATGTAAACTCATGGAATTAATAATTAGAATATAGGTCACCAGGAAATAGAATGAGGGTAGAAAATGTAAAGTTGATGGTTAATCTGTGCAGAATTGGTTAAAAGGTTGTAAATCTTTGGAAATAAATGGAAATGGTGAAAGCACATCATGCTGTTTGTGACTAGTATTATATGTGTATGACAGTGGTTGAAAGGGAAAGTCTAAGGACATTTATATTACTAGAAGGAAAGCGAAAAAAATTAGCATGGGACTGTATAACATAGTGAAACCTCATGTAAAATACAAGTATGGGTGCTATTGCATGCATAAGACTTTTTACAAAATATAAATGCAAATAAACTAGAGAGAAGGAACCAGAATAGCTGCTATGTACGGCAGGGGAAGCATAGAGAGGTTGAGAGGTAATGAGTTTTGTTTGGTTGGTTTTTATTATTATTGTTACTGGAATAATGAAAATGCTGTGGGGATGATTGGAGTGATGAATGCACAACTATGTGATTATACCAAATACCATTGATTGTACACTTTGGATGGATTTATGCTTTATTAATATGTATCAATAAGAAATTGATTTGTTAAAAAATGCCAATCTGAGCTAGATTAATCATCTCTTTTGCAAGAAAAATAAAAATTAAAGCAAAAAAAGAAAGAAAAGTTTATATATATATATATATATATATATATATATAATGGTTCAAAGCTTCTCTCCAACACTGCATTGAACAGGAGCAGTGGGATAGTCCTGCCAGTTTCACCAGGAGGAAGTCAAGTGTGGTTCATTTGTTCTGTGATATATTAAGAAAATATAACCCTCCATACCCAAGTCCTATGTGTTCTGCAAAAAGCAATGCAATTGAGAAACAATTGGAGTTTATTTCCTGGTTGCATATGGGCTTTCTAGTTTCTGAAACAAATGGGGAAAATGCTTGTTCTTCATTCATATAGTATTTGTTCCTATATATAAAAATATTTCATAGAATGATCAAGACATGCATGAATCCTTGGAAGGAGAATCCAGGAAACCCAGCACAGATGGTAGCCTAAACTTAGGAAAAAGAGAGAAATGATGTTTTATGAAGTCAACCATAACTGTTTGCAAGTAGCAGCCTGGTTTGAGTTGGACTAACCCTGAAGGCTTTTATTTTGTAGTCATTTTTTCAGCCCATTGCTGTTTGTATTAGTCAGGGTTCTCTGGAGAAACATATATATGTAAATATTATGAGATTTATTATAGGACTTGGCTCACATAAGGGTGGGGGATTGATAAATCCGGATTCTGTAGGGCAGGACATAGGCTGGGAACTCTGATGAAAGTTTCAATGAATTCCCCAGGAGAAGCTGGCTGGCTGAAGTGGAGACAGAATTTCTTCTGTCTGGATGATTGAGTGAGAATTTTCTCACTGCAGAAGGCAATCTCCTTTGTTTGTTGTAGATGCAATCAGCCATAGATATAATCAACTGACCAGTGATTTAAATCCACAAAATACCCTCAACATAACAATCAGGACAGTGCTTGCTTGACCAAATAACTAGACACTATAACCTTGCCAAGTTGACATGTGAACTTAACCATCACACTGTACTTACTAATTATAGCTTGTATCTTTCAGTGCTTTCTAAGCACGATATTATGTCTTTTATATGGATTAGCTCACAAAAATCTTATGTGATAGCTAGTATTATAAACCATATTTTACAAATGAGGAAAGGAGGGTTAAAGAGATTAAATAACTTGCCCCATTTTCTGTGGCTAAGAGACAAAAAGCCAGGAATTGGATCCAGACACTCTAATGCCAGAAGCTGCAATGATCATTCACATTTGCCACCCTTAAATCATGCTCTTGGTGGTAACACAATCTTGTCTGAAGTCCTAGCTATCTTTCTAGTTCAGTTTATAAGTATGTTTGTTTTGTGCAAAGTATGTGAGTTTTTAACTGACAGGAAAAGTGAATAGTTAATCAATGGGTAATATGATATTAATCACATTTGATTTTTTTTATTAGAGAATTTCTGGGTTTACAGATCAATCATGCATAAAATGCAGGATTCTCACACACCACTCCACAACAAACATCTTGCTTTGGTATGGAACATTTGTTACAATTGAAGACAGCACATTTTTATAATTGTGCTATTAAAGTCCATGGTTTAATTTAGGATTTACTGCTTGTGTAGTATAGGTCCATGGATTTTTAAAAATATTTATTCTGTTACCATATATACAATCTAACATTTCTCCCTTTTAATCATATTCAGATATATATATATCAATGCTGTTAATTGAGTTTACAATGTTATGCTACCATCACCACCATCCATTACCAAAACATTTCCATCATTCCATATAAGAATCCTGTACATTTTAAGCCTTAACTTTCCATTCCCTATTCCCACCCTGTTCTGTGGTAACCTATATTCTAGATTCCGACTCTATGAGTACACTTAATCTAATTGTTTCAAAGCAGTGAGTTCATACAATATTTGTCCTTTTGTGTCTAGCTTATTTCACTCAACATGATGCCCTCAAGGTTCATCCATAATTGTCACATGTATCAGGACTTCATTCCTATTTATGGCTGAATAATATTCCATTGTATATATATATATACCACATTTTATTTATCCATTCATCAGGTGATGGAAATTTGGATTGCTTCCATCTTTTAGAAATTGTAAATAATGTCACTATGAACATTGGTGTGCAAATATCTATTCAAGTCCCTGCTTTCAATTCTTTTGAGATTGTTGGGTGTATCATAGTTCTATATTTAGTTTCATATTTAGCTTTCTAAGGAAACACTAAACTGTCTTCCACAGTAGGTGCATCATTTTACATTGCCACCAGCAATGAATGAGAGATCCTATTTCACTGCATCCTCTCCAACACTTATTTTCTATTTTTTAATAGCAGCTGTTATAATGGGTGTGAAAGGGTATCTCACTGAGGTTTTGATTTGCATTTCCTTAATGGCTAATGATTTTGAGCATCTTTTCATGTGTTTTCTGGCCATTGGTATATCTTCTTTGGAGAAATGTCTATTCAAATATTTTGCCCACTTTTTAAGTGTTATTATCTTTTTGTTGTTAAGTCAAAGGATTTCTTTATGTATTCTGCATATTAAACCTTTATCAGATATGTGGTTTTCAAATATTTTCTCCCATTGTATAGGTAGTCATTTTACTTTCATAATAAAGTCCTTTGAAATGTAAAAGTTTTTAATTTTGATGAGGTTCCATTTATATATTTTTTCTTTTTTGCTTGTACTTTGGGTATAAAGTCTAAGAAACTATTGCCTAACAAAAGGTCCTGAAGATGTTTCCCTATATTTTCTTCTAGGAGTTTGATAGTTCTAGCTCTTTTATTTAGGTCCTTGATCTATTTTGAATTTTGTGTATGATGTGAAGGAAGGGTCCACCTTCTTTTTCTTACAAATGGAGATCCAGTTTTCCTATCATCATTTGTTGAAGAGACTGTTCTTTCTGGACTGGTCTTTGCCCTCTTGTCAAAAATCAGTTGGCCATAAATATGAGAGTTGATTTCTGAGCTCTCAGTTCAATTCCATTGGTCTGTCTGTCCTCGTGCCAGTATCATGCTGTTTTGATTGCTGCAACTTTGTTTTAAGTTTAAGATCAGGAAGTGTGAGTCCTACTTCATTCCTCTTTTTTTAAAATGGCTTTAGCTATTTGGGGCCCCTTAACCTTCCAGACAATTTGATGATTATCTTTTTTTTTTTGAAGAGAAGGCTGTTGGAATTTTGATTGGAATTGCATTGAATCTATACATTGCTTTGAGTAATACTGACAGCTTAAAAATATTTAGTCTTCTAACCCATGACCATAGAATTCCCTTCCATTTGTTTAGGTCTATTTGATTTCTTTTAGCAACATTTTGTAGTTTTCTGTGTATCAGTCTTTTACACCCTTGGTTAAATTTATTCCTAGATATTTGATTCTTTTAATTGCTATTGTGAATGGAATTTTTTTTCTTGATTTATTCTTCCAATCGTTCATTGCTTGTATTTAGAAACACTATTGATTTTGGAATGTTGATATTGTATCCTACCGCTTTGCTGCATTCATTTATTAGCTCTGAGAACTTTATTGTGGATTTTTCAGAATTTTCTGTACTTAGGATCATATCATCTGCAAATAGGAAAAGTTTTACTTCTTTCTTTCCAAAGTGGAATCCTTTCATTTCTTTTTCTTGCCTACTTACTTGGCAAGAACTTCCAGTACAAGATTGAATAACAGTGGTGACAGTGGGCATCTTTGTCTTGTTCTTGATCTTAGAGGGAAAGCTTCAGCCTTTCACCATTGAGTATAACATTAGCTGAGGGTATTTCATATGTGCCCTTTATCTTTTTGAGGAAGTTTTCTTCCATTCCTTGTGTTCTCAGTGTTTTTATCATGAAGGGGTGCAGGGTTTTGCCAAATGCAATTTCTGCATCAATTGAGATGATCACGTGATTTTTCTCCTTCATTCTATTAACAGGGTGTATTACATTAATTGGTTTTCTTATGTTGAACCAACCTTGCATACCCAGGATGAATCCCATTTGGTCATGGTGTAATTCTTTTAATATGTTGTTGGAATCAGATTGCTAGTATTTTGTTGAGGATTTTTGCACCTATATTCCTAAGATATTGGTCTGTAGTTTTCTTTTCTTGTAGTATCTTTTTCTGCCTTTGATATGAGTATGATGTTGGCCTTGTAGAATGAATTAGGGAATGTTCCCTCCTCTTCAATTTTTTGGAAGAGTTTATGCAGAATTGAAGTTAAGACTTCTTGAAATCTTTAGTAGTATTCCCCTGTGAAGCCACCTGTGCACATTTGATTTTAAAATACATTTATTCTATAAAATAAAAAGAAAAAAAATACATTTATTCACTCCATCAGTATCTAATGAAGATCTAGTTGAACCTCTGCTCAGAGCCAGGCACTGTGCTGGGCAAACGCTGACTGACTTCTCACTCACAAATTCTTCCTGCAAGGCTGGCCAGTCCAGCCTGGTAAGCCCTATTCCTTGTGACTTTGCTGCAAAATTCAGCAATATAGAAAAGGAAGTGGAGGTGCTTGATTCAGTTAGAGACCAGGCCCTGGACTGCCAAGTAAACCATCCTTCATGTGGTAGAGTGGAAAAAGCATGAACTCTAAAATGTGGTTTGAGTTCCCTTTTTGCCATGTTTGCTGTGGAATCTTGGATAGGTTTCCTAATCCTTCTGAGCCCCCAAGTCTTCATTTGTAAAATGGGAATAATTGTTACTTCATCGTGTTGCGAATGTGAGAGAGAATACATGTATGGTACAAGAATTAAAAATGATTAGTGACAAGAAAAATAATTTGGGTAGTTCTCCTGCCACCTTTATGGAAGGATTGCATCTTGAAACTGGAGGAACTTTCCTTTGCTGGTCTTTAGCATCCTTAGCTGTAGTACTGTAACAGGAAGCAGATGTGTGTGTACATATGTGTGCATATGCTCGCATGTGCATGCACCTGTGTGTGCGTGTGTGTGTGTGTGCATATTGGGAGGGAGGAGGGGGGAAGGCAGAACTAAATTGCTGTGTTAGAAATAGAGGAGAAAATGAGGCCCAAGGGAGGCTCCGGGAGAGCCAGGAGAGACTGGGAGGCCTTGAGAGGGAAGGGGATAGAGCTGGTGGTGAATGGGGATTTGAGGTAGGAATTGTTGTGCCCTGTGTGATGTAAAATCTCAGTTCTGTTTTCCCTATGACACCTTCAGCCCACATTGTTCAGTAACACCTGAAATTTCTTTTTCTATTTTTGAGTGTATATGTGTGTAGGGTAATGCTGACACCTGAAGGGACCAGGTGGCTTCCCAAGAGACACAAATTTCCAGCTATGTTTTATACACAGACACAAGCACAGGTGCTTGTGTGTGTATAAAAATTGTCGGCTTTAGAAATTCTACACATATGTAACTGTTGGAGACCCTTTGTGTCCCATGCACAGGTCTCAAGGCTGAAGGACATCCTTCCTCCTGCCAGAACTCTCAAGAAATTTCAAGCATGCAGACTTGAAATGTCTTAGAATGTAGATACTCAGGCTGAGGGAAGGGAGGGAGGGAAAGGACAGATTAGTGACTGAGAATTAGAAAAATCTCTAAGAGGGCATGTGGGCCTCTGCCAGTCAAACCAGACTCATTCTTCTAAGAGGGGAACAGGGATGATAACTTCTCTAGTAAGAACAGGGACAGATCATCCTCCAGAGACCAAAGGTGTGTGTGTGGGAAGCCTCAGTTGCCTGGGACTGCTGTCTTGGCCTGCAGAGGCCTGTGGCTTCCTGCCCACTGTCAAGGAATGTGTGCAATGGGCCCGAGACTCTCTCTCTAAATGCAGTCACGGGCCCCTTGCTGGCTGAGGGCCTCTTCTGCTCCTAAACCTCTAACCAGGCATCTCTACTTGTAAAACACGTACTCGGAAGTGGGGGGCAGCACTCTGCTCTGCAGAACTTAATTCCCTCAGGGTACCCTGGATGTGTCCTCAAACCAAGTATGGGGTAAAACTCCCCCAAATCCCAAGGCCCCAGATGGAAGGCCCACCTCTGACCCTAGGGCTTCATATATATAAAGCAAAGTATGCAAGTTTCTATTTGTGAACATGAAGCTTTCACTACTAGATCCTTCCAAGTTCTTTTTTGTTTAATTCTGTAAAACAGCTTATTACAAATCCTGGATAAAAAGTAAAGATGCTACCTTTTGTTAAACATATTTAAGCACTATATGCCTCTATTGTAGAGAAGGTGGGGACAGGCAAGGGAAAGGGAAGGTAGAAAAAAGGGAAAGAAACACAAGTTAAATTTCTTCTAGATTTTACCAAATGGGATAAGAAAATCTTCCCCTGGAAAGTCTGCAGTAGTAACAATGCTAGGTGTGATGTGGATAGTATTTTTGAAATATTTTCTGATGGACCTTCTCCAAGTTTCTTTCTCTAAACTTAGTCTACTATTATTACTCTGGGGAAAGGTTTGAGTGAATGCTGCTTCCAGAAGGAAACAGGATATAAGGGAAGCCCCTGTCAAACAGGAAAAAGGGAAAGCCTACCTCTTCTGACCCAGTGTAAAAAGGAAAAGGGAAAAGGGAGTAAGCAAAGATATCAGGGGCCAGTGTCACAGTTTTCTCCCATTCTTTCAGGGTCAATTCTGGGTGGTAGGGGAAACAAGACACTGGTACCTGGGTCAAAAGATGTTGGCTGGCCTGTTGTGATTCTTCCTGTGTGACAGAGACTTCCCTCATACCCTGTTTCCTTCTAGAAGCAACATTCACCTGGGCCCTTTCCTAGAGCATTGGACTTTGCAACTCAAAGCAAATGGCGGGGATGAGCCTTCAGCTATATGTATTTTCAAAGACCAGACCAGGGGTCAGGGCCAGCCCAGCCCAGCCACTCCAAGGAAGTGCCAAGGACCTAGAAGACGTCTTGCAGCTCCAGATCCCTTCTCCTCAGTCACCCATGGGCTGGTGTGGGAGAAGGGGTAAAGAAATCTAAAAACACTGTTTAAACCAGACTAGATTGAGATGCCATTTAGTGGTAAATCTGTGTTTTCAACCACCCTTTCACCAGTACATGAAGGATTGGAGATGAGGATGGTCATGAGGAAGATTAGATCAGCTCTAATAAATGAAGAGCTACATTTTCTGTGCACATCTCAGTGCAGAATGTTGAAATTTGCACCTTCAGTTCATTATGAAACAAGGTCTCTTCCTCCCCCCACTCTTCCCACACCAACTTATTTCAGATTCAGGAAGAAGTTCATTCCCCTCAGGAGGCTTTCCAGACTAATCACATCCAACACACATGGCCCAAGTACCAGCTGTGCACACAGCACCCACTGGAGAAACTAAAGAGAACAAGACATGGCACTACTTCCACGGAGTTTTACAAGTCAGTAAGGGAAGCAGACTTCAGGAAGCAACATTCACCGAATCATTCTTCAGGGTCCTAATACCAGAGCACAGGAGTTTGCACCTAGAAGCCAATGTCAGGAGGAAGCGTTAGCCTCATAGACCAGAAGAAACAGGTTGTTCTCCAGTAAACAGATCCGGGACCAGGGCCAGCCCAGCTCAGCTGCTTCCGGGCAGAACCAGCAGATGTCTTGCAGTCCTAGGACAGTTCACATTTATAGTACTGGCTGAAGGGCATAAAAGTTGCTTGAAGCCACAAAAGCACAAACTATCCTCAATGAGAGACTGGAAATGGGCATTAAGAGCCAATATCTGAGCTGAGCATCCAAGCAAGGATGGCCAAGATTTCAACATGGAAGGGAAAGACAGTCTAGGCAAAGGGAATCATTTCCACCAGGGTCCAGAATTTGAACTGTAAACTTCTGGCTACCCACACTTTATTCTCTTATAGATTGTCCATGTAATTTAAGTATCTATATAATTTTCCTATTGCTGCTACAACAAATTATCACAAATTTAGTCGCTTAACACTACATGTATTTATCATGTCGTGGTTCCGGAGGTCTATAAAAGTGTAATGGGACTGAAAATCAAGGTGTCAAAAAGGGCTGGTTCTTTCAGGAGGCTCCAGGGGAGAATCCATTCCTTGCCCCTTCCAGCTTCTAGAAACTCCTGGCACTCCTTGCTTGTGACTACATCAATCCAATCTCTGCTTCTATTGCCATGTGGCCATCCTCTGCCTTTGACCTTTTTTCCTCCCTCTCATAAGGACCCAAATAATCATATATTGGGCCCACCTAGATAATCCAGGATCCTATCCCTATCTCAAGGTCCTTAATTCAATCACATCTGCAATGTCTCTTTAACCATGTCAGGAAACATTAAGGTGTTCTGATGATTAGGATGCGGACATTTTCTGAAGGCCATTATCCTGCCTGCCACAGTATCTTTTATGTTACTTCCCTTCTTCTAATTCTGTGTAAATAATTTAAAGTCGCTAGGGTCCTAGCACTGAAGAGAAATTCAAATAAACTTTAAAAACTGTAAACACACTAATACCAATATTGATGTCCATATTAAGCTATCAAGTGCACACTTCATTTAAAACTAACATTGTCCTTGAGAAATATTATCAAAATCCTAAATCTTTAACAGTAAATTGCTCTTTCCTCCCTCTCAAAATTATTTTATTTGTACCTCTCAAGCTGGGACTACTACACATCTCAGCAAGTAAATCAACTGCCCAAGGAATCTTTAAGTTGCAGGTAAACATAGTATTTCTTGCCAGAGTGCCAATTTTATTAATAGTAAGCCACTTAAACATTTTACATTTAAAAAAAATGAATGTGGCTATACTATAGAGAAGAATGTAAAATTTGAATAAATTTAATTAAATATGAGACTTAAAGAAGCAATGGTCTACATCAAGCTCTGTCTGAGTCTTAAGGTTGTATATCTCTACCTCAAGGAATATTTTGGTGAAAAAATTTTAAAAGTACTAGTATAAATTAGGATAATCTGTGGCACATTACAAATAAACAAATCTTTCTGACACGAAAATCAAGAAAATAGTAGCTCCAAATTAAATTAAAACTAAGTGATGCAAATATAAAATATTTTCATTTGTTTGAGGATCAATATTTCAGGATCATTTATTATGTACCAAGTACACAGTAACCTGTCTGTATATAGAACTCATTTGTTTATAAGTTTCTGGTTTAGCATATAGCTGAAAACTAGTATGTGAAAATATTCATGAATTAAACTCTTCATTTTATGTTCAGAAGAGGCCCTTAGCAATTCGCCCAGAGTAGGTTTAGTTACTTTACATATAAATTCTATTTAAGGTTGGTTATAAATGTGGCTCCCATACCGAAATCAATAAACAATGAATTAGAGAAGTCTCCTTCCAGAAAACAACTAAGTTATAGTTATGGTTGACAATATTTGTTAAAAAGTAAGAAGAACTTATATTTTTGACCACCTACTATGCACCAGACCTTCCCCTTATAATTATAACAACCCTTGGTATTATAACCTGGTTAGGAAGAGCTGGGCTTCAAAACAAGTCTTCAAACTCCAAAGCTTATGATCTTTCTTCTCTATAAAACTCGGTGTACTTCTATAAGAAAGCAGGTAAGAGTATAAATGAGTTTAGAACATTTTATATCTAAAGCAACCAAGAGTTTTTATGCCCTGAAGGGTAGCACTTGAATTATTTGTAAAGTTGGTTTCCCAGAATAACTCATTGGCCAAGCATTCCACCGTCAAGGCACAGAGCTAAATCCAGATTAGGCATAATCATTGGAGATCCTATTAATTTATTCAGTCTTCTTCCTTTCTATAACAGGTATAATTTACTTTTCTAAGATTCAAATTATTCTTTAACTTCTAGTTATCACTTGAGTTTCCTTTTTTGAATGAAGTATGTTTTTATATTATTTCCAAGGAGCTTTCCTTGCTTCAGCATGTGCCTCCTTCTAGCCCTCTTTTCCACCTTAGTTTTATATGTAACCAGTTCTCCTCTCCACCCTGCAGAATTAACTCATATAGGATTGGCATGAGGATTGCATGAGAATGTTTTTAAAGAACTTAAAACAGTCCTTGGCTCCTAGTAAGCACATAATAGGAGACCTTCATGGTTTTTCCTTTTATGGAGACTCCTTCAATTATGAGGCTTTAAGAATTGTAAAAGTAGGCATTTGCTCCTCCATTATTACCCACTTGCCAAAGATAAAATAAAATAACCCAAAATAGAATTCTGAATTTTATTAGAGAATATATCTAAAATACAATATTAAGTTATGATATATTATTTGAATGGAAATATACTCTGTATCACAACTATAATTATAACAATTTTTACAGATAATACTTCATTTCATCTCTGTAATTCAAAAGTCACTAAATTACAACATAATTCATATTTAATATCACATTGCTACAAATGTATAAGAATTTCAAAAGTTATTTTTAATATAAATCTTGGAATCATGAACATTAATGGCATTTGATTTACCTTACATAGAATCATGACTATTTTACTTCATTTACCTTACGTAACTCAATTTACTACAAGATAATGGATTTTCTCTCAACCATTCTGCTTCCCTATGTTTTAAAAATAGCATTTCAGTGAACAATTGAGAGTAATCATCACCAAACATGCTTTGAACAAAGTCAACGTACTTTATTCCTATTCCTTATAGAGTATTCTATTACAGAAAAGCTACAACCATAAGCAAAGTACCTGTAGCAGCAATTCTGTCAAGCATGGCATTTAGTCTAGTGTTTCACATTTATCAGTAACCACGTCAGGTGAGAGATGAAGGGTCTAGAAAACCAGAAGCAAAGCAGCCAGGGTCCAAATCACCAAGGTGGATCTGTGCTTAGCTAAAGGGAAACACTTGAAGTGTCAATATTTGAACACTGGCCTTGGCACCTACTTAACTACAAGAAAACAGCCGAAGATTCATTATTTGGACGCTGGCTCTGGGGTCCTCTCATTTGAAGAAAGCTCTGATTTGCCTATTCTTCAGAGGCTGAATTGGGC
This sequence comes from Tolypeutes matacus, assembly GCA_026826555.1. Classification (NCBI taxonomy): domain Eukaryota; kingdom Metazoa; phylum Chordata; class Mammalia; order Cingulata; family Chlamyphoridae; genus Tolypeutes; species Tolypeutes matacus. The sequence continues at coordinate 33,503,000 of JAKSZT010054487.1, read as the reverse complement.
GCCAGTTGTCCACCATTGCTTCTTCAGGTTCATCTTCCCCACTGAAGTTAAGTTTGCGAAATTTCATCATCTAGAGGGCAAAATTAAAAATCAAAAGTTTCACACTAGTATTCACCTACATGCATGTTTTATATCTTGAAATATATTCTCCAAAATACACAGTACCACATTTCAATGGCCAAAAGTCAATTTGATTCACAGTAGGTATGTAATCACATGTAGATTATAGATGTATGCCTCTATATAATGAAACAAAATCATTGGTGCCATTTAGAAGAAAATTTTCAGTGAGTTTCTTTTTTCTTTTAATTTTAAAATCAAACATCAAAAGCCTATAAAAATCATACTTCTGAGATGAAAATAACAACAACAATGCTTCTAGAGCCAAATGAAAATTTTTGTTTTCTGCCTGAAGGTGGACAAACTTTGGCATCTGTACAACATGATAAAGTGGCCCAGCATCTGCAAGCTCTGGGGGTAAAGTGATGAGCTGGCCTCTCTGCTTAAATATATAGAAACACAGGAATGACTTTGCCCAAACCAGTATTTCAAACCTTATCCTTGGTTATTTTTTATTCCCTTTTAAATATGTTTCAGTTTTCTGGACCAGTCTCCTTCTTATAGGTTGTTTTTCCAAAGTGGTACTTCCCTTGCCCTAAGAAAGATTAAATCTAAATGAAGAAGGGTGGGTAGCAGTAAATACAGCTGCCCATGAATCAACAGATTTTAATTCTATCTCTGTTGTCCAGTAATATTCCCCTAATCATCCCCATAAAGTCAACTTCAGTGCAGCTCAGCTATACTAATATGCACTACTATTGTTACTACAATGCAAGGGAAATCTCTAACAACACCTAGGGACTGAGCTTTAAAAGAGAATCCCAGTACTCTGAAACAATTAGGATCTGTTTATCAAGTGCCATCAGATGAAATTTTTTGACTAAACCAATGTGACTGATTTCTTCTCCTTACTTCATCAATTAAATTACATTATTGCACTGATCAAGTTGACTCATTATTTTAGCATCAAGAGACAAACCCTGAGTATAGAAAATAAAGGTGGCAGAATGTAGCAGACCCTTTTCTATGCTTGCCTAACATCCGTCCCCCCTTATTTCTCACTAGTAGACATCCGTTCTACCCCTTAAGCCTCAAGAGGATAAATCTTAAGTGATCAAGGTGATCACGTTCCCTTGCCAGGCACTGGTCTGTAAGTGGGTAAGGAACACAATTATATCCAGTGAGATGTGAAATATCTGCTAGAGGACTTCTGGGGAAGGCTTCCCTGCTCTTAGGAAACTAATGAAAGAGCTGCTCCCTTCCCCATCTGGACATGGTTATATCTGGATGAGATGTTCAAACTGCTCTTGCAACCACGTTGAGGATGAAACTGTAGATGGTCAAGGAAAAGCCAGGAGAACTGCAAAAGGAGGAATCACAGCACTGACATACTGAGCTGAGCACTACACTAACCCTGAGCTCCTTGTTATATGATACAACAAATAGCCCAATGGGTATTTTATCATAGACACAGTTAATGTTTCTAGTTTAATATTCTTTTCTACCTTAAATGGAAAATTCAGTGCATAAGGACTAATGGATGGAGTAGATTCAATGTCACTTGTGTATTTGTGTGTATGGGTGTGTGTGGACATGATAAATCCATTCATGATAACAGCTCTCAGCATCATGTTTGTGGATCTCAAGCTGTTAGCAGTGAAGGAAGAAAAAGAATTTTCATGTTTAAATTCTAACTAAAACAGTACATTTATAAATAAGAAATAACATTATAATCTTTCTTTATGCTATTCTATGTTGAGAAGCATGCTCCACTATTTTATGACTACGAGGCCAATTTTCAAGTCACATGCCAGTCAAGCATACTATATTTCTTCAGTCCATTTTGAGATACTAATTAAATTTTCAATTTTTTATGTAAATGTCCCTTAAAGAAAGATATAAAATACTGTAGTACTCATAAGTACTCATAAGTTAATATTCCTAATGAAAACAAAGAACACAGGAATAGAATCCTTGCTCTAAGACCTGATTTTGCCATAAGGTAGCTGAATGCCAATTTTCCTGCACCTCAAGACTGTACCTGTAAATTGCACATTTCAGCTACATATGTTCAATGATTCCTTAGTCAATATTAAACTATTTCTATCATATTTGTAAGTTTAAATTATATCACAACTATTCAAATAGTTGTAATTTTCAAGACTATTGGCTGCTAAACCTCTCATTAAATTATCCATGATCCAAGTGCTTATGGATCTCGTTAAGGAATGACCTTTTCTACGTTTCAACTGTGGGCTGATGGGAATAGTCTAGGAAAAAATCTTCTGTATCCGCTTCTATTGATACTCATCAGTGACTTAAAGTTGCATTAATCACTTGTAATATCAGTAAATTACATTGTAGGTGAAATGTAAGAATCTCTGGTCAAAACTGCTTAAGCAATCTGGAATGAGTTTTGATTGATACTGTATATCCAGGGGATGATCCCACCTTTGTCAGAATTCAGAAACATATTCTGATATAAAACCAACTGCACTGAACTTGCCTGTGTGAGCAGTAGGCTGAGCATTACACTGATACCTATGTAACCTTAAATATGAAATCTCATTTCTTTGGGTCTCAGGTTCCTCAGAGGTCACAAAAAAGCATCAGTTAGGTGAGAGGCACCTTTATCATTTAGTCTACACAATAACGATCCAATTTTACAGACTAAACAAACTGCTCAAGAGTCTATGGTTAATAACACATAAGTGTTGAATGCCATTTATTTTCCAGGCACTGTCGAAGGCACTAGATTCCACAGCTAGAAGTAGCAAAACATGGATTAAAACCCAGGTCTGTCTGACTCCAGAGTCCAAGGTACTCCTCTGTCTGCACTAAACATTCCACCTCTGTCAGCAGAGTCCCCTTTAGAAACCGACCTGCTCACTGCTCACGCTGATGGGTTCTCTTAGCACAATCCAGGTCACACATTCCAGAAGAGGAGGAGTGGTCAGTGAGCCCAGATAAGTCCAGTAGTCTAAGTTCTCGGGCAGGAGACCACGTGGATCAAAGTTAGTGAATGCAATGCTCTTACCCTGAAACAAGGCAAATATACAAGAAAAATGTCATGTGACCAGAATGGTAGGAATGTAGGAGAGCAGGAAATGTGAACTGGGATATTCCCTCTGATAGCCATGAAGCACTGACAAACAAAATGAAAAAAGAAATATCCATTGGCAGATATGAGCAAGAGGACTGATCATTATTTTCATATGTCCATTTCCCTTCTTGGCCTCTAAAATCATCCCGTATGTTTTCCACGACTCATAAATTGATTTGCAGTAACAGAAATATTGTAACCTTTGATAGCCAGATGCAAACTAAGAACTTCATTCCGTCCTGGTCACTACATTTTTGAAGCAATAGATGCAAACAGGAGTTACTGGAAGAGTGGCAAGGTTGTTGCAAAGACAGAAAATGATGTTGTAAGGGAAGAGTTAAAGGGATCGAAAGAAAATTACCTGGAGTGGGGTGTGAGACTGTTACAGAGTAGGGTCATTGGGAGGGGGTCAGGTTAATTCTTTATGGTTTAAGAGGGTCAAGCTAGTATTAATAGGTGACATTTCAGAATACAGAGGCTGCTTCAATATGAAGATGAGCTTTAGAGCAAGGGTTGTTACTGGGGATGAGTTCTCCATAATTGGAAATGATTGCGTGTTTAAGTGGAGGTGGAATGACCTCAGCACAGTTATACTGTAGACAGGATTTTAATACAGGATGGATAAATTCCAAGAGGCCATAGAATATAAAACTCCATGAAGTGGGGCCTTGTTAGTCTTGTTCACCATTGCATCTCCTGGGTGAGCAAAGTGACTGGCATGTAGTACTGAGTAAGTAAATATTTGCTATATGAATAAGTGAATAATTTGATCAGATGATCTTTCAGTTTCCTTGAAATCATGAGATTCTGACAATTATAGATGGATGTTCAAGTGATGAGAAGCAAGATTAAGTAAATACAAGACTTAGAATTATACTAACATTAGGATCAACCTTTACATAAAGAAAAATAAACATAGAAGCAAGATTTTACTTTTATTAACTACTCATCCAAATACCTCAAGTGAATAAGACTATATGATTTGATCAAAAGGATTTTCTAAAACCAGTGGGGCATGGAAAATAAGTATGTTAATGAGGTGGTAGAAAATTCAACTTTACCTTTGTTTTAATGAAATCCAGCACATCAGTGACTTTCTGAAGGGCTGGGTTAGCACTGCCAACCTATAGAAAAACACAAGGGACAAGATATTGCAATCCAGTTGGTACTATTCCAGCTTTGATTTGGATAGCTCTCATAAAATTTCTCCACACAGTGAACCAAAACCTATCACTTTAGTCTCAGCTTGATTACATTAGCACCATAGACTCCCTGTTTTCACTGAATCTCCAACCTGCCTCTGCTCCCACCCTTATGGTGCCTTTAAACTACCCCCTCAAATGTCCCCAGTGACCTCCAATTGCCAAATGCAAAGAATAGTCTTCAAGTACTTACCTTAATTTTCTTGCAGGATTTTACATGATTGTCTAAATTCCTTTAAAAAAAAAAATTCTCTCCTTCTTTGGCTTCCCTTTCGCCCTTCAACCTCCTGAATTTCCCTTTAGTTATATATTCTTTCTTAGGCCTTTTGGAGCTTCTCAGCACTGCATCTTCAGCAGCTTTGCCATCTGCCTCTCTATGCTTTCTTTGGGTGAGCTCATACACACCTGTGGCTTCTACCTCCACATATGAAATCAAGGCGCATGAATCTTCAGCCTTGATTTTCCTCCACTTTACTACTACCTGGAGGTCTGCCCAACCTGGATGCCCCACTGTTACCTGAAATTCTCCAAAACTAGAGTCACTATCCTTCACCCCTCCAAAACTTGATCTTAATTTAGCATTGTCTATCATGAAATATTACTATCTAGGATTAAGTCTGAATTTTAAAAACCTGGTAGTCATCCACAGGGTACCTCTTCATAACCTTCACATTCACATCCAAACAGTAGCTAACAGATATCTCTCAAATTGTCTTTTTGTCCTCTACTTTCACTGCTACTAGCAGATATGGAGGGGAAATAAGCCTGGAGACTTCAGAGCCAACAGTATTTCCTAGGCTTTTTTGTAGTATCTTGTTTGTTAAGAATGTTCTGTCTAGTCAATCTTTCTTGAAAACAGGAAGAAAAGAATTGGGTCATCAACTAACCTTCAAAAAAATACCCAAAACAGCCAATCCATCAGGTTGTTGCACTGCATTTCTAAATTCCCCATATTTGGTATTCCAGTGAACAAAATGCAGCTAAAGCCGTAGGAGAAAAAAAAAAACACAAAAACACAAACTAATGAGTGATTTACATAATAAGAACCTACAATTTTATGCAATGAATTTTCCTTCATAGCTAGCTTGGTAAAGAAAGTGAAATGGGGATCATTTCCAATATAAACTTGTATTTCATTTTAATTCTAATTATTCACTACTTGGCATAATAGCAAGAGAATTGTTTCATCAAAACTGTAAAAAATTGATACTTTTGAGGGAAGGCAAAAGTTTATCTCAATTCATTTGATTTTTGCAAATGGTGTACAGTAGAAAAAGTTGCAGCCTTTGATGTATATGACAAAGATCATAAGTAGCCATTGTGAAGATCTTTTGTAAAAGAAGTGATTTACTTGCTTTGAGCTGAATTTACAAAATTAAGCTTGCTTTGAAAATAGAATAAATATCAACTTACAAACATTTTTCCACGGAAAGCAGAAAAATCATATCTTACCTCAGCAGCATATTTCTTTTTATCCACAGAATGCTCAGAACCCTGATTGTCAGATGAGCCCCAGTGAAAATGAAATTGAACCAATCTATAAGTGCCAGTGAGTGGTCCTCCTTTCAGCACTAAAATTTAAAAAAAATATATTTTTCACAAATACTTTTTATTTTTATGTATTTATTTTATACATATAGGTATATCATCCTACATATACTTACACACACTCATATACATACATACAAACACACTACCAAAGATGACAATCTTTAATCATATTTTATTGTACAAAATTTATGCCTTTAGCAACTTTTTCACATTGTGAGAATCAAATCTACACTCAACTTTAGTCTGTAGTGATGAACAGAATCATTTCAGCTGGTTTTGTCTTCACTTGTATTGGCTGAAAGGTGGAATCTTTTCCCGTCTTTGTTTTCTGGGCACAGTGATAACTCCCTTCTGGGTTTGTTTTTGAGTCACAGGTTCAGGTTCAGGTTCAAAGAGGGGAAACTTTAAGTAGGACTACTAATTTTTCTGTGAGCCATTTAGGAAGTGTCCATGCTGCTATTTGCCAATTCATCGGTCTGCTGCACACAACTTGAAAATCCGGGAACCTCTCTCTTCTACCACAGCTCTATGGCTGCCCTACAGCCTGCCTTGCTAATCTATGATACCAGTTATCTCATAGCAGAATTTGTGAAATAATAAGCATTTTTGCTGATCATAACAGTATAAGATCCAATTGTCCTTACACAATGTGGCAGTTTGATATTATTTATGAATTACAAAAAGGAGATATTCATTATGTTTATAAACTGGCCTGTTCTTCTGGGCATGATACCCCTTTGATTGTATTAAATTAGGGGTTTCACTTTTACTTTATTAAATCAAGATTAGGGCTTTGATTCACCACATCATTAAGGCATCCAGAGTTGAGTCCCCACCACCCCTAGTGGAGATCAGACTCTCACATGGAAATAGACACACAGAGAAGATACACACAGGATCCTGTGGTCTGGGAAGAGAGATGAGCCTGATAGTTTACAGCTGACATTGTGAAGAGAACAGAGCAGCTGAGCCTGGAAAGAAATGAGCTCTGGGAAGAGAAATGAGCCTTATGCCAGTCTACAGCTGAGATCGGAAGTAGCTGGGCCCACAGAGCCTTAAGAGAAAGAGCAAGGCTGAACCCTCACAGATGTCGCCCGCCATGTTGCTTTAACATGTGGCAACAGTTTGGTAAGGAAGTAACCTTGAGTTGGACTCTTTAGGGCCTTGTGACTGTAAGCTTTTACTCCAAATAAATACCCTTTATAAAAGCCAACAGATTTCTGGTACTTTGCATCAGCACCCCTTTGGCTGACTAATACAAACAGCCTTCCCAAATTCTTTAGACTATGGACTGTCCTTACTATTAACTAACTTTGTCATCTTAAAACTTTTTGCTTAGTGACACATTCATTATTTATTATTTCACTAAGTATTTATTGATATTTATGTAGTAGTGCATTGTATGTAGTGCATTGTGCTCTATTATTGCTACTTAATATTCTAACCTTCACATTCTTAAGCCCCAGTTTATCTGTAGAAAATTAATGAATTGCATCTTGAAGAAAGATGTAAAATAGCGAGAAATCACTGTTCAAAAAAACTTTTTGCTTGACATATGCATTAATGTGCTCATCAATATATTTAAAAGATTTTTAAAGTAGTTTAGTTCTATTCAGTTTTTTTCTCTCTCTAGAACTGGGATTAAAACATCTCTTGCTATGAGTGTATTTAATTAATTTTGGTTTATAATTCCATAAAATGAGACTTACTTTGGCTTTGCAAAACAAAGGAGTGAGGTCTGTACAACAAAGTTTGTTCACCTCAAGATACTTAAATGGTGGCAACACCCATTCACCTATACAAGGTAAAAGGTAAAGCTGGCTGAAAAATATTTAGTAGGTGGGGCCTCAGTATAACAACTTCTGGCTGCCAGTTCTTCCTTATAATAAGCCAGGAAAAAAAAAGGTAAAGGGAAAAAAGAAGGAACAAGTTATGAATAATGCTACAATACAGATATTTTTAAGAAACATGAGTTTGGATGTATTCTGATATAACCACTTCCTCTGAAACATAAATCTACTTAGTGTAAAAGCTTTATTTTTTCACATCATTCTATAAGGAAATATTAGTCTTAACCCCCAACAATAGGTGCTTTCAAAAATGAAAGAATTCTCATTTGTTTCATAATAGTATACTCTTTAAAAATGAAATACATGTTTATGAAATAAAATTACACTAGAAAAGAAATCCCTTATAATAACATTTTAAAGCCACTAACAAGCTGACTGAACATAACAAGCAAATACCATGTGTAACATCCTTAATTCTACCAGTGGCAAAATTAATTAAAGATTAGTCTTTTTAAATCCGTCTTCTTCCCTCTGTGAAGAGTCATACTAGGATCTTAAATTCTAAAGAGAAAGAATAAAGCTTATGGCTATTTCTTGTTCTTATTCTCCTTTGCAGACCTTAAAATTCAGTCTTAATTAACTTGTTTCAGAGAACATTTCAAATTAGGCAAGAGTGTGTATGAGCTTTTATTAAACAAGGCTTGCCAATATTAAAATGATCTGTGTTCAATGATTAAAAATATTCTGTGCTAATCTATTAATACCAGATACCTGTTTTAGCTCCTGTTAAAATAAAATATGTTGCTATGTAGATTAGAAGTCCATGGTAATTAGAAAGGCTATTCAATGTGTAAAGTTTAATTGCTTGAGAAAGCATTTCCAGTTTGCTTCAAATGGATATTTCTCAGCAAGTCTTAGTATGGAGTTTAGTAAGGGAAGTCCCTCAAAAGCATTATTTTAATAATAAATTGCCATAAATTCTAATAAAGGAAGCCTAGAAGTTTTAATTTGAGAAATACAGAACTTTTTTTGTTAAAAGATAGGGAGATTACAAAATATTCTGAGTTTATTTATTATTTTGATTACAATGCCATTTTCTAAACTATCCCAATTTAAAATGAAATCTGTTTTTTAATGCAAAAATATTTTGTAAACAATAGAAACCTTGATGGCATGTTTGTTTTTTTTTTCTGTAAAATTCAGCCATGTTTTGGGGACTCTAAATAGTCACAGGCTTATTGCACCATGAAAATGTGTTCTACTAAGGCTAAAGATACATAAATGGAATTTTCCACTCTGTCTTTTTGAGATTCCTAAAATTTAATATAAATTTAAATCTCAACAGTTGCTCCAGCTGATTTTAATTTTCATGATCTGTCATCAGCCATATATATTACTTATGTAAAGCACAAAATAAGTACCAAATATAATATGATAGAATAATCTGTCTTCCTACATATATCCTTTGGGAAAACTATGTAAGTTACGTTATTTGTGAAAATTAGGAGATTCACTCCACTAATTGAAATAAATCAGACTACTTACACAAATCGAAAATAAAACTTTTTAAACTTTTTTCCTAATCACTTATAATTAATTGATATAAGATGCACCCAAACATCAAACTAAAGACTTTAGTGAATGTCTTTAACATTCACTTAAACCCCACATACAAATAGCCTATTCCTAATAATTCTAAATTTAAAAATACATTTAAGTGATTTCCTGTTAATGAAAGAAATGAGTAATTCTATACGAAAAATACAGTATTTCCAGAAGCTGAACAATTTCCTTTATGAATAATTTGAATATAGTAAAACCATACACTACTATTTTGCTTTTTGGCAGTAGCAATAATCCTAGACCTACATTTGAAAGTTAAGAAAATGAATACCAATGTAGACAAATCTGAGAAAAAAGACGTCCATATTCTCTTTCTTTTAAAGCAGTGAGTTTTTTTAGCTGTCACACCAGAGCAAACCCAATCAAAATCAAGAGAAAAGTTTGCTGTTTCAGTTAGATGGCAATTATACAGGAATAAAATTAAAAAATAAAAAAACTAATTTGCCATGAACATAATTACTTATTTAGAATGAGATACTTAGGGCTATGCTGATACCATTTGCAGAGTGCTTAACAAGCCCTGTCATTTGTTGTTGTTTCCTTTTAAGTTATCATTGCTTGTGGAAGGAAAATTCTAAAGCTTCAAAAACCAATCCCTGAAAATTAAGCAGGATCCAGTATTAAGATCCATTGTGTCATATATCAGACAGCCTGCTTGAAATGCACATGGGTAAACTCATATAACTTCATTACTACTTTTTTCCTGAAAGAACATAAACTGATTAAAAAAAAAAAATACTCCCATTTCGGGGAGTGGATGCAGCTCAGTAGTTGACTGCCTGCTTCCCATGTACGAGGTCCTGGTTTCAATCCCCGGTACCTCCTAAAAACAAAAACAAACAAAAAAACAACCCCCATTTGTAAAGCAAAAAATATATATATAATAAATGAGATGAGTTGAGAGTTGTATATCCATTAACCCAATAATTTCAGCATTGGCTTTCAATTCTATTTACCCCTAACTTTGCAATAAAGCAGGGATGTTTTAAACTCATTAATAAAAGTTAGTAAGTTAGCAGGAGTTAATAATTTTCTCCCAGAGAAAACTGGTAATAAAAGATCTCAAGCAAGGAAAGTTTTATTTTTTTAATTATTAAAAAAAAAAAAACAGTATTAGCAATTTTTCATTAATTTAAAGTGGCTTATTTTAAAATGAATTTACAAGATTTATGAGAGCTTTAACAAAAGTTTCTAGTTAAAACCTATTACCTGTACATTTTAAAAAGAATTCTCTGAAGCTTAAACATAGCAGTAAACTCAACCAGCTCTCTCTTTCTGGAACCCAAGTACTTAGTTTGGGGTATTAAATAGCATTTAGGACATATTGGAAAACCTGAATCTATGAAAAGTTCTAAAAGGCTGAAATCTCACTGAGGGGAGAGGGGGAAAGTAGATGAAATGAAGGATTTAAATGCAGGAAATAAGAGGGAAAAGATCCTTAAAAATGTTAACATTATAAAAATAACTCCTAAAAAAAGAAATGTTATCCAACTGTTGATTTAAAATAAATTGAGTAGCCAAGTGAATAAACTATTCCTAGACTTAAGCATCCAAAAAAGTATATCCATTTTTTAAAAACATGGTATGCACAAGCTAAATATTAACTATCATTATCATTCAAAGATCATTGTTTAAATTATGTTTTTCGATGTTGCCATTTAGTCTCACTCCTACAAACTAGGAATGGCAAAGCTAGCAAGTTACTTAAACTCTTTAGCCTTCTGTTTCTTTATGTTTGAGTGGGTTTAGTAGAGTAACTCTACTATTTGTTTTAGCTTTGAGTGTCTAGAATTCTCTCTCTCTTTGTTTTTAGTGTAAAAGGTGTTTTTCCACTTGGTATAATTAAAAATATTTTTAAATTTATTCTGTAGATTTGTTTTTCCCCTTAATATCAACATTTTAATATATTCTGTAATCAAAAAAAACACTTCCTTTTTCAAACAAAATAACTGAAAATGTGGAAGAGCTATAGGCAAAATTACAAAGGATTCTTTTTAATATAAAGGAGAGCAAGTCTTTCTAACATTCCATTCTCACCCTAGTTTTTACCAAACCTACTTGCCTGTCTAGAGCACATGCTCTCTTAGGTCCCCTGTTTGTTTCCTAGCTCCCTTTGCCTGGAGTCTCCTCCAAACCACCAAAATCCTTTAAGCCTCAGTGTAAGCCTTATTTACCCTGGAAAGTCCTTCCTGACTTAGGTAGCTCCTATGCCTCCTTCATTCTCCATAGTTCCTTGGAAATGCCTCCATTTTTATACTTATCAAAGTGACTATTATTTATTATTTCTACATCTTTCTACTTTAAGTCTCCCCAGCACAGAATCTGGGGAAACAGGAGAGGGACCAAATTTCCAGCCTGCCCTCCTTTGCTTATCTCGCATTTAATTGGTGTTAGCAACATTTTTGTTTTGTTATATAAGAACTAGGTAGATAATCTGTGTTTCTCTAAAGATATGGGTTTAAGTCCCAATCTAAACCACTTGGTTTTAATCTGCTTCACAATCTAAACATAGTCATTTTTTAATATAGTAACTCTGGAGTTACTCACTAGAGAAATAGCTAGAAAAAGTGCAGCTTGCTCTAATCACTCATTGCTAATGTAGAAATCCATCAAAGCTTGACATATTTATGGTAAAAATATATTGATAACTATATGATAATTCCATATATAAAAGTCAGTATATACTCAACATGATAAGTGGATGATTTGGAATATATAAAAATAAGATTTCTTTAAACCATTTAATGGTGGGAGCTACTTTTAGAGCTAATAAAATAAACTTTCTTCAAAAATCTTACCAGAGGTGCAACAGCTAAAGCAATTCTCTAATAAAGGCAGTCATATGGTAGGCAGACCTGACAACAGCAATGGGCACTAATTGGGAAACTGCTAGTCACCAGGCACTGGGCTTAGATACTGTATCTATCCTATCCCATTTGATCCTTCCTCTGTGGTAGGTACGACTGTTACCCCAATTATTTTAGAAAACTAAAACTTGGAGAGGTTAAGTTACTCTCATTCCCAGGGTCAGTGGGCTAGTTAGTGGCAGAGCTGGGCAGTTGAACCCCAGGATATGACTGAGACCATCAGACCATATGCTGAAATCCACTTTCCAGTTATATACATATTCCTAGAACAATTTATTTTATGAACAAATTTGTAAGCAATAAAGTGAATTACCTCACTTGTTTCCTTTTGTTAGACATTTGTTTCCTTCTGGTTTCAAAAAAGACTTTAAACATCCAATATCTACATAGCATCTAATGAGGTCTATAATTTGGCGAACAAAATATCCATTGAAAACAATGATTTCATGGGCAAACACTGAAACAAACATACATTCATCCTGGCTCTTAAATGGTTAAAGACTACAGCTACTTTACACACTTCTTTCAGTTTTTAAATAACTAAACCTACACTTTTATAGCATTCTCCTTATATGTACAATACTCCTGAGACTTTTGGCCTTGCTATATTATAATTTAAATATATATAGTATATTTTACATGGAAGAAAGAAATTGTTTTCCTTATACTTAATTCAAAAATCATTTGGTCATTGTTTCTTTCAGGTGAGAAGCATGCTTAGGAAGGTGATGTAGCAGAATCATAAAAGGAGTGTTTTCAACATATATTCTCTACCTGACCCTAACAAATGATAATACTATGCCAGAATGTGTCTGTGTGTGTATTGGGGAGGAATGCACATAGGACACAGGTACACTGAAAATATTTCTCAGATGATCTCCATATATTCCCCCATCGAACTGTATTTCAGAATCATGGTTTCAGAAAGCCAAATATCAAAAACTTTTAAAATGGGGAGAGAAGGATAAAAGAAATTTTTCAAAATTGGACAGAGTATATTATATAGTTACTGAAGAAGAGCAGTCCATTTGAATATATTGGTTATAATTACTTATTGTATAATATTAATAGGTCTGTAGGTCATTATTCCAAAACTCTGACAATATTGCATGTTTTCTCTCTTTTCTCATTTCCCTCCAACTGCCACCATCACTACCACCATCCCAAGCACTACCACCAAACAAAATGTGTTTGCAGCACCATCCATTCAATGACCTTCAGAGAAAAGCATTCAGGGAAATGAGGGCACTGGCAATTAAAACAATTAGTGAGCAAAGAAGGCTGCGATTATGTTAGAATGGGATTGTTCCATTTCTAAATAAGAAAAAGATGCATTCAGTAGACATCCTGTAAACAGTTCTATTACAAATAAACTGTGGCAATTGGTTTGTCAGCAATGGGTTTTCAGAACGAATTTCTGAGTAGGTACCAAGATAAACCACCACCTATATCACACTAGCCCAATAGTGAGAAATATCCATAAATACAATGGTTCTAAGAATTACAATATTTTAAATTGTCAGTTTTTCACCACTCTTCTCATTGTTATCTTGAAGGTAACACTAAGATATCCTTTTTATTGGATAGGCATCGACACTGGGAAACAAATATTCTAGAAAGAATCCTAAAAGTTTAACGGGTGCAAATCTCGTCATTGCTGATCTTTACTGCCCAAGCACTTTGCCTTTTGTGACATTACACAGGCTGTCACAGTTATTCTGTGCCCTACATCGAAGCACGGCAGGGGAGAAACAATTCTACAAGGGAGAAACAGTCCCAGGCCGCTTCAAAGTAATTAGCCTACTTCTCTGCATCTGGAACCTGATGAAGATTGCCAGAGTAGTATCTTCGAGTATTGAGACAAACTGCAGTATTAACCGGTTTTCTTTCACCACCCCCAGACTCTACCCATTAAGCTGGGAAAACAACTACTGCCTACAAGTTGCAAGTTATTTTTTAAACACTGACCTGCTTTGTCCTGGGAGTCATCACACTCCACATTGAAAGAGTGACCATTGTTGAGGATTTTCTGAGAAGTTGCTTCCTCATAGCAAACCTGCAGAGGCTGCAGGGCAGAGTCGTGCTTGGCTACTTTCGTAGCAATGTCGATAGGGGACTGACGCTCCCCATTGGCAATGGGGAAGGTCTGGTGCCAGTGCTCGGGTCCTGGGGGTGAAAGGACAGTGTGAATGCCCCAAAGTGGGGGAGAGTACACCCAGACCCCAGGAAAGGGGCAACGATCCTGGAACCAATCTGCCTGGATTCCAATTTTGGCGGCACCACTTAACCTCTGAGGAACCTTTAGGAAGACCTCCCCTACACAATCAGTTTCTTTATTAGTAAAATAAAGAACATCTACCTCGAAGAGGTTTTGTGGGAATTAGAATCGACATATGTAAAGCTCTTTGAACAATGTGCACCATATAAATATTAGCTGTTTTTAATTGCCGTTTTACTGAAGTTTAGCAACTGAAATTGGGCAGGCATAACATCATGACTCGGTGGGATTTGAGATACGCTAGCTCTCTTTTAAAGCACTCAGGCATGTCAGGGTTCCTCCCTGGTTTCCTCCCCTTGGTCTGGATGGAAGGACGAAATCACTTGCTTGGGCCTGGGCACCCTTCCTTCCTCCCTCAGAGATGCGCCAGACTCGTTTCTCTTCTTCTGGCTTCCTTCGGAGAACCCTGATCTGTGGACGTGATAATGCCGCGTTCCTGGTGGCCCCCTAACATTAGAAGTTATGAAGGGAAAACTCACAAAGCAGCGCAGTGGATTCAAACCAGCCGGACAAAACTCCCCGGGACAGTTCCTGCTAAGGGCCTTTCCCACAGGTGGTGGGGTGGTGAGGCTGATGGGACGTGTAAGGGGGGAGGGGGAGTCCCCAGATTTCTCTGGGACTAACAACTAAAAATTTCCATTGCAACCCTTCCCCACTTCCTCCTGCATCTTAACGGTTAAGAAAGTCCCCGACTTCTTAACGGTTAAGAAAGTCTCCGGGACCGGAGAGGGGCTGTCCTCATCGTCCCGCGGCCGGGGCTGCGCGCTTCCTCCCCCGGGCCCTGCGCGCCAACGCCGGACGCAGGATTCCTCGACAGTGGCTACCCGGCTGGGGCGCGAGGGACCTCCCCAGCGCCGGGGAACTGCAGGCGCGACGCGCGTCCGGGGCGCACTTGAGGCTCCCGAGCGCCCCGCGGCCGCAGTAAACAGCAGGTGCGGGAGCTGCGGGGCCGCAGCCGGGGCCTGGGTCGCCGCCGCACCGCGCAGCCCGGCCGCCCCGCACTCACCGTTGTGCTTGCCGTATCCCCAGTGATGGGACATGGTCGCGCCGGCGGTCGGGGCAGAACAGGAGTTGGTGCTGGGCTCACGGCAGCTGCTCGGCTTCCTGCACCGAGCTGTCCGCGGGTCGCGCCGTGACGGGCTTTTATAGGCTCCCGCCAACTTCGTGTTCGGGGGCAGCCCGGGGGAGGGATCCCCGGGTGGACCTGAGCCGCTGGGGAAGGAGGTGACGGGCGAGGTGATCTCCCCGCTCTTGGGGCGGGCCCGGCAGGCGAGGCGCCGGGGGCGGGGAAAACGCCCTCCCGGCGGGCGCTCCGTGGGGCTCCGGAGGTCCTTTCCCGCCTTCCCGATGCCCTCGGCCCGCGGCCCGGCTCGGGTTCCTTGGGCGGGCAGCGCAGCTAGGATCTCAGGCGCGCGGCGGCTCGGGGCTCCTGGGTCCGACAGCGGCTGCAGAGCGTCTAAGAGCACCCCATCCCCCTCCCGGGCGCGGAGTCTGGCGGCGGCGCTGACTGCTCGGGCCCCGGGCCCCAAGTGCCTTTCATCCCCTGACCCCATTGTGATCGCATCCCTGGCGTCTCAGTCCTCCCGGCCCGCCCATCCGCCCTGTACGCGCCGGGGTCTCCAATCCGCAAGGCTTGCTCTCCGGTGTCTCCCTCTCTTTGCCGGCGAGCCGGCTTAGGAGATATGACCTTGGGGCAAATAGGGATACGGTCCTTGCGGCGCTGCGAAGCCAGCGGCCCCGGGAGCTGAGATCCTTTCGCCCCCTGCTGGACGGCCGTGGAATTAGGCGAAAAAGAGCGCGACAGTCCCTTCTGCCCGCAGCGCACACTGAGCCTGGGCGATTTCATTTCCTTTCATTAGTCGGGGTTGAGAGTCGGCAGGATCATTTAAGTTCTCACCTCCTTCTACCTTCCTTCCTCACTTTCAGAACTTGCCTTTGGGAGAAGGAACTTCCTGAGTATAGATTGATTTAAAACAATCAAAACGTTAAAAAAAAAAAAAAGCAAACTTTTCTCAACGGAACTTTAATAAAAGGAAGAATTTCTTGCAAAGAGGTGAGAATCTTCTTCAGCAGTGAATGGAAACTTGGTATTTCGCGGAGCTTAGAAATATATATATATAAAATTGTAATAGGTAGCAAACTGTCTTTTTGAGGCAAGGCCATGCAATTTTGCCTTCATGGACCCCCTTCCTCCATAATACATATACATATAATTTTTAAAATTACAGATTATGGCTGCCTTGGTATAAGGACGAATAGCTTAATAATTTATATTTAATCATTATCTTTAACCTAAAAGTTCCTATTTTTTCCTTCTAATTTTAAAAGAAAACATTTTCTTGGATCTCTAAAATTATTGTGGGCTCAAGGCACTAAATTTACCCTGTCTAATAGCTAAGTCAGGACTGTTTGAAGTGGGGACAGAATTCACTTCCTTCAAGGAACTTGACCACATAAATAAAGGAGAGGGGGAGTTCTGTCCGGTGGTCTCTGTGATTTTTGAGTGCCTAGTATTAGAGTTAAAACTGGGGAAGCAGGATACAATTTTACACAATTGTATCAGCCATGACTCCACACTACATATATTTAAAAGTTATAGATAAATAAAAGTAAATTTTGTAAATTAGTATAAAGTTATGAAATGCTGATCTCAAAATCATTACTTACTATTTATTTCAGTCAGTTCCAGACAAACAAGTATGATCCATGTTTAGATTTCACTTGTTTTAAGATTCTAGAAAATTGTGTTACCTCTGTGTATACGGGTATTTCAGTTGATATCGCAGTGTGTTCTTAGCAAAAGAGGAGGAGGCTATTTCAGATTTCTAGGACCATCACTACATAACAGTGGAGTTCATATTTCAGAAGAACCCTTTACTTGTGTCTCTGTAGCAGCACAGTTTCTCTTGGGGCCCAGTGAAATAGTTTTGACTTTACATATAATTTTAGAATATTTAGGTAACTCAGAAGGAGAGGGACTAGCAATTGCTATGAGAATCTTCATTAGGCTACAGGGATAGAAATTTGGTGAATACAAAGACTTGAGGACAAAGGTCTAGAATGTAAAGTGGGTGCTAAGGATTCTGTGAAGGTAACCGGGCTATTAGATCCATGGGACATATGGCAGTTTCTTTGAAGCTGGATTGTGATCTCATACATGGATGAAACAGCATAGTTTGATTATTAAATATTTCTAAAACTTCAACCACCACCAAACTGCAGTTCACCAAATGGGTTCTTTTTATGTGGTCTCTCCACAAAGCAGAGCGGAGATAATTCTCAGTGGATACAGACCTTCCCCGCAGAGCTGCTGTCAACCAGTGTCACGTGCTCGCCGCGAGGCAGAAAGTGGTTCATCTTTGTATATTCCATGAATGATCCAAATGACTTTTTTTTTACTTTATTTTGTACACTTAATAATTGAAAATAAAAATATAAATGATTAAAAACTAAAAAGTACAAAATGACTTTTTAAAAAATAACTTTTCTTTGTATCACCGTGTTTGTCTTAGTGTGTTTTCTATTGTGTTGTTTTTCTGGCCCGTTTTTATGATGGCAGTGGCTTTGTGCTTTCAAAATCAGTCATGAATTTTTTTTTTTCTACTAAGATCAGTCAGAAACTAATTTTATTTTACTAAGGACATTCTTAACATGCTGTCATGATTCAGTTGGCTGCAATAGAATACCCAAATATTGGAATATTAAAAATAAAAATAGTATTTCTTTTACCATGTTCCCATATTTCTAGTAGAGGGAAGGATTGCATTGTTTAAATGGATCATTTAAATTAAAAAGTTGTACAGTAGCTAAAGAAAATTACTTTTTTCCATCCCATTTTAAAAAGAGAGAAGCTCTAAAGCAGGGACATGTATTTAGAAGTCTGTGTCACAATTTTTTTAAAGCTTCTAACTTCCTATCTTTTGAAGTGTTTTTATAAAAATAAAAAAAATCCTATCTTTTGAAGTGTTTTTATAAAAATAAAAAAAAATCCTATCTTTTGAAGTGTTTTTATAAAAATAAAAAAAATCCTATCTTTTGAAGTATTTTTATAAAAATAAAAAAATAAATAAATTTTAAAAAAATAATAAAGCTTCTAACATTAATATTGGTAAATATGTAAAATAAAATGGAAAAATATTTGCTTTTTCCAAAAAAAAAAAAACCAAAACAACCATAAAGACTTTACTATGTTTTAAATGGGGAGCTATATATGGTATATTAAATATTAATTAAAAAATTAATAAGATAGTAAAAAGTGAGACAGTCACATATTTGCTGCATTTATAGTATTAAAGTAAATATCCATGGAGACCAAGAGCCACATGCTTCTTGGGACTCCCATAGTTCTTTGCACGTACTTTTTTCTATCCTAGTATTTGTGATATTGTACTCTAATCAGGCACTGTATTGGAATCACCAGTTAGTAAACCAGTAAGCTATAGGCCCTTCATTGGTAATGCAGGAATAATGACAGCCACCTCAGGGGTGGTGTAGGAGTCAATCAGTAACTGTATATAAATCACCTGCTAATTAGGACACGCAGTAAATGATGGCTTATTCAGCTACTTCTAGGCAGTAAGAAACAGATTACAGTGTGATGAATGTAAAATTAAACACCTGGACAAAGTTCAAGGGAATAATTTAAGAGGACTGCGCCTCCAACAGCCTGAGGTGTTTTTTGGTTGGTTGGTTGGTTGGTTGGTTAGCTGGCTGGCTGGTTGGTTTGTGTCTGTTTGTTTTTGAGGAGGGGCATGATTGGATCTGAAAGATTCTGTTCTAGCCCACTTGCAATTTCATTTGTCTTATCAGACTGAGCTCTCTGTATTGGGGAGCTGCATCACAGAATTTACCTCCCTATCCTAGGTGCCTAGCACCATTTACCCAACCTGGAGCCCAGAACACAAGTGGTAGCTACTCAAATAATGAAATTATTTGAAATTATGAAGACTTAATAATCCAAATCGAGGTAACAGCAGTTACTCTTTACAGAAGCCAGGCAGTTAGCAAATAATTTGTGCTTGAATGAGACTTGGATTTGGATCTGGACTTACCCAATTTACTAGCTCCGTGACCTTAGGCAAATTATTTGATCTTGCTAAAATTTGGTTTCCTCATTTGTAAAGCTCGGATAATAATGCCTACCTCACAAAGTTGTGGTGTGGACTAAACAACATAATATATATACAGGATTTAGCATAGTGCCCATAATTAGAGCTTAAAGAAATATTAGTTTATCCGTATTACTGTTATATGTTTCTTGAGTTACTAGCATGTGCTAAATATTTTTAGGTACTATGTAGGCTTTCAAAGATGTAGCTATCTACTCATTCATTCAGCAAATTTTATTGGGTGCTAATATGTGCCAGCCATGAGCACACGGGCTACAGCCATGAACAAGATCCACATGCTCTCCGCCCTGGAGTTTACTTGGGGGTAGGAAGGGGTAGTATATAATAAATGAATAAACAACAAAGAAAGTGAGCTTCAAACTGTGACAAGTAGTATGAAGAATGAGGTAGAGACTAACAAGGGAGGTGTTCTAGTTTGCCAGGCTGCTGAAAGCAATATACCAGAAATGGATTGGCTTTTACAATGGAAATGTATTAACTTAGAAGCTTACAGTTTTGAGGCTGAGAAAAATGTCCAAATCAAGTCACCATCAGGGCAATGCTTTCTTACTGAAGACTGGCTGCCTGTGCTCCTAGGCTTCTCTGCCATGTAACAAGGCACATGGTGGTGCCTGCTGGCCTCTCCCTTTTCTACCGGCTTTCGTTGCTTCCAGCTTCTTGCTTCCCTGGCTTTCTCTCTGTGTCTAAATTGCACTCTTATAAAGGACCCCAGTAAGAGGATTCTCTTAATCCTCTTAATCCTGAATTAGGTGGGTCACACCTTAAGATCACCAAAAGATCCTACTTTCAATGGGTCCACACTCACAGGAATGGATTAACTTTAAGAACATACTTTTCTGGAAGTACACAGAGCTTCAAACCACCACGGGAAAGGGAGGCTGCTTTGGATGCAGTGGTTATGGAAGACCTATGGACATTTGAGGAACCACTAAGGAAAGAGCTGGGGAAGAGCATTTCAGAGGCAACAGCAAGTGCAAAGGCCCTGAGCAAGGACGTTTCTAGAACAGAAAAATTTGTAGCTGGAGCGTTGTAGTTAATGAAGAGACTACAAGTAGGTGAAGGCAGAGGCAGGCAGGGGCTGCAGCCTGTAGAGCCTGGCAGATCATGTTGATACCAGAGGAGGATTTTATACCGATTACACAGGGAAGCCATTGGGGTTTGTTTGTTTGGTTGTTTTTTTTTTGTTTTGTTTGTGTGTGTGTGTATGTGTGTTGTTTCTTTTTTTTATCCTGGGACCTTCCAAAGTGGGAGAGAGGTGCTCAATCTCTTGCACCGCTTCAGCTCCCTGGTCTGCTGCATTTCTTATTGTCTCTCCTCTGTGTCTCTTTTGTTGTATCATGTCGCTGAGCCAGCTCTCTGCACGGGCCAGCACTCCACGTGTGCCAGCTCTCCACGTGTGCCAGCTCTCCGTCAGGCCAGCTCACCGTGCAGGCCAGCTTGCCTTCTCCAGGAGGCCCCAGGAATTGAACCCTGGACCTCCTATGTGGTAGATGGGAGCCCAATCGCTTGACCCACATCCGCTTCCCATTAGGGGGTTTTAAGGAAGGGAATGACACAAACTGCAACAATATAGCATCTTAGAAGTAAAAGGAGTTTAGAGATGATCTTGTCCAAGTCCTTATTTTGTAGATGAGGACTCTGTCAGAAGTTCCCAGGGTACAACATGATGGCTCCCACATTTAGCAATGGCTTTTCACAAATAGAATCAAACCCTTTTCCTGACATAAGGCCATTTTCATCCTGGCTTCTGCTTGATTCCCTCCCGGCCCTCTGAGTCTCAGAGTTCTTTTACCACCAGATGGGATGCAGCCTCTCAGTGGCCGAGAGCCTGGATTCTGGGCATTTGGAGCCAGGTTCTACCACTTACCCACTACAGAACCTTAAACAACTTATTTTGCCTCCCCAAGCCTCAGTTTCCACATCTGAAAATGTATTAGGAGAACCCAGGGTTGCTGGAAGAGTAAAATGGACTGACTCGTGAAGGGCTAAGCATCATACCTGGTATGTTTTCAGCTACTCTATTACATTTATTGCTATTGTGGGTAGAGAGGCACGGCATTGTACAATGGGCTTCAACATTGTAATAAGGCAGACCTGAGTTCAAATTCTGTCTCCAACACTTACTTAGTGCCTCACCTTGAGCAAGCTAAGGAATCTCTCTGAATTCACCCTTTTTATTGGTAAAATGGGGGGAGAGGGGAATTCTAGCTCCAGAGTATCAATGAGAACTAAGGCTTTGAAAACACTTGATGCGATCTCTGACACATAGTTTAGTGAATAAATGGTATGATTATCATTATAATGCTTACCATTGCAAAATAATAGATTAGCTTTTCTCTTTAATTAGAATGAAAAATTTGTATTTATTCAATTGAACATGTTTTGAGTTCCTACTTTCATTAAATTAACTAACACCGAGATTTGATTATGTACCACAAATGGTTCTGAATGCTTCACAGAGCCCTACTTTATAGCCAGGGACACTGAGTCAGTTCAGACATGATCACACAGGGAGTGATGGAGCCAGCCGTGAAACTCAACAGTCCTATCCCAGCATCTGAGGTCTTGGCCATCTGCTATGCAGACTCACTGAGTGCCAGCTAAGTGCCCTCAAGGAATTTATAAAGGTGCCTGCCTCCTGCTGTTGAAGTAACAATGCATTAACCTGTGTGAATGCAGTACTGCCCTGTAAAACAGAAAGTTGTATCAACAAGCTGGTCATTGTTACAGCTGCCTACCAAACTCCTTCTAAACGCTAGGGTGGGAGGAGATAGAGCTCCACATCTAAGGAAGCAGCTTTCCTTAGTAAACTGCTTTCAGACTTTTAAAAAGTTAGCTCCTACACATGTCTTTGTTGTTCCATGTCAACTAGTAACATTTAGACTTTTCTGGAAGCAACCGAATCCATTTAGTTTTAAGAGGAGTCAGTGAATTTGAACATTGTTGCCAAGCTCGAATTTCAATCATAACCTCAACAGAGGTTTTAAGTGAGACAATGATGCTACAAATATACGAATTATACACTTTAAATATTTTATGTTACGTGACAGCTGCTACATGTAGTACCATGAAATACTCAATCTAATAAGAATAAAACCCACCTCTTCTTAGAACAGTGGTTCTGGTCTGGGGGTGATTTTGTCTCACAGGGGACATTTGACAATATCTGGAGACTTTTTTGGTTGCCTCAACTGGGGAAGGGGGGAGTGTTACTGAATCAAGTAAATAGGGGCCGGGAATGTTTCTAAATACCCTATAATGCTTAGGGCAGCTCCCACAACAAAATTATTTGGTCCAAAATGTTAACAGTACAGAGATTGTGAAACCCTACCTTGAGAATATCTAGGTGAATACTTTTTGTAAAAGGTATGAGAAAGAGTTATGCATGTGCTGGCAACTCACAATCCCCAGGACAGTGCTTTACCTTGATATTCTCACTCAATTTTCTTTGACTAGATTGGGTAGGAAAGAATAAACTCCTGTGTCCGCACCTTGAGGTCATTTCCTGTTTACTTTGCTTCAAGGTTCTTCCACTGATGACTTTCCTACCCAAATTAGAATAGTTTGGTTATGTTAATATTAGCTTTACCATATGATTACATTTCTCTTTTGCTTATAAATCACAGCCCTGTATGGGGAATTTTTTACTTCCTTTTAGTGTTAAGTACAATTTAACATTTTCCATGCAAGGGGGATTGTAAGCATGACAATTAACTTTCCTACTGCTCAAGGCATGAGTCAGAATTTACTAATATCAGAACAAGAAACCGAAACATACATTCCCTCCCCAAATTTTAAATGTGAACTATAAACTTTATTTTTGTTGTTGTTGTTGTTTGTTTTTTAGGGCACCCTCACAAGTCTCTGCATAGCAATGTTCTTTTTCCCCCTGAAGAGAACCCCATCTTCTAATAACCATCATTTTAAGGACAATAATCAGGCAATTTACTTTATGCTTCTAGGGCCTATCTCCCCCAGAAACTTCCCATGGCAGCCTTAGGTTCAAAGCTTTCTTTCATCTACTTTTTAAGGTTATTTTAGACAAAAAGAAGTGTACAGAAATTAAAAAAAAAAATTATATCAGTTTGGTTTGCTGGAAATTGTATCCAAGTGAGAAACCAGCAATTTTATAATCCCATAACATGTGGATAGGCTACAGGAAACTAAGACAGTTACACTTGATAATTCTGTTTGTTGTTTTGTGCTTCTCCGGGTTAATTCTAAAGGAGAAAAGCATAGTTTTTACAAGAAAAGATTCTGTGAAAGTTTGGATTGCTTAAGATTAGGATTTGGGGAGATAGAAATATATAATCTGAGAGTATCACTGCTGCCTTTGAACTTCTATATATTCGTCTTTCCACATCACACAAAACTTTCAAAATATTCCACAGTTATCTCATGTTTCTCTTAGTGTCTCTGTGTGTCTCTACCCCCTTCCCCCTGAGCACAGTGCCTTGTACATACACATATTTTAATGAATTAATGTCATTTTAAACGGACAAAAAGAATAGCACAGTAAATGTCCCTTGATCTATGATAAAATATGCCTTTCTTCCTCTTCTCTCTCCTCCTCCCCCTTCCCTCCTCTTCCTCTCTCTGCCCCTCCTTCTTTTTTTTTTTATATATTTTTTATTTATTTTTAAAAGATATTTAGATTCCATAAATTGTTACAAAAAAATATGAGGGATTCTCATATGCCCCACTCCCCAGTCTGCCCCCTCCTTTTTCCTCTCTCCCTCTCTCTTTTTGCCATCTTTGACTAGGCTGAAAGTTACAATCAAATCAGGAAACCACCCAGGGTCCATCAAAACTGTGTGCTATATGTGCTACACTTATAATTCATAGCAGTGTCTTATTTGCACTAGCTCTCTACTGTTTGTAACCAAATTTTCCTCTTCTGCTACCACCCTCAGCTGGGTCCCATGTTGTGAGAAAGTGGACCAGCCTGATGAGGAGCCAGGGAAGAGAACCAGCTGACTGCTGACATGGCCTTGTCAACCCGAGGCTCTCAACCAGTGGTCTCCACAATGCAGGGCATACCAGCACCTCCAGTGAGCCAATGACCCACGACAAGGCAGGAAGAAAATATGACAGCGTCTATTTCTTTTTTTTTTTTCCCCCTTCAAAAATTTCTACTCTGTTTATGTTTGATTATATATTTAAAATAAATATATATATTTATTTATTTTAAAAATCTCTATATTGGGGGTTCATGAAAAAAAAATTGTGTCCCACTGGCCAGCATCTTCCAAAAAGAGTCCAGCTAGAGACTCAGGTGCCCCAAAGCCATGTTTTGCAGGTCGCCTGTACTCCTGCTCTGCTATCTGTCCCTCCATTCGAATGGCACTGATATTACATGGAATCACATGGATTTCATGCCCAGTGTATTGAGCACTGTGGTCATACCAAATAAGCCCTTCCCTCCAGGAGTCACAGCTATGTTTTGAACAGTTTCTCTTGAATAAGGTTTGGAGGTCGCTCTTTTCTATTTTTCTCTTCTCTTTGATGCTTCCAGGTAAATCCTTGGTCTATTTTTATTTCTTCTTACTTAAAATCCTTTTGAAAAGAGTATTTTTTAATAGTCATTTGCATATACTTTTTAAAAATCTATATCAAGTACTAAGTGCATTTGCCAAGCCAAGAGCACTGTCTTTTGGATGTAAACTTTCTTCTTTAAGCTTTGTGGTTATTTCATAATTCCTCTGAAACTCTCTACCCCTCTCGAGGCCTAATCAATGGTTCTTTTCAATTAAGCCGCTTAGTACACTGCACAATCTTGACAACAGACTCTTTGTTAGAGAAAACAAATTAAAAGGAAGAAATTAGAACTTTTCTGATGAAATATCATTAAAATACTCCTTTAAATGAAAAACATTTATGATAGGAAGCCAGAGATTTATATATCAAGTTATGAGTGCCCCTTGTCCCACCACCTCCAAAATAGGCCCTGAGTTTGATTTTTGGTAAACTCACTGTCTGAATAAAGGTTTTGTGGGTTTTGGTGTTTTTTTCCAAAGAATTCTCAAGTATATGGCAAAATAAGCTCTAGGTAGTAATTACAAGTGTGTGGCTATGTGTGCAGCATATGTCTGTGTTATTTGTGGAGGGGAGGAAGTTTACTTGAATCTACCACCTATTTGGTTGAAGTGGGATGGAATGTGTCAGTTAGAAATGTTTATTTAATTTCAAAAGTATCATACTTTGCTCATATCTAAGAAATGAGCATTTGAGTTAGGAAGAGATACTGTTATTACGTGTGTGGAGTTGCTATGAGTATTTTCACACAAACCTGAATGAAATAATGGAGAACTAAAGTCATTAATGAGAAAATTAGGGCAAACTCATTGAAAAGAGGGAGTGGGAAAGTTCAAGCACTAGCTTGAGGCATGCCAGTTAGTTATCATCAGAGTTCAATGCCTCTAGCTCATTGCCAATCTCTCTTCACTACACATTGGAAACATGGGTATTATAAGAGATAAAAATCCAAGTAGCAAATTGCCTTCTTATGTCTCCTAAAACATGTTTCTCTCCTATACTAAGTTAAATCAGTTTTTAAATTTACAAATGATAAGGTTCAGATGTGTGTACAACTGCTTCTCTTCTCCTGTCTATACTCTTTATCAAGAAGCCTGGTTGCAGGAATAGATATTCATACATTCTTCTGAGAACTCTTGAGGAGGCCAGTCTTTGACCTTCCTAGGCTGGGGACATAGCACCAACGAGCTCATGGTCCAAAACTAACATTAAATCGTTTTGGATTCTCATTGCATTTCTATTATCATCTATCCATTCATCCACTCATCCATCAGTCCATCCATCTGTCCATTCCTCCAACCATTCAACAAGTACTTTTTGAGCACTGCTTAGGTTCCAGATACTGTTTTAGGTACTGGGACCTCAGGAATGAACAAGAAAGATAAAGTCCTTATCCTCATAAAACCTTGCTGCCCCCAATACTCATCACACACACATACACACACACACACACCATAAGTAAAATCAAACATATAATCAAAACCCTAAAAGAACTGTTCATGACGTTTCAGGCATCATGCTTTACATATTTTTTCTCATTAATTTTTACAACAATCTTCCAGGTCATATATCATTATACTCTATTACCCTGATAAAACAATGGAGGCTTAGAAAATTTAACCATTCATGCTCAACAATAGTAAGTGGCAGAAATGGGGTTGAAAACGAAATTTTATTGACTTCCAGTTTCATGCTTTTAACCCTTTAACACACACACACACATATCACCTTACATCACAGGTAGAATTTAAAAGTGTATTTATTACCCCTAAACTTAGTTCTCAGGGCAAGAATCTGAGCCCTTGTATATTCACTGAACATCAGTTTCCTTATTGCTGATTTTCTAACCACACCTTTTCCTGCTCAGTTCTTTTCTAAACTGGTCCTGCCCTTAAAATTTGCTCTGCTTAAGCACGTACAATCTTCCTACCCTTGCCTAGCTCTCTCTTTGTTCTCCTGGTCCATCCATGTGCCCCTAGTGACCACCTCTGGTCCTGCTTTAAGTCAACCACATGTAGGAGCAGGAGTGTAAATTCTAGGAGTTTAAGTTTCATAGTATTTTCAGACCCTTCCATTTGTATAATACTTTCATGGGACTCAGGTACCATTTGGGAATAGCTTCCCTTGAAGAAACATGTTTAGAATCACGCAAATTTCAAATGAGCTGCGTGAGTAGAATAGAAATTTATGGACATGTTGGAACAGACAGCATGAAACTTTAATGACCAAAATATTTTCCCTGAGCTTCCAGGCTTCCTTACCTGGAAATGATTTAAATACAAGGGAGAATCTGATTCCCTGTTTACTCCACAGAGTCAATTCTCAACCGGCTAAAATTAGCTTTTAAATCACTGGGTTTTATGCTGCCGCAGTGCACAGGTCCCTTGTGACTGTGCTGTTAGACTCGCTCTACTCCTGCTGATTACCTGTGATTATCTACCTGGTCAAGTTGTCAGGGGGCTGCTACCTACTGAAGGCCTTCCAATCGCAAGTAATTCATTAACTCTAGTCATTCCTTTGATCCTAAATTTTATGCCTGACTGTACTCTTTTCCTTTGTACAACAGGAGTGGCCGTGTCCCAGATGTACTAACTCTTCTGCTGGGTGTGATTTGTGCATCTTGTTCAGGATTCTGCCTTTATGACATGCCCAGACAAGCCAAAAATTAATTTCATGGCAGGAGACTTTCTGTATTTATGGTTAGGATGGATTTTCCACCTCATGCCACACTTGCAGTGGCTCTCTCTTGTCAATGTTGAAAGTCAGTGAAATTTAATGAATACTATAGTTCATATAGTATTATATAGCCCAGCTCTCCTCTTTGGTGTATTTTCTGGATGTTTTGCGAATCATGCACTTGCTCAGATAAGGTGCCAACCTTCCTCAGGAGAAATTCTCTGTCCTCCCTGACTGACCCCATGCAACATTTACTAATATAGTCTCCTGTGCTGGTTTGTAATGTGGGCACATCTTGTTTTTCTCACATTTTAAATACCATCTCCCAATGCCAGGCACCTGGTGAGCCCATTATAACTCTTTTAGTATTGTCTGAATTGATGAGATGTGGATTGATTCATGATGTTATTACTAACAGATACATAAGGAAAGATAAGTAACTTTACAATATTGGATAAGACATTATATTTTTTCTTTGTTAAAGAAAAATTAATTTATTAATAGTTAACCTCCACTGAGAGTTTTATTACATGCCAGAATACAAATTCTAAGTGGTTTACATGTGCTAACTCATTTAATTCTTAAACAGGAAGGTACTATTATCATCCTATTTATAGATGAGAAGACTGAGGCAGAGAGAAATTAAATTGCCCGAGGATACTTATTCAATATGGGTTTGTGTGAACTGAACCCAGGCCAGTTTGGCTCCAGAGCACCCTCATTCTACTGCTCTTGAACACTGAGCATTGTAAAATGTTCGTTTCTCTTTTATTTTCATTTTATTAAACCAACTATCATCCTTTTGCCCTTCAGACCTCACTTTTTGGCAATTAAGGTTTATGACAGATAAATCCCAAAATATGTAACAATCCTTTGCCATCGTTTCTTTTGTAGATATATACTAATAGTTAATAATGAATATTTGAGAATAAGTCACAGGGTGTCAGTTTAGAATTTTAAAAATCATTGTTCTGCAATGAACATGATTAAAATATGTCACGGCTTGTAATTTCAGTTATTTTATATTTATTTTGCTGTCAGCTAGTGACCCAAATGAAATTTTAAAATATTTTTCTGCCATCTAGTGATCTAAATGAAAATTACATGCAAACACGATTTCTCCTCATTTGTATTTTAAGTCTTTAAGGGCTGTATTAAGGATAGTTTTTTAAAACCATTAAATTGGCATAAATTAAATCTACCTGAAAAATTATAATTCTGGCATTCATGGGTATCTATCTTTTTCTTACCTCTTCTCACTTGTTCTTCCTCAGCTAAAATAATAAATTTTGCTCATGTCCAGATTTTCCCTTTAATACCAAATCATAAGACATTAGAAGAGAGAACTAGAATATAATTCATTTTCTTTACATGGGGTCTCTGATGTAGTTTTGGGCCACATGTATTTCTTTTAGACCAATTATATTTGCCACAACTTTTATTTTATAACTGACATCATGTATTCCTTTTCCCCACACGTATCCACGTTTTTTATAGTTGGCCAATTTCAACCATACTTAATTATATAAATGATTACAGTTAGACATGAAACCTGCTAGTTTGCATATTTGAAATAGAATACTTCCCTTTCATATATATATAACTATTCATAGCTTGTACAGTTTAAGGAATTTTATATACTTGGTCCTGTAGGGTTTTGTTTTTTTAACCTTTTATACATGTATCTTGTTTTCCCATTAAAAAGACAGTTTATATATTTGCACCCTCAAATACAACAGAATCTTATATTCAATAACTTCTTGTTGATGATGAGCCAATCATAAGATTTTAAGGATAGAATCATCTGAAGATTACGGCACACTTAGTTCAAATTAGTGTCTGCCCTATTTTGAAAAAACTTAATACCTGCAATGATTTCACCTTGCAGAATGAAAGTTGTCAGATGCTGTAACATTTTCACCACAGCAGCTCCTAGCCACATTCAAGAGCCTTTGTAGGCTGTCTATGCATGCAATTGTTGGAGACCTGTGCATGCTCAAGAAAGTGGTCAACCTGCTGAATAAGGACATAAGTATGGCTTCAAAATCTGAACAGTTATTTATAATAACTGAGCACCCTGAGTGTGATGAAAAGTTGGGAGGAAGTTTTAAGGTAGGTGATGATTGTGAGAATTGGAAATGACTCAATTTGAGGGGGGGGGGGGATATATTCTACTGGAAAGCTCCCAACTGAAGCTAAAGAGACCATTTGCCAAGGAGATCTAAACTAGATAAGATAAGCATAAACCAGTATCATTCCTAACCATGCAGAGCAACGGCTTTAGAAGATGAGCATTTATCCTTGAATGAGCTACATGGATGATATCATTTTTTCAATAAATTTTTATTGAGGGCCTATTAAGTGCCAGGTACCAGAGTAGGCAATAAGGTGAACATCAGTGTACAAGATTCATCTCCACGCCCTCCTGGAGTTTGTGGTCTAGGGTAAAAGCTTCATTTCCCTTAAAATAGTTCCAGCTTTGTTCCGCCTATGTTCTTGAATAAGCACCATTTATAACTGGCATTAGGTTCTATGTTCTAACCCCAGGTACAGCATATGTTGGATACATTTTTACAGTGCCCTAAGCATTTAAGTATCCTGAGAGAATCAGCTTGTGCATTACCATTAATGATGAAAGCTCCACACCTCCTAATTTCAAGGGATTTAATTAACACATCCAGTTTGCACTGACCAACCTGGTTTCTTTTCACCCAAGTGGTAATCTATTAAATAACTTCAGCCTCACAGGACACTGCCACATGACTTCCAGTATCTCAGGACTCTCCTGACCCAATACTATTCTCATTCCTTTGGGTAATGAAGTTATTGCTGCCATTTTCTAAAAGTAAGTTAACATATTAGCCAGTGATGTGATGAAAGACATTTCAAAAGCACCAACTGGAAATTAGAATTTCACTGACTTTCTGCCTAAAGATAGCAAATGTCTTGAAGGTCTAAATGTGTGGACTGGTGCAGTATTAGGCCAGCATTACCCCAGTAATATTTTTTTAAAAGTAAGTAAATCTGCAATCTGACTTGAGTACATGGTCCTAGGTAGTATCTACTGCACTGGACTGAATCTCAGAATCCTAAATCAACTTTGAGGCCTCTGGAAGCTACTTCAAACTCTGAAATGTGTAGTCACATATCCTCCTCTTGTCTGCAATTTCCTCAGAAGACCCTCACCAGCAGCTCTCAGAAAAATTACATTTTATAGAATAATCACTTAGGTTATGCAATATTAATCATCAGATATTTATTTACCATGTGGCAAAATTTAATGGAGTCATTTAAAAATACCCAAGTTTTAGCCTCAATGTGAGGAGTGTAGCTTTGAGTCAAACTGAGACCTTGAGTCCTTTTATCACTACCCTTCAGTTATAAAAACAAACTCACAAGGTTCGCCATTCTTGTTTTTACTCCATTTTTGTCATTTAAAGCCCTTTCTTCAATTAAAAAAACAAGACACGCCTTTTATGTTTGTGTCTTTATTGGTTTTGGTGACCAAAAGTGCCATCATTCACTTTTGTGTGTTGTAGGAATCATTCATTCCACCCTCGAATTAGAAAGATATCAGAGGTGGTTTTTATTGTAATAGGCATGCAAAGATACAAGTAGTAAAATTAAAAGTAAACGGCCCTCCTTCAAGTAAAGAAAAGTATTAGGATACAGGCTACTACCTTTATGAAGAAAAAATTCAAATACCAGATAAAAAAAATTTTTTTTTAACTTATAGTCTTAGTGTGTTTTCCTTTCACTGATAATCAGAACAAGGTGATCTTAGTAATAGCTAAAATTTTAATAAATGATGGACTTCATTTTGGTTTTATTTAAGAGGCAAAACACATCATCTCACAGTCATTTTAATTTCCGGCTGATGTTTATATGATCTTCACACACTTCTCTTAAAGATAGAATTACTCATTATTTTTGTTAAGATGGACAACTCATAACATGAAAATAGTAAAACTGAAGTTCTGTGAAATTTAGGACAGAAAAGTGGTGTTCAATAACCATTTTTCTATATATGTTCCCTTCTACTTGTTTCTTCTACTTTTAAACCTTACTAGAAGTGCTACCTTTATAGGGAAGATGATTATTACAAAGAATAAATGTGAAAATCATGCTTTCATGTTAGGTCTTGTCAAAAGTAACTTTGGCTGGTGATTGCATCTCTCGCATTCATTGCTCAGTGTGGAAAATCGAAATATGCTTTGAGTAAGGAGCACCAAAAGGAGGCAAGGAACCAATCTTTCCAATGGCAGGCCTCCTTTCCCAAAGAGAGCAAGAACTTGCTGCCTTATTTGAAGGAGGCTCTCACTACCCTGCCCTTGATAGGCTGTGTGGGGCGCCAGTTCCCCACCAGGGGCACGGGGGGCTCATTCTCAGCGCTGGCGAAGAGGCTCCGCAGCTTGGCCATCTGCAAAGGGTAGGGCAGAGGGTTAGGTTGACATTTGTACAAGTTCACACACTATGCAATGAAAAGCTGGAAGTCGCTGGCTTTTCCAACAAGACATGCAAACCACAAAAAGTGTCTCCAGTGTTCAATCATGATCTGTTTGGTGACTAGCTCCTGGGTAACAGAAATTTTTTCTTTATTTGTAAAACTTTTTTTTCATTTTATACTAGATCAACATACTCTGTGGTCTAAATATTTCCCCTCTGAATTGTGAAACAATTATTATTTTGATTTGAGAAGTCAAAATGAAGTATACATTCTGTGTAGTGGGGGATGATAATATTAATATGCCAATGCAAACAATAATAAAGTTAATTGGCCTTCATTGTATAAGTTTATGGAGTCAATGGTTTTTTTAAAAAGGGTAGAAAGAAATTAAAATCATGCTACATTTTAAATTTTAAAGACTGATTTTTTTCTTAAAGGATAAGAATTTAGAAAATTCTCATTAGTAATGCTGTATTTCTATATTAAAGTATTGTTTTTAGCTTTTCTCCATAAGAACAAAATACTTTTATCAGTAAAAGAGACTGTTAAAGCTGGTCTTTTGATTAAAATGCCTATATATATTTGAGTTTACTACTGGCCAAAATACAAAATCTACTGTCTTAAGCAAGGGAGACTGGTACTCATAAACTGATTTTACTATTAGAGTGGACATTCATGATCTAGGTAGGGAGTCACTGTGTTGTCCACTTGCTTTAATCTGTTTTTCTCCATGTCCCTGTCCACTACTTTCTCCCAAACAGCCTTTTCCTGAAATTTGAATAAATGTTCTAAGTACTTTCATTGGATGACTAGTAAAAAAGGAGGCCTGAGCAGAGAGGAGAAGATGCCTTGGAAGCAAACAGATCACAGTGAAGAATCTCACTTCTTTCACTCATTTATTGGCTGTGTGATCACCGGCAAATTACTTAAGCTTTCTGCGCCTCAACTTCTTTAGCTGCACAATTGGAGAAATCATATGCACCTCACAAGGCTGTTAAATTTCTTTCATTAGCACCCTTCTCCCCAGGGCTGTATCTCTCATCCCAACTCCTAATTAGTGCTCAGCATTTGCCCGACCTCCAAATTAACAAAGAGTAACTCATATGAACTGCAAGTGTTTCTAGATCATAAACCCAGTTATCGTTCAGTATCACGACCACCTTTAAATGATCCTTTGGAAGTTACGTTTTAGAAAGTTGAACAAGCTGATGGTAATCAACCATGGGAACTACGAAGTCTAGTTATAGACCTGTAGAGTAAGCACGCATTTAGCATCCTTAAGTTATCTACTATTTCCGGCCGGCCTTATTGGTCCGTATGTTCACAGGCCTTCGCGGCTGCCGCTTACCTGGTCCGAGCTCACGGTCATGGGCTCCTTCAGCAGGAGCCACACGATGCACTCCTCGCAGGGCGGCGTGGTGAAGGAGCCGTGGTAAGTCCAGTAGTCCCGGCAGGCGGGGAACAGGCACGACGGGTCGAAGGGCGAGAAGGGCGCCTCCTTGCCCTGAGAGAGCGAGCGGTGCAGACGCGGTGAGCATGCGCACTGCACACTTCGTGGTCTCACCCATTTTATTTGTGAGAATGAATTTCAAATGCCATAGAAGACAACGGAACTTTATAAAAAAGTAAATTCTTCCAGAAATCAAGGGCAACGGGGGAAAACTGGTTTCCATCATTTTATCTGACACAATCGTTGTAACATTTTATATTCTAGTATTTTAGCTGTAAAGTAGAACTATAACCCCATTACTTCTCAAGAAAAAGAAGAAACTCAGACCTAAAATGTTACAGAATTATTTCATATAAGTTAATGCCTTGGTTCTTTATGATTAAAAAGCGGACTCGCATTTTTATTGAATACTATATTCGGAATAGTTACTTTCTCTACTGGTAAACGTAATAGCGTTTAATTAGAATAGTCTTAAAAGATAGTTAAAATCTGCTAATTAGAAGTGTCTACTATTAAAATTTAAAACATACAGCCTTGGCCCACGAGAGAAGGGGCATCTCCAGGACTCAGAAGACCAAGCCTGGCTGACATTTAGTACCTCTATGAATTTGTTTGAGTGAATGAGAGAGAGAGAGAGAGAGAGAGAGAGAGAGAGAGAGAGTGAGTGTGTGTTGGGGGTGGGGAGAGAAATAGCCCCTCAATTTCTCTCTCTCAATTCTTTGGGACAGTCATTATCTGACAGGTTGACTTTGAGGATTAAATAAGCTGGTGTATGAAAAACTGCTCTGAAAACTGTAAACCATACAGACATGAGGCTATTTATTTTTGTATGTGAGCTTAGCATATCCATCAAACTTAGTAACAGATTTTCGATGAAAGAAATACACTTGAAACGTAAACAAAAATATTTTGCTTTATGTTCCAAATGGGGAATTTTTTTTTTTTTTTACCTTTGTCTTAATTTTGTCCAATGCATCAAGGAACAGCTGGAACTCGCCTTTCTCACGTCCTATCTGTAATTAAAAACAAAAACAAAACCCAAAAATTCTATTTTTCCCTTCTCCACAATTTAGGATTACCTCTAAAACTGACTTTGAGCCATCCATCTCCAATTGTTGTTTGTAAATGTGCCATCTTATATAAGCAAAAACATAAGTTTATTTTCCTCCTAAGACTTTAGGCATATATTTTCTGATCTAAACTTGGATTCCAAGCCTCAAGTACAAAACCACAAAATTACATGTTGATCTTGTTTTATGGTCTTGACCTTGTCTGCAAAGTCATTCTTCTTAAAGAATTCAAACAAGAATGTATTAAAAACTAAATTCATTGTCTTTCCTCTTGGACCCACTCCACTAACTGTTGTCTTATGTTCAAGCACTGAAAATGACCCAATGAATTCAGAACATAAAACAAATTAGGTCATTCAACAAGAAAGAAGTGAGATTTTCACCTCTGCCTTAAAATCTAGATTATGTTTCAACTGAGTTCATGTGTTAATGACACTAAGTCCTCTTTAAACCAAGGCTGGCTCCACAACACACACATTCCATGTGCTATCTTAGCCTGGGATCATGTGAGTCATGGTCACCTAAACTGAGGAGATATCAAGCCAGGGACTTGGCATCCCAGGGTTTCCAATACGGGCTTTTCTGGTTTCCAGTGCAACTGAAGTGAAGCAGTGGGAAAAGATAATGAACAGTTGCCTCTCTTGCCCTCATTGCCACCATACATAAGTTCATTCAATTGCACTGTTCCCACCTCCCATCCGCATACTCACACACACATCCAAATCTTGAGGAAATTTAAAAGTGCCAGGGGTGCAGGAGTATAGAAAAAGGTGCTCTTTGATGAAAGAGCAAAATATCTTGAGCTGATCTTAGAAATATCTCAATTAATTGAATGAATACTGAAGTGTATCCAGAAGGAGGAAATTATCTTCCCCCTTAAGCAAGGGGAGGGAATGAAATTCACACTACACTAAGCAGTGATAAAGAACTAAAGTTTGAAAGAAAAAGAAGGGTCAAATTTTACCTTACCTTCAGGAAAATGCCAACCACAGCTATTCCATCAGGTTGCTTCAGAGCACTTCCAAAAGAGTTATATTTTGGATTCCAGTGAACCAAATGAAGCTGAAACCATAGAATACAGGTTATGAGGTAAATTCCTGGATTAAAGGAATCAGTATAAAATGATCCACAATAAACCTAATAATTGCACAGTTTAAGGTTGAACACTTCTATAGATGTTGAAAAACTCTAAATATTAACATGTAATATTCTGATGAAATTTTTAGTGAACCAAAAGTATATAAAATTATGGCAAATGGAGTATAGTTTTGTAAGAAACAGTCCATGAAAACTGCATTTTTGTTAAAACAAGTCAAAATATTTATTTTAGTTTTGTATAATATTAACTCCTTTTTCTGACCAAGTCAAATAGTAAACCATAGAACTATAAACTGATAACACCTTAATGTCATAATTAGTAGGGGAAAAAAGATAACAGGAAAATTCTTGGGCAGGTTCATACCTGCCTCCTTTTAGCTGTCAGTGTTCTAGAAGTAGGTGGCAACCTTATCTTAATTTAGAATCTGGGCACCAGTTAAAATTAGTCAAATTTCCCATATTGAGTTACATAGAATGGCAAGAGAATACAATAGCTCACAGCAGTTAAAAATATGTTATTCAAGATCAAAAGTGTGAGAAAATTCTATGTGCAAATACAAAAATGCCTGCCTTGCCCCCATGTGTAAGAAATATGCTAAACTTTCTCTGTGGGGAAATCTGTCTAGGAAGTGCTCTCAATAATTTATCCTGCCCCCAGTTCCCTAGGTTGGTTGTAGAGAAATGAAATGACCACAGTGAAGGACTTCAGGTCTCCTAGAGTTTATTTTCAACCAACAAGTAAGCCGCCTTATGATTCCTGCCTGCTGTGTTTCCAAGTTCCTGTTGCAGTCCACTATGTTTACCAGAAGAAACACTGAAGCAGATAAAATGAAATGATCTTCACTGCCAGGGCATTTGCCACCCCTTACGGGATTGGCTTTGTAAAGACAGCATGCAGGAATTGTCTCATTCCCTTGTGTGTACTTCCCTTGACCTGAACTACGAGTCATACTTTTCTTTAATGGGTTAACTGAGACAGTTTTGTGCCTATTACATTTTGTGAATACATATATGTGTGTATATACATACTGACACTTGTCATGGTGCCAGAATTAATAAATGCTATTATTAATTCTATATTCTTATAAAAGAGGCAGCTTAGAGTACTGGATAAGATGATGGACTCTGAAGAAAATCTGCATAAGGTAGAACACCAAGTGACTTATTTATCAGCCATGTGACTTTATTATGTAATTTTTCTGTGCCTCAGTTTCTGCATCTGTAATCTATCTCATAGGATTCCTAAGTGTATTAAATCAGTTAATAAGTGTTAGCCATCTTTATTCTGATTCAACCGTTTACACTAAACTGCCATCCAATTATTAATCTAATTTGGAAGTGTTCACACATGATGCTAACACTTACACTCTCTTAACTGTCCAGCTTAAAATGTTTGGCAGTGTCAGCTGCTGTTAAAACTACTACAGCTCTTTTCATAACCACGGGCTTGAGACGAAAGCAGTGAGTGCTACTTTGTTGCTGTGGCTGTTTTTCACTTCTCCCTTTTCACTGAGATCCAGAGTAGTTCAGGAGCTCCTCCTACCTCGGCTGCATACTTGACGCCATCCACGGAGTGCTCAGAGCCATGATCATCTGAGGAGCCCCAGTGAAGATGAAACTGGCGAAGTCGGTAGCCTCCGGTAAGAGGACCCCCTCTCAGCACTGTGATTCAGAGAAGCTTGGTCAACGATGAGTTCATGAGTTCCTTCACAGAACCCCACTTTAAACAAGTGCTCTTCTGGCCAAAGATCAATGGGCAAAAGGTGGCCAGACTGCAGAGTGGATGTGGCCATTCCCAAGCACCCAAAATGTCTTGGGATAGGTCAAAATAAATAATTTTCTTTTCTCTCTTTGTCCTTTGGTTTGTTTTATTACTTTTAAAATGTCAATGTAACACTTCTGAAAACAGAAGTAAAATAACAGATGGACAATAAGGATGCAAATATCCCAAGAATAAGTCAGTAATGGGGTGCAGTGGAAAGAACATGACACTTGAGAACCAGAGAGATTCCGTTGCCAATCCCGGCTCCACCCCTAGCTAGTTGTGTGATCTCAGGCAAGTTGCTAAACTTCTCTGAACCTATTTTCATATCTCTATGAGGTGATAATAATACCGACCTTTCAGAGCTGCTGTGAGGATTAAATGAGATTAAGCACTTTAAAGTGCTCATCACCAGTACCCAGCACAGTCACTACTGAACAAGCATAAATTCCTTCTCCACGCCTTGCTTCCAACTACATTTTTCTTTAAGGCTTCAAGCAAGAACTTTCATCCAAGTCTAATTTAGACTGCGTCTACTCAAACGAAATAAAATGTAAAATTCAGAAATTTCCCAGGAAATCAATCAATGTCAACAGTTAAACTAGATAATTCTTGATAGCATCCATTTGGATTCATCTGGACCTCAAACCTTCACTTAGTCTGGTCTCAACTCATTCACCCTGGGGAGTGAGGGGTTCAAATATCTTCCCAAGGAAACTGTAGAAATCCTAATACTAAGATTTAACAAGACAAATAAGATCAAACTAGAATTTAGAGGGTAGCTATTCTAGAAAGGATGACCCAAGTATTAGTGCTAAAGTGGCACTATTAGTATAGGTCTTGATAATTCTATGTGCAATTACAAAAATGCCTGCCTTGCCCCATGTGTAAGAAAGATGCTAAACTTTCTCTATTTGTGGGAAAATCTGTCTAGAAAGTGCCTTCAGTATTAATTTATCCTGCCCCTGGTTCCCTACGTTGGTTGTAGAGAAATGGAATGACCACAGTGAAGTACTGCAAGTCTCCTAGAGTTTATTTTCAACCAACAAGTAAGCAGCTTAATGATTCCTGCCTGCTGTGTTTCCAAGTTCCTGTGCAGTCCACTATGTTGACCAGAGCTGGCCCTTGGAAAACACTGAAGCTGGTAAAATGAAATGATCTTCACTGCCAGGGCATTTGCCACCCTTTATGGGCTTGGCTTTATAAAGACAAAAAGTAAAATAACAGGTGGACAATAAAGATGCACACACCCCAAGAACAGGTCAGTATGGGGTGCAGTAGGAAGAACATGACACTTGAGAGCCAGACAGATTCCGGTGCCAATCCTGGCTCCACCCCAGCTAGTTGTGCCCTTGACTGACACCATCCTAGTCACCAGGGGAAGAAAGTATCTACTTTGTTTCTTTGCTATGTTCCTTGCTTTCTAGAATGGAATCTCTGCCAAACTTGGGAGTAGGAGTCCTGCTCTCCAGGCCTTGGTAAAGAAGCACAAGAACCCTCAGCAGTCAGCCATCAGAACCTGATGAATGCTCATTTGGATTCATTGCCTTCATCACCCTATCCAAGCTCTCTTTCAGGAATGCATTGCCAACTTTTTGCTTGGGCATGGGGCCCTTTTGCAACAGCAAAGTGCCCAAGTTTGGAGGTGACACATTCTTTACGCGGTGCATAAATATAATTCTTCACAACTAAAGCAAAGTCAAATGTCATCTCCATTTTCAGAGATGAATTGCTCCCATTGTTAGTGGGTCATAAATCACATTGTGCC
This sequence comes from Tolypeutes matacus, assembly GCA_026826555.1. Lineage (NCBI taxonomy): Eukaryota > Metazoa > Chordata > Mammalia > Cingulata > Chlamyphoridae > Tolypeutes > Tolypeutes matacus. The sequence continues at coordinate 33,463,591 of JAKSZT010054487.1, read as the reverse complement.
AATATGTACGTTGGAAATGCCCATGTGACTCTACCGAAGTGTCATACTTACTTGACCTATCATAAGTATCATCAAACACAACCCTGCAGGTCTTCCCGTTGTTCAGAATGGTCTTGGCAGAGCCAGGGTCATAAGACGTTGACCATGCCTTCAGAGAAGGGTCGTGCTTGACATCTGCAGTATGCAGCTCAATGGGCGACTGGTTGTCTCCCTTGGCAATTGGGTAAAGTTCATGCCAGTGGTCAGGACCTAGGAAATAAGGTTAAGGGGATTTATTTATTTGGTGGCACAACCCAAGGTCTCTTTCTAAATGACTAAAACAGCAAAATACAGAGAGGCTGAACAGTGAGGATGAAAGGGTCTTTACTTTCAGATTGGGCAATACCAGGCATACTTTTAAGACCTGTTCATAATTTTGTTAGTAGTGTACCTGGAGACTATATTTAATGCCAGTGTATTCCCTCTGCCTAGCCCAGGAACATAGCTTCAAAGGCTTATATCCAAAAAAGATTTCCTTACATTTTTTTTCCTACCAACGCCCCCTTCTGTCACACAGCTGGAATAAAAGAACACTGACCACATACAATTTGTGCATTACTTTGTGGTTTTCAGAGCACAGTACTCCTTTTCTCATGGGTAGGCAGAGCAGAGATTCTGCTACCAACTCCAGGCTCAGCAAGGTCATGTGCCTTGCCCAGTGTTCCAGAGTAAGTGACGACAGAACTGGAACTCGGGTTTTCTACCTTCCACAGGAAGCATGATCCTGCGCAAGTAACCGAACCTTTGTGCTTCAGTTTCTTTCACTAGAAATAATAACAGCTACATAGCAGGGAGAGCTCCATGAGATGAAGGTAAAAGGGACAGCAGGGTTTGGCACATGGTAAGTCACTATTATTTCCCTTCAACTCCTACGCCCACACTTTCTATGGCTCTCGGTCCGTTTGCTCAGTCTGTGCAATGCCTCGGGGCTACCTCTGGCGCGGTCCAGGACGGGGACCCACGGCTGCCTGCACTCACCGTTGTGGCTGGCGTAACCCCACTCCTTGGCCATGGTCTTCCTTCTCAGCCCTGGGCAGCTCCTGCCTTTTCCCCAAGGCGTCGTGCACAGCACCCGGGAGGGCCGCGCCTTTTATTTAAGGCCGTAGCGCACCACATGGCCTTATTAGGTCAGCGAGGGTGGGGGCGGGGGGCTAAACTGGATCGGGGTGTCATTTGGGAGGCGGGGTGGGGGAAGCCAACGGATTCCAAGAGCCGATCAGCTGTCGCGGTGAGAGGGGGTGGAGATGGGCGGAAGTCCGCTCACACCTCCCCACCGTCTCCCAGAAACTGGCTCCCGCCTCTTTCACCGCTCCCCCGCTCCGCGATCTGCTAAAGCAGGAGGGCTTTCTTACCCGCGCCGACGTGCAGAAATGCAGGCGGTTTTCGCCTCAACCTCCCTCCTTCCTCCATGCATTTTTTGGATTTTTGCAGGGGGGCGAGTGTCGTAGCTGTGCTTAGCCACAAAATAAAATCAGCACCCCGGAGGCGCCTGCAATCTCTCTTCGAAGTTCCTTTTAGTGCGGGCTGGGGCTCTGGCTGCGTTCTCTGGAGGCTTCTGCGACTTTATTCCGTTCCAGTGATCCGGTTACAGTGGCTGGAAAGAACACTCTTGTTTGCCTGACCCGTGTTTGACTCCCTTACCCGCAACTTATAAAATCTTTGGAGCAAAGGATGGGAAGAAAGAGGTCGCGAGGGCAGGTTCTCCAACTCTGTTTTCCTTAACGAACTTGACGGTGCCGTGTGTCCTGGAACAACACCAGGAAGCATTTCCCAACCTAGCGGTTCCCTTTGGTCTCCAGAGCGCCCAGGGCTGGATCTCTAAGAGCGCCGGGAATCCGGGAGTGGACCAGATCCCAGTTAACGCAGAGCAGGAGCGTGGGACTGATTTGCTCATACTTTGCGAGCTGTACCTCTGCTCACATAAAAGCGAGAATATTCTGGGGTGTTAGAAAACCATTGACATAAAATGAATCATATTGTTTAAAATGTAGGATCTCGCTCCCCAAGACGTAATGAGAGACTGAAAGAAAAGGAAGAGGAAAATTTGTCCAGAATTGCTTACTTTTTCTCCATCTCCCATGTTGTTTTATAATAGGGTGAAATAGACAAAGGGGGAATGGAATTTTCATATCCAGTGTGTACATGGAAAAGATATTTTTAAATGTCTGGTTAGGGTTCACATTGGGAAAGTCAGGATAGCAAATATTTACAATACTAACAGTGCATTGTAAAATTTCCTCTTTGTTTCAGTTCAGTAATAATTTTATTTTAAAAAAGACAGGAAGAAAGTATAAACCTAGTTTCAGTGCTATATTGAACAAGATTGCAAAGCAGTTTCTTGAATTATTTTGACTTTTATTGATGATAGTATTTTTGTATTTGGAGACTACAAAACTTGAAAAGGAAATCTCTCATCATGGCAAACATAGCTCATCCCTAAGGCATGTGGAATGACTGACCACACTCATAACCTGGACGCCAGGGGAGTCATTCCCCAGGGTATTTTTGTGACCAGGGATTATTTGATCCACACAATAGCAATGTGGAATCAGGAACTGAGACAGTTAGGAAAATCCAAGCAAAAACACAACAAAGCAAATGCCCTTAAACTCTGAGCTCAACTATGTCACTGCTTGATCAGAAAATCTAGAGAGTTGGGATGCTTGAGTCAATTTTCTTCTTTACTGTGATAATATGGTGCTATAATTTGTGGTTAGTGGAGGTACTTTATATATCTTAAGTGTATAATTATTTGTATAAGTAAGCCATGATCTTGCTCAAATCCATTCAATTGTTACAATCTCTCATTTTCTGATATCCATAGTTAGAATACTGGTAACTAAATTTCAAGTTGATACCATAGTAATTCAGATAAAGTGTTTAATAAAGACTATAAAGACCAAGCAAGGTCAACAATCCAGGAATTCATCTGATTGTTGCTGTTTATGCATAGAAGGAGGGGAAAAAATGGGCTATTTGTCATTAGTCTAAAAAATGTTGGGGGGCAGATGTGGCTCAAATGGTTGGGCGTCCATCTGCCATATGGAGGGACCTGGGTTCAATCCCCGGGACCTCCCAGTAAAATTAAAAAAAATAAAAATAAAAATAAAAAATGTGTACAATGGCACATAATTTCAAATAGAAACTAGGTAGAATTTGCAAGTGAAATATCTGATATCTGTAGGTGTGTTGCCTTGAAAAATGATGGTTGGTTTTTTTATTGTACTTTCTTACAACAAAGTTAATAAATTTGGAATTTCAAGATACTTGATATCAAAATCATGTAATTTTAGATCATAATATATTTTTCAAAAACTTCAAATGAATCATCTGCACCTTCAGCTGATTTACTCTAGCATATTTGTCTATAAATTTCAAAATTCTTTGTCAACAGAGAAAAGAGATAATTCTAAATTCTAAGACTTTGAGATTTCTGGAGTTGGGTTAATAACAACAACAGTAATAAAACCCTTAGGTATACATTAAGGGAAATAATGCTAGAAAAAGAGCTAGCCATGATTAGCTATAAATTATCTTCTTCCATATTGATGGCACTTCTCCCATCACCATTCATTATTGCCAAGTTGTTGTATTGGGCAATTTGTAAGGCACCCCCTAAAAGACTGACACACACAAACGCATACAAACAAGCACAAAGAAGAACAACCAAAGAGGAAATTTGGGTATAAAAATTATTGGGGGGAAGGCGATCTGAATTTGGAAGTTTTCAACAAGGTTGTATGTCAAAATTATAAACTTAAAATACTTAAAGTGATAAGTTTTAAACCCATTTCTATTCATGATTTAGCCTTTTATTTTGCAAGGAATCTGGTAATATAACTATTTCAAATCTTCTGCAAGTTGATATCATTTGGTGTTTGTAGTACAGCAGAAAGGAGTGAGGAATTGCCTACTTTTTCACCACTAAGATCAAAGCATAAATTAGGATTTGAAATCATGAAACTTAAATACTTTGGATTTTATTTTTAGGAGCATATATCTTCTAATATATTTTTTCATAAAACAAATGTGAGGGCAAAAAAGTGAAAATGGCCAATAAAAATTAAATTTCAAATTAATCTTTAAATGTCATGAGTGACAGAATTTTCACCTTCTTCCTTAACAATTTTTTTCTCCAAAAAAAAACATGGTCAGGAAGCCTGATTAACCATATTCTGTAGGACAGACATGTATTGTAGACAATACATGTAAAACATTTATCACAGGGTAGGGCGGTGTGGTTGGTACTCAGCAAAGTTAGTCCCTTCTCTGGCCTTGTTCATTTTATCTAATTTCTCTCTAGGCTATCCCCTACTTGTTCTTTGCTGGCTGTAAACAGTCTTCTCAACGTGTTGCAAAGCAGAGGTGCTAACACGTAGACCTCACTTAAATGAAGGACACATCCTACTTGCATGAGATCAGATTGACACCCTCAGCATTCGCCCTTTCCTTCAACTGCTCTGGACTGCTCAGTCTCATCACCCGTTGTGCCTTCCCCAGTGTGAGTAGAAGTAAATCTCTTTTTTCAACCAAAGGTGACCAATTATGCGAGAAAAAGCTTTAATCTAAGAAAGCAAAATTAACTAAAACTCTTATCACTGTGATAAGAACTACAAATTACTACAGTTATTACAAGGCTTAAAACTTCTTTGCTGTGTTATTTGACAAAGAGGTTTTTAAAAGTGAAATTCCAACTCTTCTAAATGGCATTCAGGGGTCTTCAAAGACAGCTCTACCTACTTTTCAGCCTCATATCAGCCTTTCGTGTCAAATTTGCCGACTCTCTGCTTCTGTTTACAGAATAAAACACACTTTATTCTTTCCCATTTCTGTGCCTTTTCACACACTAATCCCTTCAGCTCAGTTGTTCTTTCCTTCTTCTATACCTGATAAAGCTAAACTTTATATCAACGGTTATGTATACTATGCAGTAAATGTCTAAATAAGATTCATGCTGAAAAGTTATTCATTAAAAAAATTAGTTCTCTATTAAACCTGCTTTCTTTTCCTGCCTGCCGTCGTTCTACTTCAAGGCCAAGGAGCTGTTGGAGATTGCATTTATTCTTTTTTGAGGAGCAGTAGTAGGGGCTGGGGGAACTGTTCCCAGTGTAATAGAAATGATTTTGTTTTCTTGGCAAAAATCAAGCACCGACCTCTCTGCTATAGGAGCTAGAAAAATCTCAGTTCCATTTCTGACCCTTCAGCGCAGTTACCCTAGGCTGGTCAGGTAGCCTCAGAATAATAATAGCTTCTCTGGATGCAGTACGTGGTTATTAGCAACATGCGAGGTAATACACGTGCAAGTACCTGAAAATTAACATTTTGCAGTTATCATTATTCTCACTTTACAAGTGTAATTGAATTAACAAAGAGCTGGGAAGTTTTCATGAAGGATACAGTACAATTGGTCGTTTAAAAAATTGTAACAGGTTTTGCAAGGCACAACCTGGCGAACCTAAAATTTTGGTCTCTGAAGGACATCTCGAGACATTAAATATTCCCTTTCAACAAATTTCTGAATAAAAGAGCAGGAAAATACCTGCATTTATTGTTTAAATTTTATAGCCTTTTAATGTCATCAAGTATTTATTATTCCAAAATTAAGTAATCAAGACTAACAGGAATCTTTGTATTAGCAGATTACACCACATAGCTATTTTATTTATTCCACTTAAGTAATGCTTATTGGCCATTTGTATATCTTCTTTGGAGAAGCATCTATTCAAGCCTTTTGCTCATTTTTAAAATTAGATTGTCTTTTTGTTTCTGAGTTGCAGGAGTTCTTCATATATTCTAGATTTTAAACTCTTATCAGATATATGGTTTCCATATATTTTCTCCTATTCTATAGGTTCTTTTTACTTTCTTGATAGAATCCTTTGATGCACAAAATGTTTTAATTTTGTTGAAGTCCCATTTATGTATTTTTCTTTTGTTGCTCATGTTTTTGGTGTAAAGTCTAAGAAACCGTTGCCTGACACAAGTTCCTAAAGATGTTTCCTTATGTTTTCTTCTAGGAGTTTTATAGTTTTGATTTTTTATTTAGGTTTCTGATCCATTTTAAGTTGAGTTTTGCATATGGCTGTCCAGTTTTCTCAATGCTATTAGTTGAAGAGGCTATTCTTTCCCCATTGAATGGACTTGGCACCCTTGTCAAAGATCAATTGGCCATGGATGTGAGGGTTTATTTATGAACTCTCAATTTAAGTCCATTGGTTTATATGTCTGTCTTGTGCCAGTGCTATGCTGTTTTGATTACTTTAGCTTTGTAATAAGTTTTGTTATTCATGGTGCCTCACCCTTCCATGTAAATGTGATGATTGGCTTTTCCATTTCTGCAAAGAAGGCTGTTGGAATTTTTATTAGGATTGTATTGACTGTAAATTGCTTTGGGTAATATTGACATTTTAACAATATTAAGTCTTCCAATTTGAACACAGAATGTCCTTCCATTTATTTAGGTTTTCTTTATGTTCTTTCAGCAATGTTTTATAGTTTTTCCTGTACAAGTCCTTTACACACTTGGTTAGATTTCTTCCTAGATATGTAATTCTTTTATTTGCTATTGTAAATTAATTTTTTCTTGATTTCCTCTTCAAATTGTTCATTACCAGTGTCTTGAAATACCACCTATTTTTTGCATGTTGCTTTCATATCTGCCACTTTGCTGAATTTGTTTATTAGCTCTAGGAGCTTTGCTGTGGATTTTTCAGGATATCATGTCATCTGCAAATAGGGAAAGTTTTACTTCTTCCTTTCCAGTTTGGATGCCTTTATTTATTTTTCTTGCATAAATGCTCTGGCTAGAACTTCCAGTGCAAAGCTGAATAACAGAGGTGACAGTGGGCATCCTTATATTCTTCCTGATCTTGGAAGGAAAGCTTTCAGTTTTTCACCATTAAGTAGGATGTTAGTTCTAGGGTTTTCATATGTACCCTTTATCATGTTAAATTTTCATCTATTCTTAGTTTGCTAAGTGTTTTTATGAAGATGTGTGATGTATATTGTCAATGCTTTCTTTGTATCAATTAAGATGATCATGTGGTTTTTCTCCTTCATTCTATTAATACTGTGTATTACACTAGCTGTTTTTCTTATGCTGAACCACTTTTGTGCTGCTGGAACAATTCTTTTCATGTGCTCTTGGATTTGGTTTGCAAGTATTTTTGTTGAGGATTTTTGCATGTAAATTAATGAGGTATATTGGTCTGTAATTTCCTTTTCTTGTGATATCTTTATTTGGCTTTGTTATTAGAGTGATGCTGGCCTCATAGAATGCGTTAGGATGTATTCCCTCCTCTTCAATTTTTTGGAAGCGTTTGAGCAGGCCTCATTAGTTTTTATCTGTTATCTTTAGAAAAAGGTATTTGTACACTTCAATTTTGCTTCTAAATAATGAAGGTCCTGTCATTGTTAAAACAAATTCTATTCAGATATGGCTTTATAATATTGTTTGATACTTAATTTTACACAATCTATTACACCTTGACATGCAATGTTTTTGAAAAAAATTAACTATTTACAGGGTTATATAAATTACAGCCAACTGAAATTTTACAAATACAGATTGGTAGATAGTTTGATCTTTGGTGTTTAAAAAGCTTAGAACTAGTATGATATCCCTATGTAAATTTTCTCAAACCATAAACTCCCTTAGTTGACAAATGTCATTGTAAATGAAAAGGCAATTATGGAATGCATATGGTAATCTATATAGTTCAAGGTGACTATAATGTTTATTCATTTATATGAAACATAAAATTTGACAAAAAGTTATCTGCTTTTATGTGCTCTGGCAATAAACTATCTACCTTGTTCTAGCACAGGGATGTTTTAATAATTTTTTAATACATCTTCTCTGAAATGCCAGCTCAGTATCTCTCCATGGAGAATTATAGTATATTCTCTTTCTCTGTGACTTTGAAAGGCATAATGCAAGAAGAATAACTAATCATATGAAATCCTATAAAATTAAAAATTTTAAAGAAGGTCAGTATAAATATTTATGTCAAAAACAAATGTGTTTTGTTACATTCTAGAATAAGCATTTTCTTGGAGCATATTCAGCATGCAACTAGAATCAAAACCTTTGGAATTACCATTTCATGTTTGAGTTAGCTAGAGTAAAATGTATTTTTCTTCGTACATCAGAAGTATCATGTGAGTTCAAAAGACTTTGAAGTAAATAAATTCTTTTGAAGATCCAATATATTTTAATCTTGTAACACAATATTGCTTAATGGAAACCAGAGATAGTATTTGCAATTCTAATTTTTCAGAATATCCTACTGAAGATGAAATATAGCAGAACAAAGAGTGATTGTATGGCATGTAAAGTTGAATTGCATAGCGTGAAACAGCCAGAGAGTATTTCTCAGGCAAAGAAAGCACCTTATGTCTCACTTTTTCGACCAGAGCACCTCCCCATTGTTGGCTGATATTTATAAATGTCAACAGCATGAACAATTGGAAAGCATATCCACACTTTAGGGCCAAGAAAGTTTCAACCTAGATTTGATACATAAGATTGACTGACAAGAACCAGTGGGAAAATGGTGGGTCTATGGGGAATAATATGATGCAGAGACAAGGAGTACCCTGCTCCTGCTTGGAGAAGATCTATTTGGCCGCCTGCTCCGTTAATCCTTCATTATACTCCTACTTTCTACTGACATTAACCCTTAGGACAGTTTATCCCTCTGCACTGTCATAGCCTGAATCCTCAAGAGAGGCCATCTAACCATAGTTTTGGTTGCTAGTTTCATTCACAGTAGTAATCATTTATTACTGCCATTAAAGACCTTTTTTTTCAGAAGGTGCCAGGGAAGGGGAAGAGAGGACAAATAATGCATCCATTCGAATGAGATGGAGGAATCTCACCCGCCCCTGTTGGACAGAGCACACATATGAATACCTTGCTCACAGCCAGATTGATGCACTGGGCCCTTCCAAAATAAACAGGCTGGATTCTTTCTTTGGCAATCTTTGTATTCAGATTCACAATTACTTTTCTAAGGTATTCTTTTCTTCACACAGGGATCAGGACTGAGCCCTAGAGGAACAGCTGGTCAGATCTTTTCATCTTTGGCCTAAGTCACAAACTTCCCACATTGATATTTGATTGAGAAGTTGAGTAATGGACATTGCTGACTGAAGTTCAGTGCTCAGATTGCAACCAGCAACACTGCCTAGTCTGAGACAGGGTGATGAGAGACACACATGGCAGCTTAGTGTGTCTGATATTGCCCAAACATTCCCTTTGCCATAATTAAAAAGTTACACAACTTGAAAACGAAATAAAAATGTGCCCATCAATGGTTCTGATGGACTTTGCACAGTTTTACAAGCGGAATGTGTTGCTAAAATCTATACTAATTTTTTAAGGTCATATTATTTAAGGGAATTAAGAAGAATCTCTCTGTGGCAGTGGTAAACTAGAAAGAATTGCTGATCATCACTTGCCTTGTAAAGAATTTCATTGTTCTTTTAACAAGGAAATCAAAAAAATAAAAAAAATAAAAATCTAGAAATACAAACATTGGATTGCATGGAAAATATATATTATAACAATCCATTTTATAAATTTAGTAGGCTTTGATTTGTAGATCTTCAATTTAGATTTTGCTACAGATATAGATGAATGACATGTCACAAATTAGCCCAAATTCTCAATCTCTCAGAAATCGTTTCTTTGCCAACTGACAGAAAGAAACGTCTTGGGCTACTATATTCCATTCCATAATGTTTAAGTCATAATAGTAAAGAAGCACATTTGTTTTGTTCAATAAATGGTCCAGTACTCTTCCACAGCTGAAATACAGGTATTAACCATAATCCTTCACTTCTGAAGTTCCTATGTCTACATTTGACACACCAGGTCCCATGAATTCCAAACAGAAGAATCATTTAGCAAAACACAAGTTTTTAAATATGTCTAAAGAATGCAAGTGAGAGAATATCATTTATTCATGCACCTTGCACTCCAGACATTCATTTAGTGCCTTCTAGCGGCAAGCTCTCTTCTAGGCCCTAGAGTTAGTAAGGATCAAGAGATAGAGTGCCCCTCATTAAGCTTACAATCTAGTTGGGTGATATCAACAAAAAGCAAGTAAACGGACAAACAATAACCAAGTGGCTTGTGATACATGCTAGGATGAACACAAATTAAAGACTGAGATAGGGAATAATTCACTGGGGGGGGAAGAGAGGTGATGACTATAAGAGGCCCATCTGAGGAGGGGAAATAAAAGAACTGAAGCATGGAAAGACATTAACTATTTGAAGAACTTAAGGAAGAGTCTTCCCAGTGGAAACCTCCAAAAACATGCTGTGGGGATGTGTAGTAATCCAGGGAGGTGATGGTACAAGATGAGTTCAGAAGGTTTGTAGGGCAGACCACAGAAGGCCATGCAGATCACAGTAAAGAATTGAGGGGTTTGCCTTTGCAGATCACTCTGGTTGCTATAGGGAATGGAGTGGAAGTGGAGGAAGAGAGCAAGCAGGGAATAATAATTTGCATCATTATGGTTCTAGGTAAAACATTTTCTTTGTATGATGAAACTACAGAACTCAAATAGAGTTCATAGTTCCATTAGTGAAATTTGTATAGCTGCACAAAGAAGGGGAAATAAGAAACAAAATTCAATTCTGCATTTCAACGTGGTTACCACTAAAACAAGACAATGGAAATACAAAAATATTGCCTTGCTTTCCTCCACATTACAAGCTGGAGAGTAGTTACCAGTTAGAGATTCAGGTTAACTAATAGTCCTTGATATTGCCCCTGGCAATCTCCATTTTATAGCTTCTCTTAAAATATATATAAACATGTATGTGGAGAAGAGCAGCCTGAGGAAGGAAGTTATAAAGCCTTCCAGTTCCATCCCAATGAAAGGAAGACTGCTAGTTCAGGTAGAGCAAGAAACAGCTGATGCCAGGGCATGTTTTTATTAGTTGACTTTTAGTTAGTTATTGTAGTTGCTATTAAGAGCTGGAATTACGTGTTCCAGAGATCTGAATGCCAGTCCCAGCCCTGTTTCTCAGTTCTAGCTAGTAACTTCTCTAATCTTTACCTTCCTCACTAGTAGAACAGGAATGTGTTTATTTTAAGGATTAATTAAGAAAACAAATGCAAAGTACTTAAGCATACTGCTTGGTATTTAATAAGGAGTCAATAAATGTTAGCTTAAAAAACATAAAAAGTTAAAATAGGTAAAATTCTGTCCTGAGTTAATCCACTCCCAATTAAATAGAAACCAGGACTATGTTGGTTAAAACTGTATGCCCAATTCCTAGCCCAGTGTTTGACACCAAGTAGGCATTTAATAAACACTGTGGAAGGAAGGAAGGAAGGCAAGAAGGAAGGAGGATGAGGAAAGAGGGAAGCATGGAGTGGGGAGGGAGTTTCTACCAAACAGAAAGCTCATTGTCTGAAGGAGGATTTCCTTCTCTCCAATTAAGCAAAAGGAATTGCTTTTGTTCAAAACTTTTGATAAAAGACTGAAATATGTTAAAGATTTCTTGGGTTCATGTAGAACTAGAATAGCATTCCAGTGTCTAATTTCTACATCCAAAATATGCCTCCAACTTCCACTGTTATCATCCTAATCCAAGACATTAACATCCCGCATCTCAACGACTTTGCCATCCTAAAGTTCTCCCCACTTTCACTTTTGCCTCCATCTGGTTTCCATGGACCTGGTCTAAACTCCTCACAAACTCCTCACAGCCTCAGGGCCTTTGAACTTGCTGTATTCTCTGTTAGCGTGCTCTTACCCTGGGCTCTGCACGTGGCAGTTTCCTTCCAATTATTCAGGTCTCAGCTTAAAAGTCCCCAACTCAGCATGTACTTCCCTGACCATTCTATCTAAATGGATTTTCCATGTTAATTTTTATGAAAACATCATAAATCCCCAGCGCCTAGAAGAGAGCTTGCCGCTAGAAGGCACTAAATGAATGTGTGGAATGCATGGTGCATGAATAAATGATATTCTCTCAATTACATTCTTTAGACATATTTAAAAACTTGTGTTTTGCTAAATGATTCTTTTGTTTGGAGTTCATGGGACCTGGTGTACCAAATGAAGTCATAGGAACTTCAGAAGTGAAGGATTATGGTTAGTATTTGTATCTCAGCTGTGAAAGAGTATTGGACCATTTATTGAACAACAAAAAAAAAAACCATGCTTCTTAAAAATATGATGACTTAAAAATTATGGAATGGAATGTAGTGGCCTAAGAAGTTTCTGTCAGTTGGCCAAGAAACAATTTCTGAGAAATTGAAATCTTGGGCTAATTTGTGACATGTCATTCATCTATAGCTGTAGCAAAGTCTAAATTTAAGATCTACAAGCCAAAGCCTACTAAATTTATAAAATGGATTTATATATATGTAATATATATATATATATATATATATATATTCAATGAAACTGAATACTACATTTCTGGATTTTTATTTTTCTCTTTGATATTTATCAAAATCTTTAGTTATTTTATTTTTCTGTTTGTTTCCCAGAATGAACGCATGAAGAATGAATAAATGTCAGGTTTGACTGCCCCAAAGTTATTCTGAATCAGACAAGAATTTATTGAAGCAAAACACGACTGCCCAACCCCTCTTCCCAAGAAACTTTGTGGTAGGGCCTACAAATCGAAGTGAAACAGATATTTTTCCAAATAATATAGCAGAAAGCACCTGTTAGTCACTGGTTCACTATTTATAAGAAAATAAAGTCACCGTGAAAGTTGCAGGAAATGCACCCGCCTAACACAAGAGTGAATACGGTAATTTCCATGCTGTACTCGGTCTTTTTGGAGGCATCTGCTAGCATGGCATGCATATTGAAATCCCAATTCAGGAATGAAAATCTGAAACCAAGCTATCTGCTTTTGTGTGCTCTGGCACTATCTCATTTAAAATAATCCAAGAATGAAAATATGAGCTAAGCTGTTTGTTTTTTAAACAAAGGACATGTCAATCCTGATATTTCATTAGACAGGCATTTACTCTTCACAAAGATAAGAGTTCTTGTTGACCTTGATTATTCAGATGTCCTACAATACTAACATCCCCCAATATGTATTCACTCAAAACACTTAGAATTTAAGCCAAATTATCTCACAACTACAGCCAACATATTAAAACACATTAAATAATATAGAGTCTCTGAAAGAGTTTTAGACCATTCCCATTAAAGTTTGTGCAGAACATGACAATTTAGATTTCGTCCTTTCATAGGAGTGCAGTTAAGAGCTGAGGCTCTGAATTCGGAGCATGCTGAGCTTGAGTGCTAGCTCTGCCACTTACAAGCCATGTGTACGTGGGGAATTTACTCAACTCTTTAAGGCCTCAGTTTCCTTGCCTATAAAATGTGATAACTAAACATTTTATTACATTCTTGTGAATGCTAAATATGATAATGCATTTAGTGGCTCTGAATAAATGTTAGCTGATGTAATAATAATGATTATTATTGTAATTATTATTGACTCTTTTAGTTTAAATGGATCTGATAGGTAATTGAGTCCAACCTTCAATCCATTTCCAGGAATCTCCTCTAAATTGTTTACAAGTGGTCATCCAGACTCTACTTGAATGATTTCTATGAGCTCAATAAATTACAAAGTAGGTCATTCCATTTTCCACAATTCCATTATTTGAAAATAATCCATTAGGTAGAAATTTGTCTCCTTCTCTCATGTGAGGACTAGTTCGGTTGTTTAGAGTGAACTGATTTAGATTAAACCATCAGCCCTAAAGCATACCTTTAAATCTTTGAAAATAGTTAGTTACTTCCCTTCCCTCACCTCCTACCGCATTGTATGAGTCTCCCTGTTCCAAGCTAAGTATCTCCAGCTCTTCAAATGACACAGCTTCACTCTCCTGGTCTCTCTCCTCTGAACACATTGCAGTTTGTCAATATCCTTTTAACAATAGCTACCCCAAAACCAAACAAAATACTACGGAAATTGTCTAACAAGAGTAGCAACCAGAAGTATAATTACATTCCTTTTCTTAACCCCTATATTTCTTTTCATGCAGGACAAGATTGCCTTAACTTTTTTGGCTTATGCTTTTGGCTCACATTGAACTTGCTGTCAGTTAAAACATCTAAGTTTTTTTTCTTGTGAATTCCTGTTAAGCCAGGTCTCCCTGCATTTTATATTAATTTCAGCCCATAATTCCAGTCTGATGAGATCTTTTTGAATCCTTATTCTTTTTTTGAGCATATTAACTATCACTTCCAGCTTTGTGTCAACAAGTGTGATCAGCCTGTCTTCTGTGTCTTCATTTGTGTTGGTGTTAAGAATATCAAACAGGATCTGATCATGGCCAGAACCCTGTGATAACTCTGGGGATATCTCTCCAAGTTGAGATCAGTCCATGAATTAGAATTTTTTACATACAGTTACTCAGCTCTATGAATTTTCCTAATTACACCATAATCCAGTTGCTATTCTTACCCACAAGCATGCAGCTGTTGAAAGTTTGATGTAATGAAAATCATGGGCCTTAAAGCCAAATATACCTGGTTCAAATCTTTGCTATGTCACTTACAAGGTGCACGGTCTCAAGCCAGTCATTTAACATTTCTGAGTTTCTCTTTCCTAATTTGCAAAATAGTTTTTAATTAGTAGGTTAGTTCCTTGAAGGACAGTGTCATATTGATCACTGTATCTTCAGCAGCCACCATAGTTCAGGTGTATTCATAGTAAATTTGCAACAAATGATGAGTTACTGAACAAATAAATGAGCAATGTTGAGTCAAATTATTTATTTAAATTAAGGTACATTGTCTATGTCTGATCTATTTGTCAAAAAATAGTGAGGAGATGAGAGTAGAATTATTCAGTCTTAAATGGTTCACTGTTGTCTCCTAACCTTCACAACACCGCTCATTTTTTAAACTGAGATATAATTCACATATCATAAAATTCATCCCTTTAAAGTATACAATTTCATCACTTTTAGTTTAGTCACGGAGTTTTTTCAACCATCACCAGTAACTGATTTCAGGAAAATTTTATCTGCTCCCAAGAAAGAAACCTAATACCCATTAGCAGTCACTCCACATCTCCTCTCAAACCCCCAGACCAACCATTAATTTACTTTTTGCCTTTATAGATTTGCCTATTTGGAATATTTCATATAAATGGGATCATATAACAGGTGGCCTTTGATGTCTGGCTTCTTTCACTTAGCATAATGCTTTCAAGGTTCATACAGGTTGCCACAAGAATCAGTACTTCATTCCTTCTTATGGCTGAATAATATTCCATGGTATGGACATACCATATTTTATTTGTTCATTCATCATTTGATGAACTTTTGGGTTCTTTCCACTGTTTGGTTACTATGAATGATGATACTATGAGTATTCACATGCAAGTTTTTGTGTAGTCATTTGCTTTCATTTCTCTCATGTATATATCTAGGAATGGAATTGCTGGGTCATATGGTAACTCTTTGTTTAACTTTTTGTGGAATTGATTCCCATTTTTACATTCCCACCAGCAGTGTAAGAGCTTTCCGATTTCCCCAGGGTTTGTTGTTGCTGTTTAGTGACTTTCCTGAACTAAATCTGTAAAGTCTGTATTTTTTGTCATGTGAAGCCACTGACGTCTCTGTTTGGTTAGCTTAGTGAGAAGCTAATGATTAGAGAGAGATTTCTTTAAATGCTTGAAACCAGTAAGTCTCAGCCTCTCTAAGGAGCTTCTTGCGCACGTTGGGGTGTGTCTTCAATGCTCAGGTAGGCAGTTATAATTCTGCCTTAGCCTTCACTTCCTGCTGGCACAGAGCCTCTAGCTCAGCCAGTGTGAGTTTATGGCCTTCTTGGGTTTTTCCCAAGGCATGCACACAGTCCTATGCATGTGTGTGGCCTTCTAGATTCCTAGGGCTATGTCACAGTTTGTCAAAGCTCCCTATCTCATTCCACATTTTAAGTTTTTTGGTCAGATTCTTGTTTGCCCCAACTGTTATCACCACCTCAGGCAAGATGCAGTGTTAAACAATTGCCACAGAAGTTTTTTGACAAATGCCTCCAGGGATAAAAAGGGCTGTCCTCACAGAGTGGGCTATGAGTCAGGTTAAATAGAGATAAGTCCTGTGAATGGGGGTTTCCAGTGGGCTTCCAGACATTTCAAATAATGACAATTCTCTGAGAATGGAGTTTTGGGGGGGGGGGGTTTCAGCCTGTTCTGCCTTCTCCAATGTTTGTTAGGCTAGTAGCAATATTTTCAGTGTTTTCATAGCTACTTAAATTGAGGAGTCAAGGATGGGAACAGAGCAAATCAAACTGCCTCAAAGCTCACTGTGCTTATCAAGATTCAGCTATTTTTCTTGAATAAATGTCCTTCAGTTTGTTGTGGTCCTTTGGTTTATTTCCAGAGTTTTGAAAAAGTTGATTTTGACAATTTATGTCTGTGTTTCTATTGCTTTTAAGGAAGAACAGCTCTTTGGGGGGTCATGCTTCACCATTCCTACTGATGCTCATTATGGAATTTTTTCAGGTGTGGGCATCGGTTTACTAATCTGAAAAGTGACAATATTTATTTACAATGAGACTTCTGGTATCTCTCCATGAGTCCATGTTCCCACTAAGATTACTATTAATAATTTTGTGGTGACAACTGCAAATGCTTTCTGAGCCTGATATTTAATTTGTCTGGGTGTGCAAATTTGAATTAATTTAAATTCATTAAAAATTCTCTTACTACTACTTCACCATATCTTACCCACATTTGTTCTAGCCTTTAAAATTTGAAGAGCATTCCTCTTGCTAGAAAATAGAAACTGAGTAATTTCTCTTTATTCTGTTATGATTGCATCATCTACTCTAAGAAGTAGGTCAATGTCTTCCCAAAGATTAATAAAAGTCATAAGAAATATGACATTATAATTGCTTTTGACATAAGTTGGAAATGATAGCAAATATATTGTTCTTTTCATTTTTTACAAGGATTAGCTCATTCTAAATGTTAGTATCCCTCATAATTCTTTCTCTTACATGTTTTTTACCCTTTTTAGTTTTGCCCTTAGTTAAATACCTTTGCTTTTATCTTTGGCCAGAAGCATCTGATAAACAGAACTACCGTTGCCTTATATTCATTGAATAATAATAATTTTAATTTATTTGCTAATGTTTATGAGTAGTTGATTTTCACTGTTCTGTCCCTTGGTCAGCGAGAGGTATGTGATTGGGGTGGAAATTGTCTTTCCAGAATTTATGGCACATTAATTCTATGTGTTAGTAGGAGTCTTTCCTTTTCCATTAGACTTTGTTCCGAGTGCTTGTGCTTTCCTCTCAGATTCCTCTCTGAAGGCTAAAATCATGCATAGTCCTCTGGTCCTTTCATATCTGAGACATGTATGTATCAAATGCAGAAAGATGTGCAGTACCAGCCATATTTATATCTTGAAAGAAATATAAATAAAAAACAATGCAAATCCCTCCAAACAAAACACTACAAAAGTTTTGGTAAGGAATAGTGGTAATGGTAGTACAATATTGTGAATGTAATGAATGCCCCTGAATTGTATGCTTAAAAGTGGTTAAAATGGGATATTTGATATTATATATATGTTACCAGAATTTTTTTAAAAACACAACCCCCCCAAAAAAAGATTCACCCTAAGGAAGCTTTTTATAGGCATATTTAAGGAGAGTTCTTCAGTCTGGAAATTTTCCATCCACTTCACATTCTGCCAGAGTTTGTGTGCGTGAGTGTATAACAAGAGATTTTGTTGAATAGAATTGCCATATTATGCATTATTCCCTTCTCTTAAAAGATATCTCCCTTTCCATCCTAAGATAGCTGATTCAAGTGGACATTTATTCATTGTCTTAAGAAATTTTTATTGTGTATATGTCAGTGATACAAAAATGAAGAAAAGAAAAAAATGGAGAGACATACCTACCCTCATGGAGCTTATATCCTAGTGAGGGGTGATAATCAAAATTGATAAGTAAATTATATAGCATATTAGAATGTGATTAACACTTTGGAAAGAAATGAAACAGCAAAGGAGATAGAGAATACAGAGGGGAGAGAGCATAAATTCACAATGGTTGATCATCTGTTTCCCTGCAAGGGTAACATTTGCACAAACAAGTGGAAGACATTTTCATGGATATAGTTTCCCTGTTCAAATTTGTGTCCTCATACATTTCTCTCCTCAAAGTCTCCCTTTGACATGCAGCACGTGCTCTTCTGCCCTAAGTAAAACATTCCACTGTTTTTTTGTGTGCTTCTTTCCACCTCCATACATACTTGTCCCTTTTCCAGACATCGTCAAATAGCTATTTACTGTGTTTACTATGGAAAATGTGTCTTCCCAGAGAGAGACATTTGTTCCACTAAATGATATTTTAAAAAAAGCATTTGACTTTTATCATGAGCATCTTATAATAGATATATGTCCTCTGAAGAAATTCTCTTTTGCACATGCTAAGTTCACCCTTATAAACCTTTCACACATGCTGTACTATATTTCTCTCAGAAGAAGGTATAAGTTTCTATTAATTTTATATGGACCATGACTCTTTATTGCCAGAGCAACCTGAATTTTTGTTCTAAAAATATTTGAAAAAAAATTCCAACTAATTTTGGAAAACTATATTTAGGTTAATTAACAAATCTTAAATTCAATAATTTACAAGTAGAAAACAGCCTACCAGTTATTTATTTCCTTAAGACAGGCACTTTCATTTGAATTAGAAAAAAGATACAAAAATCTAAAGCCTGGAGAACCATTTGTGTCATTCCTTCAAAAATATTTATTCTACCTAAAGATATTTATATTCAAAGCATTTCTAAAAATTGTAAGTAGTTTTGTAGTGTTAAGATAAAATCCCTACAGTTATAGAATAGGAGCATTCCAAAGTTTGAGAGTGATATCTTCTTTAGTAGGATGCAAAAAGAAAGAGCTACTTTCTACCATATATAAAATCCTATAATAATCCTCACAACAACATAAAGAGCTTGTCAATATTATCTCCATGTGACACATGATGAAACAGAGGTCCAAAAAGTATGTAACTTGTCCCAGGTCACAACCAGTTCTGCTTGGCTTTAAAGACATAGTCTGTCCTTCTAGTATTTCATGTAATAATAGAACCCAAACTAGGTCCATCCCAAATAGTAGGTACTACAGAAATCCAAAAGCATAACAGCTTACTAACCAAAGATTGGTTGAGTCGCATTGAATTTGTAAAGTACCCAAAGATAGTTGATTGAAGAGCCATCAATTCAAATGAAAAGTAGATGCATGATTTATGACAGGAAAAGACAACAGGGTCCTAAATGCTTGTTTCCTTCCACCCTACCCCCTAAAAAAGGAGAAAAAGTTTTGTCCTAGTGCCTTAAAAAAAACTCTCTCTAAAACATTTATTTTCAGCATGTTTTAGAAAACATGACAGGTATTTAACAAATTCTCAAGTATCAAAATAACGTGGTGGTGAAAATTCAAGGTTGGTACGTGAACTACCACTCTGGTACAAAGTGTACTGAGGGCGCATCCTTCCTTCCCAGTGCCAAAGTTGCCATCCTCAAGTTCTCAAGGCCGGCTCCCTCTTGCTTAGTGCCTGGTCGGGATGAGTCCCCATGGTCATGCTCTCTGTACAGAATAGTCAGCTTTGCTCTGAGAAAAACTTCGTTGTGCAACCACAGACAAAGCTCTTAACCTAGGCCAGACATCCTGAAAGTTCACATCTCTGATCCAAAAAAATAAAAAATAAAAAATGAAACATTGTGCAAGAGAGTGTCGATAACTTGACACCCACACCAAGGAATTGTTACTGGGAAAAAAACAGCTCTATTGCTTGGATTTTACCCAGGATTGGTTATTAGTACAGTGACCACATAATTTGTCATCCAAACCAGAATCCTTTTGAGAGGGGGTATTATTAATAAATACTCTGTGGTAAAAAGGCATAAACTGGGGTCTTCCCAGGAAAAAGAGATCTTGATATTAGTCTAGTTATGAGAATCATCTTTGTACATGGGAGTGAGTCAAGTATCTAACACACCAGGACATGTCACAAGCTCTCTGGAATCATTTTGGATGAAAGCAGCCTTTGTGTTAGTTACTAGCTGAAAGTGTAGCCTATCGTCTAGGCAGCACAAGGGCCATGAACTTCAAGGCATGTTAGTTGACAGCAAGTGAGAACACTGTTGCTGTTTTGCTTTTTCATCTCAAGAATATGAACTTTGAGGGAAGTGGCTGTGGTTCAATCAGTAGGGCTCCCGTTTACTATATGGGAGGCCCCGGGTTTGGTTCCCGGGGCCTCCTGGTGAAGGCAAAAGCCCGCCCACACGGCGTGGTTAGCTGACCCAGCGAGCACAAGCAGCAAGGGGGGGATAAATGAATGAATAAATAAATAAAATCTTTAAAAAAAAAAAAATATATGAACTTTGAGGCAAAGGGGACAGAGAAACCAAGGCTTTTGCTCACTTCCCTGTGGTCTCCTAGAATTTTGTCCACTTCGAGGTATTAGCAGTTAACAAGCTCTGTGACCATCTGCCTTATTCCACAAATATGAGCTCCTCAAGAACAAAGATCATATCTTACTTATCTTTCTAGCCCTGGTATTTAGCACAGACCTACACCATGAATCTTCAATAAATGTACGTAAGGCAAATTAAAATGGTAGGATCAAGGTTTGAAATCCTGAAAGCTTAGCATTTACTACATTGACTACCATTGAAATTAGAAATGAATATTCCTTCTTGGTTATTAAAAAAAAATTGAATTTCAGGAAGAACTTCCTGTGCAAATCTGAGTGCTGTCCTAACTCTCACTACTACTTTGCTTTCATACGCAGATGTAGGAGAGAGAGCAATATAGAGCGTCTTAGGACTGTTCCAACATTAACAAAAGTCAGAAAAGCAACCTTAACATTGTCAGTTACTTGTTAAATCGATGCAGGGCCCTTTTGGTTATTGCAGCTTTGTTCTCCAGGCAGGCTATCAATTTTACCAGCTTATTTTTGTGTCTGCTAAGCAGAAATTGTTGCAGTGTTTCCTAAGACTACTGGAATGGTAAACATTCTTTTTGCACTCATCCTGCCATACCATATTTTCTCTTCAGCTACCATGAAATCAGCATTCTAAATAAAGAGCTTACACGTGTTTTTAAACAGCCAAATTCACCTCTGTTTATTTCACCTCCAGGAATATTCTTTGGCTACAATTTCCAAGAGACAGAAAACAACATACTTCCAGGATGGCCTTTGGGCAGAATTCAACTGAAGCTGCTTCAAATTCTTTTTAGAAGTAGAGAGGGCAGAGATACTTATATTTTTTAATAGCAACTATGCAAGTGTTGTGGCATCATATCCTTTTTGGAATGAGGTAGGATATAAATAAATAAGTAACTATGCAGAGTTCCATCTCAGATATTTGTTTACAAGGAAAAGTTCTGATCCCTCCAATCCATCCTTTTTTTTGCTGCCCAAATTATTTTTCTAAAGTGAAAAATTGATCCTATCACTGCCCAGCCTCTATTCTTTACAAGGCTCTCTCCACCCATCAGTTCTCATTCTTACCTCCATTTCCAAAGGCCCGCACTCTACATAAGTGCCCAGTCTCACCTACCTCACTCTACCACATGCTCCTTCTATTCCTACATAGTGAGATGGACCGATAGCAAAAATGACACCAATTTTCCACCCCTCCACATTCTTTGCGATGTGACCATGCAGCACCTACTTTTTTCCCACTCCTTCAGTCTGTCTGGGCTGGCTTGTAGCTTTGCCTTATAGAATGTGATGGTGTGCTGGTTTCACATCTAGGCTTCAAGAAACCTTACGTGGTTTTGCTCCCTCTTGAAACCCTGAGTCTGCCATGAAAAAGAGCCCAGGTCAACCTGAGGGCTGGTTGATCAGAGATGCGTGAGTGAACCCGGCTGCGACCAGCAGAAACACCCAGCCTATCCCTAAATTCATGATAAATAATAAATGGTGGTTGTTTAAGCCACTTGATTTTGGTTGGTTTCTGTTTTAGTTTCCTAGCTGCTAAAACAAATACCACTCAAGGGGTTAGCTTAACAACAGGATTTTATTGGCCCACAGAGTCAGAGGCTAGAAAACTTACTTCCACCCAGGGTTAGTATCTTCAGTCTGCCTGGCAGTCTTGGGGTTCTTTGGGTTTTTCTGTCATATGGCAATGCACATGGTGGCACACTCTCATTCAGTATGGGCACACCTTAACCAATAACATCTTCAGAGGTCCTATTTACAAATGGGTTCACAGCCTCAGGACCCAGGGATTGGGACCTGCACATGCCTTCTGTGGGGGACATGATTCAATTCCCAACAGTTTCTTATGCAGCTTTATTGTGGCAATAGATAACTGATACACTTACCAAATTACTTGTAAGTCCCTGAACACAAATATCCTTTCACCCTTCATTGTTTTTAAAGATGCTGTTGCCTTGACTTGGAATGTCTTAATCCAGTCCCTAGTCATTCATGTACCCCACTAACCACATTCCTCAATACTCACCTCACCTTTCTTTGTCAACCAGGGACAACACTCCTTATTTTCAAGCTCTTGCAACTCAAAATTCCCCTGCCAAACCCAGCAATACTGTGGTGTATTGAATTCTCCCTTATTCCTCATTCTGTTTCTGTTACATTAGAGTTAGTTGTTTCCTCTTCTGTGTTCCTTAGAACTTTGGATATACCTACATTCTAGAAGTTGTCATATTAAATGATTTATTTTTTTACATTTTTGTCTCCTCCACTGGATTGTTAGATCCTTGAGAGGCAAGGCCATGCCATTAATTTAAGGCAGGTGCATGACAAATTTTAATTGCATGGGTGTATTAATTTTCTACTAAAAGTTTATTTCTTGTCAATGAATCTTCCTACTCACTAAATGTACATATGAAAATGTTATGCTATACAAGAGAAAACAAGGCTTAACTTTATTTTCTTTCCTTTTTTTTAAACTTTAAAACAGGGTTTAGTTAATATTAATGACAGTGAGTTTTCATTAAGAAGTCATTTCTTGAGAAAAGTATATGAAGTGTATTCTTGTCCCATGCTCTTTCGAAGCCTATGACACAATTTCAATGTTTTCTAATTTCCATTATATCAAAACCATTTTCACATTCCAAATATAATTTATAAAGAACATTTGGTGGATTTAATTCATTTAATTTATGGCATTTATTCTTGTGAATATTTCTTTCTAGATATTTTATTTTTAAATATATATATATATATATTTTAAAGATACTTAGATTACATAAATGTTACATAAAAAATATAAGGATTCCCATATGCCCCACTCCCCATACCTTCCACATTTTCCCACATAAACAACATCCTTCCTTAGTGTGGTACATTCATTGCAATTGATAAGCGCATTTTGGAGCACTGCCACTGAGCATGGATTATAGTTTACATTGTAGGTTACACTCTCCCACACAGTTCTGTAGGCCACACATAATGGCCTATATCTGTCATTGCAATGTCATTCAGGACAATTCCCAAGTCCCGAAAATGCCCCTGTATTACACCTGTTTTTCCCTCTCCATGTTCTCAGAGCCTCCAGTGGCCACTGCCTCCACATCAATGTTGTAATTTCTTCCACTGTTAGAATCACAGTAAGTCTAAAGTAGAATACCAGAGAGTCCACTGTAGTCCATAGTTTATTCCCCAATCCTGAGGATTCTGGGATAGTGATGTCCACTCCACTCTGGTTGAGAGGGGGGCTTCGATCCCATACAGTTGATGGAAGGGACTCTCTTGCTTGCAGTTGTAGGCTCTCTCGTTTCCTTGGTCTGGTGGTTGTCCATCATCACCTCCTTGTTAGTTGTCCTGGGTGAGTCCAGTGAACTGGAGAGTAGGTGTTGCCACTCTGCTGAGGCTCAGGGCCCAGATGGCACATGGTAGCCCAAAGATTTAAGTCTTTTAGACGTATACCTACCAACTCCAGCATCAACTATGGTTTCAAAAAGAAGGGACAGATGAGCCATATGTAGGGAAGCCATAACTGAGTCCAACTCTGTCACTCTCAGGAGCACAAACTCCAAAACTCCACTGGCAAAGCACCAAATTCTGGAGATATCTGCCCTGACCATAGGACCTGGGTGTCTCCAGAGCCCTCAGGAGCCCCCCTATTTGGGGTAGTATCTACTTTGGCAGTCTATGAGATGCTGCTGAGATGTGCATAAGTGTTACCTCTGGGATGAGCTCCTGACTCACTTTGAAATCTCTTTGCATATAAACTCATTTGTCTTTACCTTTCCCCCTTTTACTTGAGGTCTTTTTTCAATTGCATTGCTAGTTGGTGCTTGGTAGTAACCCCTCGATACCAGGGAGACTCATTACCGGGAGTCATGTCCCATGATGGGGGGAAGGTAATGCATTTATATGCTGAGTTTGGATTAGGGAGAGGCCACATTTGAGCAACATGGAGGCTCTCAGGAGGCAACTCTTAGGCACCCTACAATACTAGGCTAAGTTTCAATTTCAAGAGCAAAGGCTCACAAACATAGTCATCAATATCAAGGGCCCATCAGTGGTCCATCTTCCTTTACCAATCATTGCTCCTGCACTTGGGGGACTGTTGCTGCTCCATTAGAGAACGTGGCAGAGCTCTCCAGAATGGGAATTCAATATTCTCTTGATTATTGTATGAATCTCCACCCACTGTGACAATGTCCCGTGAACATTTGAACACATTTATGTACCTTATATGTATGCCCAGGTGAACTTCCTCCCATGTATCCCCCATCACTGACACCCCACACCAATGATCCTCCCCTGCTCCAGTTGTAACCCTTCTGTGATCCAAAGCTTCTTCAAAAATGAAGCCAATAAAACAGCCAAATACAATTAATAGAAAAATGAAATTATAATGATAGGTTTAAATATAAGAAATAAAATACATTAAAAATTTTTAATCTAAAAATAAAATTAAATTAAAAGATTGGGATATTAAAAAATTATGAAAAGTATTAAAAAATTTTTTTTGACATTTTGCCCTTCATCACTGTAATATCTGTTGTCCTGTATGTAGAGTGACATTTTCTTCCATTTATTCCCCAGTGTCTTACATTTTTTTCATTTTGATTTCAAAGAAGTTTTAAGTCACAGTAAAGTCACATACAGAATACAGGGGACTCCCATGTACCTAACATCCTCCCCCTTTTCCCCCTTCCCATGTTAATACTTTTTTATATTGAATGGTATCTTTGTTACAACTAATATACAAATAGTGAAACATAGCTACTAACCCTGGTCAATGGTTTACATTACAGTTTACACTTTAGACTGTACACTTTTATAAATTTTGATGAGATTTAATGTGGCCTGTGTCCATCATTTTAAGATCATGTAGAACACTTCCATTGCCCACTAAATAGCCCCTGTTCCATCTATTCTGTTTCTCAGGACCCATGGCAACCCCCTGGCTTCACTCCTTGGATAAAAAGATTCATAGTTACTTGCAGCAACACTGAGGTCTTGACACACTGTTTTGTCCTCCCCTATTAGGAACCATCCATGCTCTTGAGAGACTCTCAGCCCTCTGTTTGTGAACATATCACTCCTCCCCAGGATGTGAGTCCAAATCTTTTCCGCTCATTATGTGGGTCTCCACCCACTGGTACAACACATTATGACAAAATGATCACTCGCACACTCCCTAGAAGCCTGCTCCAGGAGCGCCCTGTCCCGAATACCCCACACCATCCAACACCCTAAACCAGTAACCCTTCCTTGTCATGTTGCCATAAAAGCATGCCCAATTTTGTGCTTTCAACCATATACCCGCCAATCCCCAGTGTTCACCTGGTGCCTCCCCCAGTCTTCCCCCCAGTTCCATGGACCCTCCAACCCACCCTCCCCACTCTGCTCCCCTGTCAAACCTGCACTGCCCAACTCAATAGCATCACTACAGTCCTGTCATATCTCTTCACTGCCCAAATACACACTTCCACCTTATCGTAGATTTCGCCCTTATGGGCATTGGCTCACAAACTTCTCCCTTTCTATTCCACACAATAGCTGAGTCTGCTCAATTTGCTTAATTCATATCACTGAGGTCATGTAATATTTGTCCTTCAATGCATGGTTTGCTTCACTCAACATAAGGTCCTCAAGATTCATCCATGTTATCCTATGTGTTAGCACTGTATTCCTTCTTATAGCTGAGTAATATTCTTGTATGTATATGCCACATTTTGTTTCTCCATTCATCTGTTGATGGACATTTGGGTTGATTTCAACTTTTGGCAATAGTGAATAATGCCCCTATGAGCATTGGTGTGCATATATCTGTTTGTGTCCTTGCTTTCAACTCTTCTGAGTATATACCCAGCAGTGGAATTGCTGGATCATATGGCAGTTCTATAGTTAATTTTTTGAGGAGCCACCAAACTGTCCTCCACAATGGCTACACCATTCTACATTCCCACCAGCACTGTATGACAGTTCCCATTCCTCCATATCCTCTCCAACACTTGTAGTCCTCTGTTTTTTTTAAATAGCCGCCAGTGTAATGGGTATAAGATGGTATCTCATTGTAGTTTTGATTTGCATTTCCCTAATAGCTAGTGTGTTGAGCATCTTTCCATGTGCTTTATAGCTATTTGTATTTCTTCCTTAGAGAAGTGTCTTTTCAAGCTGCTTGCCCATTTTTTAAATGGGTTGTTTGTCTTTTTATTTTTGAGGTTAGAATTTCTTTATATATGCTGGATATTAGGCTCCTATCAGATATATGATAGCCAAATATTTTTTTCCCATTGGGTAGGCTACCTTTTTACCTTCCTGATAACCTCCTTTGAGATTCAAACATTTTTAATTTTGAGGAGATCCCACTTATCTATTTTTTCTTTTGCTGCTCATGCTTTGGGTGTGATGTTCATGAAACCATTTCCTATTACAAGGTCCTATAGATGCTTCCCTACATTATCTTTCAAAGTCTTTATGGTCTTGGCTCTTATATTTAGATCTTTGATCCATCTTGAGTTGATTTTTGTATAAGGTGTGAGATGGTGTCCCTCTCTAATTCTTTTGGATATGGATATCCAGTTCTCCAAGCACCATTTGTTGAAGAGGACATTCTCTCCCAGTTTAGTGGGCTTGATGGCCTTGTCAAATATCAGATAACTGCATATGCAAGGATCTAAATCTGAACTCTCAGTTCAGTTCCATCAGTTGGTATGTACATCCTTGTGCCAATACCATGTAGTTTTTACCACTGTAACTTTGTAGTATGTTTTCAAGTCAGATACTGTTATTCCTCTGATTTCATTTTTCTTTTTCAATATGTCTTTGGCTATTCGGGGCCTCTTGCCCTTCTAAATAAATTTCATAGTTAGTTTTTCTGATTCATTAAAAAATGCTGTGTTGATTTTTATTGAGATTGCATTAAATCTGTAGGTCAGTTTGGGTAGGATAAACATCTTCGTGATGTTTAGTCTTCCTATCCATGTACAGGGAATATTTTTCCATTTATTTAAGACTTCTTTGATTTCCTTTAACAGTGTTGTGTAGTTTTCTATGTATACGTCATTACATCTTTAGTTAAATTTATTCCTAGGTATGATTCTTTTACATTCTATTGTAAATGGTATTTTTTTTTTCTTGATTTCCTCCTCAGGCTGCTCATTATTTGTGTACAGAAATGCTACTGATTTTTGCACATTGATCTTATAACCTGCAACTTTACTGAACTCATTTATAAATTCTAGAAGCTTTATTGTAGATTTCCCAGGGCTTTCTATGTATAATATCATGCTGTCTGCAAATAGGGAAGCTTTTACTTCTTTCTTTCCAATTTGGATGCCTTTTATATATTTTTCTTGCCTAAGTGCTCGAGCAAGTACTTCTAACACAATGTAAAATAGGAGCAGTGATGGTGGGCATCCTTGTCTTGTTCCCGATTTTAGAGGGAAAGCTTATAGGATTTCATCATTGTATATAATGTTATCTGTGGGTTTTTCATATATACCCTTTATCATGTTCAGAAAGTTTCCTTCTATTCCTATCTTTTGCAGTATTTTTATCATGAAAGTGTGCTGTGTTTTGTCGAATGCTTTTTATGCATCTATAGAGATGATCATGTGATTTTTTTTTTTCCGATCTGTTTATGTGGTGTATTACATTGATTGATTTTCTTATGTTGAACCATCCTTGCATACCCGGGATGAAACCCACTTGGTCATGGTGTGTAATTTATTTGATGTGTTGTTGAATATGATTAGCAAGTATTTTGTTGAAGATTTTAGCACATAGTTTCATTAGAGAGATTGGTCTGTAATTTTCCTTTCTTATGACACTTTGGTATTAGTATAATGTTGGCATCATAGAATGAGTTAGGCAATGCTCCTTCTATCTCTATTTTTTGGAAGAGTTAAGGATTGGTGATAGTTTCTTCTGGAATATTTGGTAGAATTCACCTGTGAAGCCGTCTGGTCCTGGGTTTTTCTTAGTTGGGAGGTTTTTGATGACTGATTCTATCTCTTTACTTGTGATTGGTCTGTTGAGTTCATCAGTTTCTCCTTTCATCAATGTAGACTGCTTGTGTGCTTCTAAGAATTTGTCCATTTCCTCTAAGTTATCCTTCTTGTTGGCATATAATTTTTCAAAGTATTGTCTTATGATACTCTTTATTTCTATGGGGTCAGTGGTGTTATCCCCTTCCTCGTTTCTTATTTTGTGTATTTGCATCTTCTCTCTTTTTTCTTTGTAAGTTTAGCTAAGGGTTTGTCAATTTTACTGATCCTCTCAAAGAACCAGCTTTTGGTTTTGTTTATTTTTTCTAGTGCTTTCTTATTTTCTATTTCATTTACTTTTGCTCTAATCTTTGTTATTTTCTTTGTTCTACTTCCTTTGGGGTTAGTTTATTGTTCTTTTTCTAATTCTTTCAGGTGTGCAGTTAGGTCTTCAATTTTAGCTCCTCCTCCTCCTCCTCCTCCTTCTTTTTTAAAGATTTATTTTATTTAATTCTCCCCTCCTTTTCTTTTTTGATATATGCACTTGTGGCTATGAATTTCCCTCTCGGTACAGCTTTTGCTGCATCCCATAGGTTTTGATATGTTGTGTTGTCATTTTCATTCATTTCAAGGTAGTTACTGGTTTCTTTTGAGATTTTCTCCTTTACTCATTGTTTGTATAAGAGTGTGTTGTTTAACTTCCATATCTTTGTGTCTAATCTGGTTCTCTGGCTCTTACTGATTTCTAGCTTCATTCCATTGTGATCAGAGAAATTACTTTGTATGATTTCAATCTTTCTGAGTTCATTGAGAATTTTTCTGTGGCCTAGCATGTGGTCTATCTTGGAGAATGATCCATGTGCACTTGAGAAGAATGTATATCCTGCTGTATTTGGGTGTGGAGTTCTGTATATGTCTATTAAGACCAGATCCTCTAATGTATTATCCAAAGTCTTTGTTTCTTTATGATTCTCAGTTGAGATGTTCTGTCTAATGATGATAATGGTGTATTAAAGTCCCTCACTATAATTGTAGAGACATCTATTTCTCCACCTAGTTTTTCCAGTGTTTGCCTCATGTATTTTGAGGCACCCTGGTTAGGTGCATAAATGTTTATGATTGTTCTTTCTTTTGAGGGATTACCCCCTTTACTAATATATAGTGTCAGTCTTTGTCTCTTACAATAGTTCTGCATGCAAAGTCTATTTTGTCCAATATTAGTATAGCTACTCTCACCCTTTTTTGGTTATTGTTTCCTTGTAAGATTGCTTTCCAGCCATTCACTTTCAGCCTCCTTGAATCCCTGGGTCTAAGGTGGGTTTCTCATAGACACCATATAGATGTATGTCATATGTTGTTTTTATTTCTCTTTTTGTCTTTTTTAGTTGTTCTTACACTCTCCTCCAGCTCTCTCCTGTTTCTTTCCCTTTCAACCTGCAGAACTTTAGTATTTCTTGAAGGCTTCTTATTGGCACACTCTCTTCATTTCTGTTTATCTGTGAATATTTTGAACTCTCCATCATTTTTGAGTGCCAGCTTTACTGGATAGAGAATTCTGGCAGGAAGCTTTTTCTTTTAGTACCTTAACTATGTCATACCACTGCCTTCTTGCCTCCATGGTTTCAGATGAGAAATCAGCACTTAATCTTACTGTGCTTCCCTTGTATGTGATGGTTCTCTTTTCTTCTGCTGCTTTTAGTATTTTCTCTTTGTCTTGAGCATTGGACAGTTTGACAAGTATTTGTCTTGGAGTAGGCTTGTTGGGATTTATACTGTTTGGGGTGCACTGCACTTCCTGGACATGTACAGCTATCTCCCTCAATAGGGTTGGGAAGTTTTCAGCCATTATTTCCTCCAACATTCCTTCTGTCCTCTTTCCCTTCTCTTCTCCCTCTGCGATGCCTAAGATGCATATGTTTGTGTGTTTTGTGTTGTCATTCAAATCCCTAAGTCCCTGCTGGACTTTTTCTATCTTTTTATCTGTCTTTTCTACTGTTTGATTTCAAATGTACTGTCTTCCACATCATTAATTCTTTCCTCTGCCTGTTCAGCTGTTATGTGCTTCCAGTGTATTTTTTTTTTTTTAATAAATCTTTTTTTTTTTTTTTTTAAGATTTTATTTATTTATTCATTTATCCCCCCCTTGCTGCTTGTGCTCACTGGGTCAGCTAACCACGCCGTGCGGGCGGGCTTGCCTTCACCAGGAGGCCCCGGGAACCGAACCCAGGCCGCCCATATGGTAAACGGGAGCCCTACTGATTGAGCCACAGCCGCTTCCCTCCAGTGTATTTTTGATTTCTTGGATTGTGCCATTCATCACCATTATATCCATTATCATTTTATGTATGTTTACAATTTCTTCAGTATGTTCTCTCAGTGTCTTCTTAGTATCCTTAATCTCTTCCTTCACTTCACTAAGTTGGTCTATGATATTTGTTTGGAAAGATTTGATTAGTTGTTCAATGTTCTGCATCTCTTCCTGGTTTTTAATTTGTTCATTGGACTCGGCCATGTCTTCCTGTTTCTTAGTATTGTTTGTAATTTTTGTTGCTGTCTGGTCATCTTTTTATCTTGATGGGTTTATTCAGTTGATTAGCTCCTCTCTCTCTACTCTAGGGTTTTATTTAATTGCTGTTTCTATGTATGTGTTAAGTTTTCTCTTTGACACTTTGTTCCTCTTATTCTATTTCCTTGTTGTTGTCTATGTTCCCTAGAAAAAAAAAATTAAAGCTAAAGAAAGCGAAAGAGATAAGAAAAGAAAAAGGATAATAGTAATAATAATAGTAAAAATTAGAAGATGAATCATAGAAGACCTGAGAAAATGAATATTTAACTCATGTAAGCACTGTAGAGTAATAGTTATAAAAAAGTGGAGTACCAATAATGAAATGGGAAACCAAATAGAGGAAAATATATAGAACAAATTAAAAAGTCAGAATGATGAGGAGAGAGGGAAAGAGAAAAGACAAAAGGAAAAAAATTTAATAAAAGAAGGAAAACAGGATAGATGAGATAGAAATAAAAACCAGAAAAATTGAGAACTAAACAAAGAGAGGTGGAATGTAAAAACAACAACAGAAAGCAGAAGATAGAAAGATGAAGGAAGGAAAAAAAATAGAATTGGTAGACAAAGTCAGTATACAAAGAAAAGGAGAAATCAAGGAAGAGGAAACACAGCAAACAAGAAACAAGCCAGCAGCACTTAATTTTTTAAAAAGGGGGGTGGGGTAGAAAGAGGAAAGAAAAACAAACAAACAAACAAAAAAAAAACCAAAAAAATCACACAAGCATGCCGGCAAACAAAAACTAAGGAAAAACAGCCTTCACTCTTAGGCCCCTGAGGAGCTTCTCATGCTGCCAGTGTTCATCAATCAATTACCGTGCAGCTTGCCCTCTGTATGTTTTGAAGCAGGTTTTAGTGAGTAAACTAAGTTAATTTTTTTTTTTAAGTAAACTTTTTTTTTAGGAAAAATGAGAGACCCAAGAGAAGCTAATACAAACATAATGTCTATGTTCTCCCTCTCCTAAAGTATCAGCTGGATGTTTGATATCCTGGTAGATCACTACTCCAGGGAATTGAACTACGAACCTCATATATTCAAGGCAGAAACTCCTCCACTGAGCTAAACTTTCTCATTGGGTCTGTTAGCTCTTCAGAAAGCTATCCAGTCACTTTCCCTTGGGCAGGTTTGACTCTGCAATTGGATAGATTCCTGCTGATTAGCAGCCTGTCTGTCTCTGCCACCTTTCTATTCTTACTGCTTTCTCTCCCAGGGTGGCAGGATGCAATAGCCTATGTGAGCGGATCCCCCCTCTCCTCTCCTGTAAGCACTGTAAGCACTCATGTAAGGTTGAGTTCCCTTCTGAAATTCAAATGGGACCTTGGCAACCAAGATCACTGCAGAAAAATGACTCTCAACCCTCTTCCTGACCACCCCTTCCTCTCAGGGGATCCTAAATAGGCTCTTGGAAGCTTATTAAGAGCTTCTTACTATCTGCCTCCCTTACTATCTGAAATTTTGATAGTTTTCAGCATGGGACTAGTCAATTGCCTGACTCTGCCCTCTCCCAGGCCAAGTTTCTTTATCCCAGGGCAGTTAGGTAAATCAGGCTGCCTCAGCAGATTCACCTCCCCTCTATTCCTGGTGCCTCCTTAAGCCAACTGGTATGCTCCCCAAAGTTTAAAGGGGGTCCAGGCAACCAAACCCACAGAAAGGAAAACCCTCTCTGCCCTTCACCAGAACCCTCCCACTCTCAGAGAATGCTCTCTGCCACTGAGAGACTGGCAGGAGTCGGGGCTCACAGTGGTCTTTTGCCTTAAGGTTGGGTCTTAGCTGTCTATTGTTCCCAGCCACAGCGGTGAGAAACTCACGGTTTTACATTAAGCAATTTATCTCTTTTTCCAGCTCCCTCCAGATAGATGCCCTGCAGCCTCCTGCTCTGTGGGTTCTCAAAACAGCTCATTTGGGCTTGCCCCCACTTAGCCATTTTTTGCAAAAGAAATGGTGAGTGCCCACTTAAACCAAATGCCATCTTGCCACCTCTTTCTAACTATTTTAATGAGAATTTCATATTTTCCAATATTGATGATAAAAATTTACCAATAAAATATTTCTTTCTTAATTTATCATGAGTTTTTTTCCTTTTGTGAGAATTTTTCCTTCCAATTCATTACTCATTGACTTGGAAAATTTTTTAAATTATTTAGGAAATTGAAAAAATTGTAGGCAATTTCCCTCAGTCTTTCCAAGATTATTATATTACCTGTGATTGATCTATTTTCTTTTTAACAAACAAATACACCCCCTTCAAAAAACTGAAAGTTTATTTTAAGTCATGTGTTAGGCACTATGCTAGCACTGAGAAAACAAATGAAGCTCTCTATAAAAGAGATGGGTTAAGGTTGTCACAAAGATCTGTAGGTTAGGTAACCCAAAGTAGTTGATTTATCAAATTCTCACTTCATTCGGAAGTCAGAAGGAATATTCTTATTGAAACTCATATATTAAATAAGGAAAATAGGAGGCAGAAAGGGATTTCATTCCATAACATCTCTGTCAGCAAAAATATTCGATTACTATATACAACTCTTGCTCAAAGAGCAAAGTTTTCTGATCAAAAGAGTCCACTTGATAGATTCATGAAGTGGATTAAATTTGTTACTAATATAACAAGTTCCCTCCTTTTTTTACAGCACATGTATTGGTTGCATGGAATTAAGACTCCATCCAGAAAGCTCAAGTGATGTGCATAATGTTAAGGATACATACAAAACTAAGGAAGGCAGGATCCTTACTTGAATAAATCCAAGGACAGGAACCACAGGACAGCTGCATCTAAAGGAATGAAACTGCATGGGTGACAATTCATATATTTTTGTCCCATCAGCAACAAGAATTCATGCGTTCTGCCATTAACCATCTCCAGGCTACCCAGCATGCTACTGCCTAACGCCACCTGCTCATGGTCTTTGCTTACCCCTAAATTAAACTTCTTGTGACTTTGATGCCATCTCCCTTATGACCACAGCTGATCAGCTTCTGCTCCCTTGTCTTACTGATTTGCTTCGTGTTTCTGAATTCAAATTGCCAAGACAAATAATCTGATTGATACAGCTATTTTATATTAAGTTAGAGCTTTCCAAGGCAGAGCTCCACACAGGCAATCAGCCATGACTGGCTACCTTACTCTTTCAGAAGGGAATGCTGTACCAGCATAAACTTGAATGAAGTTTTCATTTCTTCTGGGGCTGTAACTTCTCATCATTAGCTTAGCCTTTGCTTCAAAGAAAAGAACTGAAACAAAATTTAAAGACCCTGATTTGTTGACTTTTGAAATTTTCTGCTCTTAAAATATTAGTTCTCACATAATGAATGTACAGCTATGTGATTATACCAAATACCATTGATTGTACACTTTGGATGGATTTATGCTTTATAAATATGTATCGATGAAATTTGTTAAAAAATATTAATACTTTCTTCTTAGAAGCATGGAATTGACAATTACATAAAATTACTCAACTGTGCTCTAAGAAGACTATGAAAAGCCTATTTTGTCATTCTTATCTCTTTCTCTTGCTCTGCATAACAACCTTCCAATTTCCATACCTTGCCCACTATTGACCTACCACCCAAGATTGCAGTTTCAGAGAAAATGAGGCTCTTGGGCTTGAGCCTCTTTAATTGCTTTATGCCTCCTAACTGCAAAATCACCTGCCTGTTTTTCCATCATTATCTTCTTTCTCTTGGTCACAAAAGAGAGGACTCTCCCTTCCAACCCATCATGGTCCACTTCTCTGAGCTCTGAACCTCAATCCTGTCTGCATACTTTTCTGCAATTTTCCACAACAATTTCCTCTTTACCTATTCCTTCTCAGCATGTATTCACTCACATCTGAAAACAAGAAGCAAAACAGAAAGCCATCATTACCCTGGCCTAACACTCTTTCTCTTTGTAGCTTTTCTTCTAGAAGGAGTGGATCTACCCTGTTAACTCCACTTACCCCCTCACCATTTGGTCTTCTACCCACTGACTTTTGCACCCTACTCCTCTGAATCTTTGTTTTCTAAAGTCAGCAGTTATTGACCAATTGCAAAATTCAGTTAGTACTTTTCATCCTTACTCTGGCTCCATTCCAGTTGCTTTCAGTGCCTGGAATTTGACTTATTTCCCAATTTCAATCCTGCCCCTACCCTTTGGTCTCATCCACTGGTTTGACTCCCTTGGCCCTCTTGGCTCATACAATGTCTTGTTATAGACTCTTCCCCTATTGCTCTTTCTTTTCCTCAAGGCCTCAGGAAGGCTGCTTAGACCTAGCCCTAGTCCTGTGTTATTGACACTCCAGCTTTGGTCCCACTGGTGGGTGGTAGGACATCTCTACTTTATATCATTTCACCACATAACTTCAACTACCACTTATAAGTTAAACATTCACAAATTTTTTATCTCCAGTTCCCTTTCAGAATTATGCATGAGAATGTCCCTCAGGTACCTCAGACTAGATTTATCTAGAACTGATCACCTCATCTTAAACCCTTAAGTCTGCTTCTCCCCCAAAATTCTCTTTCATGCTGAATGAATGTCTGCTCATCCAAACTGGTTATATAAAACTTCTATTAAACTTCTTCTCCATTCCCATATCTAATCACCAAGTCCTTTTATTCTCTTTAAAATATGGAATACCTGTTTCCCTCCTCTCTATTCCTGTTTCTCCAATTGTTTTAGTACTGTTGCAATAGTCCCCTGAGTTTTCTCTCTAAACTCAACTCTCTCCAATTCATCTTGTAATGCGCTATCAGAGTTATTTTGCTAACAAACAAATTTGACTGTCACTTCCCTTTTCAGAAACATTTGGTGGCTCTCTACTACCTATGGAATAAAGTATAAACTTCTTAGAAGGCAAACAAATCCCCCATCAGCTGGATCTTCTCTTCCTTTCCAGCTTCATTTCCTGCTGTGTTCACTTTCCTACTTTATGCTCCTACAATGCAAATATACTCACACTGCCTTATACATACTGTCGAAGACATTTGTCATTTCATATGCTATATTACTCAGGATCCAATTTAAAAAACCAGGTACACATTATCTATTTTAATAGAAAGAATTTAATGTAAGGAATTTGTTGATCAGGTTTTGGGGTACTGCAAAGGCAAAGGAAAAAACTGAGGTAACACAGAGATAGGAACTGCAGGAAGCATCTACCACATCTGTGATTGGGTGAATAAAATAAAGAGATTGGGATTATTAGAACTTGGAAACTTAGTGAGAAGGCCTCAAAAGCTGGGACTAGACTACTGAAGAGGAAGTGCTGGCCTCCTGGTGCTTCAGAAGAGGGATCCCATGGAGCTAAGTCCCAGATCACTGAGGCAAGGACACTGGGTGATTGGTGCTAATATCTCAGGGCAGAGAATGGGCAGTGATGAGGCTGGTTCTGGGAGTGTAAGAAGAAACTGAGGACTGGAGCCCACTGTCTCTTGCAGGATGAATAACCATTGCTGGGTTAGCCTCAACAAGAACAGAGGGCAAAAGAGGAAAGGACAAGTCCCTTCTCCTTCCCTGAACTGTACAGTCCCCATCTAGTGTCCCCCAGTGGCAGAACCTAATAGGGGGCCAACTGGCAAAGAAATATGGTTTGCAGAGTCCCAGTCCCAGCACCACTAAGCAGAGTATAGAAGGGAGGGGTTGGAGCAGTGAGACAATAACTTAATAACCAGCAACCAAATAACCTTCCTTTCTGAAGAAATGCCAAGACTAATGGGAAGAGGAGTCCTCTTCTCACTATGGAAGATTATGGAGTGGGGGACAGGTATTCCTTTTCTGAGCTCCCTGCAGCTAGACCACAGGCTCGTAACCTAGGTTCAGCCAAGGGAATACTCCCTCCCAGGGACTTTGTTCCCAGAGTGGGTGATGTAAAGAAGAGCAGACAGTTTAGAATTCATTTCAGTTATGGTTGTGGCAGACTACAGGGTTCAAAAGGCACTTGTTTCAGAGGAGGCAGTAATGGTGACCAATGACAGGCCAATAATGGCAAACTGTCAGTGCCAGAAGTGGCAACTTAACAAAATCTCTCTTATGGTGTGGTTTTGGCTGAAGGTTTAGTCACCCAGACTCCCTTGGTTTTTCCTATATTCTGAACTTGGTTGTTAAGACTCCCTGAGGATTCTGGAAGCTACCTAATATCCTTTCAGTAAATCACTTGTCTGCTTAAGTTAACCAGTATCAGTTTCTATTGCTTGAAACAAAATATCCTGACTAGTATGTCCAAAGTAGTCCCACATATTCTCTCATATCTCATGCCTTTACAATTTTTTACCATTTATGTGATTCTTTATTTTCCTTTGTCCACTTGCTTATCCTTCAAGTGCTACCTTCTTGAGCAGATGTAGGCACTCCCATTGCAAAAAAGCTCACATTGCACGCTTATTGTTTGCATGTTTTCTCCACTGGTAGTAAACTCTTTGAGGTTAGGAGCTGTGTGTATACAACACAGTGCCTGGTACATTATAGAAGCTCAAAAAAACATTTATTGAATATATGAATGTTGAATAAATGACTTAAATTCATCAAAGTTTCTCTGATTTAATTGTAAATATTTAGATATTTTCTTGCACTGCATGACTCATAATTATCAGAAGTCAAAATACATCATCCTTTAGGGCCATGTTACTCAATAATTTCAAGATATAACATTTGGAAAGATTGCAAGTGTTTCTGTCACTTGTTTATAGTCTCTTCTAATATATATACCTGTGCTAATTTATTCACTTATTCCTATGATAACTATGTTTATTGACCAGAGTAATAAGTCAAGATGAAATATAAGTCTAAATACAGAATCAAATTCATTGCAAAATGCCCTAT
Source organism: Tolypeutes matacus (assembly GCA_026826555.1). Lineage (NCBI taxonomy): Eukaryota > Metazoa > Chordata > Mammalia > Cingulata > Chlamyphoridae > Tolypeutes > Tolypeutes matacus. Next base: position 33,425,733 of record JAKSZT010054487.1, on the reverse strand, counting down.
GCATTAGAATATATGCAAAAATATTTTAGTGCCCTTCCTTTCTGATCCAAATCATTCATATAATTATTATGATATTTATATGTTGCACGCATTTTGATGGCTCCCTTAATAACTAGTAATAGAGGTATCTGGGGTAACATTTTCCTTTTCCATGAGCCTCTATAAACCCAGAGTAGAGAAGGCCATTTATGGACAGGCTTCTGTGTAGTTAGATGATCTCTCCCTGTCCCTCCCTACCCTCGCCGTGCTATTATTGAATGCCATGTACAGGTTTTGGCAGCCAATGGTAGATGGCTCTGAAACCTCGCCAAAGCTGGCAGCTTCATTTTCTCCTTTACAAATTGTGTTTTCTCGAGCTTCTCTGATACCCTGTGCAGGAGGCTTCCTAGAATACAAGGCTGGTCTCCATGCCAATTCATTTGAGTTTGTTCCGTGAGCTACTTTAGAATAGAGCTTAAGCCTCTGACAATTGGCACTTCTAAGCCAGTAGGTTCAGAAGACTGCTAGCCTCTAAAAAGTTTAAAATTCAGGAAAGAGTTGTGGGAGCATGTGTCTTAAGAGTATTCACTACCCAAGCATTTATTAAACATTTACTATGGGCCCAGACCTTTGCCCCTGCTACTTAGTTTGACCTTGAATATATGCCTGATATATTCACTGCCCTCCTTTTACTTCTCAAGTGTAAATGAAGAGGAAAATCCTTTCTGCCTTCTGTTTCTTTAGGAAAAACAGACAGATCTGAGTGAAATTCTTCTTGGAAACTTCTAATATGGAATCTACATTTAATCTCACTGAACTTTGAGAGACTGATCAGGAGTTTGATTTGAGAGAGACTCAAGAGGACTAAAAGCTAGAGAAAAGAAGAAATTTTATCTGGTTTGGTAGGATTTTGAGTATAGATTTTGTAATATATTGAACAATATACAGAAATTATCTCAATATTATATTTTGGTGAATTGATATGTAGTCACACATAGACAGGCATCTATATTCACAACATAATTTTAACTTGTTTTCATTGTGTCTCAACATATCTTGAAGGACAGTGTTAGAGTAAAAGTGGAGTTGATTACTTCCTCATTTATTTCCACTGCTATATCTAGAACACATTCTCCACAATAAAATTTTTCATAATTGAATTTTAAGAATTGGCTCCCATCTTTGTCACGTCCATTGCTCTATGCCATCTTTAAGGGCCAACTCAGAGCCAGAATCATCTTTGTGTGCCTAGCACTTAGCCCAGGTCATGGCATCTAGGAGACACTCGAAAAATGTTTTGTGAACACATGAGTGAAAACTTCTTAAGGAATGAAAGAGGTGAAAGAGCTCTTGCCTTTGAGTATGAGTATAGAAGACCTACATTCATGGCACAATTGAGCTGCTACAGGAAGGCAGGAATAATGCACAAGACCGTGTCCTGGCCATTTTTACCATAAAGGTTGAAGGAATACTGGATAAGGAAAAAAAATATTTGGGGGTTAAATTCGTCTGGGCAGAGTGTTGTGGAGAGTATTGAAGGGGACCTGAAGGGATAAGATTTTAATTGAAAAAAGAGTAAGAGCATCTGGAGTTGGAGATGAGAGATAAACAGTGTTACAGAAATTTAAAGAAGATATTAATGATTGCCTTATATATATAAGTCTTTTAAGATAGAGTATGTTCTCTTGTTTGAAATCCCTCCTCCACTTCTTTGGATATTCCACCAGTTCTTCAAGGTCATGAGTTCATGACTCACTTCCCTCCCCAGCTGCCCCAGCCCTAATCTTGCTCCCTTCCCTGAACTTCTTTCTGCACATTCTTTCTATGTACCATTTTGCCCTTAAACTGTACTACACAGAAGTAGTGGAAAGAATTAAAAAGAGGGCCCAAAAAACCAGACATTCCAGAATTAACTCTTCTACCAATCAGCTTGGTGGTTTTGGCTAATTACTCTACTTCTCCGGACCTCAGTTTCCTGTGTTATTTCCAAGGTTCTTTCCAGATGTAAGAGTCTATATTTGTCTTTTTGGACTTTGGCAGAAAAAGGGGAAAATATCATTAAGTTTCAGAAACTCACATGCACTCACCTAACCCAAACTATTTCCTGTCCAGGTGAAGAAAGTCTTATGTGACCTGCTCTAGCTACAAGAATATTAATAAGGGTTTCTTTAATGTATTTGTTACTATGGCCTAAAAATTGTCATTGTTTGTGGGAAAATGCTAGTCTTAATCAAACATTTTAGGAAGAAAGATTAATTCAGCATAAAAGTCATGCATGCAAATATACAAAGTCCTTATGTTTTAATTGATAGTAATAGCTACAATTTATTGGGAGCTTGCCAGATACTAGCCACTGTATTAGTGCTTTAAACACTATCTTTTTAAGTCTCATCATCATCCTGTGCAGTTGGTATTTATAACTACTATTTTACAGATAAGGAAACTAAATCTGAGACACATTGAGAATTTTGTCAATGGTCCACAACCACAGCTAATTCATGGTGGAGGCAGTCACTCTGGCAAATGACTTGCTGTCATATATACATGTCAAGGCTCCCAATTATTTACACCTGCCAGCATGTTGTCAGTGCCTGGCAGCGACTAAAGAACCTAATAATGGAGAATTGTGCATACAAAAGAGGGAAATTTTTACCAAAATATTTATCTTAGATCATTCATCATTTATCTTCTAATGGATTTGTCTGATCTCTTTTCCCCTGTCTCTCTTTTGTCAGAAGCAAACTCAGTGTTACATAAAAACGTGATCACATTTCCCAAAAGCCAAGGTGGTCAGAGAAAGCCAATGATGATTATATGATACTGGACATTAAATATAGCCTTAAGCCTGACTTAAATTTCAGGTGGAGTCACTTGTCTGCTGAGAGAAATGTCATCATTGCTGATAAGAATTTTTAGACCTTAGCTTCAGAGTCCCAAATCTTGAGTGATAGTTCCAAATGGTCAATTAAAATCTGAGATCAAAAGGAGCTTCATCTGAATTCTACAATCATGGCAGTGAACCCAAGAGCAAAACTGACTGATTGTACATTTGCAGACTTGGCAGCTTTTGAAATGATTTAAGGTAATCAACTTCCACCTCTTCCTTTCTTCTGATATTTTGATAGAATACTTTTATTTTTGGAGAATTTTCTTATTTGCAGAGAAATGATGACTAGCTTGAGAGCAGAAAATCATACCAGTGTTTAATACTTTTCCACAATAATGCATATTTACAACGTTAAAACTATGAAAAAACATTTAAAATAAATTATCCCTTAAGTAATTATAACCAATTCTAAAGTGGTTAAGTAAAAGCTGAACATAATGTGCAAATTATCTAGATTCTTTGTCTCTTTTCCTATTGTTTCTACCACTCTTTTGGCCATTTATTAAAAGCTGTGTAGAGAATGAGGAAATAGGGGAAAGGCTTTGCAGATATTATTTCTAAAAAGAAAGGAACTTGAAATTGGAACGATTGCATTCCACTGAGTTATGTATTAAATATGTGTTTGCTCCCTATTCCTGTTACCCTATGATAAAGAAATTTAAAGAGGCTTCTTCTTAGAGTATATCATCTAATTTGTGTCCTAAAATTTAAATAAAGTCATATAAAAATGAATGTTAGTAAGCACACAATTTCCCTTTAAGAAATCAAAATGTAAATGACTAAGCAAAAAATATGGAGAAAATCATTGGAATGACTCAGATTCCTCTTTTTCATTTTTGGTGATAAATAAATTGCTCAGTGTTCTAATTTCTCACAAAGCAGATTTCAATCTGTAAATTATTTAAAATAAATTTGGAACTATATTTTCACCCCATTGCTGACTCCTTGGACTTTTTCCCTTTGAGGATCTGCCTCAATTTGAAACCAATGCATTTCCATTACTCCTTAGTTGTCAGTTGCCTATGGCTCTCAAATATGGCACAGTTCCTCTCCAGTGACCTTCAGCCAGTCTGGTTCTGGCATTTACATAAGAACAGGATATTAAAACATTCCCTCTGCTTGTTTGAAGTTGATATTCACTATTGTTATTTCAGAAACTTTTTAGAACAACTGCTTCATCTTTAAAGGGTCTGCAGGCAGGTGTCATGGATGCACCATTCAATAGGGTCAGACGCCGTCAAAGGATGGCTTATTATATTATTCATGGAACACAGTCTCAAAGCCTGTAGGTCATCTGGTTCAAATCTCTATCTAATTCACAAATTCCTTCTACAGACCTCTTGGAAGGAAGAAAAAGAGGGATAGATCATGGTACTTGTGGAGTGAAATGTTCTGGGCCTGAGTCCTATCTCTAGTTCTTTCTACCTCTGTCGATCTTGGACAAAACACAAAAGCTTTGAGCCCCAATTTGCACATGTATATGCTTGGGTACATAGTAGGTGCTTAAATATTCTTGAATGAATGAACTTGACAGTAGCATTGGTTTCTCAGGTTTGTACTTGCAGTTTTCCAAATCATTATCTTCCTCTCAACTGCGCCTTTGGATATTTTATAGCCTCTGTCTGGGATGACCTTTACTCTCTTTTTTGCCATTTCCTCTGGTTAACTTGTGCATGTCCAAAGCAGTGTCTCCTGAGAACAGCTCTTTAGCCCAGCTACTATTAGTCTGTGTAAGGGCCCCTTTTTTGTTCTTCCGGAAGAGTCTGTGCCTATGTCCAGTCACTACACTAATTATATGGTGCAATAAGTCTCCACCTATGTCTCCCTGATAGACATTGAGTTCCTTGAGGACTTTCTTGAAAAAATTAAAGCAACTCTAGGTAAAAATAAATCAGATGCATATATTAGTAAATTATGTTCTTTTAAACTCTCAAACACTGCATACAGATTTGAGAAAATTATCTTTTACTTTTAAATTAAAATTATATGGTTCACATATCTCATTTTCTAATATGTCAGATTCTATCAAATGTTTCAAGAACCTTAAAAAACAATTCTTCATAGATTATTCCAGTGAGTAAATAATTATGTTCTTAAATTTAACACAAAGATGTTAATACTGTGGGTTTGATTAACTCCAATATTTCTATAGTTATTTCACTACTTTTCCAGTATTTCAAAATTACTTACTCAAATAAAAGGAAAAGATTTATGATTTCATGTGGACTAAGGTTATGGAATCAGAGAATAAGGATCAAGGTTGAAGTGTCAGTCAAAGAATTTGCAAGAGAAGGAGGGGCCTAGTTTGATTCTATACATTTCCAGGGTGATGCTACCTGAGCCACAGGTTAGCATGCTGGGTGACTCCTTGAGGTCCTGGAATATTTCAGGCTTGCATCATTTCATGACACCTGGTCCATCATGTGTACCATACTCAATTTTTAATTTAACAGCTTTTTCAACTTTTAATTGTTTGATTTGGTAGTTGATATTCCCTCTACTGGCTAGTATTCTTCACCAGTTGACTGGATTTAACTAATCTCTTTAGTGCCTGACTGGAATCTGCATGTGTTTTATATTTTTCGTATCTGATTAATTTAGACTAATCCTATTGTCATTTTTTGACTGAGTACATATTTTAGAATATTACCTGACTTATATCAAGTTTGTCATCTATAATTTATCTACATCCACCACTCTATTCTGGAAATTCAGGCTAGCATGTTGTTCCACACAGGTTTCCCCAATACCTAATACCTCAGAGTTACTGACCATGGTTTAACCATCATATCTGAAAATTGCCTCAGTAGGCTGGGTTTGATTTCTCTTGAAAAGACTTAAACTAGTTTAGAGCATAGAGTTCCTCTGTTGGGATCCTTTTGTAACCTATTTTATTCTTTCCTTCTTTCACACTCCAACCTTTCCATTTGTGCTAACCCTATGTTCTAATAATTATTCTTTCCAGAAAAAAAAAAAAGGTAAAAAAACATGTCTTCTTTTATGGCACCATTGGACAGGGTAGGGCAGATGAACAGGACTTGGAATTACATGTGTTTAGTGGGGCAGAGCTGGCACCTATAATTTTCCAAAAGTGGAAATCAAAGGCATGGAATACAACAGTGCCAACCCAGAACAGGCCAGAATAAGCTTCTTCACTCCAGGAGCCTTCCTTGGCCTAAGCTGTTTTTTGGTCCCTACTCGGCATCTCTTACATCCAGTTAGGTTTCTCTCATTGCCCTTATCCCAGGGCTTTATAATTAGCTGAGGCGCAATAGCATAGCAGTGAGAAGCGAAAATATCTGAGTCAGACCAGCATAGGCAGAGGTGGCTGTATTGTGGAGCTAACAATACTTAAGCTTCAGTACTCTCCACTTGTATGACCTCCTTCAGAAGGGCCCTAGAAATGTGTTCATGGAGTCATCGGTCTCCATAAAATTGGCTAACTACAATCAGCCAAGCCTAATGTCTTTTTCACTCTGACTTCTCCGCCATCCTATTTCCTGTGTTGGATGGTATTGGAATGGCTGCAGGCATTTTTGAGATCCAGATAAGAAGTTGATTTGAGGATACTTTGATGTGGGTTTAGCTGGGTACTCCTGTGTGGTTCACAGTCATATCTGTATAGAACTAATGTGTTGCTAGCCGCCCGGGATAGCACCCAATCTGCCAAAACACATATGCAGGGCCTAATGTCACATCAAAATATCAAAGTGTCCTAATGGCTCCTGGCACCAGAAATTCGTAAGTAGTTAAGGAGAAACAAATTGTGAAATGTACAGAGATGAAGCTCATTTACGGGAAAACATAAAATCACCAAATGTGTAAAACAGTAGGCAAAGAATTTGGTTCTCATTAATACCTAATCAAGACAGAAGTTTTCTCCTCTTAGGAATAATTTTCCAAGGGAAGTAGGCATAACTTTTATCTAAATCTCAAAGGGGTGCATGATGCAAAAATGATTAAGAATGACTGTCTTCGAATGCCTGGGCACCAGGCCCGTTAGCAAGCCAGAAGCTATGTTTAGGGAAGAAATAGGGATCTAATTATATAAATTCTGATAAAAGTTTAGGACTTAGGCAAGATAGAACCCCAATTCCTAGAATTAAGCCACAGACTCAGATAACCAACTCCAAGGGTAAAGAGTCATTAAAAGTGTCAGAGTAATTTCAATCTCCGTTAAATTCCCTTTAACTGCACTCAGGATTGCTCCAGAGATTGTATGTCAATCCTAAAGAAAGTAGTCAAGTCGATAAAGCTTCAAAAAGGGAGGTGATCAGGGATCAGACTATAGAATTCTTATAAGTTATATGCAGCCAACTTACCCAAAATGATAGAATAAAAGTTCCCAAAAGAATCCATAATAGTACAGAAACATAAATTTTTAACACCTCTAAGATCCACTTAAACATAACAAAGGCTTTTATTTGCATGTGTCAATTATTCCTTAACCTGTTTTTGTACCTTGATCTGATAAGAGGAAATTTGAAATCAGGCATGGTTAGAATAAGACTGATTATAATAATTCCTTAAAAAAAAACCAGTAAAAATGAATGTTAATTGAGAAAAGGAAGAAAGCTTGTACTTACTATTAACGATTTTGTTATATTTTAAAATGCAGGTTTTCATAAAGTTTGACAGCACTTATTTTCAAGCAGTTGAAATTGCCTTTTATTTTAATCTGTATAAATAAAAAGTATCTTTTCTTTTATAATTAAGCCGAGCATGTGAACAAACTGAGACGTGGTTACCAAGTTCCATGCTGATGGAAATGAGCTAGACTATTTCGTTCACTAATGATATCACCCAGAGTGACCATAAGGGTCCCATCTTCCTTATAAAAGATAATAAAATAGGACAAATAACTTTAAAAAATTGTTTAAAAGAACTTCCAAGGTTTTAGTCCTAGAAAGGAAATTTCTAAGTCTAGAGGCTTTGACTTATTTTCCTCTGATTTTCGTTCTTCACATGATAACCCCATCCCTATAATTCTTATCCCCAGAAGTCTGAATGAAGTCTGAACAAAACCTGCTTCCTTTGAGTCTTTTTGTAGAGCTGAGATAAATTGGGGATTGCAAAAATAAGCAAAACCCAATATAAACAAACAAAAGAAATACAAGTCCTGATGGGATGATAAATTATAGATATTATGTATACCCTAGTTCTCTGGAATAGTCTCAAGCTCTCTTTATGCCTTCCAATCCTTAAGAAAATGGTTCAGCTTCCCGAGTACCTGGTCTAACTCCCTTACCTTTCAGTTCCTAGCCTGATTCCAAAGGAATCACTGCCATATTCTCTCTACAGAGGAAACCTTCTGCTAGACAGCTCAACCTCTTTGCAGTCAAAGCCCAGATCTTAACTTAGTTGGCCGCATAAAGACAGCTACTTGTGGAACTGTAATCCTCTCTACTTACAGGTCCAGGACTATAAAAATTGCTTATATATAAGTAAACATAACTTGCAATGAATAAGAAATAGACTAAGACGGATAACAGGGTTTGGGGTTAAATGGAGAGCATCGAGATCAAGCCATCACAGTGCCATCTTCAGGTGGATATTCAGAGCATATTTTAAAAAAATAACATTACATTCATGTTTCCTATTAAGTACAACTGTTGCAGCATTTCAAGTTGGAGTATCTATTATGATATGAGGGACCCAGGGAAGCTGCTCTGGGCAAAAACCTCTCCCTCACTGACCTGTATCAGGCCATGACATTCCATCATGGGAAATGTATTCTTTTATTTGAGGCCTTTTGATTTCAGGATCACCATATAAAAACATAGACATGACTGAAAGAAGCTTATATATTAAGCCATTTGGGGCCATTAACACTCTGAAGTGAATTTATTTGAAGATATTAACTAGCCATGATTAGGCAAATTTGGATAAGGGATTGGAAGTTGGAGAGATGTGTTCCAGGAAATCCTGGTGATCTCCAAAGTGGGGTAGCCAGGAAGCAGCATTTGGAAACAACTGTGGACTTGGAAAAGAGAGATTAGCATGAAAGATAAAATGGATCTGAACAAGAAGGTAGGAGGGCAAAGCCATTTCACAGATCTGCCAACCTACTGCAGTCCTGAACTCTGGTTTTTCTAAGCTGAATGAGAGCTTTCTCTGTTATTTTAAAGTAGCCTTTGAAATGAGAAACAGTTATGATGTGCAATTTAACTGGAATGGGGGAGTCCTCAGACAGAAGGGCCCAGAGATCAGGGTACAGGCTGTGAGAAAAGAGATGTGCTTACTTGCTTGAGAATGTACTTAGGTGTCCTGGTCTGCCATTCAAACTGCAAGGGAAGCATTTTTCAAACCTCTCAGGATAAAACCCATGACCCCAAAACCCTCCCCCTGACATTCTGTGCAGAGTCTTGACACTGGTCCAAGGAGAAAGAAAGCGTGAGGAAAAGGAGGACTTTGTTGGAAACACGGTACAACTGACATACGTGATGGTGACAAGTATAGAACCTCTTGACTTCCAAGGCATAGCTCTTAGATCACCCAAGATAGTACAAAATTACATTTCTCTGGAGTTTTCTTTAAAAGAGAACATTTCTATTTTTTTTCCAAGGAAGTTTAATTTTAAGAAAGATGAAAGTCAGTCTTGAAAAAATTATAAAGAAATCAAAAAGAACATGCCATATATTCAACTGCCTTAGCCACAAGGAAATGCAATTATCAAGAAGGTATTTATGTTTCATACAATTTTATGCAAGGAAAATATGAAAAAATACTTACATATGCTTACAGAAGTTATGACCCACAACTAAAGACAGGCCATTTTGTTTTATTACAAAAGCAATTACAACTTATTACAAATTCAAATGCAGTTCACAAATATTTACTTATTACAAATGCAATTCACAAATGTTCTGCCTTCTGTTTTCTTCCAATGCTGTGTTTTTACTTCTTTTCTAATGTGGGTAATTAGCTGGAAAGCTGTATAGTTCATATCCTCTCATAAACAGTGAAGAGAAAATAAATGAGACTCAAATGTACAAGATGAACTAGAATGATATCAAGAATTTTCTATTTGGTTTACATCCTTTTGCTTTGTTCAATGCATTTCTTTCATACAACATACAAAATAGTGTCATAGCTTATATAGTGTAACAGACAGCTTAGTGGTGGTCTTGTTTTTTCTTAAACTGTTCTGTTTTGTGTTTACATAAAATACCAAATTCTAGCATGTAATACACATTCTTCTCCACAGTCTAGATAGTTCTTGTGTAGATCTTGCCTTTGTTTCTGTTCTTGCTTCTGAAAATCTCAGTAGTTTCTTACAAAGGGTATATGAACATTTTTAAAGTAATGTTTCTAGAAGGGTGATGATCCCTAGACAAACAGCTTCAGATCACCAGGGAACTTGTTAGAAATAAATATTCTCAGGCCCCACCCCAGACCTACCGAATCAACCTCTGGGGAGGAGCTGGTGACCTGTTTTATCAAGTCCTCCACGTGACTGTGATGCAGGCTCAAGTTAGAACCAGGAAGCAGAATCCAAAGTGCTTCAGAGCTTATGACCCAAAGATTTTTTTTTTCCCAGTGACTTGATTTGAACACTTTTTTCCCTTTATGCCATTGAGTTGAGTGGGATTTTTGTTTCTATTTTATTTTTTTGACAAAGAATATTTTTTCCCTTCTAGGAGTATAATTATGTAAATCGCAGGAACTAACTTCTCCATATGTTCATCTGGTTAGGAGATTTCCCATTTTATAAAGCAATGGAATAGTATTCAAAAGAGGGCAAACAGCTATTTGACAACACAACTGACATGTATGTGATCTCATAGAAACTGCAGAAAGGACTCTTGTGTAGTTTTAAATATGTGGTGTGGCAGTTTGAGATTATTTATGAATCCCAAAAAGAGAAAGATTATGTTTGAAAACTAATATATTCTGGGTGTGATGCCCTTTGATTATATTGGATTCAGTTGAGGCATCCTTGATTAAATTACCTGTTAAGATTAGGACTTTGATTCGACCAGCTCAGTAAGGCATGACTCAGATTGAGTCCCCGCCCCCTAGGTGGCTGATATAAATGCACACTTACTCAAGAAGACACATGGGAAGAGAGAGAGCTCTATCATGTTTGATCTGGGACCCCAGGGAGAGATAAGCCATTTGTCTGATAGTTTGCAGCTAAAGAGAACAGAGCAGCTGAGAATGCCCGGAAAGAAACAAGCCTTATGCCAACCTACAGCTGCTATTGGGAAGAAGCTGCGCCCATGGAGCCTCAAGGGGAAGAGGAAGTCTAGGAAGGAGAGAGCAGGCAGATATCAGCAACCATCTTGCTTGAACACATGGCAACCAACTTTGGTGAGAAAGCAACCTTGAGTTGGACTCTTTAGGACCTTGTAACTGTAAGCTTTTACCCCAAATAAATACCCTTTATAAAAGCCAACAGATTTCTGGTACTTTGCATTGGCACTCCTTTGGCAGACTAATACATGAGGTATTTAAGAAAAACATTCTAAATAGCTTCATTTTTATTACAAAAATAATATATGTTCATTGTAACCATCAGGTAATACAGATGTTAATCAAATAAATAAGAATAGCCTCTCTGTCATGCCTCTTATCTTCCAATTATATTCCCTTCAAGACAACAAATGTTATCAGACTGGTGTTTATCTTTCCTCTCTTTCTTTGCTGAGTTCAGAAAGCAAGTGTACCTATAAAAGAGATTTTATATACAAAAGCAGGATCATATTATGCTGCTATTTTGCAATTCACTTTTTTTTTTAAAGAGGTACTGAGAGGGTTGAACCCAGGACCTTATACATGGAGGCAAGCGCTCAACCACTGAGCTACACCCACTCCCCTGCAATTCACTTTTTATATTCAAAATAATATCACAAACATGGCTGCCTAGAATTATGATTTCATCCATTCCCCTTTAGGTTATTTTGAAATGACTGCTCTTTACAAACACTCATTCAATTATCATCTTGGTATATATATTTCACATAACTCTTGTTATTTTTTCAGTAGCATGGAGTTCTAAAACTGAGATTTGGGGGTCCAACTCTATGTCCATTTTTAATTCAAATTAGTATTGTAAACTACTGAAGCTATAAATTGTGGCAATTTATGTTTCCACTAGGTATATTATCAACCTTTTGAATTTTGTCCCCCATCCCCATGTTCTCTCATTGTTTTGAGTTGCATTTCCCTACAAAGCACTGAGGTGGAGTATCTTTTTACAGACTTATTGGCCATTGGTGATTCTGTGAGCAAATAGCTTAAAAAGCCTCGTTGGAGGCAAAGGGGAAAGGACAAAGGGTATGGTGGGCTTCTCCCCTCCTCAACTATGTGGGCTAACAACAGTTCAGCTCAAAGTTCTGGTCAAAGTTACAGTTCCTCTCCAAAGCTTCTAGAGTTCACCTGCAAGAAGCAGGCTGCACACAGGAAATTGGCTGAGGCAAATTTTCTCTAAAGACCGAGGGGATTTACTGGGCTTAGCTGTCCCGGCCTAGTCAGGGAGCCAAGGCTCCTGAGGTTCTCACCCCTGGCCAGAGCACCAGGCCTGGACCCAGCCAGATGCCACTGCCCTTCCTTCCCCTGGCTCAGTGTTGCCCACACCTTTTTGTTCTTCTAAAGACTTCCACATTTTGGAGGGCCCCAGGCCTTGCTTATTATTCTACTGGATGCAGGACATTGTCAAGGAGAGTGGAACACAGATGTGTACTCAGATGTCATCTTCCCCAATATCTTGTGTTTTCTTCATCAGTGTGCTCAGAGATTATGGCCACAGTTGTTCTCCATTAACTTAAAAATAAATTAACAAGATCAGATTATATTGAAGGGGTAGGGAGAAGACTTTTAATTAACATTAAAAGTGGATCATCCCTTTATATGTTTATTTGGAATAAAACACAAGCAAGGTGTACTAAGTAATTTACCAATTCTTCCTAATGCTAATTTTAAAGTAAAAGCCCTGGGTATGGGTAGGTGCAGAACACTGTGGCGTGAAGACCATATTTGGCTTCCTTAGCCTGCAAAGTGAGAAATTCCTTCTACAATAATAACATTAGGGTGACTGTATCCAGCCAAGCAGGCTTCACTTTCTTAAGTCATGGAGGTTTATCAGGTCAGGCAAAGCTTCAGACTTCTTTAATCTCATCTTTCATCATTCATTATGGTAGAGCCTAAGCTAGCTACTTCTAGATTTATGTGCCTATAATTTTTTCATGGTGCTCTGAAATGAGGCACCTGTATGTTTACTGCTCAGATATCCCTGGGTCTGTGGAACATAGAAGTCATCTCATAACTGATGCCATGCGGTCTCTCCAACAGATATTATATAACTCAACTCTGAGTGCCCCACCCTTTTATAGACAGGTGATGACCTAAGGAATCATCCTGTTTCATACAGCTCAGCTGCATCTCCTAGGCCCGAGTCCTGCTCTTTAGCCTCTGTGGCATCTGACCACCCACCGCCCCATCTCATCTTGGATGCCTTAAGCTGTTGGAGATTTTCTCATCCATCTCTTGGCCAGAGAGGGAGAGTAGAAGGGCTCCCTTCAGAGCCAAGTAGCAGCTGTTGCTGCCACTACCGCGACCACAGGCCGAGCACCCACCCCCACCCTGAGCACTCATCAGCATCTCTCTCTCTCCACTGCCCCTCGCTGGCGCGGCAGGGTAACTAGTGCTTGGGCTAATTCGATACTCTCAGCTCTGTCATGGTTTATGGTCTATTAAAAAAGGAAAACTTATCCATTCCCCAGTTAGGAGGTTTAGGGTTTCTGGTACTAAGATTAGCTGAAGTCTTAGGTAAAGAGATGGTATCCCTTTCCTGAAAATGGTGTACTAAGATTTTGGCCGGTTTTCCAGAGATGAGACTTCAGAACTCAGAGTGTATTCTAGCAGTCTTGGTTGATTGAAATTTTCTGTTATTGCAGTCCCAGTTGGATCTTATTCTGGGAGGGCTCAAATTGCTCATTCACATCATCATTAATCTACCATGGAAATGAATTAACAAAATAAATTCACTTGTTTTTTCATTCAACATGTAACAAATATTTATCAAGTACATACTAAGATTCCTAGGATTGATGAGATTCAGTCTCTGACTTCGAGGATCTTACCATCTAGTGGAGAGACAAATATACACAGAAGTATTACAAAGTTTGAATGTGAGAAGTATCGCGGGAACGATACAAAACACGTTCTGTGGCAATGCTGAGATCTCTTCCAACTTGAAAGAGTATGAAGTTCATGATGGACTTCATTAAGGGAATGTCCATCATTTCAGTTGCCCTCTGAAAATAAGATTTTCACAAGTGTATATGGGTATTTGGGGATGGGAAGCTATGCATTCCTCATGAAAGAACAGCATGTGGCAAAGACTGAAGGGATAAATTTCAGGATGATATATTATCATGTTTTATTGAAATATAAACAACATAAAGGACACTAGAGAGATGCCTTTAGAAAGGTAGATTTGAGGTCCTTGAATGCTGGGAGATGGTGCTCACTTTAATGCAAAGCAGTGGGAAGCTGTTGAAAGTTCATGGACTACGGAATGAGCGGATTGGAATTCTGTCTCAGGGCTATTATTCTTGCAGTAGTACTTAAGCCGGATGGGAGGGGCCAGAGGCTGGGGCAGTGAGGCCAGTTGGGATGCTATTTTATGTTGCAGATGGGAGGCAATGGCAATGAAAATGAAAAGGAAGGAAAGAATATCAGAAATATTGTAGAAGTAAAATTGACAGCATTTGCATGTGAGAATATAGGAAAAAGGAGGGAGGCAGAAAGAACTCCAAATCTGTGGGCCAAGACCCAGATTCTTGATGAGGGTGGCAGCAAAACCCAACAAATTGGAGGCAGGAGGAGGAGAACTATCAGGAGTTCATTTGGAGGTAGGAAGAGCTCAGAGTGCTGGAAAGTTGCTCAGGTAGTATTTTGACTGTTAAACAGAAAGCACTGGATAGATGAGTTTTTAGTTAAAGGAGTAGCATTGCAGAAATGACTAACAAGTGGAGCATGTGACAGCACTCATCACTTTAATGACATTTTTATTGTGCTGTGCTCCTGGGCATGGTGCTCCACCACCAGGTGCTGGAAAGATTCATTTTTAAATTGACTATTAAAAAAAAAACAAAAAACGGGAACATTTCTCATTAGTAGTAAAAGTGACTAAGGACTACCTGAAGCAAACGTGTTGAAAAAGGAAATGTTTTTTACTTTTTCCTTAAGTTATGAGTGGTTGACAAGACATGGCACAGCCGCCGTGATGGATAAGCAAACCTGAACAGAGTTCACAGCCATTTAAAATAAGACTCACATCAAAATCAATCTGACTCATGTTCATGCTATTGTACCACAGGGGAATTAGAGGTGAACAGTTCACATAAATGACTTTATTGCTGATCATTTTGCCAAACACACACTTTTAGTTTTGTTTTTTTTTTTTCACTTCTCATGTAGCTATTGTTGACATTAACACTATTTTGCTCAAAATAATGCGATTTTATCATACTACGGCAGCCATCTTCCTACTCTTACAACGAACCCCCCGCCCCCCCACCCCCCACAATTATACCCACGTTTTGGAAAGCAAAATCTCATATTTTTTCCCTTTCTCAAAAAAGGGCTGTGGAGTTTGTCCCCAGAGACTGGCCAGCAACGATTTAATATGGCTTGACCTGTTCTTTGTATCTTTCCCTCTTTTCCTGTCTTTTAATTTCTTCTCTTTAACCAAATGCCACAACCAGGATACATAGTCTCTTTGGAACATTAACACATGGTCTCCATTTTCCTCCAAGACATTTAGTCCCCTCATTGGCATATTAAAAAATGATACCAGTAATGGGTTTTGAGCCAGCTGAGTGTATCCAAGGAGTCAGTTTCCATAAAACCTGTATGTCTCAGGGTATCTAAAGGAGGCAATGATCAGAGATGGTATAAATGCTCATGTTACTATGGGCCTTGGGGGAACAGGCCTTTGTTCAAACCCCCACTAAGAAGTCCTCAGGATGTGAAGGGCCACTGCAAGCAGCTCCTACTGGGTTCTTGTGCAGATGAAGATAAACAGGAATAAGCTGGCAACATTCTTCTCTTTCTCCAGCTTCCCCTTCTGCCTCACTTCTTATTTATTTATTTATTTTTTATCGTGGGTAACAATACAAACCAATATTTGTAAAATGATATATAAATATATATGCATATATGTACATTTGCTTACATAAATGTTATATATATATATATATATATATATATATATTTTTTTTTTTTTTAAAGATGCTTAGATTACATAAATGTTACACAAAAATTACAGGGATTCCCATGTTCCCCACCTCCCACACCTCACATAACATCCTACATAAACATCTTTCATTAGTGTGGCACATCACCTGCAATGGATACACACATCCTGGGGCTTTGCCTCTAAGCATGGACCATAGTTCACACTGTAGTCTGTCTCACTTCGATCTCCATATCAGCCTTACTTCTAGTTTGATACTCAGTGTCTTTCTGCTTTCAAACCCTCTCCACCAATTAAAATAAGAAAGGTTCTGATATCATCATTTACATTTGGTTGAAACATATTTTCCTTTGTGTATTAGCTGTTCTTTTTAGTATAACTTGAATTTCTCCAGACCTCATCCACCAGCCTATAAGTACAAATGAAGTCATTGTCTAATTAATCTGATCTGCTGGAATAGAGTCTCTCCACCTTACCCCGACCCCAAACAAACCCTTGCTCAATTAATTCTTGGAATCCTTCAGGATGTTTTATATCCCCAGAAACAAGTGTGCTCATGTTTTCCCATCTGGCCTTCCTGTACAGCCTTTCTTACTCAAAAGTCATTTGAAAGAGGTGCCTTCTCATTTGCCTTAGCTGCTGATAACCTTTATGGGAATGCTGTTTCCCTGAGGCAGGTAAAATCCGTGGTGCTTTCCCAACTGCAAAACTTCAGGATGTCAAGTGACACTTCATTTCTTTCATTTCACACTATGTTCAAGACACTATATTGTGTTTTGTGTAGCAAAGAGCTGAATGTTCCCCCAAGTTGTTGCAATTCATCAACAGGGACCTCAAGCAACTTTGCTTTGACCTCTGCTCTCACAAGATCCACCTTGAAGATAGTTCCTTTTGTTTCTTCCTGCCATATTTGCTACTTTTCTTTTCTTTTTAAGAAAATAAGAACTTAACTGATACAGTTAAAGCCTCTTGTCTACCACTCCATTCTCTTTCCCTTTTTCCCTCCCCAGAAGTAACCACAATCACCTGAACTTAGCGGTTATGTTTTCCAAGCATGTTGTTTGCATTATTACTACATAGATATGGATGGATCCATAGCTTATATGTTGATTTGTTATGCATATTTTAAAGTTTATATAATCGATATTATACTATATGCATCATTCTCCAATTTGTTAATTTTTTGCTCAAAATATGTTTTGGGGATTTTTCTATATTGGTACATTCAGTTCTGTTTCATTGCTTTTAACTGCTGCATTATACTCCACTGTATGACTATGCCACAATGTAATTTTTCATTCTCCTGTTGGTTGACATTTATTTCCAGTATTTAGCTATTAACTATTACCAGCAATGCTTCAATTTTTTTCCCTGTTAAGAGGATTTGAAACAGTAGTAAGTAGGGGAAAACTTATGTTTAGAAAGAATAGGTATTGTTCTTCAGAAATTATACTTAGTAATGGTTATCTATGAAGGCTGCACTGCTTGGAGTAGGGTACAGCTTTGGGGAAGGGTGATAAGAAGAAAGAGTTGCTTTGCTAGTCTACCCTTCCTTTCTTCTTATCCTCTCTCTCTCTCTCTCTCTCTCTCTCTCTCTCTCCCTCCCTCCCTCCCTCCCTCTCTCCCTCCTTCCCTCCTTCCCTCCCTCTCTCTGTCTCTCTTTGTCACCAAAGTTCTCATACATGGGAAGTCCAGAATCCAGCCAATCCCTGATAGTGTGGAAAAAGTCTGCTTTTGGAATTAAGCAGATATGAGTTAAAACACTGCCTCCAACACTAAGCTTAAATAAAGCTATATAGCCCATAAAACTATAAAAACTACAATATCAACTTCATAATATTATTGTAGAGATTGAGAGATAATATGGGAAGGCCTTATGGCAGACTGGAAGTCTTCCCATGGAGAAATGGGGTTATGTCTCCTCCTTTTGAATCTGAGGGAGCTCTGTGACTCATGGCCTCTCAAAACATGATCTCTCCAGCAGAGAGATCAACTTTTCAAATGGAGGTTCAGGCCTCCAAAAGAGAATGCTCCTAAAGAAAGAAAGTAGAAGCTTGCAGTCTCTTAAGGTCTGGGCTTGGAAACTGGTACAGTGTCTCTTCTGCCATATTCCATTAGTTAAAGCAATTAAGCAATTAATAGTTAACTCGAATAACCTCCTAATGGGTCTCTTCAATCATAAATTCTTTCTCTTTTTCAAACCTGATAATAATTTCCCATTATCTTTAATATAAAATAACCTTACACGTGTAAGGCTTTCAATGATCATTTGCTTCTCCCTTCTCTAAACTCATCCTATACCACTAGCTCACTATACTTTAGCTCTGTAACACTTCTCTTGCTGCATAACAAACTACCCCAAAAAACTCTATGACTTAAATAACTCTTCATTATTTCTCATGATTCTGTAGATTGAGTTGGGGGTGGAGACTTTCTACTGGTTTTGCATAGACTCACTCAAGCAACTCTTCAGCTAGAGGGTCAGCTGGGGGCTGAGTCGAGTTGGGACATCTGGGAAAACTGGACCTTGCTTTCCACGTGGTTTTTCATTGTAAGGAGGTGAGACCAGGTTGCGTTTTCTACCATAATTCATCAGTATTCTAAACAAGCACTTCTCATTTGTTTGGATTATGTTTGCTGATGTCACATTGGCCTAGGAAAGTCATGTGTCCAAGCCCAGGATCTACATGAGAGGTGATTGCATGAGAGTGTGTATACCAGGAGGCTGGATTCACTGTGGGCCAATAGTGTGACAATCTACCCAAGATCCAAAGACCTGATTTCATTTTCTAGAATGCAACAAACTCGTTTTTACCTTAGGACTTTTGCACAGTCTCTTGCCTTTATTCATTCAACAAATATTTACGTACCTACAGATACTGGACAAGATGTTCAGGGCTCTCATGAAGCGTTCATTCAAACAGGGAGATGCATGTGCTATACCAGTGCAAAAATAAGCAAGATGATTTTAGATGGTGATAAAGCTCCGGGGAAATAAATCAGGGTGATGGGTAGAAAGTGATTGGCAAAAGTGGAGAAGTTGAGTTTAGTTAGGGCAGAGGCCTTCTGAGGAGATGGCACTGGGTCTGAAATCTGATTGATGAGAGAGAGCCAGCCATGTGGTGCTACAGGGAGAAGTGTTCCAGGCAGAAGAAAGGGCTCATGTACTTTTACCCCAGCCATTGCCATCCCACCTCCTCTCAATTTTCTCTTTGCACAGATATTGCCTTCTCAGCTCAGTTTATTTATTTATTTTTATTTTTTTTAAGATTTTATTTATTTATTCATTTATCCCCCCCTTGCTGCTTGTGCTCGCTGGGTCAGCTAACCACACCATGCGGGCGGGCCTGCCTCCACCAGGAGGCCCCGGGAACCGAACCCGGGGCCTCCCACGTGGTAAACGGGAGCCCCACTGATTGAGCCACAGCCTCTTCCCTCAGCTCAGTTTAAAGATTACTTCTTTCATTAGGCTTTCTCTGTCTGCCTAACCTAAAGTAACCCATTTCTACCCTTACCACTTGCTATTTATTCCTTATCTTTTTAATTCATTTAGAGAATTTATCACAATTTGTATTGGTTGGCTTGTTGTTTACTTGTTTAAGTCCCCAGTAAATTACAATATCCCTGAAGATAGGGCTGTGTTGGTATGTTTCTTGAATATTTTCATGGAACTATACTTAGCACATAGTCAATGTTCAAAAATAATTGCTAAATGAAAAAAAAAAAAAAAATGAATTCACAAAATCACTCCCACAAGCTGAAAAGGCTGACCACAAGATGTCTGAGTGGGACAGATTTCTATGTCCAATTTCTCATTGACTGACTACTGTTTCCCTTCTCTCTCTGCCAGGCTGATACTGGGACCAGACCACTGCCTATGTTCTTTCTACCCACCTGGGAATTTCATTTCAAAGGCTTTTGGAAACTTCTTGACTCTGACTTTAGGTCAGAGCTGCCCAGTCTAGCCCAACAGGTTTCAATAAATGTAAATCTCAGAGAGAAAATTTTAGAGTCCATTTCATTTAAGGTTCTTTTCATTTAAGAAGTTTCCTAGGATTTCTTATACAAAATTCTTGCCTCTTTCTCCTGCTACCTTCAAATTCTGCAGGGAAAAAAAAAGATTTAACTCTATTTCATTAGATACCACCTCTCATGGACAAAAAAAGCAGCTGTGCTTACCAGGCACTTTGCATACATTTTCATTCACTTTTACCACAATCTTGTGAAGCTGAAACTCTTTCCCCCATTTTCCAGATGAGGAAGCAGAGGTTTACAGAGGTCAAGTAACTTCCCCAATGTCATCAGAGTAGAAATGGTAGAGCAGGTATGAAAGTTATCTGAGTCTATATCTGAAGGTCTTCCTACCACCCAGCTTTACCTTTGTGTTGATCCACTCAAGATGGGGAATGAAAACCCAGATCCACTCTTCCTTAACTCCAGTACAGAAATTGGTAAAAAAAAAAAAAAAAAAAATGAAATTCAGAAGCACAAACCAGACCTGCCACGACCTGAATTTATTTGTGGGCAAAACCTGAGCTGAACTCATGTGAAGCCGTTTCTACTCTTTATTTATCCCACTCAGTATTACTAGTCATACATTTTTGCTGCAGAAATAGTAATGTGTTAAATTCCAGGGTGCTCCCCAGACCCTACTAAGGGTATTACTTATAAAACATTTCCATTATATTGCTTTTATAAAATCTGAAAACTTCTGAATTCAGAGACACATTTGACCCCAGGCATTGCAGATGAACAACTGAGAATCTGTAATAAATTATATTTGTGTATGAATTTATAGTTAAAAAGCTTTTAAAGAATTGTAGATATTGTTTTCTCTTCCTCTAATGTACAAAGAGGAATTTAGGTTTGTGTTTTTTTCACATGCCTTATTCTCTTACTTTTCTATAAAGAAGCTTTGTTCCCCGATTTTGGGGTATTAAGCATACTTGATCCCAGTGGAAGTTTTGGGTTATTTGATCTTGCAGGAAGACATTTAGTTTTAAAATTAAGTCAAACAGAAAAGGGGAAAATACATTCAAGAGCATCAATATTTATTTCAGATATATTAGCTTCAAATTTTAAATTCCTAAAAGTAATGGCTTAGAACAACTTTTTAACACTAAAGGGAACATAATATATGGATCCACCTACTAAAACATATTCTAAAAATAGGGAATAAATAATGGTAAACATTAGAAAACAATTATATTTAAAGTAACTTGCATTTATATATCAATTCACAGTTTTTAAAACCTCTTCAGCTACATGATCTCATAAAATAATAATAATAATTTTTACGAGAAAGTTACCATTTCCTGAGGGCCTTTCACCGGGCACTTTATACGTCTCATGGCTGATCTTCACAACTCCATAAGGTCAGTATTATTATTTCTATTTTGCAGAAAAGGAAACTGAGGTTCACTGAGGTTAAAATATTTGCTTCTGATTGCACAGGTTAGGGTAAGGAACTGGGGCACCGGGTCTGTCTTGCTGGACCATGTATGATATCAAGCCTTAATTCGTAGCTATGGTTTTCCTCCCCCAGCAATCAGTAATCTAAGTGCCCTGATGTGCTGCATTACTTGCTCTCAGTTTTACTGTTCTCAGAGCACTTTCATTCTCTCTTTATACTAAATAGAAAAGGCATTTTGGAGAGCTATTCATCAGTACACGAAAGTGCTCTTGTCTCCCTGACTCCCCCACTGCCATCACATCTGACGTTGGTTCCCAAACTTTGAAGAAAGTCTCTCTCTTCTATTTTCTCAGTCACTTCCACAGGTGACTGTAGCTTGTATCTACTCTCAATAACATAAAATTATTTCTTGCTCTATAAGCTATTTGCTCTCTTTTCCTTTTTACATGTGTGAGGAAGCAGATCTTTTTAAAAGAGCCCTCGAAACAGAAGATTGTCTAAACAAGATTTTTAAAAATTTACCTTCCCCTAGATATATTTTTTTCTCATGTAAAAAAAAGTGTGTATTATCTTTACCTCCCTGTCGGGATCATTATTAGAATCTAAGTAAAATGTAGGTGAGTACACATTGAAAAGAACAAAAATCTCTATATTTATCAGACTTCTTTTCCTTTGTCCAATAGTGCTCCTCTCTGTAGCCAAATTAAATGTGCCATTAATCTCAACATTGTTTATAATGACAAATAACCTAAATGCTAATCAATAGGGAAGTGGTTAAATAAACAATGGCAATCCATACAATGGAATATTGTAAAGCCCCAAAACAAAAAATGTTCTTTATCTACTGAAATGGTCCAAATCCCAAGATAACATGTTAAGGGGGAAAAGTAAGAGGCATAAAAGTGTGTACAGCATGATACTATTTGTATAAAAAAGAGAAAATTGATATATATATCCAGTTATTCTCATGTGGATGCATCAAATACCTCTAGAGTGGTACAAATAATTTGATAACCTTGCTTCTCTCTGGAACAGAAGGATGGGAGGGAGATTTTTAAAACTTATATACCCTTTTATATCTTTACACTTAGAACCTGGTAAACACATTATCCATTCAAAAAGATTATAATTTAAAGATTAATTTAATTAATTTAAAATATCCATGGATGATTTTTCACATTATTGTGAGAATCTCAAGATGCAAAGAATTCCGGAGTTTTAAGTATATAGTGTAATGTTAATCTTTAGTGTGGCACAAAATTAATTGATGGGTCATGTTCTCCTTGCTTTCACTTTTCTCCCATTTATGCCAGAAGTTTCTCCTCAAATTTTTAACCACTGGAGAGCACACAATGCCTCTTGTTCTTGGCTCACTTCCTCCCACCCCCAAGCATCCCCAAGCCAACCTGCACTATCCTCCTGTTGCCAGATAGTATTCTTCCCGGGCCTAAGCCTCTGATCCAAGCAGTCACAGAACTTGAACTCAACTAATGTTCAGGATCAGGTCATGATGACAAGGCAAGATGAAAGGGTCCTGGACTAGAAGCTGGGCTGAGATGGCCAGTAGGAAATGGGCAGAGCAGGAACTTGGTTACTGGGGGGGACAGCAGGCAATGTCTGTGATGTAAGACCCCCCACCCCCAAGTCAAAAGCAAGGTCAGAGTCCAGGTTGGACACTGGGGCTGAGGTACAGAGAGCAAAGCTATACTAAGTGGCACAGGACAGAACTGAGACCAGGCATGCAGGTAGAGTGGACATTCAAGCTGGGCACAAAGGAGAGTCCAGCTTCCAGAAAAGACAGACACACTCTTGTCCAACCCAGGATGTAACCATGACATGCTCCCTGTACCAGTTTTAAGCATTTTTCTTGATGAGGTCAGATAAGAAAGAGGCAGGATTCTGCAAGTACCACTTATAAAAAGTACATTCAGTGCTATTTAGCTCAACTCATACAGTCTAAGAACCCATGAGTCACTGGAGTTGGGGTGGATAATTTGGGTATAGCCCTGATGTTTCAGGAGGCAGACTAATGACATCAGTGGCATTGTTTAGTAGCTGTGAGTTACAAAATCAACCATAGCTAATTTCAACAACCAGAATTTGTGGTGCCTGAGGCAGTGCCCAACTGCCATGGCACTATTTGTTTTGTTCTTTGTTCATATTATGATGAAGGGATTAAGTTGTGCTCAATTTAGTTTCATCTCTAGACATTGTGGTTCAAGTCCTCCATCATTAGCTGCATTTTAATCCTACTGAATTTACTATCAGTACTAAAAATCTCTATGGTGCATCAATTTATGATCAATCATTATGCTGGCTCAACAGAAGACTTACAAGTAACAAATAGTGTCTCAGGCCCTCACCTCTAGGTCTTCTGCAGAGGTAGTGAAAAGAACTAGATTTTCAAGCTCACTCTGGAAGAGGCAAGTAGGAAGGAGACTGAGAGCTGGTCTTAAATCAGTTGCTTTAGGCAGAACACCTGCCCCGTCAGTCTCAGCTATATCCAAATGGAAAAATGGGTGATCTAGGATTACCCCCAGCAATGCCTATGGCCAAGGCACTAAAAGGTCACATCTATTATGGTTGGCATCTCTCTCTCTACTGGGCTGCTTTTTGTGTGGATGTCATACTCATCTCACACAGAGGGCATGTTCATCATGCCAGAACATTGCTGCTAATATTTGATCTAATAAAAGACACCCTGTCTTTCTTTTCTTCAAATTTCATTATATCTAGCTGCTGCTAAAAGAGGATCCATCTCTTCCCCATCACTCCAATTTGACTCTACTTCTTCGGGACTTGAATCCTTAATATTTCATTTGCCACCTCTGATTTTAAATTTAAAGAGAGTCTTCAAAGCACATTAAAAAAAACTTTTAACCAAAATAAATGACACAGTCAGCCCCATCCCTTGAAGTGTCTATATTAATTGTCAGTGTTCCTTTGGAAGAAGCTACCGATCTTTACTAATAACATCGTATTCACAGCAAACAAGTTGGCCCTGTGTATATAGTGTCAGAAGTGAGGGGAGGACTAGAAACCCAATCTTAACCAAAAATTCTAAGATAGAAAAGTGCAGCAATAGCTGGTGCCAGCTGCAAGCAACCACACAGTAAATTCCTGTCCAGCTCTGCCGGAGACCGTTTGAGAACTCTTGGTGCAGAAGACAAGAGCAACAAAAGACCACATTGTAAGAAACTCAGACTTAAACCCTGGCTAGGTAGCACCCCTAGGAATGACCAACAGGAGGAGCTGATAACATTGCCAGGAATTCATCTTCCCCAAATCAAATCAATGCATAAAATCAGCCCCACCTGTTCTAGGAAGTCCATACATGCATTTCATTTCTAACGGGAGCTTGGTTCCTAGCCACTAGGACCCCTAAGGATTCCTTTGGACTCTCTGGGCCTCCCTTTTTAAAAGCATCATTGACACGAACCTAGGGAGGTGTTTTTCCTGGAGTTCTTTCTCACCAGACTGCTTCCAGCTGCTTCCCGAGTGATGATGGAAAACTGAGCCGCTTGCCAACATGTCATTCCCTCGTTTTGTAATCCTCAGGCAGTTGCACAAAGGTTATGTGGAACTTTACCAACTAGTTAAAGGCAGAGTCTGGGACAGTCTTAAAGGATTTAGGACTCTTATTGCAATGTCCAAATATTGCATTTTAAGGAAGTCCACCACGAGGCCAGATAAACTAGGCCTAAGGGGATGTAATAAGGAGGTTTGCATGCAGTGCTCTTTACTCTTGACCCTGGAGTTCTGTAATCTAGGGCTTTTCTTGAGAACTGTTGCCCAAGCAGCCTATCCAAAGTTTTCTGATTTCAGAAGCTAAAGGAGCCCAAAGGAACCACAAGAGAACCCTGTGCTCTCTTTCTATGAGAGCTGTTGCTGAAGGAAGAGTTACACTATATCAGAGATAACTTTGTGTTCTTAAAATTCCTCATTTACTCAGAGCCAAACCCATCTTAGACAAATCCTCTAAATGTATACAGTTTCCCAGATTCACTGTAGATCACCTCAATAGAAGTTATATATTTCTGAAAGAAAAGGCCGTTTTCATTGTAGGGACCCAAATATAAAGTTACTTTTTTTTCTTCCAGTCCCAGAAATAGAAAGGAAGAGGATCTGTCCAGTCCTGGGTCCTCTCCTTCCCCACAGGACTGTAAGAAATAAAGCAAAATTTCGTGGCAATGCGGAGCTATGTATTCACTGGCTCCACTTGAACAAGGGAGTTTCAATCATGTGTAGCTTGTTCTCTCTGCAGGAGCACAGAAAGGGTGGGCACTGAAGGAACCTTATCAGAATGCACGGGATAGCGCTCAGGCCTGGCCCGGTGGGTTGTGGTGATAAGAAAGGCCATAGATGCAGGCATTAAGGAGCGATGGCCCCATCCCATCCCTGGTCCCCAAGGACAAACTGACCCCTGCCTATGCTGACATTATGGGGTGTATTAGTCAGGGTTCTCTAGAGGAACAGAACTGACAAGAGATGGCTGTAAATAGTATGAGATTTTATAAAATTCTCTCACACAACCGTGGGGATGCACAAGTCCAAATTCCGCAAGGCAGGCTGCAAATCGGGGGCTCCAATGAAGGTCCTTGGAGAGTTCCCAGGAGACGCTGGCTGTCAGAGGTAAAGATGGGAATTCTCTCTCTGCTGAAATCACTTCCCCTTTTTAAGGCCTTCAACTGATTGGAGGAGATATCACTCCTTGCTGATGGCAATCTCCTTAGTTGACTGTAGATGTAATCAGCCATCTATGCAGCCAACTCACTGATGATTAAGTCCATGAAATGCCTTTGTATTACAAATAGCCCAGTGTTTGCTTGACCAAACAACTGGGCACCATTACCTGGTCGAGTTGACACATTAGCCTAACCGTCACATGGGGTATGGTTTAGGGAAATGATAATGACCATTTCGAGGTAATAATTTACCATATTACTGAACTCCTCTAGTAATTATGAAGTAAAATGTGGTGAAATACATGAAGATGTTTTAGTTTGATTTTATAATTTGTCATAGTGGAAAGATTCCTTGATACAGAATTTGAAGACCTTACATTCTAGCACTTACTGTTCATCTGACTTTGGACAAGTGGCTTGACTTCCTCATCAGTGAAAGCCTCTTTCTTCATTTTGAAAAGGATACTGATATTTGCCTTTGCCAGCTCACAGACTTGTTAAAAAGTATATAAAGATCATGTGGATAAAAGTCAAGTGAGTAAAATCCCTCCTTTCTATGGGGCTATTCTAAAAGAAAGAATTTCTTTCTTAAAAAGTCCCCAAAATTGATCTGATTATTCCTCAGCCTTTTCTTATGGGAAGATTAGACCTCATGGTTTCAAGGCTGATTTACCAATATGCTTCATCAGTCAAAGTCTTGGAAGCTCTGACACAGCCCTGAACCCTCCTCAGCTCCTAGCTGCACTTCACTCCCCATCCTGTTTAACCACAATCCACTCAGTTTTCCATTATTAGTAGAATAGTCAGTAAAAACTAATAGCCATCTCTTAATGGGCATCTGGTATGTGTCTTTACCTCTGGTCCTTCTTAAAAAAAAAAAACCTTCAAAGGGAGCATTATTATGAACCAAACTTTACAGTAAAATAACAACATTATTCAAAGAAATTAGGGTAGTCAGGTGGAAATTTTTAGAGCTGATGCTAACTGAACATGGTTGTGTAGCATAAGAAAGTCTTTAGAGGCTGAAGGAGCATTGTAGCTATTACTTCACCCCCATTGTATCTGCATTTACAGGGTATCCTTTGAGATCACTAAAGGAGATCTCTGTAAAGTACTTTTCTGTGCAGTCTGCCCTTGAAAAGAAAGCCTTTCTATAAACTACTGGTTCAAAGAGAGATCTTGCCATTTTTCTTTGAGAGATCCACCATGAACAAGAATCAGCTAAGAGTGAGTTATAATGAAAATCTTCCACATAAAGCAATGGATATTTCCTCAACTAAAAGGTGTTTGGTTATCGTACCTGTCTTTACTTAATCGTGGATCTGATTTGAATATTTCATTCAAAGAACACTGCAGAGCATGACACCATCTGCATTTAGCATGATGAGCAAATGGATAAAAGGGCATTCCAAAAAAATGATCAAAAGAATTTTTTCTCTGGAGATGGGTACCAGAAAAAGCATTGAAAAGAGCTTTAGAAAACTTATGAGGATAAAATGACTGATTTAGTAAAGCAGTTTATATTTTGAAATGGCTGCTAATATGCAGTATTCTTCCTAAAGGAGGAGGCATGTCAGAAAGATAAAGTTAAGGGATAAAGAAAAGTGTTTGTAGAAGTGTCCAAATGTGCTTTAAAATGTCACCTGGAAACATTTCTTAAAAGTTTTATTTCCAAGGCTGACATGCAGTGATTTTGATTCAATAAATATGATATTACGTTACTTTACTTCAGTGTAAATGATATATTAGTTCATATAATCTAATGTTTATATTATGCTTATTATAATATTACATTATATTTTACAGATGCTTATTTTATTTCATTATATTAAATTATATTATTATATGATAAGGACCTATTATTATTATTATTATTATTATTTTATTTATTTATTTTTTTTACCAGGAGGCCCCAGGGATCGAACCCAGGTCTCTCCATATGGCAGACGGATGCCCAACCATTTGAGCCACATCCGTCCCCAGGACCTATTATTTTTAGAAGCGGCTCTTTAGCAAATTAACACCTGAATCAACACCATAAAGTTTGATATTTACCATAAGAGATGTTAGAAATAATTGTGTATGCATGCAATTAGAGGTAACAAGAATGATGACTGACAAGGAGAAATTTGCAGGCCCCACAACTCTTGCATGAACAAGGCATTTGATGGAGCAGGCTCACCGTCAATGCTGTTGAGGTAGTTAGTCTAGGGCCCCCCTGGACCCAGCCCCCTGGCCCAGGAACAAGATAGCCAGTTCTGATGGCACTGAAGCTATTTTGGAGTGAGCCTTCCTGCAAGATGCTGGTCAGTGAATCTTACTTGCAGCTAGACCTCCTGAAGCCACAACAAATCATAAAACTGTTTTGTGCCTACTTGCCAATATGTAGGCATAGTGGGAGATTTTGTCTGGGATTTCCTTTGAAGTCTATTGGTAATTAGGTTGTGGGGGTGGAAACATATAGCTCCAGATACCTTTTACGAAGCTACCAATATTGACTGAAAGAGCTTGATGTTTGTCATCCATCCAAATTAGATTAGGTTATTTAAAAAAAAAGTAAAGGATTGGATAACACACACATCTGTGAATTTTCATAATCACCCCCAGTTCAACCTGAGATAAGTAGTCTGCAGAGTGTACATTCAAAAACACTGGATTAAGAAATGATATATTCAATTGCAAGAAATCTAGTCTTTGATGAAAGGGTTTGAGAGTTAACAAAGTTATTAGGGGAGTCAGCAGAAATGATGTTTCAAAATCTAGGATCTCTTTTAGGCAAAGTGACACCCCCCCCAAAAAAATGCTGCATGAAAGATGTTATGACAAGGTAACCGATATGGCTGACCTTCACTGCCCTTAATATATATAATATATATGGTTATTAATTTATAATTTATCTTCTTTCATATTTACATGTGGGATTTAGATTAATCTGCAACAGGCAGATTTCTGTTACGCAATTGTTTGAATTTCAGGACACAGGACACAGGCAATCACTTGAACTGTTTTGTTTTATATAATCATCTATTTACTGAAAAGTTAAAATCAGAAGTCTTTTTTTTTTTTTAGGTTCAAGCTGACCTTTTACATTTGTGCAGTATTTTACAATTTACAAAGCATTATGCATGCTATTTTATTTTTAGATGAAAAATGTTGCTTAATGTCATCTGTTACAGAATGACACATTAATTCCCCAAACAGTTACAGGAGACAAGATAAAAATTGTACTTTCTCAGTTTTAAAGATAAATACGAGGATGATACAATTAACCTGCCTCAGTTAACAATTCATCCAATAGAAGAGATTAGCTACCACTAATGCTTAGATTGGCCTGTTCATTGGTTTAAAATTCACTTGCTGATATTCTCAGAGTATATGGTATCTCTTTTGAACCAGTAATGTCAATAAGCATGTCAGTCAACTAGATATACTTAAAATTTAATGTTTTCAAATGCATTAAATTGTAAGAAATTTTGACTGCTTCTATGTTGTGGATCAAAATAGTTATCTGAATTAACTTGATTGTTAATAAAAATAATTCATTAGTGGACTGAGAAATTGCCTTCAAAAATAAGGTGTTCTAAGGTGGAAAATGTAAAGTTGAATGATATTCTTTTTAATTATAGTAATACGAGTCATAAGAGTTGTGGGTTTTTGAAATTTGTATGTCAAAAGTTCAAACCACATTTGAAAGGCTTAATTTTGACGCTTATAAAGACCAAGAGTCTCACTTACCATGCAATGACTGACTTTTCATTCCTCTCATTAATAGAATTGGGAGGGGAAAGGCTCTTTTTTCTTAGTTCCAAATACAAACAAGAGTTCACCTCTAGCAAAGCTTATCTGCATGCCCAAACAGCAAAGTGCTACATGTTTCTGGGTTCAAACCAATACATCTGGGTAGGCACAGCCCCTGCTGAGCATTTTGCCCGTGCAAGTCTTTATAAGAATATGATAGTCAAAGTTAAAGACCACTGTTTAACCATTCTCTCCACAAATATTTATTAAGCACCATGTTTTCCAGACATGTTATAGGTATAGCAGACACAGTGGTGAAAACATGGTCAAGGTCCTATTATCATGGAAGTGCCATTTAGAGAAGGTTATAGACACTAAGAAAGTAAAAAATTAATCTCAGAATGCAAACAAAATAATTTCGGAATACAAGGATTGCTGTGAAAGAAATGACAGAATGATATAATAGAGTGACTGGGAATAGGGGGGATGTTAGATTTGGAGGTCAGGAGAGACATCTCTGTGGAGGTGATATTTGAGCCCATACAAAGATCTGGATACAGAGGGGACATGAAGTGCAAAGGTCCTGAAATGGGAACAATTTCACTAAATATTTTCTCTTATTTTAGGGAAAATCTGGATTCAAGGGAAGCCACTTATCCTTGTGGCATTCTGAACATTATAGAACTCCTCTTGCCTTATGGAATTTGGCCACACTGAGATTTCTTTTCATTGGCATTTAGTAGATCTTTAGAACAAGTAGGCAAAACACTAAATTTGAAATGCATCAAAATTTATTTGCCTCCATAAGAGGCAAATATATATAATATATATTATTAATATGTATTATTAATATATAAAATATTAAAGTAGAAATCAGAGAATAATATTCACCTAAGGGCCTAGAAGGTAAAAAGTTAAAATAAGAAATGCTAAAGTTTTTAAAAAATAATTTCAAAGTTGGCTGACTATATGTTTTCTTAATCTTTATGGGAATGCCTTAGTTTTTATTTTGAAAAGAAAAGTCAGATAAAGTTAATTCATGTAACTCAATAAATAGATTCAATAGGCTGTTAATTAACTTTAAAGCAAATATTTGCTAGACCTGCCTATTGGAGGTAACCAGAAATGAACTCTATTGATGGCTCTGCTCCCTGATTTTTCTGAGCCTCTGTTATTTCATCTTTAAGTTGGGCGTGACTAATTTCTAGGTCTTCTATATGATGGAATGAGATCATTATCTTCAAGAACCTGACAGATGGATATCATATAATAAACAATGCTCTTTTCTAGCCTGCCACCACCCCTAGCTTGAGTATACTGTGAAATAGTTCTCCTCAATTATATTAAATCTTTTAGCACTCTTGATACTTCTTTCTATGAATTAAGCAATTATCTATCAAAATTATTTATGTATTTGGGCATTACTTTAAAAAAAAATAGATTTTCCATCAGCCTCATGGTTGATGAATCAGTTTCAAGTATATATGGATTTATTCAGAATATTCTTTTAGGGAAAACAAAAAGCCTTCTTCAATATGTGCTCACATATTGATGGCCTCAGGGATAAACTGTCAGTTTAGAAGAGCAGAGGCTGTATGAAATGAATTCGTTTTTGTTATGCAAGAGTAGCCCAAAGATTTTTCCAAGGCCAATTTTTTTGCCTTGGAAAAATACACTGGGAGATCACTGAAGGTGAAAGTGAAGTGAGTGCAAAAATGAAACATCTGGATTTAGCATAGACATTAAGTTGAAAGAGGCAAAGTTTGTGAGCAGAGGAGTAATAAAGGTAAAAGGGAGGGGTGTCAGGGCCTAAATCATAAGTGCTCATTAAATTGTTCTTCTTTCCTCTAAATAGCTTCCTCTATATATGCTTGTGGGGTACACAGACACACCCTGGGTACACAATGAAGTAGAGCCATAATGGTTAGGGTTCAAAGTAATTTTGTACCTAAAACTTTAAGTGAATTACCATCCCATATGAATGTTAAAATATTCATGTGATAAATCAGTACGTAACCATGTAACGAAACGGGGATTGTCTTTTTCTCAAATATATTGGTTATTAATAATATAGTAATTAAATTTAAAGTTTCTTCTAACAAAGCATCAAACATTTAAGAGTAAATTACCTGACAAAGAGTACCCTGCTATTGTCATTCCTGGAGCTTTTGGCCGACCTTGACACCAGGAGTCTGGAATGAAATCAGTTCTGGGACCAAGCCTGACTGTTGATCATCTTGAATCAGACAAGACCAGGTCAACTAATCAGATCTTCCAGAAAACAGAATCAAGTCAATGGGCAATGGGCATTAGCTGACAGTGGTAGTCACTACTGGTAAGGGTTAAGAAAGAATACAAAGTTTGGAATTAGATAAACTTAAGTTTCAACACTTGACTATGGGATGTCAACAGCCACTTATAAGCTATGTAACCCTGAGGAAGTATCTTTACCAACCTAAGCCTCAGTTTCTTCATAAGTAAAACACAGATTTTAAGGCCTAAATTGGTTATTATGAAATTAAAGGAAATACTACATGCCAAGTTTTAGCACACCATTTGATACATAATGGGCCCTCAAGAAATGTTAACTTGAAAAAAAGAGTTCCCTCTTAAGCAATTTCTTCTCACTAATAAACCCATGGAACAGATGCTTGGGCTTCTTTCCACTCTGTGGATGTTCATGAGCCATAGTCCACTCAGCATATGAGCCCAGAAAGAAATTAACCACATGTTTCTAGTCAGCTTTGCCAAAAAGTATTTCTGGTCCCCCTCTTGCTGCAGGAGGCCCAGGCAACTCAGACAATTCTACAGTGCAGAAGGAGGTATGCCTGCACTGGCATGAGACAGCATGACTATGGAGGCTTGTCTTCTGGTTGTATTTCCTTTCAGCACATTTAGAGCCTTGGAATGGTGGACCAAGCCAGGGTCTGACACATCTTAATCATTTTTCTTTGCCTCC
This sequence comes from Tolypeutes matacus, assembly GCA_026826555.1. NCBI lineage: Eukaryota > Metazoa > Chordata > Mammalia > Cingulata > Chlamyphoridae > Tolypeutes > Tolypeutes matacus. The sequence continues at coordinate 33,392,868 of JAKSZT010054487.1, read as the reverse complement.
CTGAAAAGCCCTGTAGACTTTTCATCACTCAACATGTGGTAATTCTCATCTTGGTCCAGGCTTATGTTGGATTTAAGAACATTGTGGGCATGGAAGGGGAATTAAAGAGTCATCGACCTCATAGCTCACCCACTGTGGCATTTGGTAGAGGTGCAGTGAAGAAAGCACTTGGGCTTGAAGATTGAAGTCTTGGCTTTTTGGCTTCTCACTAGTTGTGGTAAAATCCCTTAACCTCTCTCAACTACAAAATTTCTTAAAATTATTATTTTATAGGATTTTTTTGTGTGACGTTGAAATAAAACAAGGTGGAAGTACTTTATAAATTCCTTAGCACTATATAAAAGCAAGGCTATTAATCCAGTAGACCTATTTAATGTAGAAAATAAATATTAGGCCTTACTTAATTTCAACATGAATGAAATATTCTCTACTCATAAATTCCAATATTGCTCCAAAATGAAGGACTTTATTCTTAGCCCAAGTGTGTCTATTGAAATGTACTGTTCTGAATAATATATATCACAAACCATTAATAATTTCATTTCTTTATCTGATTTTAAAATAACATCATGATTCTAGTTCAGATGAGTCTGTAAATGTGCAAATTATTGTCCTTATTAAATTATTGTTGCTAATTTTGCTTAAACATCCAGCAAAGGTAGATCGAGTGCACAGAGTCATTTTTAACTTAGGAAATCCAAATAATTTTATACGATAAGATTCAGCTATATCTTCTACTAACATCAGAGAAACAAGGTTTAGTTTTATAAAAACTAAGATTTTGATATTTCTCTATTGCAATATAAGAAAATAAAACATTGGAACTGACATGACCCTTGTGAATTTTTTTGAACAAAACATTTTTTCTTCATATGTACATTTCCTGATAGGTAGAGATGATGAAATAATCACATATTAAGGGCAGGAAAGTTTCTATTTAAAAAGTCCAACTTGTGGTCTAAGATGTCTCCTGCATGCACAACTGCAGTTAGTAATTATAGACATTATCTTTGTTTTCAGGGGAAAAAAAAGAAAACTAAGTAGAAGATCATGACAAGTTCAAACTGGGGATATGATGGTGAAAATGGTAAGAGTTCTTCTGTTCATATAGACCAGGGATAATAGTTTATTTCCTTTTCCAATAGAAGAGGTATTAGGTATTTAAATAACTGTACAGTCATCAACTAATAGTTTGAATCACCTGCTTTAAATAATTATAGTATCTTTGCATTTGTTCTTAGCAGCTGCTTTTTGGCATGGTTGTCTACAAAATGTATTTGCCAAAAACAAAAGTCCTTGATGTGCTTTCAAGATTATATATATAATATTCTAATATAGTTATTAGAAATCTATTGCTAAATGTAAAACATTTATAGTCTGAGCCTATAAATTATGAGTTTAGGCCTATATCACTAATGTGGACAAATATACTGCTTTCTAGTATAGTGTAGAAAAGAGGCATCCTTAAACAGTGAATTTCCATTAAGTTAAACAGACTGTAATTTAAGATACTTGAATAAACCCTTATCTAGTAGAAAACCAGGTATCTATACACATAAAACTTAGAATCAAGCCTTTGATAAAGTTTTGATTGTACACATGTTTGTCTTGGTGGGTCCTGAACACTGGGGCAAACTATATACAATCGCCAGTGGAAATAGCCGATCTCCCATTGACATTAAAACCAGTGAAATCGGACATGACACCTCTCTAAAACCCATCAGTGCCTCCTACAGTTCAGCCACCGCCAAAGAAATTATCAACGTGGGACATTGATTCCATGTAAATTTTGAGGATAATGATAATCAATCCGGTGAGCTAAGACTCCTCTGATTTTTTTTTCCCTTAGAGTCTACTGAGGAAATTAAAACAATAAGGCTTTAAGAAACACAAATGCCCATCATAAGTCATGTGGGTGTGTGGGATGTGTGTAACGTTGCTGTCATCTGGTAAGGCATTTTGGACTTCTGAAAAACTCCCAAGTGGTAAAGATGATTTTTGAAACTTCCTGCTCTGTGTTTTTTCACTCCTTCTCCTTCTAAATGACACCATCCCCTCTCTTTTGGTTTCCAGCATCTTTATATTCACTTCACTCTAAATAAAGAATATTTTTTCCCAAAAGGACTAATAAACCAATCATAATGAATATAAACACAGAAAAGGCAAATATTTTATAATTGGGATGAAGGTGGAGAAGCACATAAAGAAGGGAGTCAGAGGTGAAGAATACATTTATTTTACCTAGGCAAGAAAAATGGCTCTATAATTGTGAAATGCTCCTGTACCAACAAGCAAATGAGTCTTGCATAAAGCTTACGTGGGATAGTTCTGTGCAAAGTATGCTTGTCTTTCTTCCCCTCTCCCTACTAGATTGCAATGACTGAATAAACTTTATACCCCAGAGCCTAGCATATTTCCTGCTACATAGTAATCTTTTAATAAATGTTTACTGAATAATTTATTAAATGACAATTTCATAAGACAACTCTATTGATTCAAAAGGTCACAGTTGTTTTAGCACTTCCATACAAGGTCCTGAACCTAAACTTTAGATCCCTTGGGGATATGCCCATTATTAATATTAAATTAGGTATGGTATCATGTCTAATACATCTTATGATTGGATACACCCTCCAAAGCAACATGGCCATTTGATTAAAAATTAAAAGCAACCCCAGCCATACTTTCTCTTGTTCCTTTATCTCTTGTTCTTTATCACACTGTCAAGACACACTGTTGGGTACTGATTAATGTAAACTGCATGATGAGTAATGTGTTACTAAAATAAACTACTAAAGATTTTGATGCATTGCAACCTATACAGTCTTTGCTGAAAGAATAAATGAATAAACTTTCAAAATAAAGCAGATTCAAGGACAGCCCTAAAATAATATAATTTACTCACCTCCCAATATGCTTTTTAGAGGTAGAAATTGGTCAAACTACAGCTAGTGTGCTGGAATTGTATAAAACTCACAGATGACCTCCTCCATGCTACAGTCAGGGGTGCACCATGTATACGAATGCCTTCATCATGGATGTGAACTTTAAAAAAAAAACAAGAAAGAAAGATGAAAACATCAGCACTAGCATCTGTTTTCGTTACTATTGAATGCAGTTTAAAGTTTCAGATTCATATTAAATGCATACACAAACTGGAGCTTATGTTCATAAGGCTAATAGTAGTTCCCTTTTCTTCCAGTGCTGAAAAGCGGTTCTGTCTCTGAGAGCTAGAGCTATAGGCCCCATCATTTCCATTTTCTCTGGGGCAGTACAAAGGACTGTGGTTCCAAGCACACAGTGGATGGAACAAAATATTCTGGATAGGTAATATTACAGAAAGTGAGAGAGAATTACTCTGTGAGTGCTTTTAGAAGCAGCCCACCTTACCACATAAGACTCCATCATAAGGTCCGCAAAGGAATGAGCATTCTGGTCCTATAAGGAAAGCCCTGGCTCCATTAAAATAAAATTCAGACACACCATGTTTGACAAGGGGTGGGGCGTGGTTCATGAAGAGAGAAACAGCTGAACCTTGGAGTTGAACTCATGCACCCTGGAGGATGCCTCAAAAATGGTCATCTCGACAACAGGCAAGCCACAAGGGGTACTGCTCTCCTTTAAATCTATGACCTCAAATGGAAAGCACTACTGTTTCCTGATTTAGGCATTCAAGCCTGGGCACACCTGTTGAATTGCAATAAGACTCTACTAAGGGGTCAAGTTTAACAATAAGAATGGTGACAGACAGCAACACACACCGGATGATGAACTGGGACTCGCTGGGTGCAGGCCACCACCCTCTAGTTTCTTGATCTGCCCACACATGGAAATTTTGGGGTTATTTCAAGACATTATTGTCTATATAATAGATACAGAAAAATCTGGAACGTGTATATCAAACTGTCAACAGAGAGGCTGGAGAATAAAAGGGGAAAACTTCGCTTTTTACTTTATATGTATGAAAATATAATATATGAGTATATACAGGTTTGCTTTTTTGTTTTTACTTTTATAAAATGAATTTTGTAATACATATAGTTTTTGTGACTTGCTTTTTTTTCACTTACTAATTTATCATGATCATTTTTTCAAGTCAGTAGATTTAGCTCCACTTCATTCTTTTAATGTCTGTTTAGGATTTCAGTTGGATGAATATATCAGAATTTATTTAACTGTCCTTCTGTTGGTGGACAATTAGAATGTCTTCTGCTATTTGATCAATTGTTTTTGCTTTTACCAAAAAATACTGCAATGAGGGAGTGAATGTGGCTCGAGCAGTTGAGCGCCTACTTCCCACATGAAGTCCCAGGTTCAGGTATCTCAAAACAAAACAAAACAAAACAAAACAAAACAACAAACCCCTGCAATGAATACATCTGTACATACATCTTATGCACAAGTCCAAGTGGTTATGTAAGGCAGATTTTTACAAGAGAGATTGTTAAGTTACAGGGTATGTGCATTTTCAATTTTGATAGAGGATTTGGGAACTCTATACAATATAACTTGCTTTATATTACATTGTAAAGCTTGGCTAATGAATTTCAGTGCTTCAGAAATTGATTAATTGCTTTTTAAAAATCCATTTCTCCCTCATGATCTTCAAGGTAGATTAAAATCAAATGGGCTGGGAGTCTAAATTGGTGTATTCTTTTCAGAGGCATACTTGGTAGTAACTAAGAAGTCTAATTTAGTGATCCTTACTTCTAATTTGAGAAAAATAAAAAATGATGCGGGGCCACAGCTGCCTGCTCCTGGTCCTTGCCTCCTGAGCGCGACACCATGCCACAAGAAGAATAGGTCGCTCCCCCCGTTTTCACAATAGAGGACTCAGGAAAGAAGGCTTTCAGCTGTAAGGAAGACGCTAACTATTGGAAATATCTAGCTATGACCTACAAACAGAGAGCAGAGAATATACAAGAAGAATTCTGAGCATTCCAAGAGGGAAGCTGAGAATATGAAGCTGACTTGGGGATGCAGTTGCAACAAATTGAAACCAGGAACAGGGACCTTTCAGAAAATAACCACCTTTGCATGAAGCTAGAAATCATCAATGAGAACTTTGAAATGTGGCATTCTGAGGGCTACCAGCAGATCTCAGCCTTAGAGGATGACCTCACACAGACTAAAGCAATTAATTAAAGATCAATTGCAGAAGTATATCCAAGAGCTGGAACAAGCAAATGATTTGGAAAGAGCAAAATGAGCCACAATCTTGTTTCTGGAAGACTTTGAGCAGCGCTTGAATCAAGCCATTGAAAGAAATGCCTTCCTGTAGAAAGAACTTGACAAGAAAGAGAATCTCCTGGAATCCGCTCAGCAACTGAAGGGTGAGGCCAAAGATTTGCAGCAGGAATTGGCCGTGCAACAGAAACGGAGAAACTGAAGGTCCCAAGCCCAACTCCTGAGCGCCTAAAGGACAGAACCGTCCAGGCCACTGGCCTCCTGCCATCCACTCCCATAGCTCACAGAGGACCCAGCTCGAGTTTAAACACACCAGGGACGTTCCAACATGGTCTGGATGATTCCTTTGGTGGGACCCCCTCCTCACACCCGCAGATCAAGTATCTGCTGTCAACATCATGGGAGACCTGCTGCCGAAAGTAAGGGCACTGGAGTCCAAACTCACATCCTGCCAGAACTTTGTGGATGAACAGTCCCCAAATGGAGCCAATGTCCCAGCCTTAGGACGGGGGAATAAGAACAGAGATGGTGGTGACAAAAGGCCAGGCAGCACTGGCTGGCCTTTGGGTGATAGAGGGTTGGAAAAACGCCTGGAATTTGGGAAGCTGCCTTCAAATATTTCCTCACCATCACTGCCATCAGCCCAGGGTGTAGTCAAGATGTTGCTTTAGGAACACCACAAACCTGAAGCCTTTGGTGTTTGTTCAGGAGTTGTTATCTTTCTTCTTCTCTTTAAACCAGGGGATCTTAACTTTTTTTGTTCCACGGACCCTTTGCCAGTGAGGTGAAAACCATGGACCCTTTACTAAGTCCACTCTATACTCTGTATATTCAATAAACATATCACACCTGCACCAACATGTCCCCAGAAGAGTAATGTTTTTTTGAATTTCAATTCAAGCTCACAGACCCCTGGTTAAGAACCCCTGCACATTTTTGTTTGTTTGTTTGTTTGTTTGTTTGTTTTTAAGTTGATTTGAGAAAAATGACAGCAAGCAGTCACCATAATTAGTTTAGCTTTGTGCTTTGAGTTCCAAGCAGATGACTTGAGGCCATCACCTCTGGCTCCCCAAGCCTCACTGTCATCATGTGTTGCAAAGGGACAGAGACAGATGGACCCTCTGGGAAGAGCTCTGAGGGGTCAGCTATGAGGCCAGATTTGAGCTCCACCAAGAGTTGCGATTGGTCTTGAGAGGTGTTTTAAACATCCAGGGGGTCCTTCATCCTGGGAGTCCGAGCCCATCACAGAGGCTCACGCCTGCCCTTTAATGCCCTCACCCCCAGTCCCACTCAGTTGGAGCTATCTTCCAGAACAAAATTCCAATGCTTTATGGCACAGTGAGGACTAGCGTGTACATGGGAAGCAGGCACTGAACCACTGAGTTACATCTGCTCCCCCTTTGCCTTTTTCTTAAACTGCGCTAGTGTACCCGAGACTTTTTAACCTGCCTCCCACAGAGGCACTTAGAGGTGTGGCTGAGTTTCAGAGTCAGTTTCGTGTTGACCAGGGTCCATCAAACATCTGTGTCCTCTTTAGGGAAATTCTGACCATTAGCTTTCCTGGTTGGGAAAGGTCTCAGCTTGAGGAACCTGAGGGTGGTCTAGGTAGACCCTGAGGTGGTCTCGGTCACAGCAACTAAGAACAGGACTTCATTCAAAGCCGTAATGAATGAATCAGGGTGACCTTCAAATAAGATTACAATTCGAGGACTGTTGTTGGAAGCTTCCTTTCCAAACAAGGAAATGAACACAGGATTTCCAGCGCACGGCAGTGTGTTGTATCCGCATCACTGCTTGTTACCAACTGCTGTCTCACGCTTCCAGACGCAACTAAAAAGAACACACTAATTTCAGGAGCATGTGTGCAGCTTACTCACCTTCCTTTGGTTACTAAGTTATTTTCCAAAACAACAGCAAAAATACCATTGAGTTAAAAATCTAACTTTTTAAGTGCTACTGAAATTCAGAAAAATTGCAGTGATGGGTTTGTTACCTTAAGAAACATTCCTAACCTGTATCAGCGAGAGATAACTTTTTTTTTTTTTAAGAACAATAAAATCAAGAGATACCGGTGTCCCAAAAAAGTAATAATAATGCAGGATAGAGAAAAAAGACAGCTGCAAAGTTTAATTTTGAGTACCAAATACACAACAGGATCGAGAGGCATTGCAGTGACCATCTAGGTTTGAATCACAGCTCTGCCACTTACTAGCTGTGTGTATTTGGGCAAATCACTCTGTGCCCCAATCTCCCCACTTGTAGAGTGGAGATAGTATAATATTAGTATCTAATTCACATAGTTGAGAGGATGAGTTAACACATGTCGAGCACACATAGACTAGCACTTTTCACATGGTAAATGCTCAGTAACATTGCAGTGGATGAGACACAAGCAAACACTCCTCTAGCAGGGAGGCACAAACGTTCACATGAATTTTATCTACATAAACTAAGAAGCATCTTCATGTATTAACAAGTTAATTTACAACTTGTTTTCTGTCTTCAAACTGGTGTAAATAATTAATCAGTTACATTATTATTTTTAGTTTCACCTAGTTCACTGGAATTCCACAAAGTACTCCAGCCTTGCTGAAGCTGCCTCAAAGGCTGATGGTTTGGCAATTATTGGTGTTTGATGAATGTGAGTTACAGAGAGTTAAATAGCTCTGCTAACACAATTTCTTAACCATCAGACCTCCAAAAAGTTCCCCTTCTACTAATGAGCTATAGGGGAAAACAGTTCTCTAATACTTTGTTGCTTTGCTTTCTCTCTCTTTCTCCCTGTGAAGAGCTAAGTTTCAGGTGGGGTTGAAATGGAGAGTTCAGAGGGGAAAAGAAATTCCTATTTTACCAGCTCTTCCAAACTGCCTTTTAATAAGAGGATTTATTTTTCCTTTATAGAAGAATCATTGCTTTTTAAAAAAAAATTTTATTTTGAAATACTTTCTGATTTACAGGACAGTTACAAAAGTAATAGAAACCACATACAGAGAAGTCCCTATGCCCCCCAAATACCCAGATCCACCAAATTTAACATTTTTCCACATTTACTATAATACTCTATCAATCCATCTATCTATCTATCCATCTGTCTGTCTGCCTGCCTATCATAAAATTTTCTAAACACTTTAATTGTAGGTTGAATACATCATGCTCCTTGAACATATGTACATTTTCTAAGAACAAGGATATTCACTTATGTATCCACCTCAAGTGCAGGTATCAAGTTTAATAAATTTAACACTGATATAAAGCTTACAGTCTATATTCCAATTTCTTCATATGTCATTTTGAGACTTCTCTCCTCTCTTGGTAGAACCTGTCCAGGATCACACATTGTATTTAATTGTCATTGTCTCTTTAGTTGCTCTTTCTTTTTTTCCTTTTTAATTGTGGGAACATATATACAACACAAACTTTCCTATCTCAACCGTACCTACACATACCATTCAGAAGGGTTAAGCATAATCACCATGTTGCAGTACCCTAACCACCTTCCATTACTAAAACTTTCCCATCTCCCGAAACAGAAACCCTGCACCCATTTTGCATTAATGCCTCATTTCTCCTGCCCCCCTGCCCTGGCAACCTGTGCTTTAATTTCTGTCTCAATTAGCTTGCATATTCTCAGATATTTTCTTTGTAGTTACCAAGGGGCTTAAATTTAATATCCTAAATCTATAACCAACCCTTTTGTTTTGATACCAACTTAATTTCAATAGTTTACACAAACTCTGTTCCTATATCCCTCTGTCCTCCTACGTTTACGTAGTTCTTGTCACAAATTACACATTTATACATCATGAATCCAAAACTACTTATTTTTCATTACATTTCATGCATCTGCCTTTTAGAGCTTGTAGGAAGTAAAAAGTGGAGTTACAAACCAAAAATACAATAGTACTTGCATTTACATTTACTGTTTTTACTCTTACCAGAGATCTTTGTTTCTTCGTGTGGCTTTACTCCTATCCTTTCAACTCTCTTTAGCATCTCTTGTAAGGCAAGTCTAGTGATGACGAAGGTCCTCAGCTTTTATTTATCTGGGAATGTCTTCATCTCTGCCCTAATTTTTTTTTTAACTAATCAGTTTTATTGTTACATATTAATAAAGCATAAATCCACCCAAAGAGTAAAATCAATGATATTCAGTGTAGTCACATATTTGTGCATTCATCACCCCAATCATTCCCAGAGCACTTTCATTATGACAACAATAACAATAAACAAAAATCAAACAAACAAAACTCATCACCTTTCAATCTCTCTATGCCTCGTCTGCTGTACATAGCTGCTATTCTTTTTCCAACTCTAGTTTATTTGTATTTATATTTTGTAAAAACAAAAAATATATATGCAATATGCCCCATTTTCATGTTTTATGTGAGTTTTTACTATCTTATATAGTCCCATGTTACAGTTTTTAGCTTTCCTTCTAGTAATATACATGACTTTCAACCACTGTCATACCCATACAAATAGCACTACTAGTTATAAACATCATGATATGCTTTAACCATTTCTATTCAATTCCATAGATTTACAAACAATCTTTTTACCAATTCTTCACAGATTAACCCTCAGCTTTCCATCCTCTACCCTCCTTTTATTTTCTGGTGACCTATATTCTAATTATTAACTCCATGAGTTTAGACAATATATTTAGTTCATAATAGCACAATCATACAGTATTTGTCCTTTTGTGTCTAGCTTGCTTTACTCAACATAATGCCCTCCAGGTTCATCCATGTTGTCATATGCTTCACGATTTCATTTCTTCTTACTGCTGCATAATATTCCATCGTGTATATACACCACAATTTGTTTATCCATTCATCAGTTAATGGATACCTGGGTTGTTTCCTAATATGGGAAATCATGAATAACACCGCTATGAACATTGGTGTGCAGATGTCTGTTCGTGTCTCTGCTCTCAGTTCTCTTGGGTATATACCTAGTAATGGTATTGCCAGGTCACCTGGCAAGTCTATATTCACCTTTCTTAGGAACTGCTAAACAGTCCTCCACGGTGGCTGTACCATTCTACATTCCTACCAACAGTGAAAAAGAGTAACTATTTCTCCACATCCAACTTTTTAATAGCAGCCAGTCTAATAGGTATGAAGTGATATCTCATTGCAGTTTTGATTTGCATTTCCCTAATCGCCAGTAATGTTGAATATTTTTTCATGTGTTTCATTGCCATTTGTACTTCTTTGGACAATTCTCTTTTCAAGTCTTTTGCTCACTTTTTAATCAGGTAGTTTGTCTTTTTATTGTTGAGTTGTATGATCTCTTTGTATATTATGGATATTAAACCCTTATCAGATATGTGATAACCAAGTATTGTCCCCCATTGAATAGGCTGCCTTTTCACCCTTTTGACAAAGTCTTTTGAGGTGAAAAAGTGTTTAATTTTGAGGTGGTCCCATTTATCTATTTTTTCTTTTGTTGTTCGTGCTTCAGGTGTAAGGTTTAAGAAATTTAAAGATGTTTTCCTGCATTTTTCTTCTAGAGGTTTTATGCTTGTTGCTTTTATATTTAGAGTTAATTTTTGTATAAGGCATGAGATAAGGGTCTTCTTTCTCTCTTTTGGATATGGATATCCAGTTCTGCCAGCACCATTTGTTGAATAGACTGTTCTGGCTCAGCTGGGAGGGCTTGACTGCCTTGTCAAAAATCACTTGACTGTAGATGTGAGGGTCTATTTCTGAACTCTTAATTCGGTTCCATTGGTCAATGTGTCTGTCTTAATGCCAGTACCATGCTGTTTTTTACTACTGTAGCTAGGTAATATGGTTTAAAGTCAGGAAGTGAGAGTCCTCCAACTTCATTCTTCTTTTTTAAGATCTTTTCACTTATTCAGGGCCCCCTACCCTTCCAAATAAATTTGATAATTTGTTTTTCCACTTCTGTATAAAAAGGCTATTGGGGGGGACGGATGTGGCTCAAACGGTTGGGTGTCCGTCTCCCATATGGAGGGACCTGGGTTCGATCCCCAGGACCTCCCGATAAAAATAAATAATAATAAAAAAAATGCTATTGGGATTTTTATTGGGATTGCATTGAATCTGTAAATCAGTTTGGGTAGAATTGACATCTTAAGGATGTTTAGTCTTCCAATACATGAACACAGAATGTCCTTCCATTTATTTAAGTCTTCTTTGGTTTCTTTTAGCAATGTTTTGTAGTTTTCTGAATACAGGTCCTTTATGTCCTTGGTTAAGTTTATTCCTAAATATTTGATTGTTTTAGTTGCTATTTATTAGAAATGGAATTTTTTTTTCCTGATTTCCTCCTCTGATTGCCCATCAGTAGAGTGTAGAAATGTTACTGATTTTTGCATATTAATCTTGTATCCTGCTACTTTGCTGAACTCACCTGTTAGTAGCTTTGTTGTGGATTTTTCAGGAGATTCTAGATATAGGATCATATCAGTGAATGGTGAAAGTTTTCCTTCTTCCTTTCCTATTTGAGTGCCTTTTATTTCTTTATCTAGCCTGATTGTTCTGCCTGCAACCTCTAGCACAATATTAATAACAATGGTGTCAGTGGGCATCCTTGTCTTGATCCTGATCTCAGCAGGAAAGCTGTCAGTCTTTCACCATTGAGTACTATGCTCGCTGAAGGTTTTTCATACTTTCACTTTATCACATTGAGAAAGGTTCCTTCTATTCCTGTCTTTTGGAGTGTTTTTATCAAGAAAGGGTACTATATTTTGACAGATGCCTTTTGTGCATCACTTGAGAGGATCATGTGATTTTTCTTCAATTTCTCAATGTGGTTTATTACACTAATTGATTTTCTTGTGTTGAACCATGCTTGCATACCTGGGATAAAACCCACTTGATCATGGTGTATAATTCTTTTAATGTGCTTTTGGATTCTGTTTGCAAGTATTTTGTTGAGTGTTTTTGCATCTATATTCTTTAGAAATATTGGTCTGTAATTTTCTATCTTTTTGTAGTATTTTTATCTCATTTTGTTATTAAGTTGATGTTAGCATCATTGAATGAGTTTAATAGCATTCTTTACTATTCAATTTTTGGAAGAGCTTGAGCAAGATTGATAAAGGCTCGCACTTGAATGATTGGTAGAAATAAATTTCATTTATTTCTGCTCTGACCTTTATTTTTCCATCATTATTTCCCCAAATATTCTTTCTGCCCCTTTTCCATTCTCTTCTCCTTCTGGGACACCAATAATGTCAATGTTTGTGTTTTTCGTGTTGTCATTCGATTCCCTCTGACTCTGTTCCATTTTTTACATTCTCTTCACTTTCTATTCTCCTGTCTCTTCCAGTTCAGATGTTCTGTCTTTGAAATCACTAATTCTTTCTTTGATCAGTTCAAATCTTCTCTTATGTGTCTCTAATTTTTTTTTTTTTTTTTTTTGAGTTACCAGGGGCCAGGGATTAAGTCGAGGCCTCATATGTGGGAAGCCAGCGCTCAACCACTGAGCCATATCCACTTCTCTGAGTTAATTTTGTGATTTTGTTTGTTTAATTTGCACTTGTTGTTTTTTGTTTTTTCAGGAGGCACTAGGAACTGAACCCAGGACCTCCCATATGGGAGGTGGGCACTCAACTGCTTGAGTCACATCCACTCCCCTTAATGTATTTTTAATCTCATCCATTGTGTCTTTCATTCCCATAAGGTCTGTTATTTTTCTTTGCAGGCTTTCAGATTGTTCTTTGTGGTCACCTAGTGTCTTCTTAATATCCTTTATTTCTTTAGTCATATTTTCTTTAAATTCTTTAAAATGATTTAGGAGATTTGTGTGATAATCACTGATTGTCTTAAATCTTGTATCTCATCAAGATATTTGGTTAGTTCTTTTGGCTTGTAATGTTTTGCTCATGTCTAGACATCAGATTATATTGGTGAATTTATTCTGTGGTCTATTTCTCTCTCATGTCTATTGTTTTTTTATTTTCATAGCTCTTCTTTGATATTTGATTCAACTTATTTTAAGTCTTTAAAATTGTCTGGCTTAAGTTATCAAAATCAGGCCAGGGACTCACTAGTGGGGGGCAGATTTTCTCCCAGGGGCCGGATACAGAGAGAACCTAGAACAGTGGTTGTTCATGCAATTTCCAGACCAGCCAGCAGATGGCACCCATCAGCGCACCTTTCTACGTAGGTGTTTCAGTCTGGGCTTTCTTGTTGAATCTCCAGAACAGAGATTCAAAGCAGGCTCTGCTGGCTGAATTCACTGAAAAAGAGCACCCCGACTCCCCCTCCATTTTCCCTTGTAACAACTGAAAGGGAGGAAGACGTCTGTTCCCCTCTTGGTTAGCTGCAGTGAGCCAGGTTTCACCCCAGCTTAATATCTTGGGGGTGGGGTAAGGGAGCCCTTCCTGGCTGCTACCAAAGCTTGGTAACTCATGTTTGTCATTTTGGTTTCTTTGTCTCTGTCTTTCACCTTCCTTGGAGTTGTGTAGCACTGTCCTGGACAACTGACCTCCAGAGCAGGACCCATGGACAGCTTTTGGCTCTTTATCTGTTGTTTTTGTGAGAGCATTGAGTTCTGCTTCTTAGTCTAATGCCATCTTCCCACAATTCCTTTGCCCTCAGTTTTGAAAGATGATTCTACCAAATATATAATTCTTGTTTGACAGTCTTTCTGCTGCCTTCTTGCCTCTATGGTTTCAAGAAGAAATTGGCACCTAATTTTATTGAGACTCCCTTTTATGTGACATGTTGCTTCTCTCTTGTGACTTTCAGAATTCTCTATGTTTGGTTTTCAATGGTTCAATTATAATATGCTGTAGTGTGGGTCTATTTGGGTTTATCCTGTTTGGGGTTTGTTGAACATCTTGGGTGTGTATATTCATGTCTTTCATTAAATTTGGGAAGTTATCAGCCTTTATTCCTTTGAATAATCTCTCTGCCCCTTTCTCTCTTCTCCTGGGAATTCCACAATTTGTATACTAGTACCTTTGATGGTATCCCAGAGGTTCTTCAGGATCTGTTCACTTTTATTCATTCTTTCTTCTGCTCTTCAGACTGGATGATATCAGTTGTCTTATTGTCAAGTTCATTGATTATTTCTTCTGCTTATTCCAATCTGCTGTTGAACCCCTCTAGGGAATTTTTAATTTTGCTTACTATGGTCTTCAGTTCTGTTTTTATTCCTTTTCACAATATCTATCTCCCTATTGAATTCTGTTTGTGTTCATCTATCATTTTTTCTGATTTCCTTTTGTTCATTTTCCATATTTTCCTTTTGCTCTTTGAGCATATTTAGGACCACTTTTTTAAAGTCTTTGTCTGGTATGTCCCAGGTCTGGTCTTCTACAGTGATGGATTCTAATCTTTGCCTGGGCTATCAATTCCTGTTTCTTTGTATGCTTTGTAATCTTTTGTTGAAACCTGAATATTTTGTATTTTAATGTGTTGTCACTGGAATTTAGATTCTTAAGGCATCTAGACTTATATATAGTTAGTGTTAAGACAGAGCTTTCATTAAATGCCAGGAGCTAGCAACAAAAAAATAAAGAAGGAAAAAAGAAAATACCTTTCTCAATCCTTGCAGATTGACCTGTGCAAGTGCTCTTCTTCAGGGTTGATTCACACAAAGAGTTTAGAGAAACTCCAAGCCAAAGCATAGGGGCCTCCCTGATTCTTTCTGTGCATATGTCCTGTCTTGGGCATGTACATGTGGCCCTGTGAATTCCTCTGTTTACACAGACAGGAATGCTCCCTATTCCCTAGGAAACAGTTTCCTCATGGTCACAGGCACTGCACTGTATGTCCTACAGCTGGCAATCCCTTGCTCCAGGGAGCCACCTGACTTCTTTCCCACAGTGTTCTATAGGAGAGCTCTGTGAGCTGCCTTCTGCACACAAGGCAAGTTCTAGGACCACCAGTTTCTTAGGGCACCACAGATTGGACCAGACATACATATGCTCAGTATATGCATGAAGGTTACACTACTCCCTCCAGAACCAGGACCGTGGATCTTCACTAAGAGCTGGCCAGCTCAGCTCCAAACCAGGGAGGAATGAGATGGGTGTTAGCCAGGGCACCATGAGATTTTATTGCTTTTAAGTAGCCTTTTTGTTGATTTGAAGTTCAACCTGTTACTACAGTACTTTAACTGTTTACTGGAAGCATTGAGAAAGACTTTTCTGGCAGTTCTAGCTGGATGTCCAAAGCTTCTGTGGAGGGACAGATCCCTGAAGCATCTCACTCCATATCTTGATTAAGGAAGGCTTGGATCAATTGACTTGTTAAATGGCAGATATTACTCAAATCTCAGGAAAGTTTCTGAAAACTTATGGGAAAGAATTATTAAATTGGGAATGCTTAGATAGTTAAGGAACTTTTGGACTTATATTAATTCTAGTTAATCTTTATTGATCACTTATAATATGCCATACACTGTATTAATTGTAACTAAATAGACCACGGTAGGAGGTGTGTGGTTTTTTTTTTGCTGAATCCTTGGATTTTGACTTGTATATCTTTGAGCATCTTGCCCATATTAAATTAAAAACCAAGTTTTTGTTTGCCATTTTATCTGTTGTCACATGTTATGAACAATTTACAAAATACAAGAGTCCACAAAGACACACGCCTAAATCATTAAACAAAATCTTGCAAAATTACCTCTCTTAAGGGAAAGAGAAAATGCCTTACCTTACCTTACCTTACCTTACCTTACCTTACCTTACTTTACTGGTTTTAAATGAGAAGACAAGTAAAATTTTAGCTAAACAGTGTTGATTTATAACCATCTTTATCTTATACTGTATTTTTTTAATCACCAGCCCAACCCAAAGCTGCAGAAAATACTTGATGCCGTAAATGCAGTTAAAACCAAGGTAAATTGATTAAATATGTTAGTTTACATCAAAGAACAAGAATCCACAGAACTACGGAATGAATTTGATTATATACTTGAAGTGGGGACTAGGAAGGCTGGAGAGAAAGCTACCAATCTGAAAAATGAAGGCACGACTTATATATTGCCTGCTTCAGGAAATGTCTCTGAAGCAGAGATTTGTTTTGTTTTGTTTGTTTTTCACAGTTGTTGTTAATAGATTTCAGCAGGATGAGGCCTATAGAAAAATTTGAATTTGCTTTAAAAACTGTATCTAACTGAACTGTGACTTTTTAAAACATTTCTTGAAAAGAGTTATCTGTATTTCTTTAGCTGTTAAAAATGCAGGAGTTCAGGGTGTTCTTTTGAGATATTATTAATATGCAATGGTTGATAACCATGATTTTCATGTGTCAGTTCAAACAACAGATGCATTTTCTGATATATCCAACTTTATACTGTTTTAGCAGTAAATGGTTAAATCATAAGTCAGAGATTTGTGTTTTATTTCACAATGTGTGGAGGACTGTCACATTTTCATTAAAATAAATCTTGTTTATGCTGATTTTAGAAATGATTAAACGTTTAATAGCTATATTATAAAGTAAGAAAGACTGAAGAAGAAACTAATATTCAAGAATATAAAAAAATAACAAAAGAAAAGGAAAGAATTAATGATGATAAGAGCAGAAATTAATAAAATAAGGAAGAAAAGAAAATGAAGAACAATAGAAGGAAAAAATTTATAAATAAAATGAAAAGTTGATTCCTTGAAAGGACCAAAAAAAAAAAAAAAAAAGGCATGTTTTTGCCAAGATTGATAAAGGTAAAAAAGGAAAGGCAAAAAGCAAAGGCATACATATTAAAAAGATATTAGACATAAGAAATGAAGGATTACTTAAGAGATGAACAGAAATTTTAAAAGAGAAAATTATGTATAAAATTATAGAATTATATAATTTTATAATATGAATTATAGTTTGTTTTTTAAATTATGTAATTTTAAATTTTAGATAAAATGGGTGGTTTTCTAGAAAACAATGAAGTAAGAAAATTGACTCAAAAGAGTTAGAAAACTTAGAAAGACAAAGAATATAAAAAGAAATGGAAGAGGGGAGTTGATGTAGCTCAATGGTTGAGTGCCTGCCTGCCTGCCACATACAAGGTCTTGGGTTCAATCTCTGGTACTGCCTAAAAAAAGTAAAAATAAAAATGGAAAAGGGAGTAGATGTGGCTCAAGCAGCTGAGCACCTGCCTCCCACATGGGAGGTCCAGGTTTGGTTCCTGGTACCTCATAAAGAAGACAAACAAACAATGAGCAGACAATGAACAGACTTCAAGCAAAAACAACAAGCAGGCAATGAGCAAACAATGAGCAGACAACAAGCAAAAACAATGAGCAGACAATGAGCAAAAAAAAAAAAAAGGAAGAAATACTAAACATTTTATCTATTAAAATAAGACCTTATACACAGACCATTTTGTGGGAAAGTTTTACTCAACATTTCAGAAACAATTATACCAGTGATAAACAACCTAGATGAGGGAACAGACAGAAAACCTTCCAACAATTCAATGAAACAGAATACAAAAAGTGGAAAAAAAATGCCACAGAAAAGGAAGCCATAGCCCAATTTTTCTTCAGAATATAGCCGAAATAAATCTTAAAACTAATTACAGCAAATTAAATTGAATAGTATATTAAAAGAACAATGCTTCTGGACTAGTAGAATTTATCCCAGGAATGCAAGAATGGTTCAATATTAGAAAATCTCTTAATATATTTCATTATATTAACAAATTAAAGATGAAAAGTGCTTTTGCTAAATGCTTAAAAAAAGAATTTGATAAAATTCAATACCCGTTCCTAAGAATAACAAAATGAAAGAAAAGGAAACTATAAAGAGGGGAAGGGCAAGATGGTGGCTGACTAAGGAACTCCAAGAGTCAACTCATCCTACAGGGGAGTTAGTAATCACCCAGAGCTATCTAAAGCACCTGTTGGGGTGGGGGGTGGGGAGGAATGGAGACCAGAAAAGCATCTTGCAAAATCCTTGAAAGAATGAAAGGAGGAGACTGCCCATCTGCAGTGAAGTTGTGTGAGTAGAGTATTCCATGCCATGAAAGCCAGTGCCCATCCTCCACTGGTGGCACAAGCCACCTCAGGAACTATTCCTTGGCTTGAGTTGGAACTTCCATTCCCCAAAAACAGGGGAGAAAGAGACAGTTGGCCACCAACATCAGCTACTGATTAGTAAATTCAGCTGGCTAAATTATAATCCTAAGAACAGCTAAAGTTTGAAGCTGTCCATGACAGAAAGAGGCAAGTAGCTGCCATTTTATCTCTGGCCAGCATAAGGGGAAGTAGAGCTGATTGAAAAATCACAGTGATAGTAGGGACTGGCTTCTTTCCCCCAGATCAGATTGCAGCCCTAGCCTAGGCTTCAGCCCCACCTTCAGCAGGAAGGAAGCTGGGAGGACCTGCACCAGCCTCTCCTGGTAACTGCAGGTGCTTTCAGCTGGCACAGACTGAATTGTCAGACACCTGGGTCTCTATCACTGCACCTCAATAGGATAAGAGAGGAGCTGTGTTTCCTCAGCCTCTCTGGGCAATTGCAGGAGCTATTGGTCTGAATAAACTGATTTGTTGAGTGCCTTTGATTCTATCACCACCCCTCCACCTCCATAGGATAGGAGGGGGCTGGTGTTTCTTCAACTTCTCTAGGCAACTGCTGAGGCTTTCAGCCCACACAGACTGGATACTCAGACATCTGTAGCTCCATCTCTGCCCCTCAATAGGAATAGGAGGGGATTTGTGCTTCCCCAGCCTCTCAGGGCAACTGCAGGCACTTTTGACCTACAAGAACTCAACTGTTAAGATAGGAGGGGCTGTGTTTCCTCAACCTTTCCTGGCAATGGCAGCCACTTTCAGCCTCCATGGACTGGACTGTTGGGTACCTGTGGATCCACTCCCACACAACAATAAGATAGGAGGGGACTGATGTTTCCTCAGCCCGTCCACATAACAGCAGGTACTTCTGGCCTACAGAGACTGAGTTGTTGGGTGCCTGTGGATCCACCCCCATATCCACAATAGGATAGGAGGGGGCTGGTGTTTCTTCAGACTCTCTGGGGAATGGCAAGAACTTTCAGCCTACATGGACTGAATGGTTGGGTGCTTGTGTTTCCATCCCTATATCCTAAAGGGCAGAAGGGACAGTACTCCCTCAGCCGCTCAAGGCAACTGCGGGCACATTCAGCCCACACAGATTAGATTGTTGGGCATTCCAGAGGGTCCATCCCTTCCCCTGGCAGGTGAAGAGGGGGGCCAGAGCTATGTCTGTCTACCTGGGCAACAGCGATCATTTTGGACCTGCACAGCATACATTGTTTCCCAGACCTGCAGCTACTTCCGCTCCCCAGGCAGGGGAGGAAGGGGTGTGAGGTTTCATCAGTCTGGGCAATTACAGAGAGTCTTGGCCTACATGACTTGGATTATTACATGCTGCTGTGGCTTTGACTCTACCCCTGGCAGAGGAAAAAGGTGGGAGAAGCTTCATTGGTTCCTGGGGCAATACGGGCAGTTTCAGACTCCTAGTTTACAGTACCAACTACATTCTCGGCCTCCTACTACACAATCTGCAAGGGATATAGGGCAAGAAAGCCCTAAACTAAAGAGAGAAACTGTGCCCAGAATAAATACATCTAGTAAGCCAGATGCCAACACCAACACAAAATTACAATCCATACCAAGAAACAGGAAGATATGGCCCAGTCAAAGGAACAAGATAAGCCTCCAGATAACATAAGGGAGTTGAGACAACTCATCATCAATGTTCAAACAAATCTCCTTAATAAATACAATGAGATGGCTAAAGAGATTGAGGATATTAAGAAGACACTGGGTGAGCACAAAGAAGAATTTGAAAGCATAGAAAAATAGCAGATCTTATGGGAATGAAAGGCACAATAAATGAAATTAAAAATACAGTAGGGAAGCAGGTGTGGCTCAAGCACTTGGGCGCCTGCCTCCCACATGCAAGTCCTAGTTTGGTTCCCAGTGCCTCCTAAAGAAGACAAGCTGGGGAGCAGATGTGCCTCAAGCAATTGAGCTCCTGCCTACCACATGGGAGGACTCAGGTTCAGTTCCTGGTGCTTCCTTAAAAGAAGACCAGCACACAATAAACAGATACAGCAAGTGCAAAAATGGGGGAGTGGGAAGAAATAAATAAAACCATTAAATTTAAAAAAAAAAAAAAAAAAAAGACAAGCTGATGTAATGAACTGATGCAAGGAGCGGACACAATGTACAGAGACAAGTGGAGACAATGAGCAGACACAAAGAGCACAGACAGCGAGCATACACAATGAGCAGACAGATGAGGGATCCATTTTGGAGGGGGATGGAATACACTGGAGGCATATAGTAGCAGATTTGAGGAGGCAGAATAAAGGATAGGTGAGCTTGAAGAAATGGCCTCCGAAAGCAAACATACAAAAGAACAGATGAAGAAAAGAATGGAAAAAATTGAACAGGCTCTCAGGGAACTAAGCAATGGCAAGAGATGTGTAAACATACATGTTATGGGTGTCCAGAAGGAGAAGAGAAGGGAACAAAGACAGAAGGAATACTTGAAGAAATAATGGTAGAAAATTTCCCAACCCTATTGAAACACATAGATATCTCTGTCCAAAGTACTCCCATTTGAAAAAATCCAAATAGATTTACTCTGAGACAGATACTAATGAGAATGCCAAACGCTAAAGACAAAGAATTCTGGGAGCAGCAAGAAAAAAGCAATGTGTAACATATAAGGAATACCCAATAAGATTAAGTACTGATTTCTCATCAGAAACCATGGAGGCAAGAAGACAGTGGTATGATATATTTAAGATACTGCAAGAGAAAAACTGCCAGCCAAGAATCTTATATCTGGCAAGATTGTTTTTCAAAAATGAGGGTGAGTTTAGAATATTCAGATAAACAGAAACTAAGGGAGTTTGTAAGCAAGAGCCCAGCTTTGCAAGAAATATTAAAGGGAATGCTACAGATTGAAAAGAAAAGACAGGAGGGAGAGGCTTGGAAGACCATCTAGAAATGAAGGTTACATCAGTAAAAATAACTAAAGGTGTAAAAAAGGTGAAAATAAAATATGACAGATAAAACCCAACAGTCAAAGTTGGTGAAATAAGAACTGCCTTTACAGTAATAACATTGAATGTTAATGGATTAAACACCCCAACCAAAAGATACAGACTGACAGAATGGATAAGAAAATGTGAGCCGTTTATATGCTGTCTACAAGAGACCCACCTTAGACCGAAGGATACCAATACATTGAAAGTGAAAGACAGCAAAGATAGTCTACATATGCAGTAACAAACAAACAAAAAAGCTGGAGTAGCTATACTTATATTGAATAAAATAGACTTTAAAAGTAAAACTGTTATTAGAGACAAGGAAGGATATTATATATTAATAAAAGGGGAAATTCACCAGGAAAAAATAATAATCATGAATGTATATGCACCTACCCAGGATGCCCCCAGATATATGAGGCAAAAACTGCCAAAACTGTAGGGAGAAATAGATAAATCTACAATAATAGTTGGAGACTTCAATACACTCTCAACATTGGATAGACTATCTGGGCAGAGGATCAATAAAGAAACAGAGAGCTTAAATAATATGATAAATGGACTAAACCTAATAGACATATACAGAACATTGCAGCCCAAAATAGCAGGATATACATTCATCTCAAGTGCTCATGGATCCTTCTCTAGGATAGACCATACGTTGGGTCACAAAGCAGATCTCAATAAATTCAACAAGATCAAATATATAAAGTAGTTTTCTGATCATAATGGAATAAAGTTGGAAATCAACAGGAGGTAGAAAAAGGGAAAATGCACAAATATATGGAGATTAAACAAAAATCTATCTATAATCATTGAATCAAAGAAGAAATTGTGAGAGAAATCAATAAATATCTTGAGATGGATGAAAATGAGAACACAAAATATCAGAATCTATGGGATGCAGCAAAGGCAGTGCTGAGAGGGAAATTTACAGCCCTCAATGCTTACATTAAAAAAGAAAAATCTAAAATCAAAGGCCTAGCTACACAGCTGAAGGAACTAGAAAAAGAAGAGCCAACTATTCCCAAAGCAAGTGGAAGGAATGAAATAACAGGTCAGAACAGAAATAAATGAAATTGAGAACAACAACAACAAAAATAGAGAGAATTAACAAAACCAAAAGTTGGCTCTTTGAGAATATTAACAAAATCAACAAACTCTTAGCTAGACAGATAAAGAAAAAAATAGAGAAAATGCAAATAAATGAAATGAAAAATGAAAACAGGAACATTACTACGGACCCCACAGAAATAAAAAAAAATCATAAGAGGACACTATGAACAACTGTATGCCAAAATCCAGGCAATGTAGATGAAATTGAAAATTTTCTAGAGACATAAAAACAATCTACATTGACCCTAGAAGAAAGAGTAGACCTTAACAAACCAATCTCAAGTAAAGAGACTGAAATAGTCATCAAACAACTCCCCAAAATGAAAAACACAGGACCAGATGGTTTCACAGGTGAGTAGGAATTGAAGAAAACTTTCTCGACATGATAAAGGCCATATATGAAAAACCCACTACAACTAACATTATTTCACATATATTATGTGAAAGTTTTCTCGTTGAGATCAGGAATAAGACAAGGCTGCCCATTGTCACCACTGTTGTTCAATACAGTGCTATAATAAAAAGTATGTAAATAAGAAATGGATATTGTTAAGGCGTGTTCTGTTTGATCTATGCTGAAATATGGGGAGGGGGATGATGGATCTTTTCCCAATTTCTAAGCATTAATATTGTCTGAAATCTGAAAAACTAGAAATGGTATTAGGAGAGAGAAATATATTCCTTTCCATGTTCTTCCTTTAATAATTCGTTTCCTGAATTCTCTGTTAGCTGAAGTGTTGATTTTAATTTTAGTATTACTCCAACTAATCTGTGGACTACTAATTAGTTGAAATCCAAGGCATTTCTCTCATCTTGACTTAGTCTTGATTCTCCCTATACCTCAGTTCCTGAAATCAATCCTGATTTTAAAAGTTGTGTCTATGTTTCTCTCTCTATTTGCTATAATACTTTTTCTCTTTCTTTGTTTTAAATTCTGGAGAGGAGAGCCTTTTTGGCGGTTTAACTCTAGCCAGGTGTATCAAATGACACAGTTTATTTAATATTCTCACTGTTACAATTCAGTGGATCTATGTGTTGCTTATCTACTGTCTGTTCAACATCACCTCTACCAATCAAAACTATTCAAAGAATAAAGAATATCACTATAATTTGTGACAAGTTTTCACCAGGTATTCTTGGTCCAGTTACCTGGACAAATGTCAAAAGACTGACTTGAGTTGACACTAAATCAACTGAGACTATATTGAACTATTCACTGACTAGGATAGCAGAAAAATATAAATATTTTCCTAGTTGTCAAAGCAAAGTGTTAGATATTCACAGCATAAATTGCCTTGTCACTTGGTTGGAAAATAAAATGTGTCTGTATGTTTACTACTATATATATATACAGTGCTATAGTTTCTAGCTAGAGCAATCAGGCAAGAAAAAGAAAGGCACCCAAATTGGAAAGGAAGAAGTAAAACTTTCACTATTCGCAGGTGATATGATCCTATACCTAGAAAATCCTGAAAAATCTACAACAAAGCTGCTGGAGCTAATAAACAATTTCAGTAGAGTGTCAGGATACAAGATCAATATGAAAAAATCAGTGGTGTTTCTATACACTAGTAATGCACAAACTGAGAAGGAAGTCGGGAAAAATTCCATTTACAATAGCTAATAAAAGAATCAAATATTTAGGAATAAACTTAACCAAGGATGTAAAACACTTGTATTCAGAAAACTATAATGCATTGTTAAAAGAAATAAAAAAGACCTAAATAATTGGAAGAACATTCCATGCTCGTGGATTGGAAGACTAAATATCATTAACATGTCAATTCTACCCAAATTGAGATACAGATTCAATGCAATCCCAATAAAAATTCCACCATCATTTTTTAAACAAATGTAAAACACAATTATCAAATTTATTTGGAAGGGTAAGGGGCCCCTAATAGCCAGAAATACCTTAAAAAGAAAAAGTAAAGTTGAAAGACTCTCACTTGTCGACTTTAAATCATATTACCTACATATGATTACCTACATATTAGCTACAGTGGTAAAAACAGCATGGTACTGGCATAAAGATAGACACATAGGCCAATGGCATCAAACTGATGGTTCAGAAACAGAGCTTCACATCTATGGTCAAGTGATTTTTCACAAGCCTATCAAACCCATCCAGCTGGGTAAGAAGTCTATTCAACAAATGGTGCTGGGAGAAATGGATATCTATAGCCAAAAGAAAAAAAATAGGACCCTTGTCTCACACCTTGTACAAAAATTAACTCAAAGTGGATCAAAGACTTAAATATAAAAGCCAGAACCAGAGAGCTCCTATAAGAAAACATAGAAAAACATCTTCAAGGCCTGGTGGTAGGTGGTACATTCTTAAACTTTACACCAAAAGCACGAGCCATGAAAGAAAACATGGATAAATGGGACCTCCTCAAACTTAAACACTTTTGTGATTCAAAGGGCTTCTTCAAGAAGGTGAAAATGCTACCCACTTAATGGGAGAAAATATTTGGAAACCACATGTCCAATAAGGGTTTGTTTTTCATTCTATATACAGAGATCATACAACTTAAAAATAAAAG
The DNA here is from genome assembly GCA_026826555.1 of Tolypeutes matacus. Classification (NCBI taxonomy): domain Eukaryota; kingdom Metazoa; phylum Chordata; class Mammalia; order Cingulata; family Chlamyphoridae; genus Tolypeutes; species Tolypeutes matacus. The sequence continues at coordinate 33,368,053 of JAKSZT010054487.1, read as the reverse complement.
AGCAAGCAATCCCATTAAAAAATGGGCAAAAGAGTTAGACATTTCTACAAAGAGGAAGTACAAATGAACTAAAAGCACATGAAAAAATGTTCGATATCATTAGCTATTAGGGAAATGCAAATCAAAACGACAATAAGATATCATCTCACACCGCATAGAATGGCCATTATTAAAAAAACAGACAACAATAAGTGCTGGAGAGGATGTGGAGAAATAGGAACAATCCTTTCACTGTTGGTGGGAATGTAAAATATTGCAGCCCTCTGTGGAAGACCGTTTGGCAGTTCCTCAGGAAGCTAAACAGAGAATTGCCATATGATCCAGCAATTCCTCTACTAGGAATGTATCCAGAAGACCTGAAAACTGTGACACGAACAGACATCTGCACACCAATGTTCATAGCTGTTATTCACAATTGCCAAAATATGGAAACAACCCAAGTTTCCATCAACCAATGAATGGATAAACAAAATGTGGTATATACATATGATGGAATACTATGCTGCAGTAAGAAGAAATGAAATTTGGACATATATAATAACATGGATGAATCATGAAGACTTTATGCTAAGTGAAATAAGCCAGACACAAAAGGAAAATAATGCATTGTCTCACTAATATGAACTACATACGAAGAATAAACACATGGAGTTAAAACCTAGAATATAGTTTATTAGGACATAAGAGGAAAATTGTGAAGGAGTACTGATGCTTATGTATGTAGAAGTTTTCATTAACTTGACTGTAAAAGTGTGGAAATGGATAGAATTGATGGTAACACATTATAGTGAGTAACAGCTGGTTTATAAATGGGATTGAGGCTGAAAAGGGTAGTCTAGAGATGTAAATGTCAATTTTTAAATTAAAAAAAATTTTTTAATATATTTTTTATTTATTTTTAAAACATACTGAAATTACATAAAATGTTACATTAAAAATGTAAAGGATTCCCATATGCCCCACTCCCCAGACCTCCTACTTTCCCCACATTAACAACTTCCTTCATTAGTGTGGTACATTCATTGCAATTGATGAACACATTTTGGAGCATTGCCACTAAGCATGGATTATAGTTTACATTGTAGTTTACACTGTCTCCCACTCAGTTTTGTAGGTTATGGCAGGATATATAATGGCCTGTATCTGTCATTACAATGTCATTCAGATCATTTCCAAGTCCTGAAAATGCCCCCATATTACACCTCTTTTTCCCTCTCCCTGAATTTAGTACCTCCAGTGGCCACTGTCTCCACATCAATGATATTGCTTCCATTGCTAGAATCACAATAAATCTATAGTAGAGCAACAGTAAGTCTACTCTAGTCCATATTCTATTCTCCAATCCTGAAGATTCTGGGATGGTGATGCCCACTCCACCTCTAATTGAGAGGGGACTTAGATCCCATATGACTGATGGATGGGACTCTTGTGCTTGCAGTTGTAGACTCTCTCGGTTCCTTGGTGTGCTGGTAGTTGTCCTGGGTGAGTCCAATGAACTGGAGAGTAGGTGTTGCAACTCCACTCCGGCTCAGGGCCCAGCTGGCACATGGACAGCCTAGAAATTCAAGTATCTTGGATGTACACCTACCAAATCCAGCACCAACTATAGGTTCAAATAAAGGACAGAAGAGGCATGTGTAGAGAAGGCACATCTGAGCGCAACTGTGTCACACTCGGGAGCACAAACTACAAAGTAGGGTCCACTAGCAAGGCACCAAACTCCAGAGCTATCTGCCACAACATTTTACCTCTCATCACTGTAATATCTGCTGTCCTGTATATACAGTGGCATTTTCTTCCATTTCTTCCCCAGTGTCTTACTTTTTTTTTTTTTGTCTTCAGAGAAGTTTTAGGTCACAGTAAAGTCACATACAAAATATAGGGGACTCCCATATGCCCAAAATCCTCCACCTTTTCCCCCTTCCCTATTAATAACCTTTTTACATGTGGATGGTACATTTGTAACAACTGATATACAAATATTGAAACATAGCTACTAACCATGGTCAATGGTTTACATTATGGTTTAAATTTTGGATCATACACTTTTATAAATTTTTGATGAAATTTAACATGGCCTGTATCCATCATTGCAAGATTATGCAGAACACTTCCATTGCCCCCTAAATACCCCCTCTTCCATTTATTGTATTCCTCCCTCCCCCTCCCCTTAGGGCCCATGGCGACCACCAGATTTCACTCACTTAAGGACAAGATTCATAGATACTTCTACAACGCTGAGGGCTTGACACCCTAGTCTGTCCTCCCCTATTAGGAACTGCCCATGCTCTCGAGAGACACCCTCCCCTGTTTGAGAACATATTGAGCCTCCCCAGGATGGGAGTCCAACTCCTTCCCACTCATTATGTGGGTCTACCCTGCACCGATACAGCACACTATGACAAAATGGTCACTCGTACATTCTCTAGAAGACTGCCCCAGGTGTGCCCTGCCCCAAATGCCCCCCGCCCCATCCAACACCCTAAACCAGTACCCCTTCCTTGTCATATTGCCAAATGAGTTTTCTCAACATTGTAGTATACCCATGTACCTACCAATCCCCAGTGTTCACCTGTCCCCTCCTCCAACCCTCCCCCTAGTTTGATGGACTGTCCAACCCACCCCACTGTCAAGCTTGCACCACCCAACCCAATACTGTCCCTACACCCCTGTCATATCCCTTCACTGCACAACTACTCACTTCCACCTTTTCATAGATTTCTCCCATATGGGCGTTGGTCACAACCTTCTTCTCCCTTTCTATTTCCTGTAAACCTGACTTCCAGTCTCTAGCTCTCTGAGTCAGTTCAATTTGCTTAATTCATATCAGAGAGGTCATGTAATATTTGTCCTTCAATTCCTGTCTTGCTTCACTCAACATAAGGTCCTCAAGATTCATCCATGTTATCCCATGTGTTAGCACTGTATTCCTTCTTGCAGCTGAGTGGTAGTCCATTGTATGTATATACCACATTTTGCTTATCCATTCATCTGATGATGGGCATTTGGGTTGATTCCAACTTTGGCAATAGTGAATAATGCCACTGTGAACATTGGTGTGCATATATCTGTTCGTGTCCTTGCTTTCAGTTCTTCGGGGTATATACCCAGCAGTGGAATTGCTGGGTCATATGGCAGATCTGTAGTTAGTTTTTTGAGGAACTGCCAGACTTTCCTCTACAATGGTTGGTCCATTCTACATTCCCATCAGCACTGGATGAGGATTCCCATTCTTCCACATCCTCTCCAACACTTGTAATCCTCTGTTTTTTTAATGGCCTCCAGTCTAATGGGTGTAAGATGGTATCTCATTGTAGTTTTTATTTGCATTTCCCTAATAGCTAGTGATGTTGAGCATCTTTTCATGTGCTTTTTAGTCATTTGTATTTCTTATTTGGAGAAGTGTCTATCCAAATCACTTGCCCATTTTTAAAATATGTTTTTTGTCTTTTTATTTTCGAGATATAGGATTTCTTTATATATGTTGGATATTAGGCTCCTATCAGATATATGGTTACCAAATATTTTCTTCCATTGGGTAGGCTGTCTTTTCACTTTCTTGACAAATTCCTTTGAAGTGCAATAGATTTTAATTTTGAGGAGGTCCCATTTATCTATTTTTCCTTTCACTGCTTGTGCTTTGGGTGTGAAGCTCATGAAGCCATTTCCTATTACAAGGTCCTGTAGATGCTTCCCTACATTATCTTTCAAGGTATTTATGGTCTTGGCTTTTATATTTAGATATTTGATCCATCTTGAGTTGATTTTTGTATAAGGTGTGAGATGGTGTTCCTCTCTCATTCTTTTGGATATGGATATCTGGTTCTCCAAGCACCATTTGTTGAAGAGGCCATTCTCTCCCAGATGAGTGGGCTTGGTGGTCTTGTCAAATATCAGATGATTGTATATGCGAGGATCTATATCAGAAATCTCAGTTTGGTTCCATTGGTCGGTATGTCTATCCTTGAGCCAATACCATGCAGTTTTGACCACTGTAACTTTGTAGTATGTTGTTTTTTGTTTTTGTTTTTGTTTTTTTCTTTTACCAGGAGGTCCCAGGGATCGAACCCAGGTCCCTCCATATGGGAGATGGACCCCCAACCATTTGAGCTACATCTGCCCCCTGTAGTATGTTTTAAAATCAGGTAGTGTGATTTCTCCAATTTCATTTTTCTTTTTCAATATGTCTTTGGCTTTTGGGGGCCTTTTGCCCTTCCAAATAAATTTCATTGTTAGTTTTTCCAATTCAGTATAGAATGCTGTGTTGATTTTTATTGAGATTGCATTAATCTGTGTATTAGTTTGGGTAGCATAGACATCTTAATGATATTTAGTCTTCCTATCCATGAACAGGGAATATTCTTCCATTTATTTAAGTCTTCTTTGATTTACTTTAACAGTGCTGTGTAGTTTGTTGTGTATAAGTCATTTACATCTTTAGTTAAATTTATTCCTAGGTATTTGATTTTGTTAGTTACTCTTGTAAATGATTTTTTTTTTCTTGCTTTCCTCTTCAGATTGCTCATTATTGGTGTACAGAAAGGTTACTGATTTTGGCACATTGATCTTATAACCTGCGACTTTACTGAACTCATTTATAAGTTCTAGAACCTTTGTTGTAGATTTTTTTTCAGGGCTTTCTATGTTTAGGATCATGTGGTCTGCAAATAGTGAAATTTTTACTTCTTCCATTCCAATTGGGATGCCTTTTATATCTTTTTCTTGCCTCAGTGCTCAAGCAAGTATTTCCAAGACAATGTAAAATAGGAGTAGTGATAGAGAGCATCCTTGTCTTGTTCCCAATATTAGACAAAAAGCTTTTAGGGTTTCACCATTGTATATGATGTTAGCCATAGATTTTTCTTACATACCATTTATCATGTTCAAAAAGTTTCCTTCTATTCTTATCTTTTGCAGTGTTTTCATCAGGAGAGGGTGCTGAATTTTTTTCAAATGCTTATCCTGTGCATATAGAGATGATCATGTGATTTTTTTCTTTCAATCTGTTTATGTGGTGTATTATATTGATTGATTTTCTTATGTTGAACCATCCTTGCATACCCGGGATGCAAGGACTGACACAATTGGTCATAATGTATAACTCATTTGATGTACTGTTAAATATGATTAGCAAGTATTTTGTTGAGTGTTTTAGCATCTCAATTCATTAGAGAGATTGTTCTGTAATTTTCCTTTCTTGTGGCACCTTTGCTTGGCTTTGGTATTAGGAAATGTTGGCATCATAGAATGAGTTAGGCAATGTTCCTTCTACTTCTATATTTTGGAAGAGTATAAGCAGGATTGGTGTTAGTTCTTTCCAAAATGTTTGGTAGAATTTACCTGTGAAGCCATCAGGTATGCGCTCTTCTTAGTTGGGAGGTTTTTTGATGACTGATACCATCTCTTTACTTGTGATTAGTCTGTTGAGTTCATCAATTTCTTCTTTTGTCAATGTAGGCTGCTTGTGTATTTTTAGGAATTTGTCCATTTCCTCTAAATTATCATTCTTGTTGGCATATAATTTTTCAAAGTGTCCTCTTATGATACCCTTTATTTCTATGGGGTCAGTGGTGATATCCCTATCCCCATTTCTTATTTTGTGTATTTGCATCTTCTTTTTTTTTTTTTTTCTTTGTTAGTCTAGCTAAAGGTTTGTCAATTTTATTGATCTTCTCAAAGAACCAGGTTTTAGTTTTGTTTATTTTTCTAGTGCTTTCTTATTTTCTATTTCATTTAGTTTTGCTCTTATCTTTGTTATTTCCTTCTTTCTACTTCCTATGGGGTAAGTTTCTTGTTGTTTTTCTAATTCCTCCAGGTGTGCAGTTAGGTCTTTGATTTTAGTTTGCTTTTCTTTTTGATATATGCATTTATGGCTATGAATTTCCCTCTCAGTACAGCTTTGGCTGCATCCCATAGGTTTTGATATGTTGTGGTGTCATTTTTATTTGTTTCAAGGTAGGTACTGATTTCTTTTGAAATTTCCTCCTTGACCCACTCTTTGTCTAAGAGTGTGTTGTTTAACTTCCATATCTTTGTGCCTGGCCTTTACTGATTTCCAGCTTCATTCCATTGTGGTCAGAGAAATTACTTTGTATAATTTCAGTCTTTCTGAGTTCATTGAGAATTTTTCTGTGGCCTAGCATGTGGTCTGTCTTGGAGAATGATCCATGTGCACTTGAGAAGAATGTATGTCCTGCTGTATTTGGGTGTAGTGGTCTATTAGGTCCAGATCCTCTAATGTGTTATTCAAGGTTTTTGTTTCGTTATTGATTCTCTGTAAAGATGTTCTGTCTAATGGTGATAATGGTGTATTAAAGTCCCCCACTATAATTGTAGAAGCATCTATTTCTCCACTTAGTTTTTCCAGTGTTTGCCTCATGTATTTTGAGGTTCCCTGGTTAGGTGCATAAATATTTATGATTGTTCTTTCTTCTTGAAAGATTACCCCTTTTACTAATATATAGTGTCCATCTTTGTCTCTTACAATAGTTTTGCATTTAAAGTCTATTTTGTCCAATATTAGTATAGCTACTCTCACCCTTTTTTGCTTACTGTTTGCTTGTAAGATTGTTTTCCAGCCATTCACTTTTGGCCTCCTTGAATCCCTGGGTCTAAGGTGGGTTTCTTGTAGACAGCATATAGATGGGTCATATTTCCTTATCCATTCTGCCATTCTGTCTCTCGTGACTGGTAAATTTAATCCATTAACAATTAGTGTTATTAATCTCAGGAATTACTTACATTAGCCATATTTTCTTTGGGTTTATTTATGTCACATGTAGTTTTTATTTTCTTTTTGTCTTTTTAGTTGTTCTTACACTCTCCTCCCACTCTTTTTCTCCTGTTTTTTTTCCTTTCAACCTGTAGAAATCCCTTTAGTATTTCTTGAAGGGCAGGTTTCTTATTGGCATACTCTCTTAATTTCTGTTAATTTCAAATTTTTCTGTGAATATTTTGAGCTCACCATCACTTTTGAATGCCAACTTTGCTGGATAGAGAAATCTTGGCTAGAAGTTTTTTTTTTTCTTTTAGAACCTTAACCATGTCATACCACTGCCTTCTTGCCTCCATGGTTTCAGATGAGAAATCAGCACTTAATCTTATTGAGCTTCCCTTTTATGTGATGCCTCCCTTTTCTCTTGCTTCTTTCTGTATTTTCTCTTTGTCTTGAGCATAGGACAATTTGACAAGTATATGTCTTGGAGTAGCCTTGTTGAGATTTATACTGTTTGGGGTGCACTGTGCTTCCTGAACATGTACGTCCATCTCCTTCAATAGGGTTGGGAAGTTTTCAGCCATTATTTCCTCCAGCACTCCTGTCCTCTTTCCCTTCTCTTCTCCCTCTGGGATGCCTATAATGCATATGTTTGTGCATTTTGTGTTGTTGTTCAAATCCCTAAGTCCCTGCTGTATTTATTCTATCTTTTATCTATCTGTTCTACTATCTGTCTGATTTCAGATCTACTGTCTTCCACAAAGCTAATTCTTTCCTCTGCCTGTTCAAATATATTGTTATGTGCTTCCAGTGTCTTTTTGATTTCTTGCATTGTGCCACTCATCACCATCATATCCGTTATCTTTTTATATATGTTTTCAATTTCTTCAGTATGTTCTTCCAGTGTCTTCTTAATATCCTTAATCTCTTCTTTCACTTCATTAAATTAGTCCATGATATTTCTTTGGAAGCTTTGATTAATGGTTCGATGTTTTGCATCTCTTCTGGTTCTTGGTTTGTTCATTGGGCTGGGCCATGTTTTCCTGTTTCTTGGTATGGTTTGTAATCTTTTGTTACTGTCTGATCATCTTTTATCTTGATGGGTTTATTCAGTTGATTAATTTCTCTCTCTAATTTAAGGCTTTATTTGCTTCTTTTTGCGTGTGTGTGTTAAGTTTTCTCTTTGACAGTTTGTTCCTCTTATTCTATTTCCTTGTTGTTTTCTATGTTCCCTTGAAGGAAAAAAATTAGAGCCAGAGAAAGCAAAAGAGGTAAGAAAAAAAAGGACAATAGTAATAATAATAGTAAAACGTAGGAGAGGAACCACATAAGACCTAGGAAAATGAGTGTTTAAGTCATGTAAGTAGTGTAGAGTAATAGGAATAAAAAAGTGGAGTACCTACAATCAAATGGGAAACCGAATAGAGAAAAATATTTAGAATGAATTAAAAGGCTAAAATGATAAGGAGAGTTAAAAGGAAAATAAAGGACAAAAAGAAAAAAGTTAATAAAAGAAAGAAAACAGGATATATGAGATAGAAATAAAAACCAGAAAAATTGAGGACTAAATAAAGAGAGGTGGAATGTAAGAACAACAACAGGCAGCAGAAGATAGAATGATGAAGGAAGGAAAAGAGATAGCCTTGGTAGACAAAATTGTTATACATTGAAAAGTGGAAATCAAGGAAGAGGATACACAGCAAATAAGAAACAAGCCAGCAGCACCTAATTAGAGAAGAAAAAAAGGCGGGGGGGGGGGGGAAGAGGAAAGAAAAACAAGAAAACAGAAAAAAACAAAAAACACAAGCAAGCAGTCAAACAAAAACTAAAGGAGAACAGCCTTCCCTCTAGGCCCCTGTGGTGCTTCTCAGGCTGCCGGTGTTCATCAATCAATTACCCTGCAGCCTTCCCTTTGCAGGTTTTGAAGCAGATTTTAGTGAGTAAACTAAGTTAAATTTTTAAAGAAAGGAACCTTTTTTTAGGAAAAATAAGAAACCCAAGAGAAGGTAATACAAAATAATGTCTATGTTTTCCCTGTCCTAAAGTATCAACTGGATATTTGATATACCAGTGGATCACTACTCTAAGAGGAGCCGGGAATCAAACTAGGGTCCTTGTATATTCAAAGTGGAAACACTCCACTGAGCTAAACTTTCTCGTTGGGTCAGTTAGCTCTTCAGAAAGTGATCCAGTCACTTTCCCATGGACAGGTTTGACTCTGCAGTTAGATAAATTCCTGCTGATTAGGAGTCTGTGCCTGCCCCTTTTCTATTCTTATTGCTTTCTCTCCCAGGGCAGCAGGATGCAATAGCCTGTGTAAAGAGATTCCCCTTTACCTCTCCCAGTCAGGTTTAGTTCCCTTTTGAAATTCCCTTTTGAACTCACTGCAGAAAAATGACTCTCAACCCTCTTCCAAACCACCCCCTCCTCCCAGGGGACCCTAAATAGGCTCTTGGAAGCTTAATAGGCACTTCCTCCTGCCCGCCTCCCTTAAGGGAGTTGAAATTTTGAAAGTTTTCAGCATAGGACTAGTCAATTGCCTGACTCTCCCCTCATCCAGGCCAAATTTCTCTATCCCAGGGTGGTTAGGTAAACCAGGCTGCCTCAGCAGATTCACCTCTCCTCTCTTCCTGGTGCTGCCTTGAGCCAGCTGGTATGTTCCTCAAAGCTCAAAGGGGGTCCAGTCAACCAAATCCACAGAAAGGAAACCCCTCTCCACCCTTCACCAGAACCCTCCCACTCTCAGACAACGTTCCCTCCTGCTGGGTGGCCGGTGTGAGTCGTGGCTCAAGACTCTCAGTGTCTTTGCCTCGAAGGTGGAGGTTAGCTGTCCTGCAGTTTCCAGCCTCAGGAGCAAGAAACTCAGGGTTTTACCTTGAGTAATTTACCTCTTTGTCCAGCTCTCTCCAGATCAATGCCCTGAAGCCTCTTGCACTGTGGTTTCCCAAAAACAGCTCACTTGGGCAGGATCTTGCCCCCACTCAGCCATTTTTTGCAAGAGGGATGGTAAGTGCACACTTAAACCAATGCCATCTTCTTTAATCTCCTCCTGTAAATGTCAATTGAAAGAAAGCTAAAGAATAATCTAGGGACTGAATAACACAGTGAACCCAGAGGTGGGTGAGAATTGTGGTTAATGGTACAAATGCAAGAGTGTCCTTCTGTGAGCTAGAGAGGAAGTACATCATTATTGCAAGGTGGTGGGAATGTGGAGAATCATGGGAAAAATACAATTGGTGTGACCTATAGACTGTGGTTAACAGCAATACTATAATATTCTTGCATCAATGCCAAAGATGTGCTGTGTTGATAATGGAGGTATATGGAAAAAGTATGCAAAATGCACGTTATGGACAATGGTTGGTGGTAATAGTCTAATGATAGTATCTCATAATCTGTTACAAATGTTCGACCACGGTGTAGTGTGTTGTTGAAGGGGTGTTGTATGGAAATTCTACACATGTATGATTATTTTGCAAGTTCACAACCTCTGTAATAAAAATATATTTTTTAAAAATAGGGTAGGTTGGGGGAAAAATACACTAAATGTAAGATAGGGAATATAGTTAATAGTAATATTTTGATGATGCTCTTGCATAGTTTACAACAAATGTTTCACAACAATGTAAATTGTTAGTGGACGGGTGATGCATGGACCCCTGTATGATGTTATGTATGTTTATTTTGTAAGTTCACAATCTACTATACACTTACTGTTTATGCACATTCATGTATGAATGATATACTTCAATAAAAAATATATTAAAAAAAAAAAAAGAAAAAAAGCTAGAGAATAATCTCGGGACTGAATAACACAGTGAACCCAGAGGTGGATAAGAAGTGTGGTTAACAGTACAAATGTAAAAATGTCCTTCTGTGAACTAAAATGGATATACGTCACAATTGCAGGATGGTGGGAATGTGGAGAGGCACAGGAAAAATACAACTAATGTAACCTATGGACTATAGTTAACAGCAATACTGTAATATTCTTACATTAATGCCAAAGATGTACTGTGTTAATAATAGGGGGGGTATGGGGAAAATATGGCAAATGTACACTATGGACCATAGTTGGTGGTAATAACCTGATGATATTATCTCATAATCTGTAACAAATGTTCCACAACAGTGGGGTGTGTTGGTGAAGGGTTGTTGTATGGAAATTCTACACTTATGCATGATTGTTTTGTAAGTTCACAACTTCTGTAATAAAAATATAAATTTTAAAAAAGTCCACGCTCCCACCATTAGAGCTGCAATATCTATAAGCAACCTTGTATGTAGACCAGAGAGTTTTTTCAGGGATACTAGAGGGAGCAAAAGCAGAAAATATTCAGCTTTCCTGTTTCACCCAAGGCCACATTAAACATGAACTTATATCTTGAAAAAAAAAAAGGAAACTATAAAAACTTGGATGTGATAAAGGGTATCTATTAGAAACTTGGATCAAACATCAGACTTAGTACTGAAACATTTAAAGCATTTCCATTTTGTTCAGGAATGAGATGAGGGTTCCAATTGTTACTGTTACAATTGAACGTTATAATGAAGGTCCTAGTCAATATAATAGTAATAGAATAAGAAAAGAAATACACATATATATTAGAATAAATACTGGAAAACCAGATCAAAACTGTCTTTATGTGCAGATGATATAATCACTGACATCTGAAAAATTCAAATGAATCAACTAAAGCACAGAATTAAAATAAAAGATTGGTAAAGTTAACTACATGAAAGATTAACATACAAATATCAGTTCATTGCCTATGTACCAATAATAACCAATCAGAAAAGATAATGGGGAAAAAATAAAATAAGACTGGAATCTAACCAATATGCATGTAAACAGGTATTTGTGCTACCAAAACAGTATCTGGCATCATTTCCAGAGAAACAGTAAATGTTTTGTTGAAAATTATTTTTTTAATGAATATAGATTGTGAAAATATTTTTGAACCTTTGATTATCTTCAAAGAAATGAAGAAGGAAGATTGCTTGGTCAAAACTTCAGTGTAGTGCATTTTCAGTCTTTCTTCTTCTATTGCTTTTATTGTTTATATCCACAAAAACTCCAGTCATGAAGTACTATAAATTAGAAAAAACAATAAATTAATTAAATCCTTAGCCTCTCAAGGTTTTATATGTCTACAAAAGTGATGATGTAAGTATTTTATAACATGATATAATGATACATTTATCATTATATCACAAATTTTGACCCCCTACTCTCCTCCCTTCATCCTTAGATTATTGGATTTACTCTGGCTCTGACTTATCCCCCTCTTTATGAGAGTGTAACCTGGATCATCTGGAAAGAGAGCATCGGTGTCAGGTAAGAACAGGTAAAGTGTCAAAGCTTCATAAATGGGAGTTGGAAGTGGAAAGCAGGACTATCATTTCAAATGATGATATTACAAGGGAGATTATTATTTCAATTAGGTCTTTGAGGAGTTCATTTATCCTTCCAACTGAAAAAAAAATATTCACTTCTGATATAGGCCTAGTGAATTATTAAAAAGTACATTATACTACTGATTATTTTTAATCATTTTTTCCATTTTTTTTTAATTAGAGGATTTGTGAGCTTACAAAACAATCATGCATAATATGCAGAATTCCCATACCTCACCCCTACACCAAAACCTTACATTGTTGTGGAACATTTGTTACAGATTATGAAAGAACATGATCAGACTATTACCACTAACTATGGTACACTTGGCATATTTTCCATTTACCCCCTATTATTAACACTATGCATTAGTATTATATATCTGTTATGGTTCATGAGAGAACACTCATATTTGCACTGTTAACCACAGTCCATCTTCCACCACTTGGTTCACTGTGTTATACCGTTTCATGCCTTGTACATTCTATCCAAAGTGTCCGCGCAGGGGCTCTCACTTTCATCACAGAGCTCTGCAGTCATGGTTGCTTCTTAAAAATTTTATGTAGAACAAATATCAGATGGAGAATTCCCACTATCCCACTTTTCCCATTTGATGAGGAAAAGTCCAATCTTGTTGTCTTCCTAAGGGTTTCAGAAACAAATTTAAAACTGTCATTGAGAGTTCCATTAAGATTTTGAGGAATTGTGAGTTTCAACGGGCGTACATCAATAGTTGGCAAAATTTTTTTTTGTTCTTTTTGGGGGCTTAGGCTCTGAAGTATTCAACAAAATGTCTCAATTATTATTTATAATAATGATAATAATAACTACCATCGAATCAACACTTTTATTAGGTGTTTCGCACACGGCTTGGTCAGCCAATTCTCGTAACGAACCTACAGGATAGGTATTGTAGCCTACTGATAGCTAATATTTATTGTGCACACACTATGTGCCATACACCATTCAAAGTATTTACATGGCTTAATCCATTTAATCTTCATAAAACCCAGGAAAGTAGGTACTATATGGAAACTGAGACACCAAGTCGATCACTCAGCCAAGGCTCTATCTGGCAAGAGAGGGAGTTGGTATTCTAACTCAGTCAAACATTAATAATTTAGCCAAATGCCCAATTCAAGGATTTGTGAGGAAAAATTTCCCTTCCTTTCTATTGGTGAAACCTCTGCAATTCTCAGTTTTCTAAATAGCAGTGCTTTAATTTTATTGGTTATAAAGTGCCTTGTGTAACTTTAATAGCTCTTGATTCTTTAAATATTTCATTCTTCTTCCCAGCCAGCACAGCTCCACAGTCTTCTTTCAAATGTGGATGGTGAAAACACTGTCCCCACCTCCCCATGCAGCAGGACAATCCACCACCCCAGCCTCTGAAGGACAGAACAGTAAGAGCTTCATTCTGATGGCCGCAGGAGGGAGATTATCTACCCTCAAGGAACAGCACTGCTTCTGACTTAAACCCGTAAAGGAATACTCTTTAAAAAACAGATTTATTTAAAAAGTAGCAAGACAGTATACTTGCAAATCTAATCTGTAGAACTAAATAATTTTAGCTCTTAATACTTACATAGTAATCTGTAAGTTTGCAAAACATGCTAAAATTCAAGTTTATTTTGTGGAATCTTTAATCCTTGCAATTAGTGTGTACTGAATAATTTGTTAGTGATTTGTATCTTTTCCCATTTTATTATTTATTTAAATCAGTAAAATAATTTTATTGCTCTCTTGTCTGTTACGCACTCTATTTTCATAACAATATTGTTTCTATCCCATTTATATTGAAAATCTTAAATGCCTTGCTTGAAGTATTATTTTGCCTCAAATATAATGTCCTAAGAGCCGCTTGAGCTGAAAATATTAAGAAATTCATTAGCTTACTCTTGAACATAAATATGCGGCTAAGATGACAACTGGATTTAATATTATTATGCTAGCTCCATGTGGCTACCATTTGTGTTCTCTGGGATAAAAATGGTCTCTTTTATTTTGGGTGATTATTGCTTCCACTTCTCCTGCCCTCGTTAGCAATCCATAGAGAGAAAGCAAATTAGTGCTTTCCAGCTGAGGTGAGCAGGGAAAATGGAGAAGGGGAGTGACTGCTTAATGGGTACAGGATTCCTTTCAGAGTGATGAAAATGTTCTGGAACTAGATTGTCACGATGGTTACACAACTCTTTAAATGTACTAACTTTAATATAGTTAAAATGGTGAACTTTGTTATGTGTATTTTACCACAATAAACCTTATTGCTGCTCTCACAAGCATTCTATAAATATAAAATACTTTCTTTAAAAGGGGTAATCTGACTGTGTAGATTATTTTATATTTGTCAAATATTAAGAAAGCTTGAAACATTTATGCGTGTCCTATGATTATCTTATTTTAGACAAGGAAAATTGATAGGATCTTAATTCTGAAGTTATCAAAGGTCACTGTGTGACCCAAATAAAGAAGAGTATGAGTTTAGTTTGTGAACATAATCTTCAAAAGATACTCAGGACCTGCAATATTTGAAAACATTTTCTGAAAAGAGATTAAGCAATTAAAAAAATACACTTTCACAGCAAGGACCTAAAAACTATTCAACTTGAAGATTCGTATATTTTAAGGAAGCTAAATGTATTCCAAGATTTATAGATGTCTGTTTACCTTATTATGAAAAGGGCAAAGAAGTGACAGAAGATATATGATGGTCATCAAACTTTATCCCTAAGCTGGATGCCAGCTGGGGAACATGTTTCCCCGTACTGTTTCTGCCAGAATTTCATATATTTGGCAGAACTCATGAGGTGCATTATGGGGGCTTTCCACATTTCTCTGAAGTAGCCGATAAAGCAGCTGTTGAGAGAAGATATGTGGACTAGGCATTGGATCATTTGAGAATACCACTCATATGTTTCCTTGGCTCACCCTCCTGCTGTGTGCCCTCTTCTCTTGCCAACTTAGGTAGAGGATTTGAACATCCAGCAAGGATTCTCTGGGTTTTCCATGATGCTTGGCAGCTGACCTTCTTTATGCCAAATCTATTGGACTTCCAGGCATTCAGAATGACAATGTCAGCTGATGGGGCCCAGCATAGGCTCAAGGGTAGAAGGGTGCTTCTACTTCTGCTATTTTCTGTCTTGTCTCTCCTTAGAAATTCCATGCTAAACACTTAAGGCACCCTTTTGCTAATATGTGAGCCCAGGTATCTGAACATATTTTCTAAATTGTTCATTTCTGCAAGTTCTAGCAACATACCTCTAAAACATTAATTTTATCATAGGAGGAATTAATGCAAAGGAGGTAAAAGGGGAAGAATATCCTCTTTAAATTTAATTTTCTTCCATGACTCAAAAGAGGATATTCCTAATAATTATTGCAACTCTAGTTACTCTATTTCTGTGGTTCGTCACCATTTTGTGGTTGCAGATGCCTATGAACATGTAATTAAAGCCATGAAATTTCTCTTCCCCCCAAAATGTACATAATTAGATATATCCAAATTTTTGGATTGCGTTTTAGAATGTTTAGTAATTCCTCACTCCTTCCCCATCACAAAGTCAATTCTCTAAACATAAGACTAAAATGAACTGCAAGGTCTCTCTTGATCTGGCTTCTTAATTTAACTCTATTCTTGTTTCTTTACTTTATTCTTTATACCAGGTTCCCAATAGATATGGTGACAGTATATTTCTGGTATAGTTAAGGAATCATCTTTTTGTTTTTTTCTTCTTTCCAAAATCATTTTGAGTTGGTATAATTTCCCATTGTAGAAAATATATAAAAGGATTAAAAAGAAGGAAAATCCAGTGGGTAAACTAACAAATGGGTTATAAATGACACTAAAAAGGGCATAGAAGAAAAAAAACTGGATTGAGGAAGATGTCATCAGATAACTAACGGACCCAAATTACTATAAAAGCCATCAAAATTCCTTGTATTCAAGACCATGGAAGCACAAGGAGATACTATTTTATGAGCATTATCTTTATGATTATTGATAGACACCAACATTTTATTTACCCACTATTTATTCACTGTTACCCACAGTGAGACACTATGCTAAGGTTTCTTTAATACTTTATTATATTTTGGCTATTTTCAATCTCAGTGGATAAAAAGATGGATAGACAGACAAGACAGGGAGGCAGGCATATATATAAATAAATAAATAATTGCATTTACTCCAAGACTAACAAACATGGATACCTGGCATGGTAATCCTCTTATTATGAGAATGTAGACATAGCAATTATATAAAGGAATAGCATCTAAGTGGGTTTTTTCCCCCTAAAGATTAGAGAACTTACCTTACCCAAATCATCAATAAAAAATTTAATACACTTCAGAAGTCAATGCATGCTAAGCTATTTGGCTATGTTATTTTTCTTTTTGTTATTAGACAATCTAAATTTTCCAGTAGGAACAAACATATACAAGATAAGCATACTATGCTGCAATAATGTTTAGCTGCTTAGGAAGAAAAATAGACCCGTATCTCACTCTGTGCACCAAAATAAATCCAAAATAGATTACATTTTTCAGTGAAATCATTAATATAGTAGAGCATAGGTAGATATTTAAATACTCTCTGGATAGGGAACTTTCGCCTAAAACTTAAAAGGTACAAACCAGGAAATAATATAATAATTGAATTATGAAAAAATTAAATATGCAGGTCAAAGCAACAACAACAAAAATATATACTGAAAAGGAAAATGACAATTTCTAAGAGAAAATAACAAGAAGATATTAACTGCAACTAGGTAAGGAAGAAATAAAAATTATCAATAAATATATTTAAAATGCTCAGTCTCACTAATAGTCAAATAGGTGCAGATCAAGGCAATTTCCATCCATTCTTCACATATTAAATTATCAAAGATTTTTAAAATAACACACAATACTGTCAATGAATCAAAGAATTAAGAGCAGCCATATACTGCGGGGAAGAGCGCAAATTGGTACAATCCATTCATTTGTAATGCGAAAGTTGTGTCCAGAAGAAATCTTATTACCAAAGTATTTAATAAAAGCTATAGGTATGATGCAGGAAATGAGAGTTAATTAAGTTGTAGAATTTTAGAATTGCTATAATGTTGTTAATTTATCTTTCACCGTGGCTTCAAAAGGCTACCTAAACTCTTTTTATATTAATGATACCAAAATTTATATTTCCATCCCTGATGGCGCTCCCAATGCTGACATCCAATTGCCTGTTTGACATCTCCACTTAGATGACACATGAACATCTCAAACTACTCAAAACACAAATCTTAATTCCCCAGCCAAACCTGATTCTCAACAACCCTGGTGTACACAGAGATGCCACTGCAGGAGAGGTCTTGTAGTCCAGGGACCACCTCATCAGGGTAGAAACTGATGAAACATGGCCTGGACTAACTGATGCATCCAGGGAACTGGAAGTAACTGTTTGGGTTCTAGCTTTTCAGACACAAACTTCCCCTTATCACTGTAAACCTCTTTTGCAGTCACCAGGAACAAAGTACTCTCAGAACAGACTTCCTGTGTACTAAGCTACATCCTACATTTTCCTTTTACAGAAAGGATGACACCTGTTAAGTGAAAAAGGAAACCCTTTTCAAATTTCAGTTCCAGATTTCTAGGAAAAGGACTCCACCTGGCCCAGTTTGGAGGAGGAGCCCAGCCCTAATAACCGTGGCTTCCAGGAACATAGGCTATAGGCTCTGAGAGCAGACACAGTTTAGGGGGTCAATGTGAGCCAGATGGAACCCCAAAAATAGGTTACAACTTCCTCAAAAGCAAAAGTAATGAGATAAAGAAAAGTTTGGACTGGGGATAAAGTCAGGTGAATCTAGGTAAAATTTAGAACTGGCCTCATTGCAAAAGATATCTCCCATTCTGAAATCTAAATTTCCCTAGAATCTGTAATGGAAGGAACATAACATGTCTACTGAGTATCAAAGGCAGTCAGTTGCCTTCCACCAATCATTTGAAGGAGTAGAAGTTCAGAAAATGATTTTTATTTTGTAAATATGAGAACAATCATTAACACCAGGTTCAGGGAAAAGTAGCTATACTCTCCACAAAACAAGTCAAATTTAAGCTCTCAGGTGGAATATAGAAGAGAGAAGTTTTAAAAAAAAAAAACAATACACCTGGCAAAGCCATAGTTCTGACAATATGACTGTTCACTTTTCTTCCAGTTCATGTTTTCATATGTTTTTGTTTGTTTGTTTTGCTTTGCCTCCTGTTTCTTTTCTTGTAGTAATTTTTCCCTTGATTTCACTGGGTCAAGCAAACCAAAATTGAATTATGTCTCCTCCTTTGTTACTTCATCCTGAATTACTGCAGTGACTTTCAGATATTTCTGTCAGCGCTTAGCCAAAATTTCACCTCCTCAGGGTGCTTGCCCCTAACCAGAGTTGTCAGGCTCCTCATTATATGCATTCCTGGCACCCTGTATTTCTTGTTCTCATTGCTTAGTACAGTTGTCATTTGAATAAATATTCATTTACTGTTGGTTAAATCATCAGTGATAATGCCTGTTAGCTTCCTTTGTATATTAATGTAATGCTTGATGTATAGTAAGCACTCAATAGATTCCCCCACCTCCAGGATGGCTCCCTCCCCTGTCTGCTCGTTGTCTGCTTGTTGTCTGCTTATTGTCTCTGCTCATTGTGTCGGCTCGTTGTCTACTGTCTTCTTTAGGAGGCACTGGGAACCAAACCCAGGACCTCCCATGTGGGAGGAGGGGGACCAACTGCTTGAGCCACATCCGCTTCCCTCAATAGATTTTTGATAAATGAATGAACAGAATTTCCTGGCCAGTAATCTATAATCTACAACTGATTCCCAAACCTAAGAAATATAAATCAACTGAGGAGGTTTTGTTGTTTGTTTGTTTTTTAAAAGAAATACAGTTTTCCAAATCATCCTGATACTCTAATTCTATAGATCAGGGGTGAGTCAGCATCTTTCTCAAAGATCTCCAGGTGATAATGACCTGCTATGTTTGAGAGCCATTAAATATATAGCTTAGCACAAGTTCCTTAAAGTTCAAAATATGTCTATAGTCTACCTTGCAAGAGTTATCTCCTACTTGTTCCCAATTTGTACATTTTGCTTCAGCTTGGTACAACCATCCGACAGTCTCCTGCTTCCCTCCTTCTGCTTATGCTCAGCTTTTCTCTGGTCATCTCCTACGTCTCCTTCTATGAAAATCCTACCCATACTTTCAGTTGATTTCAAAGATCATCCCTTTGCCAAGCCTCCCGTGTTCTCACAGCTGGATTCAAGCCTTCCCTAGCATAGAGTTCCCCACAGCACATTACCTGGGCTTCTCTCAAGCTTTTCTTTTCTGTGTTGTCTTATCATTGTATACTTCATTAATCTCCCTTTTAGACTATAAACTAAATTCCTAAACAACTGGTGAAAAAAGAACCACAGGAAGGCAGAGAATAATTATCCTTCATCTTTGTTTCTCCTAAAGAACTCAAAAGGCTAGAGCCTTTAGTGCATAATACTCAATGTGTTTAACTTGAACAGAGATGTAGCTCTTCTTTCTATAAACAAGAATAATATATTGTCAGTGGAAAATTAAACAAAAACAACCAATCTGACAGCTGTTCTGATTTCTATGAAGGAAGAATCTCAAGCAATAAATTTATTAACTCAGATATTTGAAAATGATACTCTATTTTTCTTTATTATTTTGGAATTTTACTAAGTATTTTACTATGTAGAACACATTAATGTTGCAGGGGGTAAATAATTGAATACACTGGTCCTGTTACTAGGAGCTTACAAATACTAATTTTATAATTCTTTATTTCTTCAACAATTTACTATGTATTTACCACTAGGAGAGCACTACACAAATGCTGTCGCTGATAGAGAAATTAATAAAACATAGACTCTTTCTCAAAGAAGCTTACAATCTATTGGAGAAGATAGCCATGTAAATAATTATAAGTCAAATTAGAATTAAATATATACCATGATGTGGGTATACAACCAAATGCTATGGGAAAGCAGAGGAAAAATAATATAACTTCAATTTCTCATTGCCATTTATCCAGCAAGGTTTTTCTACCAATATTTAAGCTATAAATTTGCCTATCTTTCAGTATAAAACCAGTCTCCTCTAATAGATTGGAACACAGTTGACAAGTCTGGAACTTCTTATCAGACTTGCCTCCTGGGATGAGGAATATGCTAGGAAAATAGACAACTGAGTGAGTTGAAGTGCTTGGTTTCCTCATTTATAAAGAGAAATAATGAGTGCTTACCCCATAAGATTATTAAGACTGATGTTTTAAATGAAGCAATTGATGAGTTAGTATTTGCAAAGTCTTACAACTGTGCTTGAATACTAGGTAGTTAAGTATTTGCTAAATAAATATCTAATTGAAATCTGGTAGCATGTATTTAGGTCTTACTAGAAAAAGTACTTCATTTCATCATCACAGCAACAATATGAAATATGTACAATTATTAACTCACTTTACAGATGGGGAAAATAAGGCTTTGAAAGGCTTTGGAAGTTTGGCAAGGCCACATGGCAAGAGAGAAGCAAAGTCAGGATTAGAATCACAGCTTTTGTGAAGCAGAGCCTGAATCCCTAACTACCAAGTGAACTTTCTTTCAAGACACAAATTATGAAAATACAGTAGTCTTTCTTAATGCTAAATTTTATTTAACTTTTAAAAAATTGTCATAATGTTCTAAAAAGACTTTAAGAGGGAATATTTTTAATCTAAACCACAAAACAATGAAGTTTAAATAAGCAGTAAGTTGGGAAAAAAAGAATGTATCTCTTACTTTATGTAAATTAAGCAATAAGCTTAAATACTAGTATAAGCTTGAAATACAGCATGTTCTTAAATGACCTGGGATACTGGAGCATTTTATGAACACTACTGTTTTTTATTCTATGGTACCAACAGGAAGCACATGAGAATTATGGCTATCTGCCTGATGAAAAATAAAATGAAATTACTCCTCTTAGATCATTTTCAGAGCAGAGATGATGACTTTAATGATATTTCCAAAACAATTTAGAGTTATCCTAACCCCATAGATAAATATTACTAAGAGACTTGAAAGGATTTGAGAATATTGCCACTGTTTTACACTATTAAGTTTATAATCTTTTCAAGAGACACTCTCTTCCCTCAATGATTTTATAATCTAATAGGGAAATAAGATCAACAAATCCAGGCTTCATAAAATGTCCCTGTTAACACTACCTGAAATGAGAGGGATTTAAGTTTATAAATCTAGGAATATTGCATAATTCTGTGTTTACCAGGGTAGGCTGAACTACATGGTATAGTGAGAAAAACATCCTAAAAAATGGAGCAAATCGAACATGAGGGAAGGTGACAAGTTGCTTGCCCTGTTGAAGCAAGAACAGTACATGTAAGTAATTTGGTCAAAATAATAATGTCCTAACAGAAATGCATGGTCAAAAGGAGTTTGAACTCAATCATGGAGTGATCATTTATTTACCAACAGACAAATCGAGCAGGGCTGCTAAAATTAAAGAAAGATAGATAAAACAACCAAAAGATCCTCCAACATCACAGTTCCTGAAATGCAATGTATTCTTCTCGCCTCAGGCTATTGCTTTTGTATTTCTAAATGCACTTTATCATGTGAAAGAATTCATTTGCTGCACATGATAAATGGAGATTACTTAGACTGCAGAGACACGAGTAAAATCATTAACTTTTAAGGAGAATTGTTAAAGGAGAAACAGAGAAAGCAATAGATGTTCTCATGTTACCCTTCTTCCCAGCATTCATCAAACTTGTAATTACTTATTTGAAGTTTGAGATTCCCATGAGGTCATCATTGTAGTGCCATATTCCAACAGCCTAGCACACAGTAGGTGCTTGATCAACATTTGTTCATTGGTACAGAGGATTTATTTGGTCCATAAAGTAAGTTTATTTTGTTTTTGTTCTGAGACAAACTTTGTTGTTCTTGTTGTTGGGGAAGGGGAAAAAGCAGATTTGTGGAAATATATAGAAAATGTCTGCTACAGTTATAAGAACAGCAAGGCTTACATAGACAATGCATTGGTTTTCTTTGTTAAAACTTCCAACTTTTCCCATTTCCTAAATTTCACATATGGGACAAATCTACCCTTTAAGTGTGATATGATTGGAGTTGGGCAAGACAGAGGGAAGGGAACCCAGTTAGGGCAAAGACATAAGTAGCCTCTGGATCTTATCTCATGTGCAAATTGGTGATAATTTTTTTAGACTATTCTGAGACAATGGATGATTTTTTAAGAATATTCTAAGATATCAGGTATAAGAGAACCAGATCCAGATTCATATTCATTGGATCTATTGAGGAGAAATGTTGTCTTTTAGAAGAGATATTTCAACGAGAAAAGAAAAGTTTTCCTATGTTTAGGTAAGAACTAGGGTATAGGAAACTTAGTTTAAGAGCTTATTTAAAAGCTCTTGCTAAAGTACTTCCCAAATCACTTGTTTCAGTTTCTCAGCTGCTAAAACAAATACCGTTCGTTTAATTGTTGGATTGGCTTAAGCAATGACAATTTTTTAGCTTGTTGTTTTGAGTCTAGAAGTCCAGCAGGGTGACGCTTCCTCCTCCAAAGACTGTGGCATTCTGGAGATGGCTGCCAGAATCCCTGGTCCTTGATTCTTCCGTCACATAGAAGTGTCTCCTCTTTTCTCTTCCAGTTTCCATTGACTTCCAGCTTCTCACTGCTTCCTATGGCTTCTCTATTCCATGTCCAATTTCCTTTGCTTATGAAGACTTCAATTAAGGGCCTCCTCTTTCAGTTTGGGCACACCTTAACTAATAACATCTTCAAAGGTCCTATTTACAAATGGGATCACACCCACAGGACCAGAGGTTGGGACCTGAACTTTGCCTTCTGTGGGGGACATGCTTCAATCCTCAACATCACGCTACTTGAAAAATACTCAATTATTGCATTAATCAGGGTTCTCCAGAGAAATAGAACTGACAGGAGATTATATATATATATATATATATATATATATATATATATGTAATTATATATGTAAACATTTTGAGAATTGGCTCGCGCAACCATGGGGATTGACAAGTCCAAATTCCACAGGGCATGCCACAAGTTGGGAGCTCCGATGAAAACTTTGATGAATGCCCCAGGAGAAACTGGCTGACTGAAGCAGAGATAGAGATTCTTCCTTCTGACTGCTGAAATCATCAGTTTTCCCTTTAAGTTCTTCAAATGATTGGGCAAGACTTCTCTCATTGCTGAAGGCAATCTCCTTTGTTGATTCTAGAAATAATCAGCCATAGATGCAATCAACTGACTAATGATTTAAATTAACAAAATACCCTCATAAAATCAATCAGTCCAGTGCTTGCTTGACTGCTTGCTTAACAACTGGACAACTAGCCAAGTTGACACATGAACTTAACCATCATAATTGTTTTCTCTCACATTATTAAAGTGGTTGAATAAAGAATCTAACTCTGGATTGTGACTAGTTTCAATTTTAAATATCTTTCTTGGTCTGTGACCTGATGCTTTTAGGTATGATATAATTCCTTTCAGGAATTGTATTAGAAGTCTCTGGCAAACAGACTTCCAGGACAAACACCTGCTAATCCCAGTCTCTTTAACAGGACATTTCAGAAGTTACTCCAAAAATTAACTTGAAATTTTTCTGCGTTCCACTCTGTTATAACATTTTGAAAGTGCAGTATTATATTTTATTTATATTTTAAATGAATGTATAGGTGAACTAAGGAATATTGTGCTCACTTGCTACTGTTCATTTTGAACAGCATTAATGATATTAGATCATCTGGTCATGTGAGTTTGCATGATGCCTGTAGACAATGAGAGCAAAATATGTAAAGTATCAGCACGGAAAACGACAATTTGGATATTTTATTAGCAAAGCAACTAAAAGATACTCTGCTGACACGAACTCTAAGCAAATACCTTTGTAATGCACTAAAGTCACCATAAAATTGCTTGCTCACTTCCTGAACATAGAAGTCATCCATGAGAATGGACTGTTGGCAAGAGCTAAATCTTTATCTAGCACAGTGTTTAGAAGCTGCTATTAATCACACTGAGCTCTGAATTTGGGTGGGCATGCCACATTGAATGCTCTAGCATGGAAACCTTGCCCTGATAAGCCTCTAGCTAAAAAACAATGTGGAACGCAAAAGGCATCCCAGCAGTAGGAACACTGGCAACCCTCTCCCCTTCTGTGACCAAATCAGCACAACTCGTCACTGCTGAACCATCTTCACTTCTACTCTTTCCATCAACATTGCTCCCTTGTGGAATTGTATCTTGCTGGTCTTCTCTAAGAAGAATGTATAAGCCTCCTCACCTCCCTTTTTAGGACACCCAAATGACATACTTGTGCTCTGACTATGTAAAGACTGGAAGGAATGATGCTGCTTTGGTGCAGGGGAAGCAGCCTCCTTCTTGAGCAGAAGTATGAAGTTACACCAGTTGTCATTTTCTAGGATGTGTTGGTGGAAGGTGTAGGGTTGTAATACAAGGTCATTGTATAAAAATGATAAATAAGCCTAAAGAATGAATAAATATTACCCATAATCCTACCACCCAAAGACCAATATTAACATTTTGGAATGTAATCTTTCAGATACAGACATAGAGATATATTATATATTGATACCTTATTCTTTTCTAATTTGCCTTTTTCATTTGTCAATAATTTATGAGTATCCTTCCATGTTGTCTTAGTCTCCTAGGGCTGCTGTATCAAAGTAGCACAAACGGGTGGCTTAAAACAACAGAAATTCCTTGTCTCACAGCTCTGAAGGCTAGAGGTCCAAAATCAAGATGTTGGCAGAGCCATGCTTCCTGTAAAGACTGTAGGGGAGTATCTGTTCCATGCCTCTCTCCTGGCTTCTGACGCTGGTTTGCTGACAATCCATGGCATTCTTTGTCTTATCAGATGAAGTTCTTGTCTCTGTCTGTGCCCAGCTCTCCCTTTCTTCTAATGATACCAGTTTTATTGGATTAAGGCCATCCTAATACAATTTGGACTCATCTTAACTGGTAACATCTTCAAAGACCCTATTTCCAAAAAAGGCAACTTCTTAGGACTGTTGAACAGTAGTTTGGAGAGACACAATTCAACCATAACACATGTCAATTAATATATTTCTACAGGGTAATCTTTAATGATAAAATAGTATTCTATTAAGCGGGTGAGCCATTTATTTAACAAATCTCTTATTGTTTAACATTTAGATTGTTGCCAATATTTGTTTTGACAGATATTTTTGTGGTGATCACCTTGTACCAGATGCACATAATATTTGTACACTGCCTTTGCTTTTTTCTTGATATAAATTTATTGAAGATCAAAGTGTGTGCATATTTTCAAGCTTTTCTGTGAAAGCCATACCTACAGTACTCTCATAGGGACAGTGAGGAAAGCACTTCATGATAGGATCACCATTGCCATTGCTCAGAGACAATGAATCAAATATGGGGTCTATTATCTTGATAAAGAGAAACTCCTTTGGAAAAAAATAAAAGTTTTTTCTCTTTTGAGGGCAATCTCACAGACTAGCCTTAGCAGCCACAGAAAAACCTTTGGGCCAATAAGCTGTATATTCATGTCTGATCATCTGTAGCAGTTTAAAGGTGGCTTGAGTCCCATCTTTAGCAGGGTTTCAGCAGTTACCTCCTTGTTCTAGGGAATAAAGTGAGGGCATGAACATTCTAAGACAGAATTGAAGAAATCCAAATCTATTCACTCTCTCCAATTCAACCATGGCTATTCCAATTGTGGCTTATATGCAGAGAGTACGACTGCCTTACTCCTATCATTTCCTCCATTACCTTCCCAGTAATATGCCCATTTCCTCTTTCCATACATAATTTTTATAATCCTTTACAAACCATACACCTCTTATATATACTACTTTCTTGCCCTCTTTTATACACTATACACATTTCTTCCCTATTGCACAAAATTCCCCATCTATAGTTTTGTCCTTGTTCCTTAGCCTCCTCTTATATGTCCTGACTCTAATAAAAGGCAAGAGCTAGAATCCTAGTGATCTGGTGGTAACATGGGGAATGGTAGGAAATGTCTAAAAATGATTCAAAATGCACAAAGCTGAGAGGAAATGGAAGGAGAGAAGGGATCCCACCTCCACATCATAAAAAGACAACTTGAATGTTTTCCATCACTGAGTTAGTAGGTCAAAACTTTCAGCAACTACTGAAAATTCATTTACGGGGTAGGGTGGAAAGCCAAGATGGTGTCAGAGTAAGGAGCTCCAAGAGTTAGCTCATCCTACAGGGCAGTTAGTAATCACCCAGAGCTATCTAAGGCACCTGTTTGGAGGCCTCAGGAGACCAGAAGAGCATCCTGCAACATCCTTGAAGGTGTGGAAGGAGAAGACTGCCCATCTGCAGAGAAGATTCATGAGTAGAGCCCTCCATGCCACGGATGCCCGTGCCCATGGCACAGGCCTCCTTGGGAGCTATTCTGTGGCTGCAGTTGGAAAATCTATTTCCCAAAAACAGAGGAAGAAGACACAATGTGGCAGTGGCTTCAGCTTGACTAGTAAATTCAGTGGGCTAAAGTATAACCCTAATAATAGCTAAGCTTTGAACCTGTCCAAGACAGAAAGAGGCCGGTAGCTGCCATTTTAACTCCACCCCAAGCATGAGGGGAAGCTGGGCTGATAGAAAATCACAGTGCTGGTAGGGACCGTCTTCTTTCCCCCCAGATCAGATTGCAGCTCTAGCCTAAACCCGAATCCCATCTCCAGCAAGGAGGAAGCTGAGGGGGACCTGCACCACCTTTCTGGGAAACTGCAAGCCACACCACAAAGGCGAGTGCCCAAGCAGTGCAAGCTAGCTTGAGCTATTCTGTGCCTGAAGTTAGAAGCTCCATTTCCCATAAACAGAGGAGGAAGAGATAGATGGTTGTCCACCGATTTCAGCTACTGTTTAGTGGACCTGGCTGGCTAAAGTATAATCCTAGGAATAGCTAGGGTTTGAACATGTCCAAGTTGGAAAGAGGCAGGTAGCCACAATTTTGACTCTGCCCCCAGCATGAGGGGAAGCCGGGCTGACTGAAAATCACAGTGGAAGTACGGACTGGCTTCTTTCCACCAAGATCGGACTGAAGCCCTAGCTTACGCTCAAGCCCCACCTCTGGCAGAGAAGAAGCTGGTAGGACCTGCACCAGGCTCTCCAGGCAAATGCAGGTGCTTTTGGTCGGCACAGACTGAATAGTCGGACATCTGGGGCTGCATCCCCTACCCCAATAACATAGGAGAGGAGCTGAGTTTCCTCGGCCTCTCCGGGCAACTGCAGGAGTTTTAGCCCACACAAACTGGTTTGTTGAGTGCCTTTGAATCCATCTCCACCTCTGCCTACCCCATAGGATAAGAAGGAGCTGGTGTTCCCTCAGCCTCTCAGGGCAACTGCAGGTGCTTTTGGCCTGCACAAACTTGACTGTTGGGCACCTGTGGCTCCACCCCCATCCCCAATAGGACAAGAGACAGACTGTGCTTGCCCAGCTTCTCTGGGTAACTTCAAGTGCTTTTGGCCCACACAGCCTGGACTGGTGGGTATTTGTGGATCTACCCCTATCACCCCCAATAGGAAAGGTGGGGCCTGATGTTTCCACAGCCTTTCTGGGCAATGACAGGCACTTTTGGCCTGTACAGACTGGACTGTTGGATGCCTATGGATCCACCCCCACCCCCAATAGCATAGGAAGAGTCTGGTGTCTCCACAGCCATTCTGGGTAATGGCAGGTATGTTTGGCATACAGAGACTGAACTGTTGGGTATCTGTGGATCCAACCCCATGACTTAATAGGATAGGAGGGGACTGGTGTTTTCTCAGCCTCTCTGTACAACGGTGGGTACTTTTGGCCTACAGGGACTGAACTGTTGGGCATTGGTGGTTCTGTTCCCACCCCCTAAGGGCAAAATGCTCAGTACTCCCTCAGCCTCTCAGGGCAACTGCAGGTGTATACTGACCACACAGATTGGATGGTTGGACACTCCACAGGGTCAATCCCCACACCTGGCAGGGAGGGGGTCTGGTGTTACATCAATTTACCTGGGCAACTGTGGTCATTTTGGACCCACATGGCATAGATTGCTGCCCACAACTGCAGCTCCATTCCTGCCCTAGGTAAGGGAGGAAGGGGTGTGAAGCTTCATCAGTCTCTCTGGGCAACTACAGACAGTCTTGTCCTGCACAACTTGGATTATTACACACAGCTACAGCTCTGTCCCTATCCCTGGCAGAGTAGAAAGGAGAGAGACATTTCATCAATGCCTGGGGCAATGTGGGCAGCTTCAGCCTCCATAGCTTACAGCACCAACTACATCCTCAACTCCTACTACACAATCAGCAAGGGAGAAAAGGCAAGAAAGTCCTAAACTAAAGGGAGAAACTGCACCCAGAGCAAATACATCTAGTAAGCCAGATGCGAAGACATAAACAAAAAATTACAATCCATACCAATAAACAGGAAGATATGATCCAGTTAAAGGACAAGATAAGCCTGCAGATGACATAAAGGAGTTGAGACAACTCACCATAGATGTTCAAATAAATCTCCTTAATAAATTCAATGAGATGGCTAAAGAGTTTAAAGATATTTGTGGGTGAGCACAAAGAAGAATTTGAAAGCATACATAGAAAAATAGAAGGCTTTATGGGAATGAAAGGTGCAATAAATAAAATTAAAAATACACTGGAGGCATTTAACAGCAGATTTGAAGAAGCAGAAGAAAGGATCAGTGAGCTTGAAGACATGGCCTCCAAAAGTGAACACAGAAAAGAACAGATGAAAAAAAGAATGGAAAAAAATTGAACAGGGTCTGAAGGAACTAAATGACAGCAAGAGATGTATAAACATATGTATCATGAGTGTCCAGAAGGAGAAGAGAAGGGAAAAGGGGCAGAAGAAATATTTGAAGAAATAATGGTAGTAGAAGTCCCAACCCTGTTGAAGGACATAGATATCTGTGCTCAAGAAGCACAAAGTACTCCCACCTGAATAAATCTGAATAGACCTACTCTGAGACAGATACTGATAAGAATGTCAAATGCCAAAGACAAAGAGAGAATTCTGAGAGCACTAAGAGAAAAGCGATGCATAACATATAAGGGATACCCAATAAGATTATATGCTGATTTCTCATCAGAAACCATGGAGGCAAGAAGATATTTAAGATACTGCAAGGGAAAAACTGCCAGCCAAGAATTTTATATCCAGCAAGATTTTCTTTCAAAAATGAGGGCAAGTTTAGAATATTAACAGATGAAAAGAAACTGAGTGAGTTTATAACAAAAAGACCACCTTTGCAGGAAATACTGAAGGGAGTATTAAGCCTGAAAAGGAAAGACAGGAGAGAGCGGCTTGGAAGAGAGTCTAGAAATGATGACTGTATCAGTAACAGTAACTAACAGTGTCAAAAGAGTGGTAAAAATAAAATGACAGATAAAACCCAAAGGTCAAAATGAATGAAATAAGAACTGCCTTTATTGTAATAACATTTAATGTTAATGGATTAAACTCCCTGTAGCAGTTTGGCATTATTTATGAATTCCAAAAATAGATATTGAATTATGTTTGTAAACTGGTCTATCCCTCCGGGCATATTAGATTATATTGGATTAAGAAGTTTCACTTTTACTTCATTAAATAATGATTAAGGCTTTGATTGGGCCACGTCAATAGGACATTGCATCCCTGCCCCCTTGGTGGGTGAGGACTCACAGAGAAACCACACCACAGAGAAGGGAGTTTTGAGTTTTGAGCTGGAGCCTAGGAAGTAATCACACAGAGGTGCAGAGCAGCTGAGCCTGGAGAGAAAAAAGTCCCAGTAAGAGAGGAACCCAAGAAGCCTGAACTCGTGGCAGACATAAACAGCCATCTTGCTCCAACATGTGGCAACAGACTTTGGTGAGGGAAGTAACTTACACGTGACTGTAAGTTTCTACCCCAAATAAATACCCTTTATAAAAACCAACCGATTTCTGGTATTTTGTATCAGCACCCCTTTTGCTGACTAATACACTCCCCAATCAAAAGACACAGACTGGCAGAATGGATAAGAAAATATGAGCCATCTATATGCTGTCTGCAAGAGACTCACCTTAGACCCTAGGATACCAATAGATTGAAAGTGAAAGGTTGGAAAAAAATATTCCATGCATGCAGTAACCAAATAAAAGCTGAGATAGCTATACATATCAGATGATATAGACTTCAAAAACAAAACTGTTATTATAGACAAGGAAGTATATTACACATTAATAAAAGGGATGATTAACCAGAAGAAATAGCAATCATAAATATATTTCCACCTAACCAAGATGCCCCAAGATACATGAGGCAAACACTGGCAAAACTGAAAGGAGAAATAGACAGTTCTACATCTGGGCAGAAGATCAATAAAGAAACAGAAAGCTTGAATTATATGATAAATGGACTAACCTAATAGACATATACAGAACATTGTACCCCACAACAGCAGGATATACATTATTTTCAAGTGCTCATGAATCTTTCTCCAGGATAGACCAAATGTTAGGTCTTAAAGCAGATCTCAGTAAATTCAACAAGATCAAAATTATACAAAGCACTTTCTCTGATCACAATGGAATAAAGTTGGAAATCAACAACTGGAAGAGAAAGGGAAAATTCACATATATATGGAGATTAAACAACACATTCTTAAATAATCAGTAGGTCAAAGAAGAGAAATCAATAAATATATCAAGATGAATAACAAGGAGAACTCAACATATCAGAACCTATGGGATGCAGCAAAGGCAGTGTTGAGAGGGAAATTTATAGCCCTGAATGCTTACATTGAAAAAGAAGAAAGAGCTAAAATCAATGACCTAACTACACAACTGGAGGAACTAGAAAAAGAACAGCAAACTAATCCCAAAGCAAGTAGAAGGAATGAAATAACAAAGATAAGAGCAGAAATAAATGAAATTGAGAACAAAAAAACAACAGAATTAACAAAACCAAAAGTTGGTTCTAACAAAATCGATAAACCCTTAGCTAGCCTAAGAAAAAAAGAGAGATGATGCAAATAAATGAAATAAAGAATGAAAATGGGAACATTACTACTGACCCACAGAAATAAGGGAGATCATTAGAGGATACTATGAACAACTTCATGCCAAAAAACTAGACAATGTAGATGAAATAGAAAAATTCCTAGGAATTACAAACAACCTACACTGACCCTACAAGAAATAGAAGACCTCAAAAACCAATCACAAGTAAAGAGATTGAAACAGTCATCAATCTCTCCTAACAGTATTAGGACCAGATAATACTGTCTTATTATTATTATCTTATTAGGACCAAATGGTCCTAATAACAAAGCAAGAAAGAGATACCATGAAAAAAGAAAATCACAGACCCATTTCTCTAATGAACACGGATGCAAAAATCCTCAGTAAAATTTTTGCTAATCGAATCCAACAACACGTTAAAGAATTATTCATCATGATCAAGTGGGTTTAATACCAGGGATGCAAGGGTGGTTCAACACAAGAAAATCAATCAGCATAATACACCACATTAAACCAAAGAAGAAAAACCACATGATCTTATCAATTGATACAAAAAAGACATTTGACAAAATAACAGCATCTTTTCTTGATAAAAATACTACAAAAGATAAGAATTGAAGGTAACTTTCTCAACATGAAAAAGGCCATATATGAAAAATGCACAGCTAACATTGTATTCAATAATGAAAGACTGAAAGCTTTCCCACTGATATTAGGGACAAGACAAGGATGACCACTGTCACCATTATTGTTCAAGTCACTATTGTTCAATATAGTGCTAGAGGTTCTAGCTAGAGCAATAAGGTAAGAAAAAGAAATAAAAGGCATCCAAATTGGAAAGGAAGAAGCAAAACTTTCACTATTTGCAGGTGATATGATCCTGTATCTAGAAAGTCCCAAAAAATCTACAGCATGGCTGCCAGAGTGAATAAATGATTTCAGTAGATTGTCAGGATACAAGATCAATACACAAAAATCAGTGGTATTTCTATACAATTGTAATGCACAATCTGAGGAGCAAGTCAGGGGAAATATTCCATTTACAATAGCAACTAAAAGAATCAAATATTTAGGAATAAAATTAACCAAGGATGTAAAGCATTTGTATTAAAAAAACTACGATGCATTACTAAAAGAAATCAAGAAAGACCTAAATAAGTGGAAGAACATTCCATGCTCATGGACTGGAAGACTAAATATCATTAAGATGTCAGTTCTACCCAAATTGATATACAGATTCAATGCAATCCCAATAAAAATTCCACATGATTTTTTAAACAAATGGAAAACACAATTATCAAATTTATATGGATGGGTAAGAGGCCCCAAAGAGCCAGAAACATCTTAAGAAGGAAAGTGAAGTTGGAGGACTCTCACTTCCAGACTTCAAATTTTATTACCTAACTACAGTGGTAAAAACAGCATGGTATTGGCATAAAGATAGACACACAGACCAATGGAACCAAATTGAAGTGATTTTTCACAAGCCTTTGAAACTTGCCTAGCTGGGTAAGAATATTCTATTCAACAAATGGTACCAGGAGAACTAGATATCCATAGCCAAAAGAAAGAAAGAAGACCCCTGTCTCACACCTTGTACAAAAATTAACTCAAAATAGATCAAAGACCTAAATATAAAAGCAAGTGCAATAAAGCTCCTAGAAGAAAATGTAGGGAAACATCTTCAAGATGGTAGGTGGTGGATTCTTAAACCTAACACTGAAAGCACAAGCAATGAAAGAAAACTTGGATAAATGGGACCTCCTCACATTTAAACACTTCTGTGATTCAAAGGACTTCATCAAGAAAGTGAAAAGGCAGCCCACTCGATGGGAGAAAATATTTGGAAACCACATATCTGATAAGGGTTTGATTTACATTCTTTATAAAGAGATCATACAATTCAACAATAAAAGAGCAAGCAATCCCATTTAAAAATGGGCAAAAGATTTAAACAGACATTTCTCCAAAGAGGAAATACAAATGAACAAAAAGCACATGAAAAAATGTTCCATATCACTAGCTATTAGGCAAATGCAAATCAAAAAGACAATAAGATTTTGTAAGCAAATGCACAGATATGCATATATATTTATATATCATTTTACAAATATTGGTATGTATTGTGAAAATTTTGATTTTTACTCACAATAAAAAATAAATAAATTTAAAAAAAAAGACAATAAGATATCATCTAATACTGCATATAATGGCCATAATTAAAAAAAAAAAAAAAGACAACAATAAGTGCTGGAGAGGATGTGGAGAAATAGGAACACTCCTTCACTGTTGGTGGGATTGCAAAATGGTGCAGCCTCTGTGGAAGACCTTTTGGCAGTTCCTCAGGAAGCTAAATATAAAACTGCCATATGATTCAGCAATTCCTCTACTAGGAATATACCTAGAAGAACTAAAAACGATGACACAAACAGACATCTGCACACCAATGTTCATAGCGGTGTTATTCACAATTGTCAAAAGATGGAAGCAACCCAAGTGTCCATCAACCAATGAATGCATAAACAAAATGTGGTATATACATACGTTGGAATACTATGCTGCAGTAAGAAGAAATTGGGACACATATAATAATATGGATGAATCTTGAAGACATTATGCTAAGCGAAGTAAGCCAGACACAAAAGACAAATATTGCATGGTCTCGTTAATATGAACTAAATACGAAGATTAAACACATGGAGTTAAAACCTAGAATATAGGGAAGCAGATGTGGCTCAAGTGATTGGGCTCCTGTCTACCATATGGGAGATCCTGGGTTCATTTCCTGGGGCCTCTTGGTGAAAGCAAGCTAGCCTGCGCAGCAAGCTGGCCTGTGCGGCAAGTGGCCTGCACGGAGAGCTGGCCCAACAAAAAAAGACAAAGAGAAGAGACAATGAGAGACACAACAAATCAGGGAGCTGAGGTGGTTCAAGTGATTGAGTGCCTCTCTCCCACATCGGAGGTCCCAGAATTGGTTCCCGGTGCCTCCTAAAGAGAAGACTAAAAGAAGAGAAGACAAGCAGACACAGAGAGCACACAGTGAATGAGCACAGAGAGCAAGACAGTGAGCACAAAAAAAGGGGGGGGGGGAAATAAATAATAAAATACATCTTTAAAAAAAAAAAAAACCTAGAGTATAGGTTATTAGGAGATAAGAGGAGCATTGGAAAGAACTACTGATGCTTAATGTATATAGAAGTTTTAATTAACTTGACTGTAAAAGTGTGGAAATGGATAGAATTGATGGTAACACATTATAATGAGTAGCAGCTGGCTTATAAATGGGATTGTGGCTGAAAAGGGTAGTCTGGGGAAGTAAATGTCATTTGAAGGAAAGCTAGAGAATAATTTAGGAACTAAGGAACACAGTAAACCAGAGAAGGATGAGAATTGTGGTTGATGGTACAGTTGCAAGAGTGTCCTTCTGTAAACTAGGGCGGATGTACATCACTATTGCAGGGTGGTGGGAATGTGGAGAAGCATGGGAAAAATACAATTGGTGTGACCTAATGCCTGTGGTTAACAGCAATATTATAATATTCTTGCATCAATGCCAAAGATGTACTGTGTTGATAAAAGGGGGGGTATGGAAAAAGTGTGCCAAATGTATGCTATGGACCATGGTTGGTGGTAATAGTCTGATGATATTATCTCATAATCTGTAGCAAATATTCCACCATGGTGTGGCGTGGTGGTGAAGCAGTGTTATATGGGAATTCTACCCATGTGCATGATTGTTTTGTAAGTTCATAACCTCTGTAATAAAAATATATTTTTAAAAAATAATGTAGGTTGGGGAGAAAATACACCAAATGTAAGATAGCGACTATAGTTAGTAGTAATATTTTGATGATGCTCTTGCATAGTTTGTAACAAATGTTTCACAACAATGCAAGGTGTTGGTGGAGGAGTGATGCATGGGACCCCTGTATTATGTCATATATGTTTACTTTGTAAGTTTAGAACCTTTACTATATACTTATTGTTTATGCAATATACTGGTATATGAATGATATACTTCAATAAAAAATATATTTTTAAAAATTCATTTACAAAAATTCTTCCTTTCTGCTTCTGAATTTCTGTGATTAGGAAGAAGGCACAAATAAATTTGAAACATATTTAATACTTTTGAAAATTATGTGTTGGTGGCTTATTAACATATCCCTGTTTTTCTTTCATTTTTCCTACTTATGATTCCTGGTGGTATAGAAAAATGCCTTATTTCGAGCATATTTATTTATAGGCTTGCACCTTCCTTATGTAACTGTTTTAACTTATATTATTTAATAAAACAATAAATGATGATCATCATTTTCATAGAGTTCCTACTCTGAAAAGGAACTGTCAAAGAAACTAAAATTAGCTCATCTGAGGCTGAGATAACTCCAGTCTTTGCTTTTTTTCTAATTTGTTCAAATGCAGTTGTGTTTATTATGGCTGCAGGGAAATGATGCATAACCATTTTTGCTCTGTAGGTACAAAATTAAACCCAGCTTTAAGAGAAAATCTTTATTGTGTTTCAATAGTCAATGAGAATAGGAAAGAGAATGACCCAGTCTAATAGTATGGGAGCACCTGTTTTGAGGATAAGAATCATTGTGGTATCATGGTAGACTTTGAGTCCTATCTACCCCATTCATTGGATAGATCATTTAACTCTTACCTGTAGTTTCTCTTATGTGAAGTGGGAGAAATACAAATGAGAATGTGAAGATCAATGAAATATTTTGTAAAGTGATCAGTCACTGTTAGTTCTCAGCAATGAACTAGAAACACCAAGTTAGATTCACCTTCTTCCAAAGAATTTGTATGATCTTTTTCCAGATTTTCCAGGCAGACACTGAAGATTTTGTTTTCTCCTTATTCTATAAGAACTATTACCTCCCTCCAGCTGAGCCACCCTACTTGAATGGGATCTGCCTGCCAATAGATAGCCCCTATGAGGAACCACTAAGACCTCTTCATTACACCTTTGTTCTCTAAGTCAGACTCATACTTTCTTGTCAAGGATTTATAATTATTATCATATTGTATTTCTGCATTATATCCTATTGCTGCCATAACAGATTATCACATCTTAATGGATTTAAACAACTCAAATATATTATCTTATAGTTCTGGAGGATCCAACAGGGGTCTCACTGGGCTAAAATCAAGGTGTCTGCATAGCTGCAATCCCCCTGGGGACTCTAGGGGAAAATCTATTTCCTTTTGCCTTTTCCTGCTTCTACAGACCTGCACGCATTGACTCATGGACACTTTCCTCTCTTCAAAGCCTGTAACACTGCATCTCTCTGACTTTGCTTTCATCATCTTATCTCTTTCTTTAACCACAACCAGGAAAGGTTCTCAACTTTTAAGGATTCATGTGATTAGATTGAGCCCACCTGGAAAATACAGGATGCTCTTCCCATCTCAAGGTCCGTAACTTAAATGCATCTGTAAAACCCTTGTTTCTGTGCAAGGTAACATTTCACAGGTTCTGTGGAGTGGGATGTGGACATCTTCTGAGGGCCATCATTCTGCTTACTGCAATTCTAAACAGTTCAAAGATTGTGCTTAAAAATGAGAATATTTAACTCCATGAAATGCCTACTCTGAGCATGTTTCTTGAAGCTATCACTCTAAATCCATCTCAAAAACCTCTCTGATTTCAGAAGTCATAGTACCTAGCCCATATAAACCCTGGTGCAAGTTATAGTCTTTAATTATCAAGCCCCAACTTACCTTTTTTGTTGTTATCCAGTTCAACTTGGATAGTCTCCTACATCACAGGTTAACAGACTAAATTTCCAACATGCCTGTCACTCTTTTCCAGAACATGGTAGCAAAAAGGCATCAGACATTTTTATTAGAAGCTGTATCGAGCTTCTGAAAAGCTATCATGGGAGTGAAGAAAGACAGTACATTAAAATATTTAAAATATATTATCCCAGAAGGCCTGGTAATTGCTAAGTTCCATTGCTTATACTCTGAAAAGTTCAGCATTGCTTTGCTAAAAATCTTCAAAATAAACTCTTCTGATTTTCCACATCATATACCTAGTAGCATTGTGTTCCTACAACTGGAGCCAATACTTGCTCCCATGTCCCAAAGGGGACCGACAGCACACCTCCTACAGTGTGGCTGACATTTGTTTCTATGGTATTTTCAAGGGTACCAACCTCATGCAAAACATCATGATACAATAAAGCCAACACTTTATTATCTTCAATGGCCTTTAAAAGCTCACTTGTAAGAGATCAGGAAAGAAAGTAATAATGCAGGTAAGAAAATTCTAAAATGTCGTTAAGGGTTCCATGCTATTCTAGAATATCAGCTCATATATCATGAGGTGTTAAACAATGCCACTTCCTGGAAAACATTTGGCTTCCAAAACAGGATCAGTTTTATTGGGTACATTCTATTTTCTCCTGTTTTTTTAAAAAATAACTTAAATTTCTTCCTGTTTAGAGGCAAAGGATAAACCCCCTGACCTCTAGATACCCCTGCTAGTCTTGTAACTCTATGCATCAGATTTTACTCATTGTACAATAAAATAATAAATGTTTTCCCTGCACAAGTCCTTTTTATGGTAACCCCTGACCTTTGCAAAATGCCAGTTGACTATCTCAGGTTGTTTGTTTTTACATCATATCTCATTAACAGCTGGGATGCCTTGTATCACTTGGCCAAACTAGAGGAAGGCTACAGCAAATGCTCCAACCCTATGTGATAGGCTTATATTGAAATCAAAGATTGACGCACAGTTCTCTTCTGATTATTTCATTGAACTCTGCTTTATCTTCTATCTTCACTAGAAAGCTGAGGATATTTGTGGAGATGCCATTGTCTTGCTTCTAGTAGTGTGGATTCTTGTAACAGTAGAGAATCTCAATAGGGTTCTGGCAGCAAAAGAAGCAGGCTCTCTTTTTGCATTCCTTGTCCCACTGTTCTTCTCCCTGGCAGCCTCATCCCCTGTGGGGGTGGCTGCATGTGATAGAAAAAGGAGAAAAAAAGGAGAAAGTCAAAGTCCTCAGCTCGTCCAGCAGAAACTCCCAGGACTGTGCCATTGCTGGTAGAGGAAAAAGGAAATACTCTTAAATATGTCTTTACTGAATAATATAGACTACAAACTAGATATATTCTATATGTTTTAATTACTTAGACCTTTAAAATGCCACTATCCACTATAATTTCAGACAGTAAAAAAGCACGCAAATTTTAGAACACTTTTCTACTATAATTTATAAAATAAATAAGTGAATATATCATACTTATATATCTATCTCTTTCACAAGGCTGTAGGCCCCTTTGGGTCAGGAACTATGTTTTATTCATCTTTGAATCCCAATGCCCATCACAGTGCCTGGCGCATAGTAGGGACACAATAAATTATGGTTGAATAAGTAAATAACAAATATTGGGAAACACCATTATTTGCTTATTGTTAACGTACCAGATACAGTCATCCTAGATACAGATGAATGCATTCATTCAAAAATATTAAACAAGCACCTACTATATGCTTGACACTGCACTAGCTTTGGGGATACAAACATGAAAAAGACATATTTCCTGCCTTAGAAGAATTTAGTCTGCTGGGAGTGGGATACGGTGCTATGAACAAAACACATAGGGACAGGGAAGTGGCTGTGGCTCAATCAGTAGGGCTCCCATTTACCATATGGGAGGCCCCGGGTTCGGTTCCCGGGGCCTCTTGGTGAAGGCAAGCCCTCCTGCACGGCGTGGTTAGCTGACCCAGCGAGCACAAGCAGCAAGGGGGGGATAAATGAATAAATAAATAAAATCTTTAAAAAAAAAAAACAAAAAAAAAAAAACCACATAGGAACAAAATTGAAAAAGCTCTTAGTTTTGCCCAGAACAGAAAGCCTTCATAGAGGAGGCCCCATTTATATTTCTAAAGAAATAGAGAAAGAGAATTTCATGGGAGAAAAGAAAGCATGAGAAAAATCAACAATAGAAAAGAACAGCTTATTTAGGATTGTTTGGAGAATGGCAAACAATCTGGAGAGGACAGAACACAGGACACCTATGTGGGGAGGGGTGGGGAATGGCAGGAAGTTAGGCTGGAAAAGTGGGTTGGAACCAGAGGGAGCTAGCTCCTGAATGCAGAACTAAGGTGTTCAAACTGTGTTGGTGGAGTAACCTTCATTAAAGGGGTGTAGCCAGGGAGGAATAGCACCAGCTCTGTGTTTCACAGAGAAGATTGCCGTGGTGGTGAGGCACTTGGACTGAAGACAAGAGGGTTGGAAAGTTATGACAATCAAGACCTGAACTAAGACCATGGGTATGAGGAAGAGTTGCTGCACTGACAGATTCTCATATCATAATTTCCAGGCTCATCCTTGGAATCTGAATGAGAATACATAAACGGTGTCCTACGATCGTGTTAGTCCAATTCCTACCACATTCTGTACAGCCGAATTTAAAAATCTGTGCAAAAAGGCAAATGTATGACTCTTGACATTTAAAATACTGGTATCTGATTAAAATATATTTAATAAAGAAAAACATGTTCCCTCCTTATTTGTTCCACCCTTAATGTTGGCATTAGTGTGAGTCCACAGACTGTCTTCTTCATGAGAAGAGAAATCAGCACCAGCAGGTCTGCGTGTGACATTTATCAACCATTTGCCACCACTGTGCCATGGTGATGTCATGTGGAGGTGAGAAAATGGTACAACTGTTCCTTGTCCTCTCTGTGGAGCTTGCAGGCAGAAAGGCCAGTTGGAGGGTTTATAAGCTTGACTGAGGGAAAAGTAAACTAGTGCTTTAGGACAGAAGTAGCCTTTACCCTTCATAAAGCACATCATAAATTACTGCAAATCTGGTATTTATAAGCATGAAATTATATCCAGTTTATCTGTTTCCCTAAATTCCCCACTGCATTAACCAACTTTGAGAAAGTAAAACAAACTATCAAGATTTTATAAAAGGAAGATGTACCAGAGATTCATTTTCTTTAATTCCTAAAGGTAAAAATGGTAACAGTTGCTATTGGCGTAGGGGTGGGAATGTACACAACTTTTTCTTTTCTTCTTTTCCTTGTCTTTCATCTGTGATGTTTTAAAACCTCTCTCTGCACGTGTTAAATCCACTAACATTTCCCCCAACAGTCTTGTAAATGAGCAGCACCACTTAAAAGTCTGCCCTAGCTAACTTTCAGAGGCAAGATATCTTCTGAGAAAGTCTAGTTCCCCCAGTGGGGGCCCCTCTAGCATGGCCCCTCAAGATTTCGGGAGAACAAGGTTTCTTACCTTTTTTTGGTCCCAAATAACCATTTGTAAACAGCTTCAAGAGACTTCTCATTCAAAGCTAAGGCTTTTTTCCTCATTAATTCTAGCCATCTAGCACAGCATTTCTGTGAGCTAAAATTGTCTACCGCCAATCGGACTCAGCCACAGTTAACCTCCTGTTTGTGACATAGTATGAAAACTACCTTTTAAATTAGGTTGGTCCAAATACACTAATTTATGTTATTAGTATTAGTTTGTGTGCATTGTAATTTGTTTTTATTTGTTTTTTCCAAGGTGCTACAGTGGGGCTGTGGGCAAACAGAAAGTGGGCTCCATTGCCATTGGTATTGTAAAATGACTTGGACAGGGCAATTTGGTAATACTGCTTAAAATGCTCATAAATGCCCATGCACTTTGGGCTCAAAGCAACTCCTGGAAATTTAAATTAAGGAAAGACTTAAAAGGAAGAAAACAATGTTATGTACAAAGATGCTCATAGCAATATTATTTATAGCAATAAAAAATGGAGCTAATCTAAATGTTCAATAATAGAGGAATTATAAATTATATAATTTATATAATTATATAATTAATGGTATTTAAAATCCTTTCTTCAATGAAATATGTATAAGCTAAATATGTAAATTGATTTAAAATATTTTACTTTTAAAAAGGAGTTGCTCAAGGTAAGAGAGAATGATAGAGATAAGAACTGAGACCTGCCTGTTTGTACTACCTCCCCCCTCCACTCTGCATGCTGGCCCCAAGCCACCTCAGAGGAATTCTTAGGATATTTGGAGCACAGTATGAAAAGTACTGTTACTTACTTATGTTGTCAATAAAAATAAGTATTTAGCTACATGAGAAAATGTTTATGAGAAAATATTTCTAAAATGATTTTTAAAAGAATGGCACATTTGCTTGCTATATGTATGTATATGTGTATTATATACATATTAATTATATATATAATTAAGAATATTGGAAAGAAGATGACTAGATGAACAGTCTTGTTTTATAATGTTGTTTTGAAACAAATACCTCTACTTGATGGAAATGTGTTTTATCAAATCTACTATCTAACCGTAATGCTTTAGATGATTAATCTGTCTTTCCTCAATATTCTCATCTATGAAGTGGGAACAATTAGAGAACCTGTGTCATGCAGTTATTGTGAGCCTCAATGGGTCAATTCCTGTAAAGTGCTTAGTGTTTTAATAGATGCTATCTATCATTAGTAACATAATTCCATTGCACTTGAGTTATAAGATTTTTAAGGTAAAGTGTAGAGTCAAAAGAGAAAAATCCAGATTTAGCCAGCTGCTCCTCTCCTTGCTCTTCTGTTCAGCACAGTAAATGCCTCCTCACACTGGCTCTAGGGGGCTGCTCCTGCCCTAAGGCTTTCTGCAGCCACGGAACCTCAGAAAACAGCATGGTTAGGTGTGCTTCTAGATCTCTCTCCTTTTAAATCTTAATAAAAAGTTGTATTTCCCTTATCAGACCGATAATGGGATTAACAAAATCAGTACAGTTTCTTGAAAATCCATTCTTACACATATAAGATTCAGAATTTTTTTTTACTTTCAGATGTAGTTTTTTTTCAATTAATCTGATGTTCTATACACATACAGGTTAGAGAACATACTTAAAATAAGGCTTCATTCAATATTTAAATACATTGACTAAATATTTAATAGGAAGGAAAAGGTCCATGTTTATATGATGTTACCTGTCAGTAGGCCATTTTATCTATCGCTGTTGTTCTTCCTTCTGTTATTCACCCTCTCGCCATCTCATCCATGCCTCTAACTTCTGAGGCTGATTCCGCTGTTTCAGCCTTACATCAGAAGCTGCAGCTTCTTAAATATAGCATCGGCACTTATTTTTGTATCATTCAATCAGTTAATCAGCAAACCATACTTGATTAATTGATGTCGAAATATGTTGCTTATTTTTAGGTTTCCTAAGACTGACTCAATACTAATATGGTATTTAAAGGAATGCTTCGCAGCTTATGTTCTTGGGAGAGCAATCATTTTTTCCTTCTTTTTTTTTCTTTAGAACTTTTTTTAAACCTTCATTTAGAAAGTACCAAACATCAGCAGTGACACCTAGTGGCAGAACCCAAAAAGAATGAGAAACTACTAGACTGCTCTTACTTGTATCTCCATAGTTGACAGATTGTGCCAATCCAAACAATAACAGCTGACATTTATTGAGCATGTCAGGCACTGTGATAATTCTTTTAAGCTCCTGATCTCGTGTAAGATACACAACAAGTTTATTATGCTGATACTATTCTTATTCTCATTCTATGGAATATAAAAGACACTTAGAGAAGTTAAGGAATTTGCCCATGATCTGTGAGCCATTGTAGGGCCAGGGTCCCCAAAGCCTTCTCCAGACTTTTCTCCTACCTGAGAAAGCAGTAACCTGACCTCCCTAGAATCTCAAGGCTGGGAAAATCTTAATAATTCTCCTACAACTTCTTTGTGAACAAAATATGTTCTTTAATTCCCCTCTGTCTAGGAAGGGCCTTTGAAGAATGGATAAATACATATGGGTGGTGAGTGGGAGGAGGTGTGCAGAAGAGACTCTAGTCTGGGTGAAGATTTCCTAGAGGAAATCTCAGAGCCTTGAAGGCAGGGACATGGTTTTGACCTGACAGAAAACCTAGAGTGGAATAGGGATTGAAGAAAAAGTATCCATTGGCCTCCTAACCCCACTGTGAATCTCAACAAGAATGGAGCATGCCAAAGAGGAAGACAGAGTGGTAAACATAACCCAGAGAGCTTTTGATAAGTAAGCCTCAGATAAGAAAGCTTTGGGTAGGTCTTTGGTGTCCACTGGCTGATCCTAAATATGGCTTTGAATATTCTGATCTAGTCCATCTCCTTTTCATAGAAAGAGAATACTCACAGATGAGACCTTATCTCATTTATGGAAAACTTAGGAAAGGATTACACATTTATAGAAGTACAGCTGAATCCAACATTAAAGCCAAACTTGCTTCAACCAGAGGCCTGGTTCCTCTCATTTTGTGCTTAGAAGTAGACTGCAGAGTGTCATGCCCTTCAAATGTTTCCTGTTAATAAATACTTCTTCACCCTTCTCTTCCTGGCAGGGCCAAAGGTAGGGCCCAGTGGAATCAGTATAGTGCCCAGAGGATTAAGTGATATCCAGAGGAGGTGGCAGATATGCTCTCAGAGGCAGTGATGGGCAGGAGATGTAACTGCGGGTGGAGGGGGTGGGAGGTTGGATGCTTAGAACAAACGAGAGGAAATTGCAGGGCACTACATTCCAGCTGACTTAATTTATCTGTCAGCCAATACCCTCCCCTGGAATGCAAATCAGGCTTTCTGATCCAACAGCACCACCTAGGGGTTAATGTGAGGTACAAATCAGTGCTGTCTAGGTCTCTTCCTTTTTCCACATTCTGGAGATTATGCTCACATTGGGGGTTTTTTTGTTTTGTTTTGTTTTTCCCTTTTTACAGTTTCTTTAATTCCTGTTCAAATAATCTTCTAATTTTACTGCATATTCTCCCTTTCAAATACTGATCATTTATTGCAAGAAAAGCTTTCTCTTCCTTCTCCACATCTTCTCCTGTGCTCCCTGTTTCTAAGTATGTCTCTCACCCCAGTAATTTTTTTTTTTTTAATATAGTGCTTATGGCAAATGATGGCCATGAATATTAGGAAAAACAGCACCCATTAAATTGTGAGTGAGGGTCTTCAAGTGAGTTGGTGAATTGACAGTAAGATTAATACTTTTGAGCAATACATAAAATCTTTTAGGAGACTTTCAAAGTCCTGAAGCACTAATGAAAATGGTTTGTGAATATATATGTGCCTAGTTGCACTATCTCATATTTTAAAGATTGCAATAATTTTTTAAATTATAGAAGTTATAGGTTTACAGAAAAATCCATGCAGAAAATGCAGAGTTCCCATGTGTCCCCCTCACAAACACAATTTTCCCTATCATTTACATTTTGCATTATTGTGGTAACTTTCTTACAATTGAAGAAACAATAGTATTACAATTTTATTATTAACTATAGTCCACTATACATTAGGGATCATTATTTTGTGTTATACAGTCCTATGTTTTGATGGGTTTTTAAACTATTATTCTAGCAGCATATATACAATCTAAAATTTCCCCTTATTAACCACTTTCAAATATTCAACTCAGTGGTGTCAATCACATTCACAATGTGCATCTCATACCTTAAAAATTGCAATATCTTTTAAAGTCTTTAAGGAAGACTTCACACTCGATACAATACCAAACCTGGAATTAAATGGGTTATAGCTAATTATGAGTTCTGCATCCTGCATCTACAGACACACAAAACTAATCCAGAAAACTCAGGACTATATTGTGAATCTACATGTTATTTCATATGTGCCTGTAAAAATATTCATTTGTTCATTATTGACATCTGGTATGTGCCAAGCACT
Organism: Tolypeutes matacus; assembly: GCA_026826555.1. Taxonomy (NCBI): domain Eukaryota; kingdom Metazoa; phylum Chordata; class Mammalia; order Cingulata; family Chlamyphoridae; genus Tolypeutes; species Tolypeutes matacus. The sequence continues at coordinate 33,323,142 of JAKSZT010054487.1, read as the reverse complement.
GTTTAGGTGATAGGAACATGGGCTAACAAAATAAAATCCCTGTCCTTAAGGAAATTATATTCTAGTGAGAGAAACAGATGACATTAAAAATAAATAATAGTACATTAGTTTGTTCAGTGCTACGAAAAAATAATTAAGACTCTTTGTAGGATAAGGAAAAAGAGAGTAACAAAACTCTGCTAGTTCAGAGAGCATTGGCAGGGAGACCTCTTTGAAGAGGTGACATTTGAATGAATGAGGGAGTGATCCATGTGAATATCTGAAGCAGAGCAATCCAGGCAATGAGAATAGCTGTTCAAGGATCAGTAAAGACTCTCTCACGCTGGAGTGCAGCAGGTGGGAGAAGAGTAGAGAATGGGGACAGGGAGATAGCCAGTGGACTGGAAGTATGGAGCCCTATAAACCATGGAAAAGACCTCAATTGTAACTGAGTGATAGAAAGTCTCTGAATGGTGCAGCTCAATGGAATGAAGCATTCTTATTTATTTTTTAAAGGATTCCGCTGGCTACTGTTTCAGAGAAAGAGAGGGGTGAGAAGATGAGCATGAGTTTTGAGTGGCTGATGGTACCATTTTTGGAGATGAAGAATCCCGGGAGAGGGGGAGGGTGTGGGGACGAGCAGGGTGGTGGGTGGAATCGAGAGATCTGTTTGAACACATTAATTCTGAGGTGTCTCTTAAACCTCCTATGGAGATGACCCATAGGCAGTTGGATATGAGAGATCAGAGTTCAAGGGAGGGGTTTGGACTGGAGATATAAATATGGGTGTTATTTGTGTATTTAGATGTTATTTAAAGTCATGTAGCTAAGTCAAATCACCCTGGGAATGAGGGAAGTAGAGAGAGAAGAACTGACCAGAAAGAAGCTGTACTACAAGGAGATGTGTCTCTGAAGCAAGTGAAGAGAGAAACATAGACACACATACACAAGTGTGTTCATATACGTATATGAGTATATATCAATATCTGTCTTTTGTAGTTTGCTGAAGGCTGCCAATGTAAAATACCAGAAATAGGTTGGCTTTTATAATGGGAACATATTAGGTTAAGCTTAAAGTTCTGGGGAGCTGATGTGGCTCAAGCATTTGAGCACCTGCTTCCCACATGGGAGGTCCCCAGTTAGGTTTCTGGTGCCTACTGAAACAAACAAACAAACAAACAAAACAAATGAAAAAACTAACTCAGGGTTGCTGATGTGGCTCAGTGGTTGAGCATCGGCTTCCCAAATGCAAGGTCCCGGTACATCAAAAAAAAAAAAAAAAAAAAAGATCAAAAAAAATAACTAAACTGAGACAGTGAAAATGTCCAGATCAAGGCACCATCAGAGATACTGTATCACCGAAGGTCAGTTGCTGGCAGTCCCATGCTCCTGCCTCTTGACAAGGCAAAACGGTGGCCAGTCTCTGCTTCTCCTCCAGACTCTTCCCAAGCTCGGCTGAGGGAGATCAGGCACAGCGCTCGTCTCACTGCTGGTCCTGTGGTTTCTCCCCTCTCTTCTGGGCCTCATCTCTTCAGCTTCAAGCTGCTCCGTGGGCCTCACCTCTCCGGGGCCTCTCTCCACACCTCTGTGCGCCACTGATTCCAGCCTCCAGCATCAGGGACCTCTCCTTCTGTTTCTAGACTTTTCAGTCCTCTGTTTATAAAGGACTCCAGTAAAAGGATTGAGACCCACCCACAATAGGTCCACAGGCATAGGAATGGATAAGCTCCAAGGACATGATCTTTTCTGGGATCCACAAAAATCTTCAAACTGTCACACTATTCACATCCATAGATATCCATGTCTAGCAAATAATTAAATTAATGTATATATATCTATACCCATGGTTGGTAAAGGATTTAATTACATATATATATAATTATATCCAGAGCTAGTAAATAAATTCATATATATGTATATATTTATATCCATAGCTAGTAAATCATCTCATCAAATATTTCTCTGATTCTGTGCCAAGCACTTAGAGGAATGGCAGAGGGTGGTGGAGAAGGAACATAAGAAACTTTTGGCTTTGATTTATAACTTAGTTGCAAAATATTTCATAAGTTTACTCACATGAAATTATTACAGAACAAAAATATGAGATTAAGTTTTCCCAGGTCATTTGAAAGATACTATATGACCTGGTGATAAATTTCAACATTTATAATAAACATTAACTGGCTATAGGGAATAATTCAGGAATTAATCTATTATTGAACATTAGCAATTAATAGATGTATCTGAGATCTTTCTTATATTAAAGGAAGATTAAAATGGAATATGTCCTCCTAAACTTTTCAATCTTACTAGTTTTTAACAAGGATACACTTTCATTGCAAATGACATGGAGGTTTTGCTGGAATAGAGAGGTTGTATATCCTTGTAATAAAGAAATCAAACAGAATTCTCTGGCTCCTCTCTTCCCAAATATTGGTGAGGAAACTAGATTAGGCTTTCATTTTCTTAATAGAATCCTTTATGTAAAAGAAAAATTAGGGCTTAAATTTCAAACTCATGATGAGTGAGCAAATTCAACTAAAAGTGTGCTTCTGGGTAGCTACAAAGCAATAGGACATTTTATTGTTTAGAGTAGGAAGGACTTCAAGCTTGTGTTTGTCCAGGCTCTGATTTCTTAAGAGAAAACATAGAAAATATATCGAATGCATGGCAAATAAAAGGAGTAAGTAGATGTGGGTTTAGGAATTGTCTCATTGCTTATCTCAGGATGCCCAAGGGACGGATGGAGAAGCCCAAACCAGCACAGTCCCTAGGCCAAACTAAAGGGTAAATGATGTTTGGGAGCAGCCTGGGATCAGGGCCACAGGAGCTTCATGGATTCCAAAGATTTGGATTATATAACAACACTGGAAAATTTCTTCAAATATCTTTATACCTGCAAAGCCTCCCTTTAGTCACGGAATTGTGATTCATCTGACTTACACTTATCACACTCATTGTTTCCCTGATCTTTTTCTATTTCTTCTTATGCCAGCTGGCTGAGAAAATACAGCATATCCCTGTAGCAGAGTCTAAGATATGTTTCCCTAAAAGAAAATTCCCATGAAAATAAAAACGGATTTTTAAAAAAAGAAAGAAAGAAACAGGCTATATCGAATTATTTTAGACATGCTGTCTCGTTTTCTTGGATTAAAACGTTGCGTTCTGAATGCTGACTCAGCAGTGTAAGGCTCTGTGGAGGCTTGTGTCTTTGTGGAGACCACACACTAGCTGAACCCTCTGGTCTCCATGCAGTTCCTAGTACTGCAAGCAAAATAATGAGATGAAGCCCCACCGGAAGAATGGAAGAAAAGGCCTTCCCTTTCAGCCACATATCCTGCCCACGTATCCTGGGAGCACTGGACTCATATGTTCTACCTATACCAAACCAACACCACGCCAAGCCTTGTCACACTTCCACATCTTAATGTAATTGTGTATTTGGCCAAGAATATCACACTTTTCCTTGACTAAGACACAGCTCAACAGTTACCTCCTTTGAGAAATTTTCTTTATCTGCCTCATTAATATAGAATAAATTATTTCTCCTATTCCTCGAAATATATGTCAATAGAGTGTGTATTGTTGTATTTTGATTTTTATATGACTACCTCCTCCTAATGAACTCTGATGTCCTTGATAGCTGAGTCCTACTCTTATTCATCTTCACCTTCCTAGAACCAGGTATAAATTGAACTTCATGAGATTTAAGATGCTGCTGATTGCAAGAAACTTTATTTTTCTACCACTAAGAAAGCAAAATGAGCTACCACTTCTACTAGGGCAATGCCATTAATTGTTGAGACTAACCTTGATTTCAGAGATGATAAATACGTAAAAAGGCACATCTTAGAATCAATATGGCAATAAGTGTTTAATAAATTTGCTGGGCTAAAAAAAAACAAATCATATTCTATTTTTAAACAATACCATCATCAATACTTGGTTGCTATACTGAGACTTTCCCCAAAAAACTTGAGACTAATTAAAATGAGTTTAAAAGTCTATATATCACAGAAGTAGATGTGGCTCAAGCAGTTGGGCACCCGCCTATCACACGAGAGTCCCAGGTTCAGTTCCCGGTGCCTCCTAAAAAGAAGACGAGGGAAACAGATGTGGCTCAAGCAATTGGGCTCCCGTCTACCATATAGGAGGTCCTGGTTTCGATTCCCAGGGCCTCCTAGTGAAGGCAAGCTGGCCCACTCAGTGAGCTGGCCTGAGCAGAGAGCTGGCCCATGTGGAGTGCTGGCCTGCACAGAATTTCTGGTCCCCAGAGTGCTGGCTTGCATGGAAAGCTGGTGCAGCAAGATGATGCAACAAAAAGAGACACAGAAGAGAGACAATAAGAGATGCAGCAGACCAGGAGCTAAGGTGGCGCAAGAGATTGGAGCACCTCTCTCCCACTCTGGAAGGTTCCAGGACCGGTTCCTGGTGCTGCCTAAAAAGAAGACAAGCAGACACAGAACACACAGTGGATGGACACAGAGAGCAGACAGAGAGCACAAAAACAATGGGGGGGGGGATAAATAAATAAATAAATCTTTAAAGAAAAAAGAAGACAAGCAGACACAGAGAGCACACAACAAACAGAAACAGAGAGCAGACAGCAAGCACAAACAATGAAAGGAGGAGAGAAATAAAATAAATCTTTTTTAAAAAGTCTATATATCAGTGAAATAGTTCTAAGAGTTGGGCTTTATAATCTATAATCTCTGCCCCTTAAAGGACAGAGGGCTCTCAGACTTGAAATTCTTACCTGAGTGAATGGGTCAACATGTTCAAAGAAAGGATATGCCAATAAGGAAGAAAAAAAAAAAATTGATTTGTTGCCCAAGAATAGAAAAATCAAAACCACCTGTGATGGTAAGGCTACTCTGTCAACTCAGCCAGGTAATTGTGTCCAGGTGTTTATTCCAGCAAGCACTGGGCTAATTGTATTACAAGAGCATTTATGGACTTCAATCACCAGTGAGTTTACTGCATGGATGGCTGATTACATATGCATCAATCAGGGAGATTGCATCAGCAATGGGTGACGCTTTTATCCAATCAGTTGAATGCCTTAAAAGGGGAAGTGATTTCAACATTCAGAGAGAATCTCCCAGCTCGTCGTTGGACAGCCAACTTCTCCCAGAAACTCATCAAGGACCTTTCATCGGACTTTCATCAGAGCCACTGGTTTGCAGCCTGCCTGCAGAACCTGGACTTGTGCATCCCCACGGTCACGTGAGACACTCTTTTAAAATCTCATATTACTGACAGATATCTCCTGTTGATTCTGTTTCCCGAGAGAACCCTGACTAATACACCACCAAAGCACATATTGAAAGAATTCATTCAAACATGATTCAGTGTTGAGAAAATTTTATCCAACAGACCAAGCATTTATAGTTCTCTTGGCAAAATTATGCCTATTTTGGAGATGCTGAGAGGTACAAAATTATATTTTGATGGTTTCACATGTAAATCACCCTTTTGGTGAGCTGAATGTGTCAGGCTACTCCAGGTCTAATAATATAATACATTTATTTCTTCTATTTGTCTTTGTTCTTGTTCCATACTCACTAAGCAAACTTAGTTTGTTTTCCTGCAAATGATGGCTTACCTAGCAGTGCTCAGTAGACGTTGAATGAATAGCCATGCTGATCTGAGTATTCCAGCTAATTCCATTATTCGTTATAAATTAGTAAATTGACTTTCTTGTTTTATACAACACTGTGAACTCACGGTGAGTCTGTGCCTTAGAAAGGGATTCATTATACTGACAAATTAGGTTTCTGATCATACAGAGATGAAGGCTTCATTCTAGACCTAGGAAACCTCATCAACTTACAAGATCTAGGAAAACAGACACCTGGCCTACACCGACCCACTCATACCCTTTTGAATTGCTATGACCTAGCAAGAAAACTTGAATTTTAAATAAGCTGCCAAGAGAGATTATTGCTCTTCTCCAAGAGAAGAGGAAAGAACTGGAAGGTCGGGCCCTGGAGATGTGTTTTAGTTTGCCAAAGGGCTGCTAATGCAAAGTACCAGAAATGGGTTGGTTTTTATAAAAGGGATTTATTTGGGGTAAAAACGTATAGTTCCACAGCCATGAAAAGTTCGAACCTAAGGTACCAACACAGGTGCTTTCTCACCAGTCAGCTGCCACATGTTGAAGCCAAGGCTTTGAGCTCACCAGAGGGCAACGAGGCATAAGGCTTGTCTCTTTCCAGGCCTCCTATATCAGTCTTGCCAGTTCCACTTTCTTCCTGAGTTCAGCTGTAAGCTATCAGGCACATAGCAGGGCTCGTCTCCTCCACAGTCCCAGCCTCTTGGGGCTTCATACTTAAGCGACTCCTGGTTCTCTCTCTTACATGGCAGGATCAAACATCCTTCTCCTGTGTCTGTGTGTGTCTCTCTCTGTGTTTCCATTTTTATCAGACCCAGCAAGAGGGCAGAGACTCAACATGAATCACTTCTCACTGACATAGTCCAATCCAAAACCCAAAAGTGACCTTGTCAAGTAATCTAATCAAAGGACCCTCACTGAATTTAATGTACTATAATGTACCCACCACATCCAGAGCAACAGATTAGTTTACAAATATAATCTTTCTCTTTTTGGGATTCATAAAACAATCTCAAAAAACTGCCACGCTCTACCTCAGGAAGAAAATGGAACACACAAGGCTGATATAGGAAGCCCTCTGCCTGGTTGCCCTCAGCTGAGCTCAAACCTTGGCAAAGATCAGAGGCCATCTTGCTTCATTGCATGGTAGCTGACGTTGGTAAGAAAGCCTCTTTTATGGTGTCTCAATTTGGACTTTTTCACAGCCTTGGAACTGTAAGCTTTTATCCCTTTTATAAAGGTTACCCCTTTATAAAAGCCAATCCATTTCTGGTACTTTGCATCGGTAGCCCTTTGGCAAACTAAAACAAGATGTAATTCCCTAGAGATTAGGGAATTAGGAGAAAGGATGAGAGGAATTTGAAGATCAATAACTGTAAAAGATGAAATTGAGAAAAGGTGTGACAAAAAAATTTGGAGTTGATGGTCAGTAGCATTCAAAAACTAAAGAAAAAAAGAGAAAGTGCTGGGGAGAAGCTTCTCAAAATCAAACACATAGAACAGGAGGGTTGGGCAGTTTGCTAGGAACAAAAGGTAGGTGGGAAATTTCTGTTGGCAGAATCCAGGAACTGCTAGGCCAGTGCTCAAGTGTCCATAGACTAAGTAGTTTAACCGTGAATTATAGAAGTAAAATTAAGCCTATAGAGAAAATTGCATTATTCCTTCAGTCCCTAAACAGGGATTAATAGAAATTGCTAGAATTGATGTTGGGAAGTAAAGTGGCAAGAAAGAAGGTAACAGCAAAAGTAAGGAAGGGCCATAAAGGAAGAGTGAACCTGGAAGGGTTGAGTAGAGGGTTAACCCTATGTCAAACAATGTGAGACACTGTCTCAGCACTTTACCTTTTTATACTTAGGTTGTATGAATGTATATGAATATGATTTTATTATAGCAAGCATCAGTCTGTTCACTATAACTGACCAAAACTCTTTTAGAGGAGAGAAGTACTGAGAAGAACAAGGGGTTGGAAATTGGAAGAGTGGCCTATGGGAGTGTTTCTCAATCTTTTCAGTGTCTGGATCCTTTTCACTCTTAAAAATTTTTGATGACCCCAAAGAGCTTTTGTTTAGGTATCTATTAATATTTAATGTATAAGAAAGTAAAACTGAGAAATTGTGAAAGTATTTATTAATTTATTTAAAGATAACAATAATGGATTCAGTATTTGTTAACATAACACATTTTTCTGAAGAAATAGTATTTTACAAAACAAAAAAACTAAGAAAAGTGGCACTTACATTTTTTGTAAATCCCTTAAATAGAGGACAGTTGGATTCTCATATCTGTTTCCGCATTCAATCTGTTATAATAAGCTGTTTTGCTTGAAGTATTTGAAGGGAAACAGGCCTCACACAGATATGTAGTTGGAAGAAGAAGAAATAAGTCAATAGCCTTTTCAGATAATTGTGCCTCTTCTTTGTCATTACACCAAAACCTGACATGTAGTTTCTTAAAAATTAGTTGCATATCAATAAAGTTTCCATACTCTGCTCCATTAAAATTTATTGATCTATCTTGCATTTTGAGTAGATATTTTTATCTGTGCATGATTTTATAACATCATGCAGTGGTCATTTGGAAAATATTGGTTCACTGATTTATGTATATCTTCAAAATATTGATGTAATTCATTATGCTATATTTTAAAAATCACATTTGTTAAAATTTCCACTAATCTCTTCTATAAAGCCCTAAAGCATTGAGAAGCTGGCATGCTCACAGAGGCAAATAGAAGTTTTCCAAAATCCTAAATTTCACTTGAAAGTTCTAATTTAATCATTGGCAACAAATACTTTAGTTGTTTCCTTGAAGACAAGCTCATTTTGCTTGTTTCCAAGAAAATAATTGCCAATTGCCCGAGTCTGACTATACATAGTTTGCCAGTTGCTCTTTCAAGTAAAAATGGTGCTCCATGGGAAAAAGTGGCTAATTCAGCTTTGCAAGGCAAACAATCACATACATGCTTTTGTTAGTTATAATCATTGTACTTACTTATGGAGCAGAAGTTGTTCATGCGATCTTCCCCTGTCGTTACATGGAATGTTAAAGGGATGCATACTCAGGGAGTGAGATTTAATAAAATTAATCAACTTTACTTAGGAATAAGGACATTTTAAAGATAAACAAATTTTAAAACTGCAAATGCATGGTGGTGAGGAAAACAATGACTTCCAGTACACTTTGCTGCCATAGTCTGGACACCGGCAGTTTTACTCACCACTGATTTTGCACCAACAGAAAAAAATATCAATAGAGTGAAAATGGCAAATCATATCTTGGTATTAATATAAATGTACCTAGTGGATCCCCTGAAAGTATCTCAGGGACCCCTGGAATCTGCAGACCACACTTTGAGAATTGCCCATCTATGGAATGGTTGGGAAAGAACTCTTCCTGGTTCTCCAGGTGATGGCAGTAGTGGGTTTACTCAGAGGAGAGCTAGGAGGACCTTGGCCCGATCAAAGATGGACGGCACTTGTTTGGAGACTGTCCTGAGGAAAGGATGAACCCATTTAGTCACAAGACAGTCTACAATCCCCCTACCACCATTTATAATAATTTCACAATTAATAAACGCATTTCATTGTGGAACAAATTGCTTGAGTTTTTAGGAGAATAACTCTTTATGGGCATTTGCTTTTTCACTGAGGAAGACCGGATTTCAAGATTTGCTAATTTTGTACACAAACAGAGCATGCATTTATTCATCCATGTTGTATTAGTTTTCTAGGGCTACTATAACAAATGACCACAAACTGGATGGCTTAAAACAACAGAAATGGATTCTCTCACAGTTCAGGAAGACAGAAGTCCAAAATCAAGGTGTCATGCTCCCTCTCAAAGCTCTAGGGAAGAATATGCTCCATGCCTCTCTCTAACTTCTGATGGTAGTTAGCAATCCTTAGCATTCCTTGGCATATTGATGCATCACTCAAACCTCTGCCTCTGTTGTCACATGGCCTTGTTCCCTATGTGTATTCTCTGTTTCTGTGTCCAAATATCTCCCTCCTTTCTCTTATAAAGACACCAGTCATTGGATTTAGGGCCCACCCAATCCGGTATGACCTCATCTTGACTTGATTACATTTACAAAGACTCTATTTCCAAATAAGGTCACATTCTGAGGTTCTAAGTTGACATGATTTTGCAAGGACACCATTCAACACACTGCACATGTGTTCGTTCATGAGTTCATTCAACAAATACTTCAAGGTACTGTGAATAGCTGGCATAATCGATCCATGTTTGCAGTTAAGACTAGTCTAAAGAGGACTAAGAGAGATGAGAACAAGATCTAACATTGATTTCTCTACCTCCTTTACAGTTGTGGGAGGCCAGCAGTGCACAGACCACAAAAGTCAGAATCCAGAGTTTACTTGTAAACTGTCCAGGAAGCACCAGCTGAATTGGGCAATTAGCTCTATCCTGCTGAAATGCTAGCTTTGTCAATTCCAGATTGGTTACCTCGTCCTAACAATCCCAATTCTTTACCAACACTCTGGAAATCTATCATTTTATCAAAGCTTTAGCAGAAAATTTAAAAAATAAATTCTTGTGTCCTTATTGAAATGCTGACTCTCTACTTGGCTTGAGAAATATCATTCTCTTTTGGCAGATGGTGGTTATTTTCCTGGAAGACCTGGATTATCTCATAATTTTGTTCTTTCCAGCCTGTCTTCAATGACTCTTTCACTTGAGTAGACATTTGTTGTTTTATGCTACCCAGAATCATTCTTCCCTTCTTCAGGTACTAGCCCTCTGCTTTCTTTTACTGCAGCCACCCCTCCTCCACTATTGATCTATGCAGTTTTGAAAGGGGCTGACTCCACCCCCTTCCAGGAGCAACTATGGACCCAAGTCCCCAAATCAGCATACTCTATCCATTGGCCATGAGGACAACTGGATTAAGGATGGGCATGTGACCCAATGTAGGCCAATGAGAGTTCAAGCCAGAAAACTTTTTGAATTATCTGGGGTAGGAAGCACTCCAGTTTTTACTTCTGTGGCTTAGGGTAAAGGTGTGGAAATGCAGGCTTCTATCCTGCCAAAGTGAAGAGTCTGAGTGTTGATGGAGCCTACAGAGGTGGAAACAGCAGAGGAGGAAGCCTAAGGCCTGATCTGAGCTCAACCACTGGACTTTCAATTATGTGAATCAATAAATTCCATTATTTGCTTTAGCCATTTTGAGTTGCACTTTTGTTTTTGTTTTTGTTTTTGTTTTCTAGTATCTAGGAGTCCTAACTGACACATGTCCCTACCACAGGCACCAGGTACAAAACACCACCACAGAGAGAACTCAGTTTCCAAATATACCACACTTGCAAAACTGTATGACTTTATTAATTCCCCAGAATTCATTTCTCCATCTTCCCATAGCACTCTATAGATACCTCAAATTAAAATACTAAACATTTTGTATTCATGCAAATTGTATGTTTGTCCTGAAAGATTTTGACAATTTGAAAGCAAGATGTCTTAATCATCTTTATATCTCTAGTACCTAGCCCAACACTTAGCACAAAGATGCCCAATAAATTGTGCTCATGTTAAGTTTCCAGTGTGGGAGAGAAGTATAGCAAAGGTCTCAGGAAACAGTGAGATGGGGTCTGGCACCATAGTCCTTTGCCTGACTTGAGAAATGGAGGTCCCTAGTTTGGTGCCTTGGCCTGTCTTAGCCCTTTGCCCTGGGATCCATTCCTGGACATTTCTTCTGCTCTCTTTTGTATCACAGACAAGAGCACAGTCTCAGGTACCAAGTATGCCTCCTAAAAATTAAAAACAACAACAACAAAAAAAAACACACGAGTGCCTGCTGTTTTATATATACATATATATATTTTTAAAAAGATACTTAGGTTACATAAATGTTACATTTAAAAAAAATTGGGGATTCCCATATGCCCTGCTCCCCATACCTCCCACTTTTCCACATTAATAACATCCTTCATTAGTGTGGTACACTCGATGCAATTGATGAACATATTTTGGAGCATTGCCACTAAACATGGATTATAGTTTACATTGTAGTTTACACACTCTCCCATACAATTCTGTAGGTTATGGCAAGATATATAATGGCCTGTATCTGTCTTTGCAATGTCATTCAGGACGATTCCCAAGTCCTGAAAATGCCCCTGTATTACACCTGTTTTTCCTTCTCCCTGCCTTCAGAACCTCCAGTGGTCACAGCCTCCACATTAATGATATAACTTCTTCCATTGTTAGAATCTCAATAAGTCTATAGTAGAATACCAGTATATCCACTCTAGTCCATATTTTATTCCCCAATCCTGAGGATTCTGGGATGGTGCTGCCCATTCCACCTCTAATTGAGAGGGGTCTTCGATCCCCCATGGCTGATGGAGGGGACTCTCTTGCTTGAAGGTGTAGACTCTCTCGGTTCCTTGGTATGGTGATTGTCCATCATCTCCTCCTTGTTAGTTGTTCTATCAGGTCTAATTTAGTTCCCACTTAGCTAGGTGACCACAACTCCTGGGCTCCTTTTGCTCCCTAACCCAAAGGTGGTGGTAGTTTCCTGCTCCTGCTAATCTGTTGGTTGCTTCACTGTCCCCCGTTTGGTTTTTCAGCATCTTCCACAACGTATGTAATCAGTTCCCACCATTTAATCCCCTCTGTTTGGAATACTCAGTGATTTCTGTTCTCCTGTTGGAACCTAACTGATATCATCCATATATTTTTTTAAATGCCCGTAGCATTTAATTATGAGTTTATGTTTGGATTTCTCAGGGAGGCTCCCTATACTTCCAGCACTCCCTAGTCCCAGTCAACCATAGATGCCTAGAATTACCTTTCTGAGGGTAATTATATCCAGAAGCCCCAACCAATTACGAGTCATTCATGTAACATTTTTCCTAGTCTAACCTTCAAAAAGGAACTTAGGGTTGAGTTACGGTTCAGCTGGTACCATCATACACAAACCCATATGGAGTTTCTGTAGACTTGCTCTATTGGCACAGCTAAGATACACTGACCATTCTCTACACCTGGAGGAGCTGGTATTGAAAACAAGCTCAATTGAAACAAGGAAGTTTAATGTAGCCACTTTCTTCCACTGGGTGACTCCTATAGGTGGGAATGGGAAAACAAGAAATATTGGAGATCTTTAGGCAGAAAGACTTCTCTCAGCCCATGGCAGGGATGGGGGAGGGGGAGAATCTCTGCTGGTTATAATTCCTCTCAAGGAAAGTAGAAGGGGCTTCTAGCCACATCAGAAAAATCTCCAGTTAATTCCATCTGATAATGTTCTACTCATCAACATTGAGAGCTTGCCAGGTGATAGATGTGCAGGTAAGAATGAGGCATGTAGGCAAAATTGTGAAGTGGTTTGTGCTCATCTTGGTTATCCATCCACTCAGATCTCTGACTCTTTTGTATCTTGTTAACATTCCTTCTGCCACAGTCTTTATTCCCACTAAAACCTGTCATATAAAGATCAATTATACTAAGGTGTAAATGACAGAAGGTAACTTAAAAATTATCCTCTAAGGGGAGTTTGCATTTCTTTGGATTTTTAAAACTTCATATAAAAGATTTAAGCTTCTTTAGTAGAATTTGAAACAAGAGCAAGTTAAGGCAGCTAGTACGGGGCCAGGATGCCTCTCTAGCCTCTGAAACAGAACACTATTCCTTAGACTACACTTTCGGCAACCCCACTCAGAAGGTATGAAAAGACTTTTTTAAAAATATCCCACTCCATTTCCATTTCCAAACAAGGACATGATGATAAAACGTGTATGAGTAAAGTTACATTTTCAGTAACTTTGTTTTAGTAAAAAAAGGTCTTTCCTGTGCATCACACAGAAAATATTCCAAACAATTCCCCTTCTCTTCGTTTCCCTTCTTGAACAACTGAGTCCAAAATTCACTAGATAGAGCTAAGCAAGGTTGACATCATGTAGGAAGACAGGAGGACACAGCAGCCTACTGCTAACATCAGAGCTCAAGTTGTCAAGGAGGACATCCATGGAGGGTGGGTTAATAGCCAGCTGTGGTGAGAATTCACCAAATAAGTAAATATTGAGGATAATGGAAACCAGGTTTCTTACTAGAAGAGAGTTACAAATATGAAAATGGAGAAAATTAGAATGAACCCTGTATTGTTGGGTTGAAACAGGAGATATCACTATAAAATGATTTTTTAATATAAATATAAAAATATAGATGTCAAATATGGTATACACATATATGTGTGTGCATGTGTGTTTGTGTACATTCCTTCTCCTGCCCACTGATGGAGCCTAGAAGTAGCAACACACACTCCTAGCAACGGGTGCACATAGTGTCCAGATCTTGGCTTCTCAATGCCATTCTCCACTAAAAGAAACCTGGGCTGTTTAAAGAAATAGTTGATTTCGGAGCTGGGGAAAGGGAAGTACAACATGAGCCAGAAACATAGCTGCCAGAAAGGAAGATCCTGAGGACATGTCAAAAGGACATAGAAGCTGGCTGAATGGGCTTCTATTGCCAAATCAAGGAAATTTTGAGCACCAAAATAAATAATGGTTATAACAGATTATGACCCATTGAATAAAATAGCAATCTATAAATCCAGACTGGAAATAGATAAATAAATAAATTGAATATTTAAATCATTAACAGGATATTTACACAGTCTCAAAGTACCTCCAAAGTATAATTAAAGTACTTATTAATTATAAAGGAAAAAGAGTAACTTTACAATGGAGAAGCCATGCCGTCACCATCTTAATCAAGTGATGAAGGTGAATATACTCTACTATAGGATGAATCATCCTGATAGGATGCTCTGAGAAAGAACTCTCAACATCATTTCTGTGATATTCCTGCCAATGGTGAATAATATGAATCTAACTGTATAAACATAAGAATTTTTTTTACAAAGTGTTAAGACTATAGCGATACACGGTAAAATTACAACTAATGTAATGTATGGATGACAGTTAACAGTAGTATTGTAATATCTTTTGCAGCTATGGCAAAGAAGATATATCAGTTCTAAGGGACAACAATATGGGTATATAAGGGGGTATGGGATTTTTCCTTTTGGAGTAATGAAAACATTTTAAAACTGATGGGGCGATGGCAGCACAAAATTGAGAGTCACTAAGTGTTACACTTTGAATGGATTGTACAAAACATGGGACTGTATAACACAGAGAATCCAATGGTGGAAGATGGACTGTGGTTAACAGAACAAACATGAGACCGTTCTCTCATGAACTATAGTAAATGTATACTATTGATACAGGGTATTGGGGATTGTGTGGGTTGGAGGAAAATACACCAAATGTAAGATATGGGCTATAGTTAGCAGTAACATTTTGACGGTGCTCTTTCATAGTCTAGACTATTTGCTACATAGTCTGTAACAAGGTGCAAGGTGGTGGTGGTGGGGTGGTATATGGGAGCCCTGTATGATGATATGCATGTTTGTTTTGTAAGTTCACAACTTTTACTATACACTTATTGTTTATATTTGTTTATGTATAAATGATACACTTCAATAAAATTTTATTTAAAAATGTAATCTCACTCTGTGTATTGCATACACAAGGACCGAATGCTATTCCGTTTATCTCATTTTTTTCTTGTGTTTGAATCCAATTTAAATTAAAATACAGAAAGCTTAACAAGCATAAATCCAATATATGTTGTGGGAAAAAAAGAAAAGAGAGCTATACTAGTATTTACAATTCTTTATTTTTTTTTAAAAGGAAGACAATATAACAATTTTTAACACACTCTTTTTGCCTCTAAGGAATATAGAAATTAGCAGACAATCTTCAAGAAAATCAGTTCTGTGTCAACTTTTTTAGTCCACCGTGCAATTTGCAGTACAGAATAGATCCAATACCCTAGCAAAAACCATATGTTACAGAGTGGTAATTCACATACACAGTAATTAAAATCCCCATTATGCACGCCCCTCCAGATAAAGCAATTTACATTCTCTGAGAAAACAGGGTTCTTTCCCTGACTACGATACTTCACAACGAGTCTTTTCAAACTAAACATGTTTCTACTCAAAACTGGTATTTTAAAAACCATTAGCACTTCTGGTTATACATGTTGAATTTAATTAAGCATCTCTTTAAAAAGAAACAACTTTCAAGCGATGACAACCTACATTTTACTTTTTATATTAACAGTGTATTTGATCTCCAGCAGAGAGATAATTTATCAAAGATATCAAATAAAATTAAACAAAAATATTCAATTCATTAAATATATACCTGAAAGTCTTCAAGTTAGACCCTGTGAGAGGAAATAAAAAATGACCAAGATATCAGCTTTACTCTCCAGGAGCATATGTTATATAACAGTATATAGCATTTTGACACAATTTACTGATACTCATTGATTCTTTCAAGAAAAAAATTACAGAATAATTTCAGTTGTTAAAATCTACATCCAGAGGAAGAAAAATGTCTGAAACAAATCATCAGAGGTATAGCATAGGTTCAAGTCTTTAATGTGGTTAACAGGAATTTAAGTTATGCTTAGTGTCACTCATTTATACCAGGAAGGGCAAAAGAACCCCCATCTTATCTTCTTTCACCAAAAACAAACAAAAATATTACACAAGAGGTAAAAGGTTAAAATGATTATCTAGAGTCATCATATAAAATTACTTAAAAGACTGAGGGACATGGGTGGAAAAGGAGACAGGCTCTGATGTAAGGATGGGTTGAAGGATTTAGAATAATTACATAAGTTTCAAATAATTTTTTCCCACCACTTGGCAGAATATGTCCTCCATGGGATTTCTTCCTGCTCTGTTGCCAAAATAGAGAACCAAACATTGGCAACCCATTCCTCAAGCCGGAGGGCAGCTCCGCCTCGCTCGGCCTGTGTAATCTGTTAGCTTGTGTATTGCCAATTATTAGCCATTTCATCATTAACATATTGAGGGAATATGATGTATGGCATAATTTGTTAAAGTGGAAATAGCCATTTATATCGTGAGGAATACCTTAACATACATTGTATGATTTATCTGGGAACTGTGGTGTAGACTGATTAAGTAGCTTTATCCCACCCCCAATAGTCCTCATATTGTTTTCATTATTAAAGGCATCGTGCAATTCAAATCGGCAACATAAAAATATACAAAAAACCCACTTGAAAAGGAAATATTAACTCATTTTTATGACTCAGAATAGTATTAAAACATTAAGCAGAATCACGTGTTTAGAAGGAATATCAAAATCCTAAAATTCAGGAAATAAAATTAAATTTTTAATCAAACATCATTGAAAGATGTGACTGGTTTGGCCTCTCTGGCAAGGCAAAAATTTAATATATGCTGAGGTTTGCAATGCTGGCCACATTTTTACACAGGCTGAAGTAGAGGCATTTCATGGGTTTTGCTATAAATCAAACGATGCTTAGGGCTTGAATATTCATGAGTGCAAATGGAAACAGAAGAGTTCAATCAGTTTAATTAAAGGGATCTGGTGTGTTTTTGTTTTTTGTGGTGCTTAAGCTGACAGCAAAAAGGTATCCATAAACCAGGATTCAAGACTAAACTGTTCTTAGAGAGTTTTGTGTTGTGTTTTCTTTGTTGTCTCTCCACAGTCATGTTTGGGGTGGTCCGTTGGTGACAAATCTTAATAGAAAGAAGCTCTTACTTTGCGGCCCTTCAGAGGCTGTGGTGGACGATGATTGCTCAACAAAAAAGCCGCTGCCTCACCCTCAGCTGTACACAGGAGGCTGCGGAATTTGGCTAGCTGTTGAAAAAAAGAGAAGTTTCAGCACAGAAAATCCATGCCAACGTTAATGAACTACCTTGCACAGAGAGTTAAGAAACATAGAAACTTTACAAGGAACTACAAATATTGCAATGAAAATTTTCTAAGTTACAGGTCATAATAAAATAGCTCTTTTGCTAAAGTCTCACCATTAAACAAATGCCTGTGGGTTCAAAATTAAGGAAGCAGCTGATTTCCTCTCTAGTGATTCTACTGTTATTATATATGAGAACTATTTTTGATAAAGTGAATAACCTATAATTTACTTAAGAATTGGGTTAAAGTTGGATTTTTAAACTGTTAATATTTCTTCATTATTATAAATGATACTATTATTACTATTTTTGCACAAAACACACCTGCCATTTTTAGAGTGTTTTTCCTGAAGTATTAAGGGTTTGAGCCCTGGAATTGAAAATAGATTGAAGTCTGAGAACCTTTCTTTTGTAATGATATAAATCTAATTTTACTTCTAAGTGTCACTTGATACATAATAGGTGCCTAATAACTATGCCTTAACTGAAAAAAGAAAAAAAAAAAGGTGGAGTCAAAGCTGAATACTGGTATTATATAGTGGTCAGATATAAGCACTCTTTTTTCAAATACCAAAGTAATAAGAAGAAACAAGACGTAGAATGTGGTTTAAAGAGTACAGATCTTGAAACCAGGCAAGGTCAACTAAAAAGGTGAAATGGCACAACAGCATTGAGCCAGCTTTCAGAACTAGGTCCCAGTCCTGGTTCTACTACTTGGGAAAATCATATATTGTCCCTCATCCTCAGTTTCCTCATCTGTAAATGAAGCATTAGATTAGATAACCTCTGTGGATGTCTTCAGCTTTTTAAATTACACTTAACACTTACAAGCACTCCCTTATATAATGGCCCCAATATAGTATGTGAACCAACACACCATGGCCTCTGTTTTTATGAGAACTATCTGGTGGTCACCCATAGAATCCCGACCCTTTGTTTTAAGTACTATTTTCCTTTAACTTTGCTTTCACCTCACTGTGCCTTGTAAACAACTACCTATGGAAAGGGACCTTCAACCTCTGATAATACTTTTTTTTTTCTGATAATACTTTAATGCAATTCAAGTGGTATACAGCACATTTCTCACCAAAAGAGCTTAATTTTCTTAGTACCAAAAAAAATGCCTATAAAGTTCACACTGTACATTAAAAAAATTAAAATTACTAGTAATCCTACCACCCAGAAATAACTACTGTTAACATAATGGAGTATACATACTCTTCCAGATATGAATGAACACACATACCTTTTTTTTTTTTTTTTTTTAAAGATTTTATTTATTTATTCATTTATCCCCCCCTTGCTGCTTGTGCTCGCTGGGTCAGCTAACCACGCTGTGCGGGCAGGCTTGCCTTTACCAGGAGGCCCCGGGAACCGAACCCGGGGCCTCCCATATGGTAAACGGAAGCCCTACTGATTGAGCCACAGCCGCTTCCCTACACATACCTTTTTTACATGTTTTTTTACAAAAATTAGTTCAACCATACATAGTGTTTTGGAAACCTGATTTTTTTCACTTTTTATATATCCTAGATATCTTTGCACTTCAATACATATAAAGCTATATGTTATTTTTAATTGCAGCAAAGTTTTCTATTTTAAAAATTTTTATAAATTATTTTACAATTCCTTTGAGGGTTTAACATTATTTATTAAGACTTAGCACAGGTCTACAGTAGTGAAATGAAGATTAGGGAAATTACCAGAATAATTTTACTTTCTCGAAAATGTTCATCAAAAATATATTGCCAATTAATACATGTTTGGTGTTTGTTTTGTTGGTTTGTTTTGTTGAAGACAAGTTATTAAGTTATCAGGAGTCTCCATTCTCTAAACTTGGCTGGTCACTTAATCTGAATGGAGAAAATTTAAACAAAGACACACAGTTAGGTTTCCACCACCATCACGATTTACCTGAGGCCTAAAATATTTCTTGTATAGTACTAACCAGGATGGAAGGCAGAAGAGAGAGAGGTCTTTTATATAAACAGCCAACAGTTAACAACCTCACTTGATGGAGACAAGATTAGTCATCACATACAGCTGGGTATTTCCACAAGTGATATTTTGAGGTGTCTTTTAAAGGGTAGAGATATGGGAAGATGAGGCAAATACAATTTATTATCACTCACATTTCAGGGGATTCCTAAAATTAGAACAGATCATTGCAGCTAAAAGTAGGTGAGACTTAAGAGATTCTCTGGTAAAGTCAAGCAGCAGAGGTAATTAAATTGAACCTTTGGCCCCACCTTAAAGACACTCACTCATCTGCAGATGGTAATCTTCTTCTGGATCTTCTCCAGTTCTTCTGGAGCAGCCATCTAAGTGGGACTGTGTAGGAATTCTGAGTCTTGTTCAGGGCACGACCCACAGGCCTTACCAAGCACAGCTTGCCTCCCTGGTGATACTGCCGATTCCACTGAAGAGCTTGGCTTCATTCTCTTCACTTTATTTATTTATTTATGTATTTATTTATGTATTTATTTATTTTTCTGCTTTGGAAATTGAACATGGCTTTCATTTCTGTAACACCTTAGCCTCATCTATCTAAAATTGGACATTATTCTAGTTCTTGCTCTGAGCAGCCTGCTCATTTTAGTAAGAATCCCTAAACCTGCCACAACGTCTTATCATACTCCTTCCCTTTTTGGCTCTGGGTCTTTCAATCACTTAGCCCAGCCAGTTGGACCCTGCATCACCCAGTAAGTAATTCCAGAATTGAATATCTAGACTATATATAGAAAAGAGCTGTATATTCTCTTGACTCTAGTGTCATCTGCCATTGAACTGGCCTCTAAATACACATCCCTGGCTGGCAGCTACCATTCTCATCCAGTCGCCCAGCCCCAGGCTTAGATCAGGCAGAAAACCTTCCCCTCTGTCACTAAGCCTGCCTCAGCATCTCCATCGCCCCTGCCAGCACACTACCCAGTTCAGCCTTGAGTCTGAGGTAGGTATAACCTGTTTTGCTGTTTTCTTTGGCTCAAATACTGAAAATTTTACTTCCTTATAGAGTAACCCAGTAAGCTGTAACATTATTTTTTAATGTTTCTACAAACAGCTCTGATTGTGCCATTCTCCTTCTCAAAAGTCTTTAATAGCTTTACATTGCCTGCCAAAGTTGAGTAATAGTAAACTCTCTTGCTTAACTTTACAGGCCAGGTACTGTGCTAAGTTTGCAAGTTTACATTTCATTATCTCATTTAATCCCCCAGATAACCCTATTGATAAGATACTATTATCCTCATTTTACAGATGAGGAACCTGTGGGATGTCTAGCAAGTTTCAATGAATAAGCTGTCTGGCAAATAAACCATGTGCTAACCACTATAATCCCCAACTTTTTTCTTTTCTTTTTTCCATTTTCTCCTAATTTATTTTCATTTACTTTTTATTTTGGAAAATTTTAAACACACACAATAGTAGAAAGAGCAAGGTAATAGACCCTATGAATCCATCACTCAACTTCAGTAATCATCAATTCATGGCCAATTTTATGTCACCCACACTCTCACTCATTTGTTCTCTCTCTTCCTCCTGCCTCACATTGGGTTATTTTAAAGCATCTAAGGTGCAAATACCTCAGAATATATCTCTGAAATACATAACATCTCTAACATTCAATAGGCACCCAAAACATACTCCTTAGCATGGCTTCCAAGCCTCTTACACACACAGTTCCAAATAAACTTTTTAGACTAATCTCCTATTACCTCCACACACAGACCCCACTCTATCCCAGGTTCCTGAAAGGTGGTCCCAGATCATCTGCATGAAAAGCCCTTAGGGTGTTTTTTTAAAATGCATATTTCTTGGACTTTGTCCCAGATCTTCTGAATCAGAACATCTGATATAAGTCTCAAGGATCCACTTTTTTGTTTTTTGTTTTTTTTTTTAGGGACCGGGGCCTGGGATTGAAACCCAGACCTCGTATGTACGAAGCCAGAACTCAACCACTGAGCAACATTGGTTCCCCTGAGTGGTTTTCTTGTTTGTTTGCTTGTTGTTTGTTTTTCTGTTTTTAGGAGGCACTGGGGACCAAACCTGAGATCTCCCACGTGGGAAGCAGGTGCTCAACTACTTGAGTCACTCCACTCTCTCAAGGATCCACATTTTGATAAGCTTTACCAGGCGATTCTCATATACACTAAAGTTTGAAAACCAGAGGTACAATCAAAGTTGCCCACATATTTTCTGCACTTCCCTGTATTCTTTCCTCTACTTTACTGATCCTTCTTTTTTGAATCCCCCTCCTCCTTTCTTTTATTATCTTCCACTACTTGCCAACTTTTAACCTTAAAGGTCCATCCCAAATGCCAGCTCTTTCAGGAAGTCTTTCTTGATTCCTCCAGTGAAAATTGGTCTTTCCTCTTCTGAATTCCCATTAAACTTTGTGTTTCTCTTATGGTACTAAGCACAGCCCATTGTGTTAAGTTTATTTATTCATTTATTTTATCCTCTCTATTAGATTACACTCCTTCAGGACAAGGCCCATTTTTTCCACAAATTTTGCATCATGTTTTATGTAACCTTACAAAGAACTGGCAATTAGTAAGTAATTCCAGAAAAGAATATCTAAAATATATCTAGAATAGAGCTGTATATATTAAATTGAAATGCATGAATTCTTTCTTCTTCTCATATATAGCTTAGAGATGCAGAAGTAAAGGAAAACATTCTTGGATCATGATTTCATTATCATTAAATATCAAATACAAATTTATTCTTAAAAAAGGACATTAGGATTTTTGTTTCCAGATATGATGGTCTTAGACCTTCCCAATATCCTCCCTGTAGAAAACTACTATGAAACCCGATATAATACAAAAAGCAACTAGCTGAAGGTATTGGAGAGTGAACAGGAGCAGGAAAGCTTTAATGAGGAGGTCATGCTAACTCGGAAGAGAGAAAGGTGCTAATAAGTGAGCTCCTGTCCTCCAGCTTTTAGCCTGGTGCTAAGCACAGTCTGAAAAGTGAACACAGCTACAAGGGGTGTACCTGGAAAAGCTTACAATCTTCTGAAAAGTGAAGCCAGGAAACTGCCAACACTGAAGAGAGTGAAAAAATCCTGCAATAGAAAGAGTTAAAGAAGGGATTCCCAAACTCTCTACACACATCTTTGATTGACCCATGAACCATACAAGAAAAATTACCTGTTAAAAACAAAGGAAACAATACTCATCAGAGGACAAATAACAGGATCCAGCATGTCCACAACTTAATGTTCATATATCTAAGATACAATAAAAATTAGCCAGCATAAGAAGTACCAAGAAAATGGAACACATTCTCAAAGAAAAGGAAACCAATAGAATCTGACCCAAGATGAACCAAATGTTGGAACTATCAAGGATTGTAGAGTGGCTATTATTACTGTTACCTGAGAATTATATAAAGTTAAACAAAGCAACTTTTCAATGCATGAGAAATCTCAACAGAGTAATAAGTCTCAGAAAAGAAAGGGGAATAATTTTTAAAAAGAACCAAATGGAAATTCTGGAACTAAAAAGTGCAGTTTCTAAAATGAAGAATTCACTAGATGGACTTAGTCAAATTAGCATGACAGAGGAAAGAGCAAATCAACATGAATACAGATCAACAGAAATTATCCAAGGGGAAGAACAGAGGGGAAAAAAAATACAAAATAAAATAGAACCTCAGGGGTCTCAGATGATATGAAGAGTTCAAATGTAAGTATAACTAGATATCAGAAGAAAGGAAAGAGAGAATGGGGCACACCATAAACAAAAACTTAACTCAAAAGCAATCAAAGACTTAAGTGCAAGAGCTGAAACTATTAAAGTAGTAGAAATATTTTGTAGCATACAGTTAGAGAAAGATTTCATAAACAGTACACCAAAAGCACAAACTCTAAAAGATAACATGATAAAATGGACTTCATTAACATTAAGAACTTTTGCTCTTTGAAAAACATAGTTTAAAAAGAAAAAACAGCTATAGACTGGGAGATAACTTTTGCAAAATAGGTATCCAACAAAAGGCCTTTATTCAGACTATATAAAAATAACCCTTGCAACTCAATAATGAGAGAACAACCAACCCAATTTTTTAAATGGGCAAAGGATTTGAACAAATACTTCACAAAAGTAGATAGAAGCATGGTCATTAAGCATATGAAAAGATGCTCACCATCACTAGTCTTCATAAGAATGCAAATTAAAATCACAATGAGATACTACCACAAAGACACACACTAGCATGGCTAAAGTTAAAAATACTGACAATACCAAGTGCTAACAAGGATGTGGAGCAAATAGAAATCTCATACATTGTAGGTGGGAATGTAAAATGGTGCAGCCACTTTAGAAAATAATATGGCAGTACATTATAAAATTAAACATGCATTTACCACACAGCCCAGCCATTCCATTCCTAGGTAATACTCAAGACATGAAAATATGTGTTCACACAAAATTGTGTATGCCAATTATTCCTAATACCCAGATATGAATAGCTACTCTTCATAATAACCAAAAGTCTATCAATTGGTGAATAGATTTTACAAATTATGGTATATCCATACCATCCACACCTATGGGACATAACTCAGCAACAATAAAACAAAATGAATGAATCTCTAAAATATTATGCTAAGGAAAAGAAATCAATTACAAAGCCTATATCTGGCTGAGTCCATTTAAATGAAATTCTAGAAAAGGCAAAATTCTTGTGACAGCATGTCTGTGGTTGCCTAGAGCCATGGGTGAGGAATGGAATGAAATACAAAAGGGCTCAAGGAAACTTTTTCAGGCAAGTTGGTGGTAACTACATGGATATAGGCAATGACCAAAATCAACTCTTCACTTAAAATTAGTGAATTTTATTGTCTGTAAATAATATCATAATAGACAACGGAGAAGACTTTAAAAAAGAGAGAGAGAGAGAGAAGAATTAAATCCAATTATTTTGCATACTGAATTTCAGCAGTTGAGCAAGCCAATTTGGTTAATTTAGCATAACACAGAGACTTGGCAAGAAAAGTCAGTCTTCCAAAGAAAATGGCAAATCTATTAGCAGAAGTATCAGAAAACAGTACATCTGCTGATTGGCATGGCAGTTAAATCAAGGATACTGAGTGTTTGACAGTGAGGAAGAAAACAAGACTTGAATAAATAAAAAGTGAACGAAAAGCATCTGGTTTGCCCTATAGGTCAAAAAGGGACTTGGCAAGAGAGGGAAGAAAAGAGAAGAAAGAGAGAGAGAAAGAGAGAAAGAGGAAGGAAGGGAGGGAGGGAGGAGAAAAAAATTAAAGAGAACAGTAGCAAAACTTAGAAAAAATCTAGCAACAACTTACTAAAAAGAGGATATTAGTCTTCACAGCAAGTGACATATGGTGGTATTGGAAAATGAATAAAAATAATATTCCTCAGTGACTTTAAGAAGAAATAGCGGCCAAAATTAAGATGGAAAATTATCTTTTGGAAAGTAATGCTTTAAGTCAGTAGTATACACAAAAGACATTTTCATTTAACTTTACATGAAAGAGCTAAGCAAATGATTAATTTTATCAATACTCTCATGTTTGGAATTTTTAAAAATAAATCTTTAAATTTTAGAACTGTTTTAGATTTACAGAATTATTGCAAAGATAGTACAGAGAATCCCCATATACCTCACACCCAGGTTCCCCTGTTACTAACATATTACATTAATATGGTAGATTTGTCAAAATTAATGAACCAATATTAATACATTATCATCAATTAAAGCCCATAGTTTATTCAGATTTTCTTCATTTTTACCTAACATCTTTTTCTGTTTGAGAATCTCATCCATAATACTGCAATATATTCAGTATCATATCTCCTTAGGCTCTTCTTTGTTGTGATAGTTTCTCAGACTTGCCTTGTTTTTGATGACCATGATAGTTTTCAGGGGTACTGGTCCCTCAATTGGGAATTATCTGATATTTTTCTCATGGTTAGATTGGAGTTGTACTTTTAAAATATCTTTTTTGCTTCATTCTCTGACCCTCAAAATCACTATAATATCACATTATAATATGAACATAATCATCTCAATCTGCTTAAAAATTAAGATGTCTGAAATTGTTTTTGCTATAGCAGATTTAAGTGAGATTCAAAGTGAAATAATCACATTGCTCTGCATTGCAATGATTATTTTATATACTCTACTGTATAAAAACCACATTAAAAATATTTTTAATTAATTGAGCCTGAAATAGACGCAGCAGTGATTTCACAGCAACATTTGCTAAATTTCCAGAAGTTATTTTTAGCAAGGCTAACTTTATGGTTTTTAAGGAACTAAATTACATATTTTGATATGTTCTTTCCCAAATCCCCAGTGGATTGAAAGAAACATTATTTTCCAAGTGACTTTAAAGAATACAGAAATCCTTGAAAAATGAGAAAAGCACAATATTCTTATTAACTACCTCGATGTTATAATTTAACTCTTCCTATTAATCTGTTCAAATTTAACAAAGGAATTGAAAAATAATCTTTAGCATGTGGAAGAAAAATGCTACTGACAAGTAACAGGTCATTTTCTTCATGATACAACACAACTGATTCATGATGGAAGAAGTCACAGGAGTGTTCATGTCAGTCAAGCTCTGGATTTCTACCCAGACTTTTATGAAATGTTTTCATAACTATGTCCCCGATTATTAGTTGGCCTTAATAGCACAGACAAGGTCATCAGAATTCTGAGAAGCAGCCAACAGAAAGTTGGATGTGTTCCACACCCAAAGGGGAAATGTAATTTGACATGATCTTGATAGAGCTGAACCTGCTCTAGTCTTTGATTTGGGGAAAAACTAAACCACGAGGTCTAGATTATGGCCATGTGAAAATATTGCAGCACTTATTTCCAAAAGAAAAACTAAAACAAAACCACACGGGGAAGCACAGCATCCCCAGAACCCCAGGGACTACCCAGTTAATCTGTCAGGTGGGTCAACCTGCAAAGAGCTTGTGGGCATTGAAGACATCCTTGGCCAGCTGCTGCAGGGGCTTATAAGCATTTATTAGAAAAAGAAGAGTGTGGGTGTCTTCATTAGAAGGGCATAGGTCTTAAAAGGCCACCCCTCAGCCTTTGAACAAATGCTTAACAGCCCCTCATGCAGCCCCACAAAGTTTTTGTGAACAAAAGCCAAAAGATCTTCTTAAATTCTTATGCTGATGAATGTTAGGCACACACGCTTCTTGGGGCACTATGCCTCTCGCTCTTCTCTCTGTTGGCTTTCTGAGTGTGAAGTCTGTGGGCAGTGACTGACTTGAGGCCAGAAAGGAGGATGTGGCTCTCCAATAGGAGCCTCTCTCATGCCTTTGCCATGTACATCCACTTATATCTGTTCCTATCATAGACCAAACAAAAGCAAACAATAATAGTGTTCAAAACGGCACTTCACTTTCATCGGTGTCTGTATGCACATTAAATTTCAAAATCTAAGAACCAAGAAAGAAATTGTCTATTGATAGCATGTCAAATAATAAAGAGACCTTGCTCTCATCTGGTCCAACCACCTATCTGACTGATGAAGGGTAATGATAGGCTTCATAACACGACAGAAATTAAGCACAAGGTTTGAAGAAAAAAAAAAAAAAAGAAGATTCAGCTCAGTTTCCCGAGTGAATCAAGATCTACCTTGAAGAGGTGAAATACCTGTTGAGAGCTGATATTTATAGGTTGCTTTAAAATGATCCATGTGACACTCTCAAGAAGAGGCGGGACCGTGAGGGAACCAGGATATGTCCAGTAGTCCCAGGATGGAGGAAGTAGAGATAATGGGTCAAAATTTGTGAATCGAGTTTGTTTACCCTGGGTGAGAAAAGAGAATTCCCACAAATCACAATGGGATAGCTTTATACAGACTTTGAAATATGCACATCCAATGAAATAATATGGAATTGTTTAGTATCAAGTAAAAATATCAATAGCACATCCTCTAGGTTTAAGAACACAAGATTTGTTTTAATATATGTTATTTAAAATGTATTGCAATTAAAGGATTATTCTGCAATACCAATATTAGGAACTAATTAAACATCAATAGATTTATTAGTGTTATATTAGATAATTTAAGATTCATAATTTTCAAAAGAAAAGTGGTAGTAGATTATTTCTACTCTTTTAGTCAAATATGTTCCAAGCCTGCTTGTGTCTAAGGTCTAAGTGTACAAAGAAAGGTAAGAGAATTCAGAAGAGAACAGTCACACAAATATATTAGTCATTAGCAAATATTTTACCTTTTCTTTAATAGAATCCAAAATGTCGATAATCTTTTGCAGCTGGGAATTATGTTCACCAATCTGAAAACATGAAATTTCAAAGGAAATTGTTACTGTAGCAGATTTGGTCTGAATTACTCCATTTCAGTCACTTTTTAAAAATTATTTTTCAAAAAAGTTAAGCTAACCCAGAACAAACAGCATTTGTTCTATAACCAAGCTCTATTTTACCTGCTGGGCCTTATCCTGCTAAAAGAACCTGAACAACAAGATAATATTTCAGGGCTCCTTGGCTGAACTGTCAGAATGGTTCCAAAACTGGTAGGAACAGTTTCATATTTTTTTCCACTTTATAAACGTTTAAGACATAGGTTACCTTGAGAGAAACCTTGCTTAGGAACCTCTGATGTAATACTTGCATTATTAAGGCAAATGTGACTTTCAGACCTACATCCAAACTGGCTATGGTGGTGTCAAAACATTTGACCCAAACATCTTTCATTTTCAGCCTAAAACAATTTGAGGTCCCAAATCAAGAAGTTACACCATCACGAGCAGAATATTACCAATGGCCTAAATTGGCCTGATGGTTTTAAACACTTCACGTTTAAACTGCCATCTCTTGCCTCACCTGGATGCCATTGCCACCACCCAGGCTTGGAGGCCAAAGAGAAGGAACTACCGCATCCCTGCCACTCTCTGCCTCTGTCCCACGCGTCTCCCAGACCCAGCTCCATGAGTTACAACATCACACACACATGACGTGGCCTAAGCAAATGCACAGGTCCTACAAGAATGTGGTCCAGTGGGAGTTAAGCAGCCCAGCGTGCCCACAGGTATTGTGACAATGATACTTGCCTGATCCAGGTGAATATTACACAAAGGGAAATACAACAAAATTATTTTAAATTAATAATAATAATATGTTTGGGACAACAAGCCATTGTGGTCAAACTAGTGCTTCAAGAATAAGGAGCTTGAACTTTACTTTTTCCTATATCTCTAACTATTGTGTAGTAAGGAAGAGCCTGGAATAAAGGTTTTCCTCTCAGAGTCTCCATTGTTATTTCTGTGGCTATTGTTGCTGTTCTTATCACGTTGCTGCTATTCACATAAAAATGACCAATGGACAAAAGAGGAAGCAATAAGACCAAGTTCCTGGTGTACTTAGATGAACCATGAACTTATGCATAAATTTTTAATATTCATTTCAAAAGGAAAAGAGGTAAGCCCAGAAATAATTGACTATCAACAAAATGATGAACTGTCTACTCCATGACTGAAACTCTTTAACCAATGTAGCTGGTGAGCTATTTAAAATGAAATCAGTGAATTCTTACCTGTAAAAATACTCCCACAACAGCAAGTCCATCTGGCTCATGAGCTGCCTCAACAAAGCTGGGGTATTTGTCAGAATTCCAATGAACAACATGGAGCTGAAAGGAATGTGCACATCATAATTCAAATATTTTTTTAAAAAATCCTTAAAAGCATAAATGCAAATAAAACATTTATATAGCTGTTCTGGTGCTATACACTCTTATATACAATATGTTCTTCACCAGATGGACAGAATCCTTGGACAGAATCCTTCTAGTTACTTTTGTCCAGAAATTAAAGTACAAGAAGTCAGA
Source organism: Tolypeutes matacus (assembly GCA_026826555.1). Classification (NCBI taxonomy): domain Eukaryota; kingdom Metazoa; phylum Chordata; class Mammalia; order Cingulata; family Chlamyphoridae; genus Tolypeutes; species Tolypeutes matacus. The sequence continues at coordinate 33,293,913 of JAKSZT010054487.1, read as the reverse complement.
AGGAACATGGTCACTTAGCTACTCGGTGGCATACTATATTTAAGTTTACCATTTGGAATGCCCTAGAAACTCCTGCCAAGTCCCTCCAGCCCTAACAATCTCCCACCATTGCTACCTAGGAACTTGGGGATCCTTTGGGCCTTCCACAGATATGCAGTGGCAATTTAACAGCCCTTTATATCAGGTCCCAGCTAGTGGCAGAGTCCACGGAACTAAGCCTTGGCTCACAACCAGTGGGTAAATCAACCACCACGCAGTGAGTTCCCAGGAACAATCCTGCTGCTAAGGACAGTGCCAGTTGTTCCTGAAACCGCCCAGTTGGATGTTTATTGCCTTGGTTTGACATTTTATGGCTTGAAAATGCAAATTCTCTTTAAAAGTAACTACTTTAAGTAGCATAAATATATTCAGATCAGAGAGCAAGTTTTAATGGAGAAAAAGAGGCTTCGGGTCTGGGGTGTCTGTGGAAGAAAATGAGAGGCAGCTGATGCTGCTGAAGAGGAGAAAAGAGAAAGAAGTGGGGAAAGGAGAAAATGAGGGCAGCTGTAATCTAGAAAACAGATCTCACTGCTTCACAGCTCTAACCTTGTGCAAGCAGCTTTCTGCAAAAACAAAGGTGCCCCAAATATTCTACTGTTGTAAACAATGCAGTATCCCAAACACATGGACAAGGGTGAAAGGCTGCAGAAGAGCAATAAGGCAAAAACCATGTTAGGAGAGTCTTCAGTCCTGCATAAGGGGAGGACAACCTGAGATTGAAGCCAGCGGGCAATGTGGCACACCCGTAAGTTTTGATGAAGACTAAATGGTTACAACCAGAGAACACTGTCCTCAGAGCCTATATGAGAGACTGACTTTAAATAAGTTCCCTTTATGAGACGCACATCAGAGAGGAAGCACTTATATGAGCCTTCCTACCCAAATGGCCCTTCTAGCTAACTGATAGAGGGAATTTATTATTTTCAAATATATGTTTTTACCTCTTCCTTTAAATATGTCTCCACATCTAACAAGTAACTAATATGGAGGGGGAGTGGGATTTCTGGCTAGAATTACCATAAACAGTAAACTATAAAACAGCGCACCATCCACAAAAAATCAAGAAAGGTTGTCGGATATTCAGACAGAAAATATGAAAGTGGATTCCTGTGGTGTCATATTCTAGGCTGGTGTGAGAGAGTTGGGGGAGGAAAGAAAACTGACAGCACTGGATGATAAAACAAAAATACTTTTGGCTCACATGAAACAGATGACATTCCTCAGTAAGGGAGAAGCTGAAGAGGACGTGAAGATGGTTTTAAATGGCTCTGTGCCCATGCACCAGTTTATTTGGTAAGAGATGACACATGCCAAAGAGATAAAAAGATGCAAACTGACATTTTTAGGGTCACAACAACAACTGAGTAGAAAATGAATGTGTAACTAAAGAGAGAGGCATCTATGTCCTTCTCCTGGCTAAACCAATAAAACAACAAACTATTGGGAAGCTTAGAGCAAGAAAATTTTTTTTTCCTTTTTTTTTTTTTTTAATAGCAGGTCCTCCTTTTTCCCATACATCTTGCTTAACAGACAGTAATAGCTTCAGAGAAACTGATATCATTTTTATTAGCATTTGTATTAGAATTAAAGCTCAAAGAACAAACTTTCATTCCTATTAACAATGACAGCAACAGGGATTTGAGCTGAATGACAAGAAGTCATTGTCTCACTATGAAAATGAAAATAATAAGATTCTTTCCCATTTGAAAACAATTTCTAAATAATAATGTTATTCAGCTTCATTATTTTTAAACTGAATATTGCTGATACATGAAATACATTTACTATGCCCCTAATCCACCATTAATGTTGAAATAATAGTTTCATTATCAACTACATATATTCTGTGTAAACTGTAATCAGATAATACTCAAAATATGGGGTGAACTATTAGGCTGTTTTTTGTAGGTACTTAATTCTTGGGATAAAACTTTTTCATGCTTTAGATCAATTTAATCTTTCCCTATAATGTCTCAAATCATCATATTAGATCCAAAAGGAAATTTTTTAAATTATTGCTTTAAATGTATTTTCTTTCTTTTTTTTTTTTTTTTCTTTTCTTCTTTTATTTTTTAAGGGGACACAACTTGCTGGTGATAGTCATGAACTTACATTAAAAAGCAGCTGAAAAAATGAAATTAACTCCTTGAAGTCATTTTTATAGTTGAAAACAAAGGGAATCTTTTGAACCTAAAACCAAATGCAAGTAACTCCTAAATCCTCCCACTCCAGACCTAACCTCTTCTCAAAATTCCAACTTTGTATATCTGTCTACGTAAATGCTAGCCTAATAGGCACCTCAAATTTAAGATGTCCAAAACAGAAAGTTAATTCCTCTCCACAACCTGTTACTTCTTGGACTTCCCCATTTCAGTAAATGGCACAACCATCCTCCCAGTTGCTCAAGCCAAAACTTTAGGAGTATTTCTAGACTGTTCTTTTTCTTTGCTTCACTCATGTCACCCTTTTCATCGGCAAGCCCCATTGACTTTACTTCCCAGTATATCATGCATCTGTCCACATCTCGTCATCTCCACCCCTCCACAGTGCAAATTGCCATCCTCTCTCACTTGGATGACTTCTATAACTTTCTAATTTGTCTCCCTGCTTCAAGGTTTGCTTGGTCATAGCCTATTCTCCCAACAATATTCAGTTATATGTTATGAAATAGTTAGCAGAGCATGCCATTGCCCTGCTCAAAACCTTCCATTGTCTTCTCTCCAGTACTTCTCTCCAGTACCAAAATGCTCACAATGCCCCACAAAGTCTGACGTGGTGCAGCTCCTGCCTTTCCCTCTAGGATAAGGGTTCTTAACCATTTTTGTTCCACGGACCCCTTTGCCAGTCAGGTGAAAACCACGGACCTCTTACTAAGTCCACACTATACTGTGTATTATTTAATAAATATATCACACCTGCACCAACACGTCCCCACAAGAATAATGTTTTTTTGAATTTCAATTCAAGCTTATGGACCCCTGGTTAAGAACCCCTGCTCTAGGACGTCTCTTACCACGCTCCTTTCTTATTATGTTGCAATCCCATAGGTCAATGTTTTTCTCTTCTTGAACATCCTGATCTCATTTCTGCCTTAGGACTTTTTTTTTTTAATTAATTTTTTTTCATATTTTAAAAGATGCTTAGATTACATAAATGTTACACAAAAATTATAGGGATTCCCATGCTCCCCACCTCCCACACCTCCTATAACCTCCCACATAAACATCCTTCATTGGTGTGGCACATCACCTGCAATGGATATACACATCCTGGGGCTTTGCCACTAAGCATGGACCATAGTTCACATTGTAGACCACATTCTCTCCCACACAGTTCTGCATGGTATAAGCTGATGTTAAATGGCCTATATCTGTGATTGTAATGTCACTCAGGATTATTCCCAAGTCCTGAAAAAGTCCCTGTATTACAACTGCTTTTCCCTCTCCAAACCCCGAAAGCAACCAGTAGCCACTGGCCCCACCTCAATGTTGTAATTTCTTCCATTGCTTGAATCACAATATGTCTACAACAGAATACCAGTAAGTCCACTCTAGTCCATAGCTCTTCCCCCAACCCTGAGGAGTCTGGGATGGTGATGTCCACTCCACCTCCAAGTGAGAGGGGGCTTATATCCCATGGATAAGATGGATGGGATTATCCTGCCTGCAGCTGCAGACTCTCTCCATTCCCTGGGTGCCTTAGGACTTTTATACTTGCTGTTCCTGCTTACTGGAAAGTTCTCATGGTGGCTTCTTCTCATTCAGTCTCAATTCAAGTAACATCTCAAAGAAGTATCTCCCAACCATCCCTTTACCATCCACCAGATAACATCATATTGTTTCCGTCAGAGCACTTAGCACTTATTTCTTTGTTTATAGGTTTATTGTGTACCACTATCATACTGCCAACTGTGAGCATTTCCTATTCATACCAGAAACACTGACTCCTCCTCTCACTCATCCTCAAATCCAATTAAAAAATACCACTGAAGTCACCACTTGTATCCATCCAACCCTGCACATTTACTACAGTTCAAGCCACCACCACTTATACGCTGGGACTTCCCCCAAAAGCCTCCCAACTGACTCCCCTTATCTCCTCCTGCTTCAATCCAATCTATTCTAGAACTTCAGTCTGAATGATATTTTTAAAATGGGAATCTCATCATTTCCCAATCCAAAGCCATTAAATGGCTTCCATTGCACTTAGAATAAAGTTCACAAGCCTTACCATGATTTATCCATGATTTATGTTAGTAGGATCAACCTCCCCCCATTTTGCCTTTGATAATTTTTCCCTTCGTTCACCATGCTCTAACCACATGGGCCATTCTGTTCTTCAAATGTGTGATGCTCTTTCCCATCCCAATTCTTCAAAAATGATTCTCTGCAGAACCACTACTATCTCTTTATTTTGCCTGACTCAGTCCTACTCAGCCTTCAGGTCTTGGTTTAAAGGCCTCTTCTGAAAGGAAGTGTGCCCTGACCCCTGACCCCTGACCCCTGAGTCTGGGTTAGGTTGCATGGTTATGAGGACTTGTGGCATCCTTCCCAGAACTCCTTTCAGGATGAGCACAAGTAAGCAGGGCAAAGATCATGTACATGGTGGACTCAAATTCTTACAGAATAAGTAAGTGAATGAGTGAATAAATGAGCAAATGAACTAAAAAATAGCCTTAAATAAATATTAAAGAACAGTATAACCATCAACACATGAATAGAGAAACAAAACATGGTATATACACAATGGAATATTATTCAGCCATAAAAAGAATGAAGTTTTCATAAATGCTACATTTCATAAATGGATGAATCTTGAAGATATCAGGTTGCATGAAATAAGCCAGACACAAAAGACAAATATTGAATAGTCTCACTTATATGAAATACCTAGAATAAGCAAATTCATAAAGACAGAGAGTAGATTACAAATTCATAAAGACTAGAGGCCAGAGGATGAGGGAAATGGGAGGTTATTGCTTAAAGGGTGCAGAATTTCTGTTTAAGGCGATAAAAAATTGGGCTAATGGATGTTGGTGATAGTAGCACAATATTGTGAAAATAATTAATATCACTGAATTGTACACTTGAAAGTGGTTCAAATGGGAAGTTTTGAGCTGTATAATACAATACAATAAACGTTTATTACAATAAAAGTTTAAAATTTTAAAAAGAGCAGTTTATGAAATTCTAGTCAAAGTTTTATCCACTACAAGAAGGGAAGTTTACAAAGATGGCTCTTATTTTGCAGGTCAGGACTCCAAGCCTATGCCAAACTTCAGGTTGTAAGAGCCTTTTTCAGTAAACTAATTGCCAAACCTGAGTAAAACTCTGTAAGAATATACTTTTTTTTTTTTTGGTACTAGATACATAAATTTTTTTTAAATCATACAATATGTTACACAATATATTTGCTTCATAGTAATACATTCATACAGTATTTGTCCTTTTGTGTCTGGCTTGCTTCACTCAACATTATGTCCTCCAGGTTCATCCATGTTGTCATATGCTTTATGACTTCATTTCTTCTTAGAGCTGCATAATATTCCACCGTGTGAATACACCAGTTTGTTTATCCATTCATCTGTTGATGGACACCTGGGTTGCTTCCAGCTTTTGGCAATGGTGAATAATGCTGCTATGAACATCAGCATGCAAATGTCTGTTTGTTTCACTGCTCTCACTTCTTCTGGGTATATACCCAGTAGTGGTATTGCTGGGTCGTGTGGCAAGTCTATATTCAACTGCTTTAGGAACTGCCAAACAGTCCTCCACAGTGGCTGTACCATTCTGCATTCCCACCAACAGTGAATAAGTTTTCCTATCTCTCCACAGCCTCTCCAACACTTGTAATTCTCCATCTTTTTAATAGTGGCCTTTCTGATAGGTGTGAAATGATATCTCATTGTAGTTTTGATTTGCATTTCCCTAATCATGAGTGATGTAGAGCATTTCTTCATGTGGTTTTTTTTTTTTTTTTTTTTGCCATTTGTATTTCTTCTTTGGACAAATGTTTATTCAAATCTTTTGTCCATTTTTTAATTGTGTCGTTTGTCTTTTTATTGTTGAGGTGTAACATCTCTATATATCCTGGATATTAAACCCTATCGGACATGTGATTTCCAAATTTATTCTCCCATTGAGTCGGCTGCCTTTTCACCCTTTTGACAAAGTCCACTGAGGTAAAAAATGTTTAATTTTGAGGAGGTCCCATTTATCTATTTTTTCTTTTGTTGCACATGCTTTGGATATAAGGTCCAAGAATCCACCATCTACTTCAAGGTCTTGAAGAGGTTTCCCTACATTTTCTTCTAGTATTTTTATGGTCCTGGCTTTTAGATTTAGGTCTTTGATCCATTTTGCTTTCTTTTCTTTTTTTTTTTTTTTAACATTTTATTTTTGTTGTTGTTTTTTGTTTGTTTTTACCAGGAGGTCCCGGGAATCGAACCCAGGTCCCTCCATATGGGAGACGGTCGCCCAACCATTTGAGCCACATCCAGCCCCCTTGATCCATTTTGAATTGAATCTTATATAGGGAGTAAGATAGGGGTCCTCTTTCATTCTTTTGGTTATAGATATCCAGTTCTCCCAGCACCATTTGTTGAAGAGACTGTTTTGTCCCATTAACATTAACTTGGTAGGTTTGTCAAAAACCAGTTGACTATATAGTTGAGGGTTTATTTCTGGATTCTCAATTCTAAGAATATACTTCTAAGTTTATGAAAGCACAAGGTATAACTATAAAGCAATATGAACAACTCTGCTGTGTTGCTTAGGAAATTAGAGAGCAAGATCCAGAGCAGCCAGCACTGAGCTTTTGAGATTTGGAGCAATATGTTAAATTTAGAACACAAAACTTTAGCATGCAAACATGAAAGCTATTCAGTAGACGACATAAACTAAGACAATGTCCAGATTCAGGAGTCCCTCCTTTCACATTCTTGTGTCTTTTGTCCACAGCCACAGAACACATGTGTGCACATTTTTTCCATCCACCCTGAGGACAAGCCAGTTCCCATACCATAATGCACTTGGCCTCAAACAAAAGTATTTTAATAGGTAAAATTGACATTTTTGGTTGATAGCCTCAAATGTCAGCTCTATATACTAATGGAAGAATAAAATTGGAAAGATGTTCCTGTTTGCCAGATTTCTCTGAACAGCAGTGCTGTAAAGAGACTAAAATTCACAGCTCAGTAACAATGAGAAAATGAGGAAAACTGCCCTTGCCTCATAGTATTGCTCTGTCTTGCCTAAGCGAATTACAAGCCAAATTATTTTCACTTGAATTAGCTTTGGCTGAGTCACACAATTAGCCACTTTCATCTCGTGGTAAAGTTGGATGTTTGCTACATTTACTCATATTAAAACTTGGAGCATATTGCTATTTATCCTTTAACCGGAGGATTAAAAAAAAATACAGTGCTGTTAATGAATATAATTATAATGAAAACAGAATAACTTCCCGGCAGGGAAACAAACCAAAAAGCAAGCCAATCGACTTTTACTGTGTTATACTTTACCAATGACCTAAATAATTAATTAACAGACTCCATTTTATGCTTGTAAATGTAGAAGTAAGGCAGAGTTTAGGAGAGTTTGTGTCTTTATTTTTTTTCTGAGAGATAGAACTTTACTATATACTATCACCTATTTAAATGTGGACTTTACGTGATATTTGTATATATTCGTGACCAAATATGTACACTGTTAGGCCTAAAACAAATGTTTCTTTTTCTCCCTTATTGCTGGCCTTTCAGGAAATACAATAGATACCACAGAGAGAGTTCATAATTTGGTATCAGACAGATCTAGGTTTGAAATCATCCCGACTGCATCCTAGCTGGACACATTACTTATCTTTCCAAGTCATTATTTTACTTATTTCTAAAATGGGAACAATAACTCTCCCTGCTTGGTTTTAGGCTCAGAAAAACCATATTTAAAGCACTCAGGTTGACATGAATATCTCACTCACACCGAATGAACAAAGAAGTTTAAGACAGTGAGCTATCTAACTGGCTCAAGGATTTCCAGGAGCTGTCACCTGTGCTCCTTAAAACCCACGCAGAGGAAACCCTGCGCCTCGGAGATCTGGGTGGTGGCTTACCTCTGCGGCATACGTCACTCCGTCTACCACGTGCTCAGAGCCGTGATCGTCAGCAGACCCCCAGTGAAGGTGGAACTGTCGTAGCCTGTAGCTGCCAGTGAGAGGACCCCCTCGCAGAACTGAACACCAATACATTTTACATTGTTAGGAAGAAAAAAAATATTTGCACATATTGTAATACACAACCCACAACATTTTCCTGGACTACTCAACATTTTCATTTCTTCCAAGAAAATTTTTTCACATGTGTCATTCAGTTTGCTGACAGGAATACAACTTTGAGGTATATGAGGCTCAACCACAAACATTTTAAAAGGTTAGACAGTCCACAACACAGATTTTTATGGTACAGCTAAATAATCTCAACAATTCCTTAAAGGTAAGGAATTGACCTGTTTGTGGATAAGTCAACCTCTCTGAATAAGGGTATGATATGAAAAGAAGTCCATCTCATGCTCAGGGGGGCAGTGCAGAATTCTGGTTAGGGCAAAGGATATGGCCTTTAGAAGACCTGGACTCACCCCTTCTTTTATGAACTATGTGATCCTGGGCAAGCTCTTTAATTTCTAAGCTTCACATCAATAACCTAGAGAGAGAATGGGACCTCTTCCTAATGCTATTTTGAGAACAGAACAACAAACGAATACAATGCATTTACCACTGCCTGACACACAGCCTGCTGGACCTGTCAGCTATTATTTTATTTTATTATTTTTATTATAAAAATTGACAAATTAAGCATATCTTCTATACTCAAATTCTATATTCTTGAGGAAATGTGCAATCCATGTAAAGCCAGGCAAAATTAACTCTTTTTTTTTTTTTTATCCATCCTCTCTCTGTCGCTTTGGCCACGTATATTTTACTTCCAAGTATATTTTCCTCTACAAATATGATCTCTAAAACTGTGGCACTAGAACCACATCTTAGGTACATAGAAAACCTTCTTAACAGAAAACATAGGGAAGTGGATGTGGCTCAAGTAATTGGGCTCCCATCTACCATATAGAAGATCCAGGGTTCAAATCCCGGGGCCTCTTGGTGAAGGCAAGCTGGCCCGCATGGAAAGCTGGAGCAGCAAGATGGCACAACAAAAAGAGACACAGAAGAGAGACAATAAGAGATGCAGCACACCAGGGAGCTGAGGTGGCGCGAGAGATTGAGCACCTCTCTCCCACTCCAGAAGGTCCGGGGATGTGTTCCCGGTGCTGCCTAAAGAGAAGACGAGCAGACACAGAAGAACATACAGCAAATGAACACAGAGAACAGGCAATGGGAGGAATAAATAAATAAATCTTAAAAAAAAAAAAAAACAAAAAAACATAATCCTAAACTCCTAAACTGTCTCTTCCCAATTAATCTTTATTGGGCCTGCTTAAAAGAATATAGGAGAGTGAGGAATACACTACAAGCATCACTGAACTCCCATCCACACCCAATAGGATTTGTGTGGGATTGGTGAGGTGCAATCTTAATAACAGTTTGAAATAAATTACCCATTAATCCTCCTCTTCAGAGATCTATATAACTATTGTCTCAAAATATGTCAAGTAAGACCTGACCAAAAAGCAAAAAATGTTAATGGGTTTGACATGTAGTTTTCTACACACACCAAGGGCGGAAAAAAGACAATATATTTGCTGAAGGTATGTATCTCTTTGCGCTAAACTGTAAGAGCAGGAAAGAACCAGACTATCTATATTGACTAGTCAAGTCATTCATTTCTTCATCACTAGTTTGACCTGATTGAAGTTTAAAATTAGTGGTTAAGAGTTGGTGTAGTGGTAGTATTGGCAGCCTGGGAATCAGCAGACCTGGGAATAGTCCCAGCTCAGCCACTAAATTATGAGATCTTTCAAGACTCACTTAAGTCTCTCTGGGCTTCAGCATCCTTACATATATTTGTGTTTCTCTGTTTTTTTTTAAGATTTATTTTATTTTTTAAATTTCTCCCTCCCCCCTCATTGTTTGCGCTCACTGTCTGCTCTCTGTGTCTGTTCGTTGAGTGCTCTCTGAGTCTGCTTGTTTTCTTTTTCTTTTTTTTTTCAGGAGGCACTGGGAACCGAACTTGGGACCTCCCATGTGAGAGGGAGGTGCCCAATTGTTTGACCCACATCTGCTCCCTGTTTCTTGTGTCTCTCATTGTGTTTCCTCATTGTGTTCCCTCATTACGTCATCTTGTTGCATCAGCTGGCTGTCATGCTTGTCTTCTTTAGGAGGCACTGGAAACCAAATTCAGGTCCTCCCATGTGGTAGGCGGGCACCCTACTGCTTTAGCTACATCTGCTTCCCTCTGTCTATTTTTAATAAGAAGGTTGATCCAAATGGTCTACAGTCCTAAACTGCTCATGAAAAATTGTGAGAATAGATAATAAAAATCTTTTGGAAGGCTGAATTTTGGAGCTTCTTTTAGATTTATTTAGATTCAGAGTTCTTTACATTAAAGAAAGATAGCTATTTTCAAAACCCTTTGAAAAACAAGAGATAAGAGAAAAACACTTCCATCAGCCTCTAGGGCTCACTCCTCAGCCGCTCTATTACAAGAGAATATTGTTACTGTTTTGGCTCTCACAAGACAATGTCCACAAGGGCAGAGAGAGACTGTGCCTGTTTAGGTTACTGTGGAACCCATTATCACAGAGATATACAATAAATATTAGATGAATACCTGAATTTATCTTTTAAAATAACAGGGTTCAAAGATCATTTAAAAGACACATGTCCTTAAGATATACTACAGTCTTTGCAAAGACATTCCAAATGAAAAGAAATCAACAGCTCTATTGTCCTTTTTCCTCCACTGTTACATAATAAAACCTGAGCTGAATCATAAAGTCATTCCTTCACAGATAAAAAGCAGATTAAAGAGCTGGAGTAATCAATGTGGAATTGATTTTAAAAGAAGATGCAAGCAAGCTGGCTCAAGAGAAAGAAAGTGATACAAAAACACACATTGTTAAGGAAACATCCAAGAATAATGGTTGGCCTCTGGAAAGCCTGCTCTGAATCCAGGGTTTAAAGCCAGATTAGCACAGCTCTGCCTAATTAAGCAACAAAGATTGCTTTATGCTTCACATATTTGTACTCAACATTTGAGTGTTTCAACTAAATTACCCAACCTGGGATTATGATCAGCAAATGTCTAATGGTAGAGAAGACCATTCTCTTGGAACAGTGCTCTTCCAGAGAAACAGGATGGGAAATGGTGAGTCAAAATATCAAGGTTTATTTATGACTGACTCTGAGACAGACTATACTGAACCAGCTAAACTATGGTATGAAACTAATAAAGCCTCCAAAAATTATTTTTAATGAGAACAGTTTAGATTTTTCAGTACAGATAAGTAAATAAATATTGTCCGCATTCTATGTCTGAAAACAAGAATCATTTTTCTAAAGTCACACTTGGCATATGTAGTCCACTTATCCCTTAATGCAGAATTTTTCAGAAAATCTATTCCAAATAATCCACTCAAACAAGAAGTCTACATGGATTAAGAACCAAATTTAAATGCCATAAAATTTGGAGGGAAATTTGATATTTTAGTAAAAGAAAGTCTTTGTCATTGGCAATATGCTGAAAAGACCAGCAATGTTGTGAAATTAGAAATCTATGTGTCCATTAAATTTGACTTTTTAAAATTCAGTTAGTAATATGCCAACTCTACTCATTTTCCTAAACTATTTTATAGTCAGCCATCTTGCAATGATAAGCAGGGCTGACAATAAGATCAGGAAAAAGTTCATTTAAAAATCAACACAGGGGGCGGATGTGGCTCAGATGGTTGGGCGTCCATCTGTCATATGGAGGAACCTGGGTTCGATCCCTGGGACCTCCCGGTAAAATTTAAAAAAAAAAAAAAATCAACACAGGGGAGCGGATGTGGCTCAAGCGACTGAGCACCTGCTTCCCACCTGGGAGGTTCTGGGTTCAATTTCCTAAAAACAAAAACAAACAACAAGCAAATGAAAAAAAAAAAAAAAAACAACTTAGGGGAGCTAAAGTGGCTCAGTGGCTGAGCATCATATTTCCAAATTTGTGGTCCAGGGTTCCCCCCCCCGCCCTAGAACAAAAAAAAAAAAAAAAAAAAAAAAAAAAAAATCAACACATTATGTCTCTTCATGCATTTATTGTCCATACTTATCCCATTGAGATATCAATTCCTTTAAAGTAGAAACAGTCTTAGTCTTATACCTCTGCCTACCCCAGTGCCTAGCACAGTGCTGGGCCGAAAAAAAATATTACTAACATAAAATAAGAGAAAGAAGCCACCTGTAGAAGAACTCTCCACAAATGCTGGTTTGTAAGGTCTTCACTGACATTACCCGGGAATCAGTGAAAAGCATATTTTTAGACTAGTGAACCTCATGGAAGCTGAACCCTGATCACTGTATGATAAACTGGCTCTCCGAAGGAAGACTAAATTAACAGCAGAGCTGTCATTTGCTTGGAAGCTAGGAAAAAAAGACCCAAAGAGCACAAGACGGCCAGTATTATATGATGGGAGAGAGTAAAGGCCAGAGATGTTTCCAGTCACTGAGGCCTATGTTCTTTGAGCAGCCAAGAAGGCCTGCATTAGATGGGTCTCCTGCCCTGAGCACCTGCACAACCTTTCATTCAACAATTATGAAGAGCTCACTATGACTGTATGTAACACTAAGTATACAACAGGAACTAGACTGTCCCTATCCTCAAGGAACATACTGTCTGGTGGAGGAAACAATTACAATGAAGATTTATAATTTCCATATTTTTTTTTTTTTTTAAGATTTTATTTATTTATTCATTTATCCCCCCCTTGCTGCTTGTGCTCGCTGGGTCAGCCAACCACGCCGTGCGGGCGGGCTTGCCTTCACCAGGAGGCCCCGGGAACCGAACCCAGGGCCTCCCATATGGTAAACGGGAGCCCTACTGATTGAGCCACAGCCGCTTCCCCCATAATTTCCACTTTATAAATTACCAATTCAGTTTCCTGGATATCTTGACTCCTAGGGGTTTTGTACACCCAAGGTATGCCCTCTACATTTTTTTTCATCATTGTATATGTAACAATCTTGTGAATTTAGCAGTCACGTAGAACTAGATATAATGATCACAACTGAGTATTTGACAACTTATAGTTTCTAGAGATAAAAATTCAAGAACAAACACCAAGTCCATCATATTACTGCTATTCTTAGGAGGCTTTTCTTAACAAGAAGCTAGCTTCCTTCCCATTTGATATATTTTTTTTTAATTTACACACATGTCTCATCCATAGAAAGGTCACAGAACATTAGTAGTAGTATAACTAGTAGTAGTAGTTACAGGTAGTTACTGAGCACTTACTCATGAGCACAGTGTGGAAATATATGCCAGGAACTGTTTCATTTAATAAAATATAAAAAGTAGTTACCATAGCCCTTAAAAATTAAATGTTCAAACAATTAATAGCCTACCAACATTTAACTATTTAGGTGTTAAAATATTAAATATTAATTTCTGTTGGTTTGTAATATTCCTAGACTTAATCTGTATATGCAAATGTACTGTCTACCCTAATGCCTTATCAGGGCATTTTGCATGACCTTCAGGACACATCATATTAAAAAATTTAAAGACACGTACTGTATGCTAGGCATCGTGCTAGCTAGCTGAGTGAATAAGACATAGGTTGATGTCCACAGTGAGCCTTCAGCTCACAGTGCTGTGAGAGGACAATCCCGGGAGGCCATGGATAGCCCTCGCAAGAATGGTGTGGTGGGGCCAGGCAGGGGGTTCCTGAGATCTGGTCCGGGTCCTGAAAGACCAGTAGCCAGGGTGAGAACTGCCTTGCTTTCCTCATTAGATTATTATTTCCCTGGCCTACTATGGTCAGGTCAATAAGAATTCTTACTAAAGAATGGCACACTCACCTGCCCTTTTTTAAAGGCAGATTTAAATTCTGAGGGAGGCTCCCTGCAGGTTAGCCACAGAACAAGCCTGAAGCTGCCCAGCCAAACCAGCCATTGGAAGAACCACAAGGAAGATTTGCTGCCTGTGGTTCTGTTAACTGATCAGACAGGGAGGTACATAAGAATATAGGGTATATGGAGATTCCCTATATTTAGATTTTATATAATCAAAAACTTCTTTAAAAACAAAGAAAAAAAGTTAATTTTGGTTTCCAGTGGCTTCTTTATAAAATGGAAATTGTTTTATGTGAATTAAAGCAGTTTGTTACAGAAAGGATTCCTATGTTTTTTTAGAGTTTAACAAAGAAAAAGGAAAATCAGCATCAATTTATTTTGTTTAACTATGGTGGTTTTACTTTTTAATCAATTTATTCTCAAAAGTAACCATGAAATATTCTCATTTGATTTATCTTGAGAAAAAAAAGAATGAGACAGGGAAGCGGCTGTGGCTCGATCAGTAGGGCTCCCGTTTGCCATATGGGAGGCCCCGGGTTCGGTTCCTGGGGCCTCCTGGTGAGGGCAGGCCCGCCCGCATGGCGTGGTTGGCTGACCCAGCGAGCACAAGCAGCAAGGGGGGGATAAATGAATAAATAAATAAAATCTTTAAAAAAAAAAAAAAAAAAGAATGAGACTCACGAGACATATTTATATAGTTTCTGTCTCAGAGGAGTACAAAGTACTTTATGGACATTTTCAATTAATTCTGGTTATTTCCTTGTGAAATAACACAGGAAAGAGACCTTCATTTAATGGGCTAGGAGTGGATAGCCTCAGTTTGTTTTTTCATGATTGAGACATTATAAACAGTATCAGGCTACGATTACCGGGGGTATAAACTTTGTATTTAAAGGCTCTTTATTTAGAAACCTCAGGCTACTTTTACAATGTACTCTTTACATCAATTATATCTATTAATATAGATTTGCAAAACTGAGAGTCTGAAGAAATATCATTGAATATATATAAAAAGCAAGGCCAAAAATAAAAGTTGAAGGCACCAGGGTTTGTTTTGTGTTTGTTTGTTTCACAATACTCTGATGAAAATGTACCATTTTTCAGGAATTTGACAAATATGAGGAAGTGTGGGCTTACAATTTTTGCTAACTATAAAGCTTTACACAACTATAAAGGATGTTATTACTAAACTAAATCTGGGCTTAATGAATAAGTGAAAAATATCTTCCAATTAAAGATTTTTAATCTGACTATAATTTTCATGAATAGAGAAAATATAGCATCATCCTAATGTTAGACTAAAATTAGAAATAATTTGTCAGAAGCCTCAAAAAGTATTCCAAAATATGATTCTCTCCAATATTCACTCTCGCCTTACTTTAAAACTTCAAACCATCTATTTCTTGGATAAGAGGTATGCTTGAAGAAGGATTAAATATTCATTTTAAGGAAATACTCTTTTCTACATTTCTTCATTTAGTTAACAAATTAAGAAATACAATAAAATTTTGAATGGTCCATTATTTATTCATGTGAAAGATACTATTCCATGAACTAATCAAACAAGTTTTTTTTTTTTAATTACAAATTCTAGTAAAGTAATAAAAAGGAACATAAAGTCGGTAGGTATTTCAAATTTCCTTTTTCTTAACTAAACTTCTGCCCCCTTTAAATGTTCATTATTAGGATAATGGTGTGTAAATTATCACACAAGCCTAGCTGATACAATTCAACTTTTTAAACAAGAATGTTGGGTCTACACGTGTTAACCAGGAAAGATGTCTATGAAATAACTTTAAGTGGAGAATAAAAAGTTTCAGGGTGATCTAGCAAAATTTCATTTTATTTTTTAAAAAAGAAAATGCAAAAATATAAGCAAAATGATACTTTTATGTGTTCATGAGGCAAAGCACTGACTTATGAAAGAAAATAGAATTACTTCAGGAGAGGTTGTGGGGAGAAAAAAATTGTTAATTTTTCACATATATTTCTAGGCTGTTTAGGTATGTATCATTTTTATAATTAAAATAAGAGAATACTGTATTGAAAAACTAATATTTTGTATTAGACCACATATACTAACCAGCAAAACAGTGTTTGCAAATAACTGCTAAAGTAATTATGACTAAAACTTTTCTGAAACAAGAATTATTTATGAAATATTAAACTCTCAATATTTTCATGCAGATAACTGTTAAGTGAACTTATAATAACAAGCTAAGATAAATTTTAAAACATCATTCAACATACCTTTTCCAAACACTCCTTTTTATCATTTCAAGATAAAATTATCTTAAGGTCAAAATACATAACATGATATTTCAATTCATATAAATATAAAAATATGCTTCATTTAGACAAATTCCAGATATAGTCAAAATAAAATATGAAAGATAAGAAAGTGAAGTCTCTTTCATGTCCCTCCCCAAACAAAAGAGCCAACCTGATTTGTCCTCTGTGTCATCAAAGTCAACGCTGAAGGAATGGCCACTATTGCTGATGATTTTAGCTGAGCTTGGGTCGTACTTGATAATAAGAGATCTGAGGGAAGAGTCGTATTTCACTTCTTTGGTTTTAATTTCAATCGGAGATTGATGATCTCCATCAGCAATAGGGAAAAATTCATTCCAGTGAATAGGACCTTAAATATATAGGAGCAAAAGAAAAGAACTAATAAGTTGTCTTGTCCATCCATTCAACAATGAATGAATTTGTTATTTCATTCAACAAATATTTCTTTTTTAAAAAACAACAAATATTTCTTGAGTGCAATGCACTCAAAGATTAATAAAATAAGATCTTCCCCCTCAGGAATTTACCACATAATTTCTTTGAGGTAAAATTCACACAACGTAGAAATTAATCATTCTAAAGTTTTCAATCCAGTGACATTTAGTACACTCCCAATGTTGTGCAACCATTGCCTCTATCTAGTTCTAAAACATTTTCCTCACCAGAAAAGGTGATGGTAATTTCTATTAAGCAGTCACTCCCATTCTCTCTCTCTCACTGTTTTTTACAAGACTAATTATTTTCATTATAAATATGGAAAATTCTTGATTTGCCTTAAATAATTTTCTGAATTAAACTAACCATTATAGAAAAAAGAGCATGTAAGCTTTACAAAGTACTTTCCAAGGACTCTCTAACCAAACTCACAATAGCACAGTTCATCACTCAAAAACAATGAAATTCAGTCGCAGCTCCAAGAATGAGCTGTAGTCAGTCCAGCAGTCAACAAATTTATTTGCTGGGAGGGTGGAAGGACCCATAAGCCCTATAGCAAAGAAAGGAGTAGTTTTAAAACATGATGTTCCTACTTCATTCTTTTACCACTTACCAATATCTTGTGGTTTCACCCAGGCCCCAACTCAATTGCCTCTGATGTGTAACAGGCATACTGGGGAAATATATAAAGTTTTCACATTGGATACTACAAATCAAATGGCTGCTTTACATGAGGACATGTAATATTGTTCGTTGCGGTAGAGTCAGGTTGCAATTTATTTCTCTTTCTGCATTGCAGAAGGTCCTTCTGTGGCTATTTTGCCAATGCTACATTTGATTTCCAACACAAGGGACAAATGTCACCCTGATCCTCTATCCAAAAAGTCAAAATTACATCAGGTTCACAAATTAGACAGGCACATGTTTGGTAAATTGGTGTGAGCTGATAGGCTGGCAAGTCCCTGTCTATGGTCCTCCTTCTCCAGGTTCTGCCTCTCAGTAAAATCAACAGCAAGTTGCAGCTTCCTTCATTTATGTGTCAAGTCAGTTTAGAGATGTGGGTCACTTCAGCAGGGCTTCTTAACCTCTGCTGTTCCACAGACCCCTTTGCCAGTCAGGTGAAAACCATGGACCCCTTACTAAGTCCGCACCATACTGTGTATTATTTAATAAATATATCACACCCATACCAACACATCCCCACAAGAATGTTTTTTTGAATTTCAATTCAAATTCACAGACCCCTGGTTAAGACTCCTGCTTTAGAGGTTATAAGCTCTTATTTCCTCTCTACTGTACCTGCAATTTACACAGCTACCAGTAGTTGGGAAGGGGACAGGGCCACTTACTAAGCTCTCCCCTGCTTCACTGACCATTCTATCTCTACTTATTAAACTGACACAGCATGACAATTAATTAAATGTAAATTACCAACAATAAACACTTGAAGAAAGACAAAATTTAGAGTAAGATTTAAAGAAATGCAGATTATATCACCACCCAGAGCAGCTTTCAATCTCCTAATCTAATGCTGCTTATTACTCTTTATTTTTGCTAAGGAGAAAGCACAAATTCTTTCTTTCAAGTATACTTCAAAAAGTCATAGCATGAATGCATAACCAGACACTCAGCATAAAGTTGTCTTCTTGTGAATCTGGCAGTTTCAACCAAAGCAACTTGAGTATCAGAAGTCCTTGCTAAAAGTTTATTACAGAGGGGGCGGATGTGGCTCAGATGGTTGGGCGTCAGGCTCCCATATGGAGAGACCTGGGTTCAATCTCTGGGACCTCCCAGTAAAATGAAATAAAATATAGAAGGCGCACGGGCCACCGAGCCACGCAGCAGGATGATGACGTAGTAGGAGAGTGACACAAAGGGAGAGCCAAGACGAAATGTGCCAAAAAACCAGGAACTGAAGTGGAGCAGGTGGCAGAATGCCTCTCTCCCACATTGGAGGTTCCCAGGATCGAATCCAGTGAAGACAAGGGGAGAGGGATGAGAATTGCCCGCAAATGGATGCAAAAACACAGGGGGTGAGGTGAGGACGGGTGAGGACGGGTGGGGGGGGGGATGATGGTAAAAATGGATAAAAGTAAAATAAATAAATCAATCTTTTTATAAAAAGTTTATTACAGAGAAGGTATTAAGTTTCCTTGTTAATACTCTCATTTACTTTTCTGAATACTCTTTCAATATGACAACCTAGTCCTTTTTCTTTATATGAAAAAAAGCTTTCTATGGCACTGCTACCAAGTAAGAGTGAAACTAATGTGACTGAAGTTTCAAATATGCAGTGCATGTGTCACAGCATGTTGCTGACTTTTTCCCAAGGATTTATTTCTCCTTCTAATTCCTTTACTCCTCTTCAGTCCTTAATACCCAGAACTGTTTTAAAAAGCAGAAGCAAACCAAAATAAAATAAAAGTACCACTACTTTGCATCAAATACCCCAAATTTTCTGTTAATCACTATGGTTGGTACAGTCCCCAATATCTTAAAGAGCCCTCCCCTCTTTAAAAAATTTTTCCCCTAACATTCAACTTTAAACCCATTTAAGCATAGTTTTTAAGTAAATATATGGTGGCTCTTCAAACTGATTTAGGAACTTTTGAATATCCATGGTGATATACAATTTTCAGTGGTTGTTACATTCCCTAAACAAAGCCAATAAAATTATCCCAGGTTAGTCTCAGATGTTATTCCTTCTTTGTGAAAACGGTGCCCTCTTCCATGCTCCACCTCTTGATGCACCCTTAGATTCTGCTGCTATTTCAGGTTTAAGTGTCTCTTCATCTGCTCATCCACTAGTTTCTGCCAATGTCTGAACAGACAAAAGTAACAAAACCTGCCTAGTCAAGATACAACACATTTCCAATAAGGATTTTGCCAAAGTTACTGAAAGGCATGGTCCTCAGAAAGCTTTTGAATCTAAAAGAAGAGAAGTTTCCCCAATTCCTAGGAGAAATACAAATTCACTCCTTGTTGATGGCTTCCATATGACAGATTTTTTAAATTTCTGAAGATAAGTTTCACTTGAACCAACATTTTCTAACCTATTAAAGAATAGTCAATACCCCTTGACTGAAAAGAACCTTCTTTCTAACAACAGTGAGGACACTGTTGGCACACATTAAGTATTAGATAACAATAATAAAAATGTTTCCAGCAAAGAGGGCAATTAAAAGAGACTTGTTTTGTGATTTTTTTTCCAAAACATAAACTGGAAATTAGCAAAATATAAGATTATAATCATGGCCTCAGCCACAAAGAAATGTGCCTAAATTATATTACTCATTCTTAAAGTTCTATTTTTTTTTTACTTTGTTCCCATTTTTTAAACTAACTTGTTCATTGTAAGCCTCAATAAGGCCACAATTGGAAAAGGAACTTTTCTGTTCCATTGTGAAAGTAAGTTTTCTATAAAATCTGACTATACAATAGGGCTTAGTAATACACATGTTAATCCAGGGAAAGTATTGTCTTTGGTAATAGTAATATACACAGCCCTAATTTTGACAGTAGTTCACTATACCCAGTGCTACTTAACAATTGTTTCAAACAATCAGTTCAGTTTAACATAAGACCCAGAAATATGTTTTACTTTTGATAATTTAGGATATACAAGAAAAAAGTATATATTCGCCAATGTCATAATTTCAGTAATCCTTAGTTTCTGCAACGATGAAGGTGGAAGGAGAAGAAAAGTATGGAGAAGTAGCCCCCATAATAATTTCAATTCCCAGAGAGGACCTGGGAATAATAAAGCTAACAGTAGCAGTCAACTGTAAATTGCTGTGGGAATATTCTAAAGTAACAGCTCTTAAGAAATTTACAATATTTTGGTTGCCAAGAAAGCTAGTCTTCATCATGCAATGCAAATTAAGCGTTCTTAAACATATTTTAAAAGATTTTACATGATCCATTGCTCCTAATAGTGAGCTAAAAGTCTGAAAGCAAACTTGCTCTCAATTCATCAAAGTATGTCACTAGACTTCTAATCTCCTTGTCTTTAATTGATAAGTAGTTATTACTACACAAAACCCTGGTCTTTTCAAATGAAGGCGAAAGATTATATTTATGAAGGTTGGGGGTTTGAGGAGACTTGATAGAGCTAACACACGGCAGCCCTCACCATCACTACCACCACAAACCCAAAGAAAAAAAGCTCTTTTCCAGGCTACACAGGACTAACTCGGCTCTCAGCTTCCTGCTCTCCGCTCTGGGAAGAGCTGCTCAATTTAAACAGGAACAGAAAAAGTTTCTTGCCAGTGCGGAATCAGTATTATGTGGTCAGCAGGCGCGGGGACAGCGAGCTCGCACCCTCTGCCCGCTCGGCGCGTACAGCCCAGACGGGACCTGTCCCCGCGGGGTCGCCGCCAGTTTCCCCGCAGCTCCCACTCTGCAGAAGGTGCTCACCGTTGTGTTCGCCGTATCCCCAGCTGATCCTGGACATGGTCCCTCGGGGTGGACGGAGAGGAAGATGTGGCCGGCAGCGAGAATCAGGAAGGGAGTGGGGCCGGCGCGCCGGCGGGCTGGAGCCAACCTTGGGCGGGGACCGCAGGGTGCAGCCTGGCAGAAGTCGGCGCCCTGGAACCCCGGGACCAGGGCGCTCCCGGCCTCGACCTCCAGGGGGCAGTGGCGCGCGCGAAAAGCGCGTGAGAAGGGACTGGAGACTGAGCTTACTAGAGAGAAAAGTCTTAAGAGGGTTTCCAGACGGGATTTCCTGCCTTCCGAGAACTAGTAGCCCTGGAGAGGAAAGTGTTGCCTAGAGGGCTGTCCTGGAAATGAGTCACCCGGTCCTGCAGTCACCAGGGCAGCTGGCGGGGATCCTGGGGATGATGTTGAAGAAGTGGGTGATGGTGGTAGCGAGCGTGGTTACGAATGCAAAACAATGATAATGAAAATAACTACAAAAATAATCTGATTATTTATTAAGGGCTTACTAATGGGTCAGGGTTCGGACTCAGAAGTTTACCCACGTTTCCCGGCTAGATCCTCACAACACTTAAGGAAGATGGATAAGTATCCCATTTAGGAGAGGAAGGAGGGAGACTAAAAAGAAGCTAAGTAACCCGCGCGCAGAGATCCCCGCCCAGAGCTGGCTGCCCACCTACACATCCTGTTCCCCCGCTCTTACTCCAACCTCCAGGCAGGACTGTGGCTTGAAGAGTGAGCTAAGGAAACCCTGTTGCTAGCGCTTGGTCATGAAATTCCATTGCCCTTCACTCAGATGGAGAAGAGCAGCTTTGCAGGCCATCCCTTTCTGCATGCTTGGTAAGCTTGCTACCTTAAACTGAAGGCGAAACTAACTACAGAGCCTTGGATTTCTGTCCTGGAGTAGTGGGCGTTCTGGACACCAAGTGAAAGAAAACTGTCAAGAGTATATGATCACTGATGAGTGGGGATGTATAGGAGAATGCCCTTACTATCAGGAAATGACTGCAACTGATTTTCAAAAATCCCAGTCAATAAGTGGTGAATCTAGTTGAAGGATACTGAAGTGCTCATGATACTAGTCTTACAAGTTTTCTGTAGGTTTGAATTTTTTTTCTAAAAATTGGGGGACAAAAACCTTCTTCTTCAAATCAGTGGCCCTTTTAACTTGCTAAATAACTTTTCCAACTGTGAGTGTGTTGTTTTCTCCTTAACAGAATTTCTGTCTCTGGGTTCACAGCCACCAAGTATAAAAACTTAAAGGAAGATTAAACACTGACAGGAGAACCCAAGTATACTGACCTAGCATATGGTCATCAGGTCATCATCTCTGTTTCTCTCTTGACCCACCAGTAGGTACAGTTCAAGCTTTATTTTGGATGAAAAAAAAGCATGCTTAAGTCTGCCCTCCTTTTCAATGTATCAGACTCTTCAAATAAAAAATGTATAGCAGTTACAAATCTAGCCATTAAAATAGTTAATTAAGTGTAGCAACATATTAAGGAAATGCCAAAATATGAATTAATGGTGCTTAATTAGGGCATGTGCACAGCCTCTTTCTGTCTGAGATGCACTTTTTTACAGTTGTTCCTTTTAGAAACTCTAAATATGAACCAGAGTGTCTATTATCATCTGACCTTTACCAAGCAGGAAACTGAAGTGAGTAAGGTTCCCGGCTAACTAGAGAGGCAAGCGACACAGTTAGGGACATAGCCTCAATCTGCAGAGTCCCAAGTCCAGGGTGCTCTCCATCTGTGCTTGGTTTCCTTGATTCATCAACTCCTGTGATTTGTGGAGCTGGGACTCATTAACTATAGGAAAGTCTTATCATTTGGATATTTCACGGAGCGTGTTGATTTCATGGAGTTGACACTATATATGGTTTTGATTTCTAGAATTCCTATTCCTAAAGTTAGGATTGTATAATCCAGTCTCTCAAGAAGTAATCTGAGGTTGAAAGGTGTTAAAGGACTTGCCCAACTAACCTAGGTTCAGTGCCAGGGCAGGGGTTCTCCTCCCAAAATTGAAAGGAGAACTTTAGTGAATCAGCTCTCAAGTCACTTCTCAGGTTGTAGGTTTCAGAAACTAGAGCCAAACATTTCTTCTGTCCTAAATTGTCAAACAAAGGCCCATTGTTAAAACCCTACATTCTACATTTCTGTTCTTTTGTTTTTTAACATTCAGTTCTCTACTAGAAATTTATCCACACACCCTATTTTGAAGTGTTTCATATTTTTTCTGAGCATTTTACAAAAGTAGGTAGAGCTTGACAGAGAAAGGGGAAGAGCTAAGATTATTTAAAAGAAATGAGTTTATATAATTGTCAGATCAGTGTTGGAAATTCCAAATAATTCAGCTGCCAAAGAATTTAGTTAATAGTTAGAATTTAGTTAATAGTCCCTTGGCTTGGAATGAATAAATCAATGTCACTTTATTGTTGTGTAAAGACAGAGAGAAATTAGAGGTGCTAGCAGGTATGTAGATAAGACATTCTGGCATGAGAATTTATCAGGTTTATCTACCCTCTTCTGTCCTCTAGGAAAGGGCAATCTGTTCTGTCAAGAACAGTACCTACAGTACCCACCTCATTCACTGAGTAAGGTCTGATTTATCTCACTTGGGGAAGTTACCATCCTGAAGCCCACCACTGGAAGCTTGCTTCACTGGCCTTACTCAGCAAGCAAGACCTCCTGTTCCCACCCATACCATTACCTACATTACCAACCCCATTCCCCACTCCCTTTTCTTCATCATTGCCACCCACATACTAACGTGTTCTAGAATTTCTGTTGTTCAAGGGGGAAAAATGTCCCTTTGAGCATACATCTCCCTTTTGCTACCTACCCAAACTCTGTGGCATTTCTCAGGTTCTTCTTCCCATACCCAGCCTTTATTTTTTTAAGGTACCAGGTATTGAACCCAGGACCTTCTACATGGGAAGCAGGCGTTCAACCACTGAATACTGATTCTTTTCAACATGAATCAATATAAAAATCATTAATGAGTGGGTCAATTATCAATTTATTTTCTCTCATCTCTAAATCCACCTGCTCTGCAATAATAGAGCTTTAGGAATTTCTTCTTGGCCGCAAGCTCAATGTTAAGCTTTTTTCAGTAGAGGAACATGCAAGAGGAAGGAACTTGTTCTTCCTGGTTCAGGTGTGCTGCATTGTTTGTTTCCTTCTGGCTCCTCTTGCACTGTTATCGGTGGCACATAAGTGGGGACATCCAGTGGTACTGTGGCTCAGCCATACATACACCCAGAGTGTTCGGGCCATTGGCAAGTCAAGCCTGAGCTCTCACCCAGTGACCACATCATTGCATGTCCAGAAGCAGACATCGCACACCCAGGTCTCCTGCCGCCTTGCCATCAAGCAGATTCTTGATGCCCTGATCCTCCCTGTGTGCCTGCTCAGCAGACTCCACCTTACTGCACTCCTGAAGGTCGTTTCCCACGGCCCTCCTGACATGGACATTTTGCACTCTAGGCCATGCATCACCTGCCAGAGAGGGGATCCTGGATACTCTGACTCCCTCTGTACACCTGCACACCAACCTCAGCCCCCCTGTGCCCTGAAGAGGCGTTTCCTACTTGCCCCGTGTGTTAGTCAGCCAAAGAGGTGCTGATGCAAAATACCAGAAATCTGTTGGCTTTTATAAAGGGTATTTATTTGGGGTAGAAGCTTACAGTTACCAGTCCATAGAGCATAAGTTACTTCCCTCACCAGTCTGTTGTCACGTGTTAGAGCAAGATGGCTGCTGACGTCTGCCAAGGGTTCAGGCTTCCTGGGTTCCTCTCTTCCCCTTTCTCTGGGCTCAGCTGCTCTGCTCTCTCCACAAGGCCAGCTGTAGACTATCAGGTGAATGACTCGTTTTTCTTCCTAGGGCCTCTGCCATGTTTAATCGAGCTTTTTCTCTACTCCTCTGTGGGCTTGCTTCCCCAGCTCCAGCATCAAAACTCCCACTCTCTTCTCTGTCACATGGTTTTCTCTGTTGCATGTCCTACTGACATGGCCCAATCAAAGCCCTAATCATAATTTAATCACACCCAGAGGAACAGACCAGTTTACAAACATAATCCAATATCTATTTTTGGAATTCATAAACAATGCCAAACTGCTACACAGTAACTGTGGCCAGCAAACTTCTCTGTCATCCATGGGCTGCAACCAGAGGTTCCCCCGTGATCTAAATCCCAGTCCAAAGAGGAGGCTGCCCTCCAAGTTTGTCCTTCATTGGAAACTCTCTCTTAAGCCCAGGAGATTCTGTAGAGTTCTCTCTACATCATCACAGTTATCCCTGGTACAGTTAATAATTCTTTATAGTAAACTTTCCCTGCTCAAATTACTGTATTATTTCTGTCTCCTGACTGAACCCTGAATGATACAATCATATATTTTATGCTCTTTTTTTCTTACTAAGTCTTCCAAATCTGGTGTGTATTTTACTCTTACAGCACATCTCAATTCACACTAGCCATATTACAAGTGCTATATGTGGCTGGATACCTATATTGGGAAGCATAGCTCTAAATCCATTGAAACAAATCCAACTGCCCAAACTTAACATGTTGCCTCTCCCTCCCATCGTCCTTCCCCAGTTTCCTATGTCTCATTAAATGGTACCACCATCCATCCAGTGGTGCAAGACAGAAACTTAATAATCATATTGATCCCAGCTTTTCTCTTTCTCCCCTCACCTCTAAATTTTGTCTATTTTAACTCCTATATGATCAGTTAATTTCACAGAAAAGAAAAGAAGGAAAAGTGTACTATGAACATAAAACAAAATTCAAAAGATGTATAGATTTTTAAAAATTTTATGCCATTTCTTCCTAATCAAAGTGTCAACTTCTGAACAGTATCAACATTTCATGTTGACAATGATGCAGTGAAATAGGCCTGCTCATACACTATTGGTAGAAATGTAAAATATATGACCTTTCTGGAAACAATTTGGCAATTTAAATCAAGAATTTTTAAATGTTCATAATCTTAGATCTTATTCCTGGGCACGTTCCTGGAGAAAATAATAAGAGATCTCATCAAAGATTCATGTTTGGTATGTTTATCACAACAGAATAAAAATATGTTTTTCTGTTGTAAACAGAACAAAAACAGCCAATGATAAGTAGGTTGAAACAACTTATGGTTTATCGATAAGATGTGTATTAAGAATGACATTAACTGTTGTTACAGTTGGCAAATTTGATGTAATTATGAATTCCAAAAATATAATTGGATTATGCTTGTAAACTGATCTGTTAATCTGGGCATGATTAGGTTATGATTAGGGCGTTGAGCCCCACCCCTTGGTGGGTGGGGAATCGAATATAAAAGGCAAGGCAAAGGACAGTTGAAGCAGTCTTTTAAGAAGCAGTTTTGATATTGGAAAGAAGAGAAGAGAAGCAAGCTGTTCGCCTGATCATCTACAGCTGACCTTGTGGAGGAAACAGGAGCTAAGCCCGGAGAGAAACGCAGCCCCGGGAAGAGAGGAACCCCAGAAGCCTGAACCCTGGCAAACGCCGGCAACTGTCTTGCTCTAACACGTGGCAATGGACTGTGGTGAGAGAAGAAACTTAATGCTTTATGGCCTGGTATCTGTGGACTTCTACCCCAAATAAATACCCTTTATAAAGACCAACCCATTTTTGGTATTTCACATTAGCACCCCTTTGGCTGACTAATACAGAATTTGGTACCAGGAGTGGGGTATTGCTTTTGTAATTACCAAAATGTTGGAACGGTTTTATAAATGGGTAAGGGGTATTTTTTGGAGGAATTGTGAAATGCTTGATGAAAAAGGCCAAGATAGCTTTGAAGAAACTGTTGATAGTAATATGGACGCTAAAGAGACTTTCTATGATGCCTTAGAAGTAAATGATGAAACTTTTATTGGAAACTGGAGGAAAGGCAATCCATGTTTTAAAGTTGCAGAGAACTTAACAAGATTAACTCCTGGTGTTATATGGAAGACAGAATTTAAAAATGGTGAACCAGAGCATTTAGCTAAAGAACTTTCCAAGGTAAACTTGGAGAATGTGGCTTGGCTTCTCCTTGCAGCTTACAGCAAAATACTAGACGAGAGAAATACACTAAGGACTGAACTTTTGGGCAAAAAGAAAACAGAAACTAATTCTGGAACTTCCAAGTTTCTAGAAATCAAATTCCCAAATGAAAATGCCCTATTTGAAGACTTTGCTAAACTTGGAACTCATAACTCAGAATTGAAGATGCAGTTATCTCAGAAAGACTTGTGGAAAGTCTTACTGTCTGATGGCTTGGACACCTGCTTCCTGCATGCTAAACCAACAAAGTTTTTGAGAATGCTGTATGAACAAAACCACTGTCAGCTTGGACAAAAGAGGACATGGAAAGGAGACACTGAAGGAGAATCCGCTTTAAGAAGAAAACTGTGGAAGCAGAGATCTGGACTTAAGACATCTCCTTGGGCCAAGAGAGGAGCCCCACCCATGTGTACAGAGAGGGTGAGTTTGCCCCTGCAGTTGAAGAGGGTGCATGTTCCTACCCAATGTTCTGAGAAAGTTTTGATGCCCCATGGTGCAGAGAGGGTGAGTTTTCACCAGCAGTTGAAGATGGTGGATGTCCCCACCCGATATTCTGGGAGAGTTTTGCCATCCCAGGGAGCAAAGAGGGTGGAGCACATTCCTCAAAGATTAGGGTGGTTAAGGTCAACATCCCATAAGTCTGAGAGGGTTATACCTGTCCCCCATAGATTAGAGAAGGCCAGGTGGTCAACCCATTGCTCTGAGAGGTTGAGCCTGTGTGCCAAAGGTTAGGGGGAATGTTGTCTTCACCTCACTGTGCTAGGGGGACGAAGACTCTAACCCAAAGTTTAGGTAAGGTGTGGCAATAACCCCAATACTCTTGGAGGGTGATGTCTGGAGCTTGGTCGACACCCAGATGCTTGATGAGGGTGGAACCAAGAAAATGGCCGTTGGGCAAGCCTGTGGAAAGGGTGGGTTCCCATGTGGCCCCAAGGAAAAGAAACCATCATCTTAAGAATGACTCTCAGATTTTGAAATCGAATGGAGGATGCCCTGCAAGTTTACTAAACTGTAGAGGATCCATAACTCATGTTTAATATCCCAATTTCTCCTTATGATATTGAAAATGTTTATCTTTTGTCTTTCCATTTGTGTTTTGGAAGCAGTTAAATGGTTTTGTAAGATTCAGAGGTCTATAGCAGATGGGACTTTGCCTCAAGATGAACTGTATTTCTTTAAAATGATTATGATATGATTTTGTAGTTGAATTGTTAATGATTTAAGGTTTTTTGAATATTGTAATGTATTTTTGGAATTCAGAGGGTGGAATGTTACAGTTGGCAAATTTGATGTAATTATGAATTCCAAAAATATAATTGGATTATGCTTGTAAACTGATCTGTTAATCTGGGCATGATTAGGTTATGATTAGGGCGTTGAGCCCCACCCCTTGGTGGGTGGGGAATCGAATATAAAAGGCAAGGCAAAGGACAGTTGAAGCAGTCTTTTGAGAAGCAGTTTTGATATTGGAAAGAAGAGAAGAGAAGCAAGCTGTTCGCTTGATCATCTACAGCTGACCTTGTGGAGGAAACAGGAGCTAAGCCCGGAGAGAAACGCAGCCCCGGGAAGAGAGGAACCCCAGAAGCCTGAACCCTGGCAAACGCCGGCAACTGTCTTGCTCTAACATGTGGCAATGGACTGTGGTGAGAGAAGAAACTTAATGCTTTATGGCCTGGTATCTGTGGACTTCTACCCCAAATAAATACCCTTTATAAAGACCAACCCATTTTTGGTATTTCACATTAGCACCCCTTTGGCTGACTAATACAACTGTCATGTTGTCAAACTCTTCTTATTAATAAGTTTATGTATTTAGATTTATAAATCAAAAATTTATCTAGAAAGTAATTCCAATTTTAATAAAAATTTTAGTATATATGCTTAGAAAAAAAAGGTCTATAAAGAATGGACTGGGGAAGCGGCTGTGGCTCAATCAGTGGGGCTCCCGTTTACCATATGGGAGGCCCCGGGTTCGGTTCCCGGGGCCTCCTGGTGAAGGCAAGCCTGCCCGCATGGCGTGGTTAGCTGACCCAGTGAGCACAAGCAGCAAGGGGGGGAGAAATGAATAAATAAATAAAATCTTAAAAAAAAAAAAAAAAGAATGGACTGGAGTTTATTATTTATATGTTCAAAAATATTTATTGAGCTCCCATTTTGTACCAGGAACTGTTTTAGATACTGGAGATATAGCAGCTGCAGTAGCCAGCCTCCAAGATAGTCCTCAATGGTCTTCACCTCCTGTTATTCACCTCCTTGTGTAGTCTCCTTCCTCACTGAATCAGGACTGGTATGTGTGATTTATAAAATACAGTGGAAGTAATGGTGTATTATTCTAAGTCAAGGTCATAAAAGGCATCGCGGCTACCCCTTGCTCTCTTGGATCACTCACTCCGGGGAAAGCCAGCTACCATATCTTGAGAATACTCCTATTAGTCTGTGGAGAGATCCATGGGGAGAGGAACAGCCAGCACCAGCAATCACCAGCACCAGCTTGCCAGCCATGTCAGTGAGCCCCTCTGAAAGCAGATGCCTTAGCCCCAATTAAGCCAGCCCTAGCCAACATCTGATTGAAACCTCTGGATAGAGCCAGAGCCAGAACTGCCCAGCCACGCCCCTCCCAAATCCAGACCTACTGAAAGCATGAGATAATAAATGATGATTGTTGTTTTGATCCGCTAAGTTTTGGGATAATTTGTAATGCAGCATTAGAAAACTAACAAAACAGCTAACACCACCAGACAAAAAGCCCTGCCTTCATGGAACTTACTTTCTAACAGAGAAAGCCAGGTAATTAACAAAATAAATAAAATGTTTATTATGTTATATTGTGATAATAGGAAAGCAGAGAAGGGGAGCGAGGACTCTGGAGGACTTGCAGTTTTACAGAGGGAGATCAGGAAAGTCCCCACTGAAAAGATGACATTTGATAGAAAAACCTGAAAGAGGTAAGAGAATGAGCCCTACAAATATGTGGAGGGAGAGTGCCGGGGCAGCAGGGTTGAGGAAAAGGAACCTGCCTGGAATAATTAGAGAACAGTAAGAAAACCTGCAGGGCTAGAGTGTTCCCAGCGAGGGGGAGGAAGAGTGGATAAGGTCAGAGAGAGAACAGTGGCAGCCAAGCCAAGGGAGTCATTGTAGGGCTTTGTGGGACATTGTAAGTGCTTTGGCTTGTATTCTGATTGGAGAGTTTTGAGCTGAAGAACGACACAGGGTTCCTCTAGCTGCCAGGTTGAGTAAAGATCAAAGTAAGGGGACCAGTTAGGGTGCTATTACAATAATCCAGGTGAGGGAGAGATGATGGTGAGTTGGATCATAAGGCAATAATTGGTGATTGTTCATTTTCTTTTTTATACTTTCTGAATTTTCCAAGTTTTCTGCAGTGATTCTTTGTTACTTTTCTTATCCAAAAAGGAAAAAAAACAATAGTTTTTAAGGAGTCAAATATTTGTGAAATACTTTATAGTCCTCAGTATTTTTCATCGTATATATCACAATATAGATACTCAGGTAATTCTTAGTAGGAGCGCCACACAACCGGGTTGCTATAAAAGAACACAAAGAGAAGAGTCAAAAATTGTCTGCTTCAGTCTGTGTTAGCTCTAAACCAACAATTTCAACTAAAAGACAAAATTCTTGTTGGTCTTTAGATAACTTGAGAGTTTCCATTATTAACTTAGCATGATAATTAAAAAGTACAATGTCTGTCCTTTCCATTTTTTCCTTTTAAACACTGCAGAAAATTGGAGTTTTAAACTACACTTCCTACTTTGAGTCTGCCAATTTTCTGAATTTTTAATGTGTACCTAAATATTTCACAATTTCTCTAATTTTTAGCCATTACTTGCATTTTAACCAAGTATCATAAAAAATCTGAAAGGACTTCGTGTACCTTTGAATATGTTTATTGCCTTTGTGATATGTACTTGACTACTCTCAACCTTCAAATATTTCATATGTGGGCCCTCCTTTGTGACTGTAATTAGTTCAGGTTCAAGATTTCTGGGCATTTGGCCAAGAGAGTACTCTGGATAAAATCAGCTTAATTAAATTGAAAATATATTTGTAGAGTACCTATCATGTCCAATGAAGAGTGCTATACGGACATAAAAAGTGTTTTTCTAGGTATTTCTTAGTCATACTAAAGGCGATAGAGATTTACAATAATTTTTAGTGTATAGGCTACAATTCCTTGTCTTTTTTTATGCCTCATGAAATTTTATGTCATTCAACAAACATTCATGCCACACCTCCCATGTGCTGGAAATAGATAATCCAGGATGGGAATACAAAAGTAATTAAGTAATGGACTCTGCCCCTGAAGAGTGCATGGATTAGTTGATAGATAAATACACATACAAGTAATGTGACATTTGAATTATAGAAAATATATAGTGAAAAGCTAAAGCCTGTGACCTACCTCTTGAAGTGAGTCACTTTTCCTTCACTACAAAGAATTAATCATCCCTTTTCATTTAGTGGTTCTTCCCTCCAGGTATTTCTAGGAATTTGATCTGAATGGAAAGGAGGAGGGCCCATCTGGTTTGCTCTACTTTATGTAGAATATGTTATACATGTTCATTCTTAGTTTAAAAAGAAATGCTTCTTTCACTGAGAGATTAAAAAATAGACTCCCAATTTCTACAATTAAACTTGAAAATGTTCATGATCTAATTGGCTTCTCACAAGAGATGCAGATTTAATTTGGGGGTAGCTTTACTAATTATTTAGCCTATTTTGCAGAAATGCAGAATGCATACATTTTTAATTGACTATTTTTCATGCATTGGTTACTCACAAGAGCCACAGTAGGTGGTCCCTGGCTCTCCATCACCTCTTTGCCTCATCTTTTATTTCCTGGACCATTTCCACTTTGCCTTTTCTTCCTCTAGTCGGCTTTTTTTTTTTTTTTTTTGCCTACAATAAGCCATCTTCTGTGTGGATGAGTGGGGGTGGGGAGAGAAGATGATGGAAATTCCTCAAACTGTTGTCTGCTTTCCTTCCTTCCTTCCTTTCTCCCTCCTTCCCTCCTGAGGCAGGCGAGTTTAGGGAATTGGAAGATAAATCTAAAACCTGGCAGAAAAACATGTCGGTGAAACACGTGGCCATGGGACCCCACCTGGAACCCCCCTGAAGGAAAGACCCACCAGAAGGCTGCTGGACAAACCCCACGAGAATCCTCCATTTAGAACCAGATTTCGTTGGGGGTCAAGGAAAAGCCCCGGATACTCTCAAGGGGCCTTATCATTGGGCCCCTCCCTGGGGAAATGATGTGTGGGGTAATCAATCAATAGCAAACAGCTAGGACCCCTCCCCCAAATATTAGCAAGAGGAGGAATAATTAATGTTTTAAATAGCAAACACACAAGAAAAATCTCTCTGCCTGGAGCAGCCTGCAACTATACCTGGGGACCCATAACCTGTCATTTTCTCCTGTTTCTATTATTTTCTCCCATTTCCTTAATAAACTACTGGCCTAACTAAACTGGTATGTTCTTAAATCCTTTTAGGTATGTAGCCCAGAATCTAGAGGAATCTGGCTATACTCCCTCCCTCCCCTCCCTCCCTTCTTCCTTCCTGAATAATTCAGTCTAAAAGTCATTAGGTGGTGCCAAGCAAGGTCTCCGTGTAGGTTTAGTGGGGAGGGATCAGAGAATGGCAGCCGAAAAGGGAAGATGAGAGCCTGAGCAAGGTAAGGAAGCCATCTATGCAGGTGGGCAGAGGGGATTATAGAACCCAATGGTTGTGGGAGGTGTCAACAGTAAAAGATTTGTTACATAGTGGGAGAGAGATCAAATGAGTACATATAATGAGAATAATGGGAGCCAGGTTTCTCTGATGAAAAATATGGAAAGGGAGAAAACTAAAACCCTATGGGGTATGACTGGAATTGGAGATAGCCATGTGAGCTCAAGGTTGGTAAATATAGAAATAAGTACAGTTTTTGAGGTGTGTGAATGTATAGAGATAGATAGTGTTGCAGTTGGGCAGTTTGATGTAATTATGAATTCCAAAAATATAATTGTATCATGCTTGTAAACTGATCTGTTAATCTGGGCATGATTAAGTTATGATTAGGGCGTTGAGCCCCACCCCTCTGTGGGTGGGGAATCAAATATAAAAGGCAAGGCAAAGAACAGAGTTGAAGCCGTTTTTTGAGAAGCAGTTCTGATGATGGAGTTTTGATGTTGGAAAGAAGGCTCCAGGAGAAAAGAAGTGAGCCGTTCGCCTGATAGTCTACAGCTGACCTTGTGGAGGAACCAGAAGAGCTAAGCCCGGAGAGAAAAGCAGCCCGGGGAAGAGAGGAACACAAGAAGCCTGAACCCTGGCAAACTCCAGCAGCTGTCTTGCTCTAACACGTGGCAATGGACTGTGGTGAGAGAAGAAACTTAATGCTTTATGGCCTGGTATCTGTGGACTTCTACCCCAAATAAATACCCTTATAAAGACCAACCCATTTTTGGTATTTCACATTAGCACCCCTTTGGCTGACTAATACAGATAGGTAGATAGACAAATATTACTATGCACAGACATGTATAGATTGCCTAACTGCCCTCTGAGAAGGACTGGGAGCAGCAATGTTCCAATAGCAATGAGAACACCTAATACCCAAATCTTGGTTTCTAGATACCATTTTCCAGCAAAGAAACCAGGTTCCATACAGAAATGACTGATTCTTGGACTAGAAGAGTAGGTCCAAGATGAGCCCAAAATGTTTTGTTGTGCCTGAAAGTATAAGAGGCTATCAAAGAATGAGGGGGACAGGTCAGGAGGACATTCTTTTTTTTTTTTTTTTTTTAAGATTTTTTATTTATTTATTTATTCATTTATCCCCCCCTTGCTGCTTGTGCTCGCTGGGTCAGCTAACCACGCGGTGCGGGCGAGCTTGCCTTCACCAGGAGGCCCCGGGAACCGAACCCGGGGCCTCCCATATGGTAAACAGGAGCCCTACTGATTGAGCCATAGCTGCTTCCCGAGGACATTCTTGATGAAGCACTCACTGGCCAAATCTGGGCCAATGTGAATGTCGCAGTTTGATATTATTTATTAATTTCAAAAGAGATATTGATCATGGTTGTAAACTGGTCTGTTTCTCTGGGCACGATACCTTTGATTATATTAGATTCAGCTGAGATGTCTGATTAAATTATGATAAGATTAGGGCTTTGATTCAACAACATCATTAGAGTGTGACTCAGCGTTGAATCCCAGTCCCTTGGGCTGATAAAACAGACTCTCACACAGAAATAGACACACAGAGAAGCAGACACAGGAGAAGAACACAGAGTGATAGAGATGGCTCATTAGACATGGCAGAGGCCCTGGGAAGAGAGATAGCCTGGTAGTCTATAGCTGGCCTTGTGAAGAGAACAGAGCAGCTGAGCCCAGAAAGAAACAAGCTCCAGGGAGAGAGATGAGCCTTATACCAGCCTACAGCTGAGATCAGAAGAAGTTGGGACCATGGAGTCTTAACAGGAAGAAGGAAGTCTGAACCCTCACAGACATTGCCCACCAACTTGCTTCAACATGTGTCAAATGACTTTGGATAAAAAAGTACCTCTTATGGTACCTTGAGTTGGACTCTTGAGGGTCTTATGACTGTAAACTTCTACTATTAATTTATTTTTTAAAGATTTATTTACTTATTTACTTTTATCCATTTTAACACCCCCCCACACACACGTTTTTGCTGTTTTTGTTTTCATTAGCTGGACAATTCTCTGTGTCTGTTTCCTGCCCTCTCTTCTCATCCTTCTCCTTCTGTCTTCACCAGGATTAGATCTGGGGAACCTCCGATGTGGGAGAAAGGCGTCCTACCACATGCGCCACCTCAGTTCCTGGTTTTTCAGCAAGTCTTGGCTCTCCCCTGTGTCACTCTCCTGTTACATCATCATCTTGCTGTGTGGCTCAGTAGGGCCTGGCACGCCTGCTTGTGGGGCCTGGGGGCTCACCCCACTCACAGGGCCTAATGACACACCCGCACGTGCGGCCTAGTGGCTCACACACCTTCTATATTTTTTCTTTACTTTACCAGGAGGTCCTGGGGATCGAACCCAGGTCCCTCCATATGGGAGACAGACGCCCAACCATTTGGGCCACATCCTCCCCAATACCCTTTATTAAAGCCAATAGAGTTGCACCAGCACCTCTTTGGCTGACTAATACAGACAAATAAACATCAAAATAAATCACAAAATATGTAATACAATCCTTTGTATAAAATAGGAATCTATAAGTTCATACTGATATAAATAAGTAAATGAACAAGTAAATGGATAGAGGAGGAAGTTTTTTCTTACAGTGGAATGTGAACTGAGAAATGTCGAAGATGATGCAAGAAGAAAATTAATTTGGGGAATCATCATGGTAGTAATTAATTCAGCCAAGAAACATCAATGGGAGCCAAAACTAGTGGAGGGATGTTTGATGAGAAACTAATGAATATTTACATAGTTTCAAATAGCTCCTCACAAAATACTTATTGATTAAAACATGGAAAGGAGTAATTTTATAATGGCGAAACCTGGCAGATATCATCTTAATCAAATCATCAAAGTTATCATCTCTTCTGTGGTGGTTTGAAGCTGTATGCACCTTAGAGAAACATGTTCTTAAATTTACCCCATTCCTGTGGGTATAAACCCATAGTTAGTAGGACC
Organism: Tolypeutes matacus; assembly: GCA_026826555.1. Lineage (NCBI taxonomy): Eukaryota > Metazoa > Chordata > Mammalia > Cingulata > Chlamyphoridae > Tolypeutes > Tolypeutes matacus. Next base: position 33,257,988 of record JAKSZT010054487.1, on the reverse strand, counting down.
TTTTGATGGAGCTACTTCAGTTAAGGTGTGACCCACTTCAGTCAAGATGTGTCTTAATCCTATTACTGAAGTCCTTTATAAGAGAATGAAATTCAGATGAAGAGAGAGAGAGAGAAAGCCACAGGAAGCAAGAAGGTGAAATGGAACCTGGAAGAGAAGGAAGAGACCAGGAGATGCTACCAAGTGCCTTGCCATGTGACAGAGGAACCAAGGATCACCAGCAGCCAGCCTCACATTGCCAGAGTCACTGGGGAGAAAGTATCACCTTGATGGTGCCTTGATCTGGGCATCTTCCCTGCCTCAAAGCCATGAACAAATGAATTCCCATTGTTTAAGCTGAACTATTTCATAGTATTTATTTGAGCAGCCTAGGAAACTAGAGCACCCTCTAATAAACAAATGAAAATCATGTACCACCTGATAGGATACACTGAGAAGATCCTAGCATCACTTCTGTGGTATTTCTGAAAAAAGAAAAAAGAAAAAGCATATTCTGTATCTAATCACGAGGAAACAACAGAAAAACCCAAATTAAGGTACATTCTATAAAATAACTGGTTTATCATTTTTTAAAATGTCAAGGAAAGATTGAGGCACTCTTCCAGATAAAAGTTGACTAAAGAGACATGGCAACTAAATGTAATGCTTTGTCTTAAATAGGATCCTTTTGCTATAAAAGACATTAATTGGGGATAATTAATGGAATTTGAATAGTATCTGAAGATTAGATAATAATAAAATATCAATGTTAATTTCTTGATTTTTGATGGTTGTATTTTGGTTATCTGGGAGAGCCATGTTGTATACTATTCTAACTCCTGTAAACACAGCATGTCCATCTCTGGGTCTATGACTTGCTCTATTCCAAGAAAGGGTCTCCTTTTGTCTGTTAAAATAGCTTTGCTTGAGTGTAAGAAACTTCATAAAATTAAAAAAAAATTTTTTTTTTTTTAAAGATTTTATTTATTTATTCATTTATCCCCCCCTTGCTGCTTGTGCTCGCTGGGTCAGCTAACCACGCCGTGTGGGCGGGCTTGCCTTCACCAGGAGGCCCCGGGAACCGAACCCGGGGCCTCCCATATGGTAAACAGGAGCCCCACTGATTGAGCCACAGCCGCTTTCCATAAAATTTAAAATTTTAAGTGAAATTAAATCTGGCCCCAAACTTTCACTCCTGAGCTTGGAAAAAAGATATAAGTATATCTTAAGTATATGGAAAGAATGTTGCTTACACAGTATGCAGAAAATGGGAAAAGTCCTCTAATTGGGGACTGCTGAGATGCTCAGTGCTAAAGTTGAAGTTTCATTTAAAGGCAGGCAGCCCCATCCTGTGCTACAGCAGCTACTGCCATGGTGCTCTGTGTGATAGGGATGTAAGTCTTTAGCACTTGCAGGAAGTCCTTAAATACCCTCTCTCCAATTATTTCCCCCATCTCTGGATGCTTACCTTCTCCCATAGGATAAGCCTTTCCCTTTTCCACTCCTAAAGAAGATTCAAGTGGGAATGTCTTCTACATATCTGGGAGTTTCCATTTTTAACCCTGACACTCAAAATTCATTAACAACATCTAGAGGCAAAGGAGTCCACACTCATGACACAAAGGCTTAGTCACCATCTTGGGCTGCTGGGAGGAAAATGCCTTTTATTCTTTTGACTCTCTGTAGCTTTGAGAATAAAGCATTAATACCTCCATCAATTATGCTGCTTATCCTCTGAGACAGGGGTTGGCAGATAGTAAATATTTAAGGTCTATCACAACTAATCAACTCTGCTGTTGTGGCATGAAAGCAGTCACAGACAAAATGTAAACAAATAAGTGTGACTGTGTGCCAGTAAAATTTTATTTATGGAAATTACACTTTGAATTTAATATAATGTTCAAATGTCACAAAATATTATTATTCTTATGATTCTTATGATTTTTTTCCAACCATTTACAAATATAAAACCATTCTTAGCTCATGGGCCATATAAAAATGAACAGTGGATGGGATCTTGTCTTTGGGCTGTAGATTGCTGATCCCTGCTCTAGACAATCAGATGAGACCTTTAACATGAATGTTTCCAGAATTCAGAATGATCTCCTTCCATATAAAACACATTTTTGTGCGTTTGTTTTAGTTTTTACCACTTTCTATCAAGAATCATCATTCCATTTACATACATATCCCCAGGTAATTGTGCCCTCTTTACAAGAAAAACAAAAACAAAAACAAAAAAACATGATGCCATATATGTCATTTGAGCTCCTACAGAGTCTAGGTGTTCAATATATTTTGATTGAATAAAACTGAGTGGAAGGGAGAATAATGTAGCACATATGAAACATGCTTATACAAGGCTTGCTTTGCTGTCAAGGAGGGCTATGAGTTTTGTTACAGTTTGCAATTATTTATGTGTGCTCTTGTTTTTCTCTTCTCCCTAATTATCTGTGTTTATTTGTTGAATCGCTTCCAAGACTAGATTTGCCCAAAGAATTCTGCATTGCTGACACTCAACAGAAAAACTAAGGTTTCTGAAAAATTATTTTTTCGTTTATGATTTCATTCATCTTCAAGGTTTTTATAAAAACTTGAAGAGGAAATGCAATATTTGCATATATTTTTAAAGATAAAAAACTGGAAGCTATTTTTTTCTTTCTGTATGTATGAATCATTTCGTTCATCAATAAATTAGGCCTCTAGAAAATTAGCATGCTTTCTCTTTTGTCTTAGTGATTTCTTATGCTTTCATGTCTTGTGTCTTATTAACTATACACAATAATCCTGTGAAGTAGGTAGGACAAGAGTAGAGTCAAGACTCTTTCAGATACAAGCGATTTTTTTAAAAATTAATTTTAAAGCCAAGGTAGTTTCAATCAATCAATCAATAAAGTATTATCTCAGGTAACTGGGAAGTCCAGGTGATGAATGTAGGATGACGGAATACCTGAAAGTAACTTGTTTCTCTCCCAGTTGCTAGGCTACAAAGGAAAGAATTGTATGTAAATTAGAAGGCAATGAGATGCAACCCTCTTTTTCTGCCAAATTCCACTTTTGGTGGTCAAGAATATCCTGTTGAAGCAATGAAATATGAAAACCAGCTTCAACCAGTTGGCTGGACCTGTGCAGAAAAAGCCCCTTACTGTCCTCACTTGAACTTGCTTAATTAACATAGTAAATTTCCCACCCAGGGGTGGAGTTATCCACCCTTTTTATGATCATGCAATGTATGTGCAAGCGTGATTTCCTGAACATACTAATCATACAGTTATATAAGTAGCTATGTGTGATCATCCATATGCATAAAAGCTAATGCACAATCAAAGCAAATGCTAAATAGTAACTTAGGTATTTAAGCAAGAGCAAAACTGCAGCATGGGGAGCCAGGTCTGAGTCACTTTGGACTGACCTTGGCTCCTTACCTCTGCAGACGTAATAAATGTGAGTTTGCCTAACTCTCCTGTTGAAGTTTTCTTCATGCCATCTCTGGTTATCCATAAAGGCCCTGCCTTGAGGCCTAACAGGGACAGATCTTTCTTCCTCCTATGGTTGAATTCAAGGACTCAAATGATATCATCAAGGTTCTAGCTTCTGTTTCACTGTTTTCTTTTGTTTGTTGTCCCCATTCTCTCCCCCTGCAGAAAGGCTCCCTCCAAGTTACTGGAGGGGATGACCACCAATAGCCTCAATTCCACATCATCCCTGCACAGAGACTCCAAATGCAAGAGACAACATTCTTCACTTGCTCTAGCTGAAAACTCCTTGGGAGGAGAACTGTAATTATCAGATCAACCAGGACCTCTTGAGGGGAGAAGACTGGTTCCCAGGAAAAGTGATGCTCAAGAGATAATGAATGTTCTCTAAAGTGAGGATGATAGCCGTTTAAATATGGAAAACGGAGGCACAGAGAGGTGAATGAACTTGTCCTTCACACTGCTAATTGGTGGGAGAGGTAAAGTGAAAAATCCATGTCTCCTCACTCATACCTTATACAATGCCCCTGCTCTTCCCTGTATAACAATATTATTTCCTGGGTGAATGTGTCTGTCTCTAGCTCAGCATTTCAAAACAAAAGCTAGGCCCACAAATTTTCATAAACACTACAATATCATTCCATTGCATCAATTTCTTCGTCTTCTGCATTTGCATCAATAACTTCACATTCAAGAAAATATTACGTCTGCCTTATTTGCTTCAGTATTCGTGGATAACTCTGACCTTGTTTTAAAAAATCTGAAGGTTTATTGTGGCTTTGGTTTTGCCCCCATCTTTTATGGACCTAGCTTTTTACCAGAATCTTAAGACATTTAAAAAAGTCACTCTGTAGAATACGAAATTTGAATAAATGCACATCTACAGGTGATTATTCCTCTTTTTTTCTTTGTTGCTTCCCCCTGCCCCCGTCTTTAATATACTCTATTTTGTGATGGGCACATACATAATAAGATGGTTTATTGTAGAAGCATGTCATCTTTGTACAAGCAGGGAAGTAGATATGGCAGAAAGAGGACTTGACCGAGCATCAGCAGGTACAGATTCTAGTCTAGCTTTATCAATCACTAGTTGTGCGTTTGCCATCAAGCGGCTTAAAATGAGCCTTAGTAGTACCCTCACCTGAGAAGAGGGGTTGTATTAGTGCCTTATTTTGATACTTAGAGGATCGTGTAGGTGGAACTGTTTTGTAAACTACAAAATGGTATATAAATGTCAGGACGTCTACATTTGTTTGAAATTTGGTTATTCCTGTAACCTCAACAGAGTAAGTAGACGTGAAAACTGTTGACTTAATATGGAAATCTTCTTGGAAAAGCTTAATTTTCTGGAAAACTCAACCTAGATCCACCTTATTGAGAAACACACACACAACAGGAAGGCAAAAACATTTCTTCTAAGTTCCCTGATACTTGTTTTTTTTTTTTTTCCTTGCGCCTGGTTTCTCTGCTGTGCTGTGAGAAATTTTCTTTTTGAAGAACGGTAGTTACATTGAGTAAAGCATTTCTAACTTGCCGCTTATTACAAGTTTCTCTTTGGAGAGAGATGCCAGCTCCACAACGATTCCAGCCGATTCCAGCCGCAACGAGGTTTTTCCTCCGGCAAGCCGCTCTCAGACCCCATTCAGAGGTGCGCAGCGCCACCTTCTGGGGAGATGGGCAGAGCGAGCCAGGCGTCGGCGGCCTGAAACCTTCGGGCGATTTCTGCACACGTACCCACCCCAGTAGGTCGAGACTTGACTCAGTCTCTAACGCCAATAGCTCTGCCGGGCCGAGGTGACGTTGGCAGCCGGCCTAAGGTAAAGGACTTTAACTGGGTGGGCCTATCCTCAGAGGGAGGTACTTCGCTCTATGGGCGGAGCTTCAGGTGACCTAGATTGGCTGTGGGCGGGATTACCATCGGTGGGCGGGGCCTAATCATGTGGGTAGGGCTACGTTTGGTGGGTGGGGCTTCGCTTTATGTACCAGCCAAGTTCGGGGGGCGAGACTCCGCTCTGTGAACGGGATAGGTTTGTGGGCGGGGCTACGGTTGGTGGGCGGGACTGCGACTTGTGAGCAGAATCGTGATTCGCTCTCTTCCCCCGGAAGTTCATGCACCTTGTGCGTGTAGATGGCGTCCATTGGGGCTTGAGCAGCTGCACGCGGATCTCGGAGGTCTGGTGAGAGGTTGCTGAAGGAAGTGATTTGCCTGGGGGCCGGCGGGTAGGCGGGCGGGCAATCTCCGGGACTTGCGGAAGGGTTGGGAGGCCTCGTGCTGCTGCGGCCTTGAGGCCTGGTTTCGCCGAGCTCAGCCTGGGACAGCCCTATGGTCCAGGCCCGAAACTCCGGTGCCTGTCGGGGCTTCGGCTCGTCAGGATCCCAGTTTGTTGTGATCTCGATTTCCATGTGATTGCCACAGAATTTCCCTGATCCTCCCAACGAGGTATTACTCTCTCCACGAAGCTTTATATCCCCAAATCCCCAACTCTATTGCAGATATCTCCCCCTTGAGTCCTCACTTGTTTGCTGCCTGTTACAAACACCCATCATTATTGTGTTTGTGTATGTTCACGTCACTAGGTTGAGAGGTCCTTGAGGTCAGGAGACATGCATGTGTATATATCAGTTTCTATACCACCGCCTACACACCCGCCCCGTAGTGATTGCTTTATGAATACCAGATTATGAATTTTTGGATTTCGGTTACTAACTGAAAGCTTTTATATTGTTTTAAGTAGGAGGAATACTATTGAGGTTCAAAAAAGTTCTGTTAAGTTTAAATAGTTGGAGGTTGGTAATAGGCAGGATCTTGAATGACAATATAAGGTTTCAGTCAAGAGATAAACGAGATACAATGTGAGCAAAGGAAGAGGTGCAAGGTGTCTTCAGAAAACAATTAGAAGATTAGGCTGGGTAGTGCAGTATGTATGGCAGGAGATATTGATGGATCTAGGCTAGGTTCAGGGTACCAATAATGTATCAGGCCCAGGCATATTGTCCCTTACACATTGGGAGAGCTATTGGAGGCTTTTAACATTGGGAAGGTTCATCACATAACCATGTGCAGGAGGCTTGAGTCCAGATGGCTTAAGCCAGGAGTTGGCACACTTTCTGTAAAGAGCCAGATAGTAAATATTTTAGACTTTGCTGGCCATAGTTGTAGTGTGCAAGCAACCATAGACAATACATAGCTGAAGGGTGTGGCTGTGTTCCAGTAAAACTATTTAATCAAAAACAGGTGGCCAGATTTGGCTCCTGGGCATAGTTTAGGCTAAGCAAATGGACCTAGAGACTATAGCAGTAACTCAGTCCTGAACCAGGCAGTAACTATATCCTGTTTTTGTATTCCTTTTTAATTTATACACAAAAGGTAATGTCACATAATGAAATTTAAGTGTGAGCTCTGAATTTAGTCTGCCTTGGTTTTGAATCCTGGCACCCCGATTACTAACACTGTGACATTGGGCAACTTAATTAACTTCTCTGCATCAGGGGTTTTTTTTACACTTTTTTTTTTTCTTTTACCGGGAGGTCCCGGGGATCGAACCCAGGTCTCTCCATATGGGAGATGGACACCCAACCATTTGAGCCACATCCGCCCCCTCTGCATCAGGTTTTTATCTGTAAAACAGGGATGGCAGTACCTCCCACAAAGGGTTGTTGTGAGGAGTGAAATGAGTTAAAGCACATAAAATGTTAGCACAGTCCCTGTACACATAGTAAAAGCTCAATAGATGTTAACTACTATTTTTTAAATTATTCTCATATGTATTATTAAAGACAGATTTGAGAGATATTTCTAAGGAAGAATCTACAAGCTTGATGATACAGAGAAAAAAAGTATTTTAAGTTTTCAAGGCAGGATCCATTCACATAGAGGTGATATGAAAGTCCTGAGAGTAACTTAAGGGAGGAGATTGCAAGAGAAGGATAAAGGATAGTCTTGAGGGCGCACAATTAGGAGAGAAAATGGAGAGAGTAAAAAGAAATGAAAAAGAAGCCAGGAAGGAGGCAGGGGAGTCAGTTCCTAGGGTATGTAAGAACTGGAGTGGCATAGTGGTATGCAAACTAGCAAGATGGTAGTGATGGCTAATATTGTCACATGCTGCAGAGAGCTGAAAAAACAATTGTTGTGTTAAAATACTATTTCAACCAGCAAACATTAATTGGGTGCCTTCTCAGGGCCAGGTGCAGGGGATTCAGAAAAGAATTAGATATATACTCTGCATTCAAAGAGCAGAAAATCGAATAGAAGTGAAAGACATGGAAATAATTACAATCCATGTAATACATGCTGTAACTTTAAAAATAATCAAGAGTAAGGTAGAGATCAAGACTTAATTGGAAACTTTAAGAACTTAAATTGATTTGCAGTTCATAAATGTGGACAATTTAATGAGCTCCTTTTCTTTATTTCCTAGAAAATGGCCAAGAACAAACTAAGGGGGCAGAAGTCCAGGAATGTATTTCATATAGCCAGCCAAAAAAACTTTAAGACTAAAAACAAAGCAAAACCAGTTACCACAAATCTTAAGAAGGTGAGTATTAGTTAAGCACACTGACTTTATTGTTTACAAGAAAAGCATAGGTGTTAAGCTCCTGAAAATTTGAATGTTGTTATTTAAAACAAAGGTTCTTAGCCTGTCCCAGAGAAGCAAAATGCTTTTAAATGTTTTTTTTCAAAGGATGGAAAATCTTTCTTGAATCCAAATATTTGAAAAGAAAAAAGTATTTTAATTACAAGTGTGTTTGGATCCAGAAATCATAGCCATAGAATGGAAAACAGTTCTTATGTTTGAACTCAAATATATTCAAGAACCTTTTAAGAAAGCCAAGATATGGAATGTCAGTCAGCACTTACTCTTGTTTTCCTCAGTAATTCTTATCTCTCTGAAGATATCTGGAACTCAAACCAAACTTGTAAAAATGAAGATAAAATGCTTTGCTTTTTAAAATGCAAAATATGAAAAGAAAAGGGTTTCTTTATCTTCAAGTTTCCTTTTCAAAATATTGGGAAATTTCATGAGAATTAAGTGGATTACAAAAATTCCTTAAAAGACGATAAAAAAAAAATTTTTTTTTTAAAAGACGATTAAAAAAAAAATTTCTTTAAAATGTTTTCAAGTTTAAGTAGTAGGTAGAGTCACCTCTCCAGGGCTCAATAATTGTCAAAACTGTCCATAGAAATCTAACATTTTATCTTTCACCTTTCAGGAGCCAGCTGAGTTAAGGTTTTTGATTGAGCAGTTTTATGACTTTGTAAATGCTATGAAGGAAACAAGGCTCAGTGATATGATGGGGTTTGAGGATAACGGTTTTATCTTAAATGTCCAGTCCTGTCCAGTCCGACATTTAAGCCAAGACCTGAATGATAAGGAGCTAATGTTATAAGTTGAAAAGAGTTGGGAGCAGCACATTTTTATGTATGCTGGCGGGAAGGGCCTCAGAGAGAGAGACCTGTGGGTGGGCAACAGGTTGGAAGTTTGAGAAAGTATGAAATAGTTATCTCAGAAAGTGAGCTAACTTACTATGGTGAAGGCATTAAGACTGCCAGGCAGTATATAAATTATAAATGAAAAGTTTGATCATGAATTGAAAATGACACTGGTCAGCCAGTTACGATTTTCTAAAACTTCAGTTTCATGTAAGGGGAGTGTGACAATTGGGTTCAACCAGGTGTTTGGTCAAGGGAAAAGAGGGAAGGAAAATTAAGAGACCGTAAAGAAATTGATTAAATGATGGTTAGGAAATCTGTGCTGGCTGGGGATATGAAGTTGTGAAAAATAGTGAAATTCGTGGGAAGAGGTTTCAGCGAGTTTGAATAATTCTTAAACTAAGTGAATTAGAAGAATAGGAGGTGGTCTAGTTGAGCCCATGGGAGTGGGTGACTATAGGCAGATGATGACCTCAAAAGATTAAGAAGCCATAGGATTAGATTTTTGTTGAAGCCACTAAGCACTGATGACAGGCATGAGCATAGATAGGTCAGCTGAGGAGTGAAATCTTTCATGAAGGTGAGAGTAATTGTGTTGGTAGGTAAGAGCAGTGATGAAGAGGCATCAGAGTATCTTGGTGCATCAGGTGCAATGTAGCTTTTGAAGGAGAAATGGTTTGGTAATAGCAGTGAAGAATGGTAATAACTATCTTACCTCTTAGACTCAAAAGAGGGGGGCTGCAGGGGAAGCTGTCCTCAGGGTATTGCCAGGTATCCATTAAGGAAGAAGATTAAGGAAGGATTCAGAAGCATACTGTTAGAAGGGCACTAAAATAATTTGATCCAGGTTCCTTGTTTTACAGATAAGTGATACAACACCAAAGCCTAGAAAGGCTGTAGCCACCTATTTTTGCTTGCCTATACCAATAGAGTCTAGGTGTGAGGCATAGCTACGTAGTTCTTCTTTTTAAGAAATCAAAACCTTTCATCTAAAATTTCCTAGTAAGACTACAAGAATTTTAGTTTGAGTTCTTCCCACAAATTGGTTAGGGTTGATAGTTTTTAGATTTAACAAGGTTAAATTAAGGTTGAATATATTTTATATTTAATGGTTACAAGATCGTGGATTAATGTTTTTTTTTTTTTTTTTCTTTTTTAAAAGATAAACATTGTGAATGATGAAAAAGTTAACAGAGTAAATAAAGCTTTTATAGATATACAAAAGGAACTTGCATCTTTCTCAAAAGGCCTTTGCCTTGAACCTCTGCAGAAACAGCCAGTAAGTAAAAATCATTTGCTTTCATTATGGCTCAAATACAAACTGAAGGCTAATAAACTCCAAATTTAGAAGCCCCTTAAGTTGAATGTAATTTTTAGTACTTGACTTTGTAATGTATATAGCATATTTGGTCATATTCAGGCTCTAAAACATTTGCGTTTGAATTTGAGAATTTATTGTTCTACACACAGTTATGTAGGAAAAAATTAGATTGAATTAAAGATTATATACAAGTCACTTTTTGTTATCTAAATTTCTAAATATACTTTTCTCCCTTCAGGTTCCTCAACAGTGTGATGAAAAGAAGCCAGTTAATGTTGACGAGGCTACGAGATTAATGGCTCAGTTGTAATACAATGGCGATGCATCAAATTCCCAAAAAAGACCAATAAATTAAATGTTTTATACAATTTTATTTTTTAAAATCTTGTTAATGTACAGGCATTGGCACATTTTAAAAACAAACTACATAAACAGGTCTTTCCTATAATCTAGGAAAGTGGAATGTCAGAAGTCAACAAAATGTGATAAACTTAAAGTGCTAGAACAGAAGGCACTTCACAAAATCTGTTCACTGAAACAGTTAATATGTCCTAGTTTACATCCTTCACTTTGTAAGTGGCAGTGAACGTCTGATTGTATTGGAAGGACAAAGAAATTGGGACACTTCTGTGGCAGTAAAAATATAAGACAAATGATAAGCTCATGGGCTAACTTTTTTGTTTTTGGTGGCCTAAAGTCTACTTTAACTTTTCTCTCATAAGAGAAAAAACAGGATTCAGAATTGAAAGACAAGTTGGAATCCCAGAATGTAGTTACCTGGAAGGGAAGAGGGGGGGCCTTATCATATCATTCTTTCTCCTAAAGCAATTAGAGCCCTTGGTTTTATGGTTGAAGTTTTGTGAAGTAAAAAAAAAAAAAAAAAAGGTGTTAGGGAAGAACACTTCAGAATCAGTGAACTAAAAGATGTTACATTCATTATTTTGAATACTCAGGTTATTAAGAAGTCTAAAATGTTACACAGTTAGAGGTAGATAAGAGTCCCAAGTTTCCATGGCATCTAATAATTTAGTATCTGGACATCAAACAGATCACAAACTCCTTCGTTATCATCTAAATTAAAGTTGTAGTCATCTGCTGGGGTAGGAGAAAGCCTCAAGAGAGGAAACACTGCAAACAAAGAACAAATTCAGTGTTAGATAGTTTCCTGTCGATCCAAATTAAATTACATTTGCTATGTTACAAATGAATTTTAAAAAAATACATACTAGCAAAAGTAATGATCAAATTAATGACTTGTGGTTTGGTATATATTTTGGAAGATTTTCATTTAAAGACAGTTTTTTTATTGGCTGAATTTGTCACCAGAACATAATTCATATACTAGTTGAAGCATTTTCTGTAAATAAGCTACCACTTTGAAAACAATAAATTTGCTGATGTTCCCTGCTTCTACATAAATGTTTAGTAAATCTCTAAGTGGTTACAGTGCCATTTGTTAACAGCTCTCACTTTCTAGGTCTCTGGTATGTTTGTTAGGAACCAAGACCCTGAATCTAAGAGCTTATAGAAAGGTAAAATGGAGAGAATTTTTTGAAATCATTTTTTAAATTCTTTGGATTAGATGATGGCCTTGCTATTACTACTAGTGGGAAACAGCACCAGAAAAAGCCTTCTCCTTTCCCTACTAGGGTACTTCTCTAAACTCTGCTTTGTTCTGAGCCTGGCTGGGTATTTACCATCCTAATTTGAACCTGACCCAAGATTAAGAAAAAATGGTAGACTTTGAAATTCCTGATGGCTAAATTTTATGAAGAGTTGAAACAGCATATTGCTGTATAGATTGCAATGTTCATGGACACTGGAAAACGTGTCTTGGTGTGAAATTTATTCCTCCTCATTTTAAAAAGAACCTACAAGTCAAATTAACAGGTGTTTTGCATGAGTCCCATATATATATAATTTGCCAGTGGCTCTGAAGTCTGTATAAAACACTGGTTTTTCATCTTAGCCATGTATTACAATCACTTTGGGAGCTTTCAAAACACTGATGCCCAGGCTCTGTGCCAGACCAATTAAGTTTCTTGGGGGTGGGGATTTGACTACATATTTTTATAGCTACCCAGGTTGAGCTTTAAAGCTAGGGTTGATAACCAGCACTTTGAAACAAGGGTAGGTAACTTATAACTTACGATGCCTCAAGGTAATAACTAGCAAACTACCATTCCCCCTTTTCCTCTTGGTAGCTTCTGTTTTTCTTTTTCTTTTTCTCCAAGTCTTTTTTTATCCCATGTGCTCCTGGTTGCTTGTGATACCCAGCTGGCCACTATAATCCAGCTTTGTCCAATTTGTTTTTGACTCATGTCAAGAGTAAATTGGTTTCTAATAAGTAGTCAAGTGTCTTGAGTTTTTGTTCATGAATTAATAAGCTTTCATTTAGCTCTTAAGTAAAATTAAGATGCATTAGAGCCTTGAATCTTGAGTCCTTTCATTCCTTCAATTAAAATGAGCTTGAATGACAAACTCCGTGAATAGGCCTCAAAGTGTAAATGCTATTTGAATAAAATAACATTTATTTCTCTGTCCCCCCTCTCCATTAACATTTACTGTCAATAGCAAATGAATAAATTAGATTTGTTCTGCTTATACCTTCCATTCCAAATGCTAATGCTTGGGAGAGAGGAGCCTTAAACTGACTCATACCTAAGCATGGGGCCTACTCTGGACATAGTTTTTCCATACTATTATATCATTGCTTCGAGAAGAACCTGGTTCTGAATAACTAGAAGCGATAAGACAATGGGTAGTGGCTACTGAGTAGCCATCTTTAAGATTATAATATGGACTGCAAACTAGTTCCAAGAGGGGTCAGGCAGGTAAAATGGATGAAAGGCACTGGGGAAAGACAGTGTTTGTGGTGACTGGTTAACTGCAGATAACTTGCTCTTGGACTGCTATAGTCTTTTAGGATTTGTCCTGCTTTGGGGTTGAAGGACAGCATTGTACTTGTTTGCAGAATGCTTTAATCCAATACTAAATATTTTATCTTAGGAGTACTTTTGCACTTAACCAAAAAAAATTATCACATTGCTTTCTATTTGGATAGTACTTTATACTATTCAAGTACTTTAATATTGCCTCATAGTTTAAAAAAAAACAGGAAAACATTTTGAAATTCACATTCCACCTTCTGAAATTTGGGGCATTTCATTGTTCAATCTCTGGTGTTATTCTTTTAATACAAAACTGGCTTTTTAAGTCACTTGTTGATTTAGGCATGTTATTTTACTCTTCTTGGGTTAGATTCTTCACGAGGGAAAAGAGCTAGTGTGCCAACACCTTAGAGTTTATTCAATGAAGATGACAAGAATTCCCTTATAGATTCCTTTCTTTCAAAATGCAGACAAAAATACATTCTGAAGGATACCTGTGATTTGCTATAAAGTAGTATTAAGGGAAAACTTTTATGAATCATCATAGTAAATATAAGCAGTTAGAAAATACAAGTTTCTCATTTTTAAAAAAATCTTGTCACTTTTAAATTCTAGAAAAGCATTATTGATATAAGATGGTTAGTAAAATTTTAAATTACTTACCATCAGAAGACATTAACTCATCAATGATATCTCCACTAACAGATCCGGCTGGAAACAGAAATACAAGGTTTTGTTCTATTTGTTTATATATTTTGACAGCAGTTATATTTAAACACAGGCTGTCTAAGCAGCAGCCTGATTAACAGTACAAAATTAAAGTCCTAGAACTTTGTGAAAAGAAAATATTGTTGATTATACTGGGTTTTTTTTTTTTTTTTTTCATAAAATGTACCAAATTAGATCTAAGAGAAGAAAAATTAAAGTATAATGAATTTACTTCTTAGTTTTATAACTAAGTTGGAGGAAATCTTGAGTCCCCCCCATTTTTTTTTTTTTTAAGATTTTATTTTTATTTATTTATTCCTCCCTTGCTGCTTGTGCTTGCTGTGTACATTTGCTTTTGGCGTTTTTCTGGGTCTGCTTGTCTCCCTTTATTGAGTCATCTTGCTGTGTTGGCTCACTGCGCGGCGCGGGCTGGCTTGCCTTCACCAGGAGGTCCCGGGAATCGAACCCGGGGCATCTCATATGGTAAACGGGAGCCCAACCAATTGAGCCACAGCCGCTTCCCTAGTCCCCCAAATTTAAACCACTATAACAATGAGTCAATTATTCACTAATGAATGTATAAGAACTATACAGTTGAGGAAGTAGTATTTGAAGTATTCAGGAACAAAGATTAATCATCAGAACTCTGATACAGTAGCATAGGCTCGGCAGTTCTAGGTGACATTGCATATGTGTGATATTCACTAATAGTTTACTGAAACTATTCCACTCTGTCTAGATTAACTCCTTCATGATAATGAATAAAAAAACATCAGAGAAACAAAAGAAATAGTCATCTCTTACTCTGGATAGAATAAAGGCATTACTGTAAAGCTATGGCATTTTGTATTAAGACCCTTTTCTCATTGCCTTAGATTATGAAATCAAAAATATTTTTTCCTAGACATTAGAAAAAAAGAAACAGCACCTTAAGTAGAATGATTTGAGAATTGAGGCAACAAATTGTTTAGGACATTTCCACTGAATGCTAGGAGGGTTTCAAAATATATCAGTAAATTTTGTACTTGTCTGAGACATTTATGGGACACTGCTCACTCTCTACCTCACCAGCATAGCTATTTACAAAGCCCAATTACACTTGACTATCACAACATGCATTAGCAGTTTCTTGTTCTTAGCATCTGTTGTAAATTCAAGGTATTTATCAACTATGTCACAGGCTCAAATTTGTCAATTACAGAAGTTAAAAACTACATTAAACTGACAACAGGATGGTACTACTACTGCTGAATATAAGTATTAATGAAGAAGGAAAGGAATGTAAATGTGAATTCTTCTGGATGAATCCAGAAGTAGGGCACCAATTTCTCTATATGTTCATTTCCTATAGTTATGTGAGGTAAGTCCTCAGGTAAGAGACCACTAAATTTGATGGTATATCTTTCTGATATCAAACACTGTGGGAATCATGCCCAAGGTAATGCTTTGAACAATAGAAGCTCCGTCATGGTGCCTGCTTGCTGGACCCAAACAAATTTGGGTGGAGGTAAAAGGGGAGAGTAAATAAAAACTGCATCCTACAAAAGGAATCCCTGGAGTCCATCTAAAACATCACTCTTTTACTGATGAGACATTTGAGCCTCAAAGAACACTACTTTTGTTCATGCAGAGCATTTTCTTTTCCAAATTACTGTGATAGCAAAAAGAATTTCTCTAAGACTGGGTGCAAAGATTTTGCTTTCTCCAGCACCTTTTCTTCTCCCTATTATCAGCTGCCTGACATATGGATCCTTTTTTTACTCATCACTAATATTTCCATTAGAGGGGTGGTAAGAGCTCTAGAAAATGAAACTTAACTAGTCATTAGCAAAATTAAATGGCTCTGACAAGTATAGGGGAGAAAGAAGCCACTATAGCATTGTAGACTCTGCATGAATTCCAATTATGCTTTATTGTAAAAAACTCAAGAATTGGGTCTACTAACTTCCAGGGTCAAACGTGAAGAAAATGGGAAAAAGTGAAAAATAAAAATAAAAACACATGATTGTTACTGTCAGGCTCAGCCATTTTAGCTATGTCAATTGAGTTTGGTCTATGAAGACAATGTTTAATAGAAGCTGAGAGGGATCTATTCATTTGAGTTAGTGGATGCCTGTGTTACATCTTCTGCAAGGACTGAACCTGGAAGGCTGAAATAAGGTGGTGGTGGAGCTGTGCATTACAGTCTATAGACTGGATAGATGATGACTGTAATCTAGCCACTATCTACTAGCCACTGATATAATCTAGCCACCTTATACGACTGCCAGTGAAATCCAGAACTTGCCATTTGTAAGCCTGTTTAGAGATTAAAGCCTACTGAAAACTAATTTTTCATGACATAAAAGGCCAAGTTGAAGTGATCTTATTAAATGGTTATTTTGTTGTAGTTAATTTTTATTTACAACTGGAAATCTAACTTTTTGTAGCACAATTTCTGATGGAGTCAGCTTCAGAACACCTTTTAAAAAATTCAACTGATATTACCTTTTTTTAGTTCTTATTCTCCCTACTGTCTACAGGACATGGATTTTAGTCCTGGTCTAGAATGGGTATGCTCTTAGGTCACAATAGGTCAGAGCCTCAGTTTCCTAATCTGTAAAAGGAATATGAAACCTTCATATCTCACAGGGTAATTGTGCTTATACCAGTGATTTTTAATCATTCCCCACCCCTAAGTCCCAGAAAAGTGATCTGCATATAAGCTTACAGTGAATGTTGTTGACACATTTAAAGGCTTGGGAGTGGTATCATTAAAGCCATGAATTCCATATTCTTTCTCCTGAATTCCAATCCCAAATCTCCCATCGCCTTGTCACTCACTTGTCCTACCATATCATTTTCACAAACACCTACTCTGTGCATGGCATTACCTTTAAGTGTCTACACTCAATATGTTGTAGACTAAAGGACTCAACATCATTTTTCTCCTAACACTAACTCCTCTGGTTTACAAAATCAGTGGTACCGTAATTCTCCCAGCCATCCAACCTTAAAACATTTTCCACTCCTCCTATAACTTTATCTCCAGATCTCACACATCATATTTTACTTATTTTGACCAAATAATTATTTCTCAATGGAAGTTCTTTACTTCCATTCCCATTGTTATCAACCTGTTTTAGCCTTAACATTACTCTTAACATTGCATAACTGCAAACATCTAATCTTCAGTCTTCGTAGCCCCTAATCTCTTTTGCTTCCCAAGGGCAAAAGCATCTGCCTAGTGTGCTTTTCTAATCCTAGTATGCTTGTGTTCACCAGTGTACACTTCTAATTGTGCTACTTCCATGGTCACACACCTTCCCTGGTTTTATTACATGAATTCTTAACTCAGTAGTCTGATATTCAATGCCCTCTCTAATCTGGTCCCAAATTACTTTCCCTATAATTTCCAAATACAAAACCTTATACAGACATTAAATACTGAAATATTTTTTTAATTATTTGTGGAAGGCAATATAATGATTGTATCTAAGTCATATAAACTTGCCTGCTGTATTCATCCCAATTAGATTATAAGCTTTTTGAGGACTACACTTTCTATAGTGCATCCCCATGCCCTATGGCATAGAAATACTTATAGGGGAAAGAAAGGAGGAAAGTATATGGACAATGAGAAACTGAAAATTATTCCATGTCCAGTTACATCTTTTCAGCTTCATGTATAAGTACTGTGAACTCCCAGAGTAGTCGACTCCTGCCATGTTCCAATGAGACACATGCCAAAGGTAAAAAAAAACAATGGATTATGTACAATATAGTTTTAATTATCTGCAATACTACATCTAAATTGGCATGAATTCATTCCTTCAGCAACCACTGAAGGAATACATGCCCTTTATGTGAAATTAATAAGGAGGTGCTTAACCTAGTGTGAAGAAGACTGGGTACCAAGGACATTTTTATAAATTTAGGAGATGTGACCCCTGCTCTTCATGCCGTTTAGTTGTTTATCTTTTCATAGAGGAAACAATTTAGGAAGCAAGATTTCCTAAATAATTGAAATTAAGACCATTTATCAACTCTATAAAACTAAACTTCCTAAATAAAAAGTATGACAATAAAGAATATGGAGAAACATGAGGCATAAATCATTGCATTCTACATTAGTTTTTCTTAATTTCAATAGCTTATCCTAAGAAGATAAAAGAATCTAATGAAGTGAACCTCAGATAAAAGCTGACACATTTAAATAGTAAAAGGGGAAAAAGGAACAACTTTGGCTTAAACCTAATAGGCACTCTTCAAGGAGACTGGACTTCTTTCTAAATGCCATTCATTTATTTCACTAGCTACCTTGATACCTCAGTAATTCCTTTGGGTTTCACTCAGGGAAGAATTTATCCTCAAAGAGGATCACCTTACCAAAAAACCTAGTATTCTAAGGAAAACAGCTAACCTTGGCCCATAATTGTCTTTCCCTTATTCAATAATCATAGTTCTATACAAGTCTTAACCACACTATATTGTTCCTGATTGCATATTTCTGAACTGCATATATTTGTTTATAGATTTATATCCACACTGTAAGAATATATCCTGCCTATGAAACAAAGCTGTAGTAATATCATTAAAGACAGGATCTGTTTTTAAACTTGTCTCATAATACCTATCCCAGCACTGCGCACAAAGGAGACACTGGATACTTGATTAAAATTAAGCTTACTATTTTGCTTCCTGTATTAGGTATTAGAAATAACATCACAACTAACTAATTTAGAAGAGCTAAATCATCAACTTGTTTAATATAGTATTCATAATTCTCTTCCACACACACATTCTAATTTTTAAAACAGAGGCCTAAACCCACCTGAAGATATATCTGTAGCTGGTGTTTGCTGAAGGTTCTCGCTTCTTTCAGAAGCAGGTGGCTCAGGCAGATTCTGAGTTGCCAGGTTGGGTTTCTGTGGAGTCACTGGAGTTGAGGGCTGAGAGGAAGGTTGTGTGAGGTCATCAGGTGGGGGAACAGGAAAAACCACAGGCTTAGAGGAACTGGACTCTTTATTTATAAGTAGCACGTGGATAGGTCCTGAATGACTCTTTAGATTGATCTGGTATTTCTTTTGTCCATTCTGGCCCTTTAAAGTTATTGGGTAGAACAAATGAATAAATATTAACATTTCTAGGTACCTTGAAACTTGGTATTACATTAAAAACGAGACAGACAAAGCTGTCAGGGACTAACTAAATTCACACAATGGAAGAAGTTACCAAAACAAACAACAAAAAATAAACAAACAAACAAATAAATAAGTTACCAAGTCAAAACAGAAGATGAAAAACCAAGGATAGAAAAGGAAATTGTGGGAAGTGGATTTGGCTCAAGTGACTGAGCTCCCACCGACAACATGGGAGGTCCCAAGTTCGGTTTCCAGTGCCTCCTAAAGAAGCCAAACAAGACAGCGAGCTGGCGCAGTGAGCTGATGCAACAAGATGGTACACAAGGAGACACAAGGAGGAAAACACTATGAGAGACACAACAAAGCAGGGAGAGGAGTGGCTCAAGCAATTAAGCACCTCCCTTCTACATGGGAGGTCCCAGGTTTGGTTCCTGTGCCTCTAAAAAATGATGAGCATACAATGAACAGACACAGCAAAGGCAAACAACGAAGTGGGGAGGGAGGGGATGAATATAAATAAATAAATAATCTTAAAAAACAAAACAAAACCAAAAAAAAAAAAAAAAAAAACGGAAATTGAGGGTTCCAAACACTTGCCCCTAAAAAGTAAGCTTTTCTCAAACACTCTTAGTTCGTCATCAAGACTCTCGGTTGTAGAATTCTGGCAACCATCTATTTTTACTGTGTAAAATTTTACAAATCAGCAGCACAGCAGTGGTCCAAGCATCCTCCATATATACGGACTCTTTCCCCTGGATGCTGTCATCTCAACATGCCATCTTAACTGACAACTATTTCACCACAAATTATAACTCCTTTTTTCCCCATTCAGCAAGCATAAAGACAATTGATTTTGCTACAGAGATATAAACATTAATATAAAATCCCTTCATTTCAAAAACATAAAATATAGTGAAGCTTCAGATTCTAGTAATATAAATGCCCTCTATACAAACTTCTAAAATACCTGGAAGAGGGGGTAGATAATATAGTCGTATTTTTCTACTCCCTATTTTGGTTGCTGTAACTTTAAGTTCAAAAGTTAAAAATCTGAATCCAAAAACTAAATTCATGAAACTTATACACAGCTTAAAGTCACTACATGTTTTTTACTGAAAAAAGCTAGAAAATGTTTGTCTTTTAAAATACATAAAGTAATCTAGTATATTGATATTTAAATGGAACTTTTTAATGAAAATACTGAAGAAATCCAAATTCAGATAAATGTTTTCAGTTACATCATTTGAAAGGAAGTGTTTACAGACAATTAACTCATGTCAGATAAAGAAAATACATTTGTCCCTCCTGAGACAGTAGATTCATTTTTCCCATTTATACAAAAGTATCTTACATACCATTTCTGGAATAGGTACCTCCAGCTGTGTACCAGAAGGTGCTTGAATGGCCAAAAGTGTATCACCTAGTTAAAAAATAATCCAAATTAAAAATTTCAGAAAATACTATTGATCATGGAATATAGTGTTGAGAGTGTAGGCTCTACAGTCAGAAGGCTTGGTTTGAATCTCAGGCTATTACCTAAGTGATCTGGGGCTTCAGTTTTTAATTTTGTAAAATGGAGGAAATATAACCTACTGCATAGATTTGTTTTGAGGATTAAATGAGATAATATACATATTATACTCCCTAGAATAGAATAAACTCTCTATATTAGCTCTGTTTTTTTCATTAAATTCAGCACAAGCTCATTGTTCAGATGGCTTTGGTCTCTAGTAAAGTCTGAGATTCTTAAAACATTTTAGCTTCAATTAAGTAACATTGTTTACTTGAAATATTTCAATTACTTAACTCTGTCAAGTTGCAGATTAAAACTTTATCCAAACTTTCTTTGAAAGCTCAAGAAATATGGTGGCAAAATAGAGCAATAAGGCCATATATATTTCCAATATAGACTTAGATAGAAAGCCAGATTCCACTTGAAAAGGTATTTGGCAGAATATTATTATACGTGTGTAATACACAAAGCTGTCCTTTTAATGGGATATGCATGATGAAATTTAATTGGATATGTAAAATTTCATTTTACTTGTGTTATAATTTTGGAAAACAGATCCCACTCGTCACTTCAGTCATTAATACATTATGTTGTCATTTCAAGGGGAAAAGATAGGGGCAAGGGATGGAATAGGATTAGCAATAATTTCCTGTTTATGAAATGGATTCTTATCATTCTTTCCTCACACTTTCTTTGGGTTCCATTGACGACCAGCATACTTGCTGTCTATAGTTGATAGAGTGGTGGCTGATGTGAAACCTTATCTAGTTCAGGTTTGGTCACTGACTCTTGTGACTTTGAGACTGTTGCTTAACCCTTCTCTGACTCTGTTTCCCCTCTGTTCCCTGCCCACCCCAACCCACCCAGTTTGTACCTACCAATGGAGGAAAATGAAGTGAAAGCTGTAAAAGCAGTTATCATCATCATCATGAAAACAGAAACAAAAGCAACCTGTCAATATACAGCACTTGAAGAGTGAGGCAAAATGTCCACATCTACTAAAAACAATGACTTATATCACCCTAATGGGGATGTTTTGAAATTCTCTGTTCATGGGGAGTTTTGAATTACTCTATACTAAATAAGTTGATCAGAGAAAGAATGTAAAAAAAAAAAAAAATGCTAAGAGGGAAGCGGCTGTGGCTCCATCAGTAGGGCTCCCGTTTACCATATGGGAGGCCCTGGGTTCGGTTCCCGGGCCCTCCTGGTGAAGGCAAGCCTGCCCGCATGGCATGGTTAGCTGACCCAGCGAGCACAAGCAGCAAGGGGGGGGGGGGAAAAAAAAAAAAAAAAAAAAAATCTTTAAAAAAAAAAAAAAAAAAAAAAAATGCTAAGAGTACTTACCATTGAAGCAATTACAGATGTCCTCATGAGTTACATAGGAAAATGTACTGTCATAAAAAGTTAAGGAACAACATTTAAATCAAGTTCTAGCCTTTTTAATTAAGATGATAAATCTGAAGGCTAAAGTAAAATCCAAATTCATGTAGGGGCTGCTATACATAGATAAGAAGAACAGCACTTTTTTGTCTGAAAAGGCAAAGACAATCAGATAAAGGTCCATAAGGAGTGTCCATCTTTTGCTCTGAGAAGAAGCCACTTCTGATTTCTGTGACATCTGAGGACCCTTGGGAGAGGGATGGCACACAATGAACATTCCTCATAGAGACAAGGGCTTCTCCAGGGTGGAGGATGGGTGGGGAAAAGGAGGCGAGTGGTAGGAGTACATAGCAAGTGTATGCACCTCCAAGCTGAGAATCTTCTTGAATAAGATTTTCAGAAATTCAAAGTTCAAGTTGATCTTGAATCAAAGTTCAAGATCAACCATTCAAAGGTTTTTGAATCTTGGAGCTCCACAGAAGCACAGCTTGAAAACTCCTGTTGTTATCAAACTCTTAAGGAGCTCTGATACATAGAAAGGACATAAGTGAGATACTGGACTTGTTTACCAAATCCAAGATAACATGAAAAATAAGTTATATTGTACACACTTAGTCAAAAATTCATGGGCGGTAGTACAAATTTAAAAGTACATAAAAGTTTCCTTAAGAGTACAGACAAGTTCACAAATCAAGAGGATCACAGATATTTAAGACAGGGGTTTGTAAGAAAAACATGGAGTATATCACCAATGTTTGTTCCCCCCAATATAATATGATAGATATGCAAGACTTGGATCCCTGCCTACCAGCTGGTACTATTTTTGGGCTAATTAGGCAGAAGGTGTCCTGGATTGATCATGGGCCCATGTTATTTCATTTTCAAGCCAAAATTAATTTTTCAAAACTTAGAGGGTTACTGAATTTTTACCACTTTAGGATGTGGATCATAATTATTTTAATAGACCTATGCACTTGACAATGAGGTCTGATAGTCACAGATCCCTAAGCACAACTTTTTGGCTAGCATATTCTATCCTATCAGTTAGTAGACCTAAAGGAGTTAGTAGACCTAAAGGAGTTTCATCTTTTTTTTTCTCCAAGCAATGCAGGAATATTATTAATACATGTACCATATAACTTAAAAAGGTTAAAAATTTTTAAATTACTAGTATAAATTGTCAGAAGAATATTATAAAATTAAAACTTTATATTTACTTAAAAAACTTATCTCTCTAAAAATACTAGAATAAAGCAACTGATCTTCAACCTGGAAGGATAAGTTAAATAAATACATACTCTATAAGTATAATTTATTTAAAAGGATATCTATTATTAATGGAATCATCCATCACATTTTTGATGCTTTGCTGCAGCCACAACTTCTGCTGATCAAGTTCTCTTTCCTTCATTTCTAGATCTTCAATTTCAGCTTTAAGAAATCTTAATCTATCAATGACTTCTTTAGTATTACAGCCAGCACCTACACCTCTTAAAAATATATAAGAATTAATATCCCCAGTATCAGACCCAGGTACTACTTAGTTTTCGTAGTAATAAAACTGGCTTAATTATTAACATATTCAAAGTAAAAATCTTTACTCTTCTAAAAATTCAATATGAAAATTATTAGAAAATTTAAAAACCAGAAATCTTAACATATTTGCTTAGAAAGTTTACTGACAAGAAAAATCAAATTACAAAAATTCTCAATATGCTCTGGAGTGGAATTTGTCTTCTGGAAGTGGTTTGTAACAGGTGCCAAAAGGATGGCAACGCTAAACAGTCACATTTGACAGTTCTTTGACATAGTCTGAGATACTGGTAAAATAAATTATAATCTTTTAATATTTTGTTGGAATTTTAGCTACCCTCCCCCACAATAAGGTAACAGGGACAAAACTTGAAAAACATAATATTTGGTTTTTAGTTTATTACAAGAAATCATGCAATAGTTAATAAATGAAAACATGCACTTTAATCAATAACACAGTTGATTTTCATTATTTAAGTTTTTCTCTCTATATTATGTTTTATAAAGTCCCAGAGAACATTGGATTAGCAAATACTGAACCATTGGCCCTAGGGGAAATACAGGGTTAGGTTCCTAAGAGGCCCTGGTCCCATTTAGTCAATCCATCAATACATAACCTGGTTTCAAGAGTGTTTCTTCCGGCACCTTACACTGTTGCTTCCTTCTTAAAATATTGCATTCAGTGATGCCCTAGGAAGTTCTTTGTTTCACCAGCCTTTTAGAGATTGCCCCCATTTAACTCCATCTATAAACAGTATTACTGCCTTCAGAATATTTTAGAGCAACATTTTAAAAATGCCTGTGAACATAAATTTAAGCAAGTTAATCATAAAGCACTTTGGGGGACAGGTAATTGAAGCTCATCAAATAGGATGTAGATTCATTAACATTGAACTCAGGACCAACAGCACTATAACTCATTCCTGAATGAAGCTTATGTATTTTTCTCTGTAAGGCACATCACAGCATTCTTGCACTTAGGAACACGAGACAGCACTTCAGCATTATGCTTGGGGGCCATTTTGAACAGCGAAATCCCCAACTGAAAGCACAAAAATGCAAAAAAAAAGTGCCACTATATATACAATAAAAAATGACACTTTTTTATAGTATGAGACCTGAAACAAGAAGGCAGAGAATACCTTTATTTAACCTCAGATTGATAGAGCCTAGTTGGGCTACTCAAATTTTTCACTGCTCTAAACATGTCTGCCAAGGACTGCGAAAGCACTGAGAATATTTGATTTTGGAGTTACAGATAAATTTTAGCGAGTGGAAGTAGCAATAGGGAATCCATGAATAATGAGGATCGACAGCATTTGTAGTTTATATTAGTTAGGGAGATAAAGGCTTAGGCAGAGAAGGATTAATAATATAAAGCAGTATGCAGTGTGTGCCAAATGTGCCTGAGGGAGAAAATAAGATTGAAACTTTAAGGATGTAAATTAAACAGCAGCAGCGGAAGAGTAGGGGAACATCTCAATATGAGTATGATATATATGGAGGGCTAAAATAGAGGATTTAGGAGTAATAAAAGTTAGAAAGATCAGATTTCAGAGCATTGGGAAGAAAAATAAAGGTTTTAGAAGAGGACGTTGGTTTATAACTTACTTCCATTGGATACTATTTTTTGACTTTTTTTCAATCAGGTCAATTCCTTCCAAAACATTGGTGATATCATAAATTCTTCTTTTTTGCCTCACAGCCAAGGTATCTGCAGCCTGGTTTTCGTTTTTAAACAAAGAGAACAAAGAAAAAAAGGACATTTTGAGTTTTAAAGTAATAAAGAGCCGATGATTAAGTTCATAGCCTCAGAGCCCATCCCCGAATTTAACCCAGACTGTTGCTAGAGAACAACAGCAGCATATGCTCAAAGTATTTCCCAAACATAAACAAGTCTCATTTAAAGGTAGCCTTAATATTTATGGAAAGTTTAAAAAATTACATTTCAGCAATTTTTTGGGTAATTTACTCAAAATAGTTGGGAGGAAATTCTGAATTATACACACACTTGCAATACCTTGAAATACACCGTTTGCATATTTTAAACTCAAAATGACAAAGGAGGAATGAATCATGCAATCCCAATACAGCATAAAATCAACAAAAAATCAAAACCGATAGCACAAGGTTGTGGTACTAGCAAATAGTTTACAAAATCTGGGTAGTTTTACTTGCATTAGATGAGAGCATGCTCCCCAAAATATTACATGCTCTTATGCTAAAAAAATGAATTTACAAACACTCTACAGTTCCTTTGATTAACATTTCTGACACTTTTTCCCAAAATGGAATCTCAAAGAAGTTACCCTACAGCATTTAAAAGTGAATTAGACAACAGCTATCTTGAATATGGAACCACTTTTTAAGATTCATGGTAGTAGTAGAAAAATACATTTATGTCCATACTGAGGAAAGAAATTAGATCAATTTTCAACATATGACCTGAATTAATGAACAGGATTTAGCTTCACATCATTTGGTTACCAGCTCCCTGGAGCATCACTACTTTCTTGATTCTGTAAAAAACAGCTCCTACTAAAACCCAGCACAGCACAGTGTTTGGTATCTAGTGCCTTCCTCTGGAAGAAAGTGTGATGGGCAGCTACTGCTTACTTCACAGGCATTTGAAGCCTGATGGGAAATGTCGTCAAGTGTCGATTCTATCAATTTTCTGTGCTACCATAAAAACCAGGTTACTACTATCCAGTCATTCCATTCTTCTTCAGTAAGGGGATTCATGCCTCAAACAGGATGTCAGTAGGATGAGGTAGAGAAGGAAGAATGGGGAAGCGTGGCTCTTTTTGAGTCCCCAACTCTGACTCGGCACTGTCTCTTCTAGAGAACCAGAAAATTCAGATATATGCTTCCCTTGTTGGCAATTCCCTCCCTAGTTTATCTACCTTCATAGAGTTTCTGTTCTTGAGTTTGAGGCTGTTCTGAAGAACAACAGTTAGCCGTAAAACACTGGCATTAAGGATTCGTCTCACACTTTCCTCTGGAGAGGCTGCAGCTCTGTGGCATCATATCTATGTACTCACACATGAAAGCTTTCACAGCCACAGCAACAGCTCACCAGTTTGGATATTAGAACATGTTTGTGTAAACTATACCACAAGAGCTATCCTACTTCATTAGGCAAACAGCCACGAGACTTGACTTTTAGCTCAAAACTTAAAAAAAAAGAAAAAAGTATCTTGTGAATATGTATTATTGTTTAATAATTACAAAATTGAACCTTTAATTTCCTAAACTAAACATTATTCTTTTTAATGTTTCTTCTTAACCTGTATATATATATATATATAAATGACTAACATGTACAGATCATATCACTTGACAAGTATCACCGGAAGGCTTTTATTCTTAAGAAGTTAGGTTCATGAGTTAGGCACTCTGCCACTTCCTATCTTTTACAGCTGGTCTCTTAAGCTTGTTAAGCCTCATTTCCTTTTTTGTAAAATGGGATAATAACACACACTGAATAGGGGTATTGTGGGGATTAAACTGGCTAATTTTAGCAGAATGTCTGCTGCTTTTATTTTAAATACTTAAATGTTGGCTAGTAACATCATCAAATAGAATCAGGATTATGGGTAAGATTTAGATTTTGTGTGTACCCTGTTTATGCAGCCTTTTGAAAAGTTTCATGTGAATTCTTAAAAGCTTAATTAAAATCATTTAAGGCCTTCACACTTTACCAGAATCATGCACTGCATCTGCCGCTCTGCCCCACATCCCCATCTGTTCATTCATCACCTAGTCTCTGCCAGGCATGGTTCTGAGTCTTACGGATACATTTGTGATCCTGCCCTCAAAAGGGAGGCAGGTTAATAATATACAAATAATTTTACTAGGAGGGAAGGCTATTTAATATAGCATTTTAATATAAAATGCTATACTAAACAGTATTTTCAGAGACAAGCTTCCCAATAAGGTGACATTTAAACTGAATGAAATCAGTGCAAAAGAAAAGACCCCTGTGAACTTCTGGGTGAAGGACATTCTGAAGGAGCAAGTGCAAAGCTCTGGAGCAGGAAAATGCTTAGTTCTTTCAAGGGAAGGTAGACAGGTCAGTGTGGCAGGGACAAAGTGAATGAGAGGTAGAGTAGTAAGAAAGAGAGAAAAGAGAGAGGTAGGTAAATATAAGGTTAGGCAGACAGTAAGGGTCAGATCACTGGGGCCTTGTGGGCCAAAGTAAAGACCTCTGCTTTTACTCAGAGTGAAACAGAAAGCCACTGGAAGGTTTTGAGCACATGAACGATGACTCCACATTAAAGATTCTTTCAGGGAAGCGGCTGTGGCTCAATCAGTAGGGCTCCCGTTTACCATATGGGAGGCCCCGGGATCGGTTCCCGGGGCCTCCTGGTGAAGGCAAGCCCGCCTGCATGGTGTGGTTAGCTGACCCAGCGAGCACAAGCAGCAAGGGGGGGATAAATGAATAAATAAATAAAATCTTAAAAAAAAAAAAAAAATAAAGATTCTTTCTGACTGCTCTATGGACAAGGATGGGAGAAAAGTGAAGGCAGTGGCAATAATCCATTCAAGAGATGGTGGTGCTTGGGGCAGTAGTGAGAAATGGTGAAATTTTGGAAATGTTTTAAAAGAAAAGCAAGCCTCAAATCTTGAGAGAGAGACAAGAAAGAAATCAGAGGCAATTCAAAGTTTGTGACTTGAGCAATTGGAGATGAGGGAGATTGCAGGAGGAACAGGTTGGAGTGTAGGAAATCAGGACCTTGGCTTTGGACCTTTTGAAGTCTAAAGGAAGAATTCAAGGAGATCATTGGACATATGCGTATGAGGTTAAGGGTAGAGGCCCAAGTTATTGGTAAATAGATGATATTTTTGGCCACAAGACAGAATCTACTGGATTCAATTAGGAGGTAGATAGAAAGAGAGGAGGTCCAAGGACTGATCTCTGGGCATTCCAGTGTTTATAGAGGTTTGGAAAATAAGGACGTACCAGCAGCAGCCTCTGAAGTAAGAGAAGTAGAAGAGTGGTGTCTTGGAAGCCAAGGGAAGGGAGTGTAAGAAAGAGTGAAAAGTCAATTACTGCTGATAGGGTGAGTCAGATGAGCACCAAGAACTGACCATTGGATTTGTCTTTGAAAAGATCACTGATGACCTTGATAAGAGCTGTTTGGGCATGATAGTGGGGTCATAAACTTTATTGGAGTACTTTCAAGACAGAGTGGAAGGAAAGCTTGTATGGACAATTCTTTTGAAGAGTTCTGCTGTAAAGGGGAAGAAATGGAGCAAATGGAGATATATGGGATTATACAGTCTCAAGGAAGTCTTTTTTTTCCCTTTCTCTTTCTTTTCTTTCATTCCCTTCCTCCCTCCCATCCATCCATCCATCCATCCTTCCTCTTTCCTTTTAAAGATGAGACTTTTCAACATTTCAGTGTGCTGATAGGAATGATCCAGTAAAGGGGGAAGGAGGTTAATTGCTAAAGGAATGCAAGGGGAGAGGTGGGGAGGGATGCAAACCAGACAAATAGGGGGACTGGCCTTAGATAACAACAGGGCATGTTATAAATGACGTTGGCAGAGTGCTCAGGAGCAGGTAGGTTAATAAATAAGAGTAAGAGAAAGAGTAAAGTTTCCTTCTGGCTTCTTTTTATTTCAGTGAGCTCATGAGGGGTGGGGATGAGGTTGTGGGAAGGATAAGGGAGGGGTGTTGGTGGTTGAGAAGAGAGGAGAAAGTTTGAAATACTCATCTAGGAGTGTAAGAAAGTAGGTGGTATGGGATTGCTGGGCAGCATTATTGGCCTTTTTGAGGTTAGAGGCAATGCATTTAAATGAGACCTATTGGTTCTTCTCCTCCAGCTGGGGAGAACTGCCTGCACACAGGCAAGGGGTAAGCAGAAGAAATAAATCACGATCCTCACCCCATGCTTGCCACTATAGCCACATGTTTCATTTTTTGTAACAGGATTTTTCTATTCAATGAAAAAGGAAGCATCTAATTGTATCCCACCCAACTCAGTTCAGAAAAAAATAAAACAAAAACATAACTATGAAAGAAACAGATCTGCCCTTTGAATATGACATCCTTTTCTAAAAATACAATCTTTCACTAATGGTGAAAAAGTGATGTCTATAGGTTGAGCAAATTAAAGCTCATGATACCTTTAAGAGGCAGGCAAGACAAAGAAACCAGCAGAGCTGGGAAAGATGGCAAGGAAGTGCTAACAAGGCTAAAGGACCCATATAACTCCATCCCTTCAATTTAATAAATGAGTCAACTAAGACCCAGTGTCAACTCAAGAAAGGGAGAAAGATTATGTGGTAGCTTAGTTAGGATTAGTTGCAGCTCATTTGCTCAGGGATATTTTGAGTGCATGGTGTTGCATTCAAAAGAGCTAACATTAGAACAATAGCAATGGGAAACATCCTGTCTTTCAGGTTCTCCATCTGCAAAGCAGGTACTTTACACTCTTCCAGGACCACAACTGTCGATACATGTGTACTTAATGTATTAGCTACTGTGCTTCAGAAACCTATATAAAAGCAATGAGTTACACACAAGTATACACACATGCACGAGGGACAGGATCCTGAAAATATGGTGGGAATGCCCCCAAATGATGCATGGAAACGGCCTGTAGTATAAATTACTTTAATGAGAAAAAAAAAAGATAACTGAGTGAAATCACTTTCAATCCTGCCACAAGGTATTTTATGTTGACTTACCCCATGATAACTGTCAAAGATTTACACTGTTAAAGAAAACTAATATGCATAATATTTGATTCCAACCCAAGGTTAAGAAAACCTTTTATAAGCCAGTAATGGGATAATTGTGTAACAGGATTTTACACAGATGTTACCTAATTTAATGCTTACAACAGCTTCATAAAGTAGGCATTATTACCCCATTTTATAGGAAACAAACTCAGAAGACTAATGAATAATCAAGATGGAATTTATCATTAATTATATCTTCATGAAATAGATTTGTGACAAAACATTTTCTAATGGGCTTAAATAAAAGACTTAATTTAAAATACTTTAAATATAAAGTTGGTGGACAGCTCAAAGTTCCCAAGCTATTAGACTGCACTGAATAAGCAAGTCAACAAGTGTCCCTGGTCTACAAGAGATTTCACCTGGAGTGTATAAAATGGTCTGAAAAAGTAGAATTATCTTAATTTCCACTTAATCACTCATTCAAAAATAATAAACAGCAACTAAAAAATGTTGCATACATATCTAAAGCATTGAAACTGTGACTGACACCTTGTAGAATGAGATTATGTAGAATAAAAAGTAGAGCTAAAGACTTCTAAAAGGTCTGAAAAAAGAATATTACTTAAGGTGGGGGCAAAAGGGTAAGAGTCCCTGGAATAGGCCACTTGTGTGCTTTCAATGATTCTGTGGGAGATATTAAATTAATAAGGAAATCGAATACCAAAAAAATAAGCAACTGATTTAAAGGGCACAAAGAACTTCCTCCAGAAGCAACACTAAGCACATAATAAGCTTTTCATTCCCAATCAGAACCTTGCCTAAAGGAGGATTCTCTCCAAAAAAAAAAAAAAAAAAGTATCTTCAGTGGCTTCGCTACCCCAAACTAAATTGCTGCTTTTTAAGTGCATAAAAGCTTCCATTTTTTCCATTTCTGATTTTTAAGAAATTCTGCATAAGCTTTTAAAGAGGACCTCATTTTTACTGTTCTACTCAAGTCACCAAATTACTCAGAAGAAAAATGAAGATATTTAATAAAGTACCTATTTTTCTAGGAAAAGCCTGTGGACCTTTTGAAATCTGTAAATTACAAGATCTAGATACTGTCTATTTAAGTCCTCTACTGCTTGCTTTGGAAATTCTCTTTTCATAAGTCATATTAATATTCTAAAACAGAAGCAAGACTTAAGTGTGCACCTGATATTCTACCCTGGGATTTGCATCCTGATGGCAGCAAAGCGTAGAAGTTAGGAAGATGGACTTTGGTGTGGACCCTACTGTGTGACCCCGGGCAAGTTACTTAGAGTCTCTGTGCCTCAGTTTCCTCATCTGTAAGATAATTTTTAAGATACTGTTGTTGTTGTGAGGATTAAATGAGTTAATAGATATAAAAGACTTAGAAGAGTGCCTGGCACATGGTAAGCATTACATCTATGTTGGCTATTAGTACTATTATAGATCCAATTTCTTACCTAAAGTGATAAGGAAGTATCATTCATTGAAAGGCATATCATGGAATGTACTAGAGCAAACCTTACTTATCTGGTATAACTCATCAACTTTAACAATTTAGAACACAGTCAAGTGCAAAGAAGTAGGTAAAAAAGACTTCTGAACAGCAAAAGATATAAAAAGATGTATTTTTTACTATTCAAAGAGTTTACACCATTTGAAACCTATTAACTCCTACTTTTATATGATGTCTTAACATTTTGGGGCTATTTAGTTTCAAAGTCCACAGAAGAATTAAAAGTACCTGGAATACTAGGAGGGCACTGGGAAGCAATCAAGAGACAAGAAATAAACTATAAAAAGAACAAAAAATTTACAAAGCATAGAAAGCCGGAACCAGTTTTGTATAGTGGCAGTCCAACATACTTCCAGAAGCTTTGAAGCTATCTGTGCCAAAGAATGCAAAAAAGAATATCCATCATGACTCTCAAATTACCCCAAAACTAAAACCATGTACAGTATTTCCAATTTAAGAAGACAGACATATGTGTAGTGCATTTTAGCAAAGGTTCAAACCAATTATGGTTGGATTTTACTAAGTAATAATGTTATTAACAGAGATATATCCTCAGCTAATCAGAAAAGTCAACTATGGACAAAAATCTCATTACCTAAAGGATAAACAATGTGTTCCAAATATCTGGACTTGTCATTTTCAAGTAGAATATACTAGTCAGATATGGCTTTTAAAATAATCTAAAAATCTCGAAAGGATCATAGATAGATGAATGTGAGTCAAACCCAACTTCAATTTGGCTGTCCTCAAAACTGTGACCAACAGCCAACTCTGAAAAATAATTAAAACTCCCAAAACTAGAGTGGCACCTTTCTCAAAAATACACACAACATGTCAAAAATATCCTTCACTGGGAACCTCAAAGTGTCCAAATCTATAGAAGCAATAAAAAGGAAAAGACAAAGATGACTGTCTCAATAATTTATACTCATATAAAAGTTAAGAAACAAACTGAAAGTGTTTATAAGAAATAAAACAATGATAATATCTTTAATATCCAAAGAGCTTATAAATACAGATGGCTTAGAAAACTTGAAGACCATAAATTATAAGATGGACAAAAGGCAGAGTCATAAAAAAGAAAAAAAAAAAAATAACTGTCTTGAGAAAGTTTTCAAACTTTTAATGAGCTAATAAAGGAATAATAATCAAATAAATGCAAATCAAAAGAATGAAAATATATGTTCCCCCAAGACTGGTACCTGAATGTTCACACCAGAGCAATATTCAAAATAGCCAAAAACTGGACACAGCAGGTGAATGGATGAACCAAGTGCTACCAATCAAATGAAATACCACTCACTTAGTGATAGAAAGGAATGAACCACTGATACATAGAGCAACTTGAATGAATCTCAAAAACATCATGCCGAGGGAAAGAACACAAACACAAAAGATTTTGTATGATTGTATTGACATGAAAGTCTAGAAGAGGACATTCTAATGCATGGGAAAGCAAACAAAGTCATAGTTGCCTGGCCCAGAGGAGGGTTGGGAAGAAGCAAAAGGGAACTGTTTGGAGCCATAGAAATTTCTCACATCTGATTGTGGTGGTGATTACACAGGTATAAACATTTGTCAAAACAAACTGTATTTAAAATGGGTACATTTTAATGTATGTAAATTATACAGTTATAAAGTTGACACAAAATAGAGGTACTATTATTCATCACCTTTCAAATTTGCCAAATATGAAAATATTAGAACCATTTTTATTTATTTATTTACCCCCCCCCCCCGCCGCCGCCGCTTATGCTCGCTGTGTCCATTTGCTTTGCGTTTTTCTGTGCCTGCTTGTCTCCCTTTGTTGCGTCATCTTGCTGCACCAGCTTACCGCGCCACGTGGGCCGTCTCGCCTTCACCAGGAGGCCCCAGGAATCAAACCCGGGGACTCCCATACAGTAAATGGGAGCCCAACCAATTGAGCCACAGCCGCTTCCCAGAATAACTAATTTTGATTGTTCTTCTCCCTATCTATTTAACAAATACTTGTTACAGCACTTACTGTGTGCCAGGCAACTTTTATGTGCTTTAAGAGTAAAAACTCATCTTAACAACTCCTCTAATAATAGCCATACAAGGTAGGTACTATTATTGTCCCCATTATTGCAAGTGAGGAAAGCTAGACTTGGTAACTTGCCCAAAGTATGTACACGGTAAAGTTACATACTTTACCAGACAGTGCAACTCCAGAGTGCATGCTTTTAACCACTATGCTACTTCTGAGTGGGTAAAGTGGCTCAGTATAATCACATGCTGCTAAATGGAAGTATAAACTATTTATCTTTTTGTAAAGCAATTTGGTGACATTCATTAAATGTTTATTATCTTTTAGTCCAGTAATTTTTTAGTATAGATTATCAGAAGTGGAAATAATTCAAACATTTAAATGACTAAATGCTTTCTGAGGATATTATTTAATGTCCTCTGTTACTAAATCTAAGGGACACTACAAAGTGCTGTTGTATCCTCTTCAGTACCTGACAGTGGTTGGCTTTCCTGCATTCTTAAAGGCTATCCCAGGGAAGTGGATGTGGCTCAGGTGATTGGGCTCCTGCCTACCACAAGGGAAGTCCTGGGTTTGGTTCCCAGTGCCTCCTGGAGAGGACGAGCAAGGCAGCAAGCTGGCATGACAGGCTGATGCAGCAAGATGATGCAACAAGAAGACATAACAAGGAGACACAAATAGGAAAGACAATGAGACACAACAAAGCAGGAAACTGAAGTGGCTTAAGCAATTGAGCGCCTCTCCCACATGGGAGTTGCCAGGTTTGGTTTCTGGTGCCTCCTAAAGAGAAGACAAGAAGATACAGAGAGCACACAGCAAATGGATACAGAGAGCAGACAGTGAGCCCAAACAATGAGGGGATGGAGGAATAAATAAAAAAAATAAATCTTAAAAACAAACAAAAAAAGGCTGTCCCCTGGTCTCAGTATCACCAGAACTTCCAGGTATTTCTAAGTCTTCCAGTGCTTCTCTGAAGTCTCCGTTTCCTCTGCTGTTCCTGAAGTACTGGTATTCCCCAGAGTTCCATTCTTACTCCTCTTCACTCTAAATCTTCTCCTTTACCAGCTCATAAACCAATCATTTCCAAACCACACTGGTAGCCCTCATCTTTCTCCAGACCCATCATTCCCACTGGTTGCCCAACATCTACTCCAGGATAACCTACAGACTTCTCATACATACCCAGAATGGAATTTACCTTTTCTCTAAAATCTTTTCCTCTTTTTATAACTTCTAAATGAAAATCACTACCATCTACTTAGTTGATAAGCCAGAGACTTGGCAGTCATCCATGATTTTTCCTATTCCCATGGACTCGGCATCCTAGCTCTGTCACTTATACACTGTAACATCACTTGAATCTCTCCTTATCTTTACATTTCCACAGCCAATATCCTAAATCAGGCTTAAAATCTTACCTAGATTAAAATAATAGTCTTTTAATCAAACCGTCATGATTTAGAGCTTTTCTCAAATGTACTGCTTGCTCTGGTCTTTTGGCTCTGGGGCATACCGTTTTTCTGGGAATGCCCTTTTACCTAACTCAAACCTAATCTCATCCATTTCCCCAACTATTTACTGAAAGCTTACTCTGTACAAGGAACTTGGCCGGCCAGGTCAGCATAGGTAACACACTAGAGAGACATAGTCCTTGGCCTCACAGAGCCCTTGGTCTAGAGGGGAACAGAGGCAAACAAATAAACAAAGAAACAAAAAGAACGGGTTGCTGAGGAGAACAATAAGGAATCGACTTTAAGTCAGGAAATGCATCAGTACTGGCGTCCTATTGCTGCTCTACCAGATTACCACAAACATAGTGGCTTAAGATAACACAAATTTGTTATTTTATAGCTCTGTAGATCAGAAATTCAAAACGGGTCTCACTGGGCTAACCAGGCTAAAATCAAGATGTCGGCGGGCCCTACACATGGCTCTTCTGCCCTTTTATTTGAACCTTATTTATTAAATATATGTGCCAAAGCTTTAAATCTTCTGACTATTCATATGCCAGCTGAGCCCTGAATCTCCAGCAGAGTTGCAGCCAACACCCACTCTCCAGTTCATCGGACTTGCCCAGGACAACTAATAAAATGATGATGATGGACAACGCCCATTCCAAGGAAGAGAGTCTTGCAGTCTGCAACGGCAAGCAAGATAGCTCCATCCATCTTCCCCATGGGATCTAAGCCCCCTCTCAATCAGAAACAGAGTGGGAATCACCATCCCCAAATCCTCAAGATTGAGGAATGAACAAACATAAAGTGGGGGTGCAACTATAGACTAAAGTAGACTTATTTTTATTCTAACAATGGAAGAACTTTTAACATTGATATAAAGGCAGTGGTCACCAGAGGTTCTGAGGGGAAGGAGAGGGAAGTAGGTATAACATGGGGCATTTTTGGAATATTGGAATTGTTCTGAATGACACTGCAATGACAGATACAGGCCATAATACATTTTGTCAAAATCTTAAAAAATGTGCAGTGCAAAGTGTAACTATAATGTAAACTATTGACCACAGTTAGCAGCAATGCTTCAATATGTTTTCATCAATTGTAACAAATGTACCACACTAATCAAAGATGTTGCTAATGATGAAAAGTTTGAGAGGGGGCAGGGGTGGGATATATAGGAATCCCCCTGTATATTCAATGTATCATTTATGTAATCTAAAGCTTTTAAAAATAATAATAATAATAATAATAATAATAATAATAAAGATATTGGCAGTGCATTCCTTCTGGATGCACTCCGGAAAATCCACTTCCTTGCCTTTTCCCTCTTCCACTTTAAGGACCCTTGTGATTATATTGGGCCCATGCAGGTAATCCAGGATCTCTTTAAGGTTATTTGATGTATGCTTTTACTTCCATCTGTAACCTTAATTACCTTTTGCCAAGTAATCGAATTCACAGGTCCCAGGAATTAGGACATGCACATCTTTGGGGTGCCATTATTCTGTCTACCAAAACATCTAAAATGAGGAAGCATTTAAGCTGAGACTGGAGGGTTCAAAGAATTCACCAGTCAAGTGAATTACTGTGTGTGTGTGTGTTAAAGGCCTATTCATCAGCCCTGAGGTCAAATGGAGGACACATGAGGGTGCTAAAATAGGGGCACTGGGCCTGGCACAGCATAAGGGGCGAGTGCACTAGAAGGGGGTGGGGGGGCTAGGAAGGCCAGATTATGCAAGGTGCTTCATGATAAAGCATGTGGATGCTGTTCCAAGTAGGAACAACATGATTTTAAGTTGTTAAAGAATTTTATATATATTAAGTGACTTGACTTTGAGTCCCTTAGTTCCCAGCTTGGCTCCCACTTCCTACCTGCACTAAAGCCTTCTCTGACTCTTCCATCACTGATTCCAAGGCTTAGGCAGGGGCTTCTGTAGCTCCCTCACAGTTGAAAAGTGTGTAACTGCCCATTTTCCTGAGTTCCCT
Source organism: Tolypeutes matacus (assembly GCA_026826555.1). NCBI lineage: Eukaryota > Metazoa > Chordata > Mammalia > Cingulata > Chlamyphoridae > Tolypeutes > Tolypeutes matacus. Next base: position 33,220,967 of record JAKSZT010054487.1, on the reverse strand, counting down.
CACTGCCCGCCCCCAACAGTCTGTAAACTAAAAGGGAGGGACTGTGGAGCACATGCTGGTTAATAAATATTTGTTGAATGGGATGGAATAAAAACTAAAAACAACTTATTTATCTACCTACAAGAATGGCTAATTCTGAGTAACATGATAGATTCAAACTGTGAAGTCATTGCAAATTATGTTTATGATTTGGTAAAATAAAAGTTTGATCTCAGTTATATAAAAGATGTATGACTTGGGGAAACACTGAAAATTGTTGATAGTCGTTTTCTCATGGTGGTGGCATACTGGGTAATTTTTTTTTTTTTTTTTTTTTTTTTTTGGTAATTTTTATTCTAGACTACATTAATCTTTTTTGTCAAATTTTCAACAATGTGTATGTTACTTCAGTAATTATTATTATTTTATTTAAAAAGGTAAATCAGTGCACAAACTGTGGTTCATCCATACAATGGAGTAATATTCAGTGATAAAAATGAATGAGTCGGGAGCAGATGTAGCTCAAGTGGTTGAGCGCTTGTGCCTGCTTCCCATGTACGAAGTCCTGGGTTCGATCTCCAGTACCTCCTAAAAACAAAACAAACAAATGAAAAAGCCAACTTTCATTGGGGAGCAGCTGTAGCTCAGTGGTTTAGCGCCTGCTTCCCATGTATGAGGTCCTGTGCTCAATCCCTGGTACCTCCTTTAAAAAAAAAAAAGAATGAGATGCCTTTTTGTAACAGGTTTGCCACCAGAATATAGGTGTTGTGAAAACCATCACTAAATCTTAAGCCAAAATGAGAAAGGAAAAGACTCATATAAACATTTTCATCACTGGGTATGTAGATTTGGGCAAGTCCACCACTACTGGCCACCTGATCTATAAATGTGGTGGAATTGACAAAAGAACCATAGAAAAATGTGAGAAGGAAGTTGCTGAGACAGGAAAAGGCTCCTCAAGTATGCCTTGTTCTTGGATATTGAAAGCTGAAGGTGACTGAATGGTATCCATTGGTACCTCCCAATGGAAATTACCAGCAAGTATTATGTGACCATCATTGATGTCCCAGGACACAGAGACTTTATCAAAAACATGATTACAGGCACATCTCAGGCTGACTATACTGTTCCAACTGTTGTTGCATCAGGTGTTGGTGAATTTGAAGCTGGTTTCTCCAAGAACGGGCAGACCCAGGTGTATGCCCTTTTGGGTCACACACCCGGATGTGAAACAACTAATTGTTGGTGTTAACAAAATGGAGTCCATTGAGCCACCACACAGCCAGAAGAGATATGAGGAAACCATCAAAAGGAGGTCAGCACCTACTTTAAGAAAATTGTAAAGAAGGGACTTCCAGGAAGATGCAGACTAGAAAGACACAGGAGTCTCTTTTCCAGAAAAATAGCTAGAGGACAGGCTGAAACAGCGTGGAAAAAGATCTTCTAGGGTTTAGGACACCACCCAGAGGAGAGAGGGACAAAGGAGGTGAATAACCACAACAGAACTCTGAGTTGAAACCAGGGCCTGCTGCTGCCAGCACACACACCCCACCCCCCCAAAGACATTTTAGAATACTTAGGCCTCTGGGCCTGCAGCTACAGACAAAGGGGGCTCCAGGGATCCACCACCCCAGGAAAGGGGAGAGAGAGGGACAGAGCCTAAGGCTGACAGCTTCTGACCTACAAATTTGGTCTGCTGTGTCCCATCAGCCCTTCCAGACCAGGTGGGGCCTTGCCATTGTTTGCCTTGGGAACCAGCAAGGGGCTAAAGATATATGACCCTCCCAATGTCCTTCTCTAATAACCTGAACTGATTATTGAGGACAGAGAGGGGAGTAGAAATATTTCCTACCTTTGAAAAGGGAGGGGGCTGCTAGAGAAGGCTGGAATACTATCTCTGAGAAAGTTTGAATTACAAGGCTCTTACCCTCCAGTCAGGAAGCTTTATCACATTGATCCTGTCTGTGTTGGAACAAACACACTCCTACCAGGCACTAGACTGAGAGCGCTAACAAAGAGTGCCACCTGCTGGCAGACCAAGGAAGTGCAAGTGAGAAAATTAAAAAATAATTGAGAGGCTTTTCTAGCCTTTATAGTCTCCCTCCCCAAGGCCCTAGGAAGTGGGTCAGTAACCAATTACTGGGTCCAGAGCCCAGTTTTGAACAACTATCAGGGACAATCCTTATGATCTTGGTTGAGCCAAGAATCAAAAAGCAGCAATAACACACAACCTCCCACCACTAAATCCCTACAAAAGAGAAAGAAATTGAGCATCTGAGTAAACTACATCCTAATAAGATGCCTAGATATCAACAAAAAATTACAAGTCATACTAAGAAAATGGAAGATATGGCCCAAGAAAAGGAATATATCATAGCCCCAGAAGAGATGCAGGATTTGAGAACTAATTAACGAGATGGGCACACATTTCCAAAATCAAATTAATACGTTGAAAGATGTTAAGGCTAAAGAGATAAACAACATCAAGAAGACACTGAGCAAACACAAAGAAGAATTTGAAATCCTAAACAGAAAAGTAACAAAGTTCATGGGAATGAAAGACACAATAAGTGAGGTCAAAAACACATTTGAGGCTTAAAACAGCAGACTCAAAATGAGAGAAGAAAGAATAAGTGATACCAAAGACAGAGCAGCTAAAATTGAAGAAAAGAAAAGAACAGAGAGAGGTAAGAATGGAAAAAATTGAGCAGGGGCTCAGAGAGTTGAATGACAACACAAAAGACAACAACATATGTGTCATGGGAGTTCCAGAAGGAGAAGAGAAGGGAAAAGGGGCAGAAAGAGTATTTGAGGAAATAATAGCAGAAAATTTCCCAACTCTCACAAAAGAAATGAACCTACAGGTCCAAGAAGCACACTCTACCCCAATCAGAATAAAGCTGAAAAGACCTACTCTAAGACACATACTACTCAGAATGTCAAATACCAAAGATAAAGAGAAAATTCTCAGAGCAGAAAGGGAGAAGCAAACCATCAAATACAAGGGGCGTCCAGTAAGACTTAGCGTGGATTTCTCAGCAGAAACCATGGAGGTGAGAAGACAGTGGTATAATACAATTAGGATACTGAAAGAGAAAAACTGCCAGCCAAGAATTCTTTATCCAGCAAAACTGTCCTTCAAATATGAAGGTGAGTATAAGATGTTCACAGACAAACAGAAACTAAGAGAGTTTGTATAAAAGAATCCACATTTGCAGGAAATATTAAGGAAGCCTTAGAACCTGAAAGAAAAAGACATGAGAGCCAGGCTTGGAGGAGAGTATAGAGGAAAGAAAAGTGGAAAGGATAACCAAAGGAGTAAAAAGACAGACAAAAATGTGTTATGACATAAGAAAACCAAAGAATAAAATGGTGGAAATAAATAAATAATGCATTTACAGTAATATCATTGAATATAAATGGTTTAAACTCCTCAATCAAAAGATACAGGCCGACAGAATGGATAAAAAAACATGAGCCATCCATATGCTGCTTACAAGAAACTCACCTTAGACCCAGGGATACAAACCGGCTGAAAGCAAGAGGTCAGGAAAAGATACTTCACGCAAATAGTAACCAAAAAAAAAAAAAAAAAGAAAAAAAAAAAAGCAGGGGTAGCTATACTAATATCAGACAAAACAGATTTTAAATGCAAAAAAATTATAAGAGATACAGAAGGCCATTATATATTAATAAAAGGGAAAATCCATTAGGAAGCTATAACAGTCATAAATATCTATGTACCTAACCAGGGTGCCCCAAAATACATGAGACAAACTCTGACAAAACTGAAGGGAGAAATAGACATCTCTACAATGATCGTTGGTGACTTCAACACACCACTCATATCAGTAGACAGAACTACTAGACAGAAGATCAACAAAAAAACAGAGAACTTGAATATGATAAATGAGTTAGAGGAAACAGACATATACAGACATAACAGACATATACAGAACGCTGCATCCAAACTCAGTGGGTTACACATTCTTCTCAAATGTCCATGGGTCTTTCTCCAGGATAGAACACATGTTAGGGCACAATGCAGCTCTCAATAAATATAAAAAGATTGAAATTATACAAAGCACCTTCTTGATCATAATGGAATGAAACTGGAAATCAATAACAGACAGGAAAAAAGTACATTCGCAAATTTGTGGAGGCTAAACAACACACTCCTAAATAATCAGTGGGTCAGACAAGAACTTGCAAGTGAAATCAGTAAATATATTGAGACAAATGAAAATGAGAACAGAACTTATAAAAACTTATGGGAGGGGAAGTAGATATGGCTCAAGCAACACACGGGAGGTCCATGGTTTGGTTCCCGGTGTTTTCTAAAGAAGACAGTGAGCTGGCGCAATGGGTAGGTGTGGCAAGCTGACACAACAAGATGATGCAACAAGAGACACATGAAGAAAAACAAAATAAGAGACAAAAAAGCAGGGAGCAGAGATTCCCGGTGCCTCCTAAAGTGGATGAACAGGACAGCAAGCTGGCACGATGGGCAGGCACAGTGAGCTGACGCAACAAGACGGTGCAACAAGAGACATAACAGGAAAAACATAACGAGAGACAATAAAGCAGGCAACAGAGGTGGCTTAAATGATCAGGCGAATGCCTCCTTCATTGGAGGTCCCAGGTTCAGTTCCTGACGCTTCCTAAAAAAACAAAGATAACAAACAGACACAGCAAGTACAAACAATAAGAGGGTGGGGGAGAGAGTGGGGGAGAGGAAAAAAAAACTTATGGGATACAGTGAAGGTTATCTTGAAAGGGAAATTTATAGCCTGAAATGTCTATATTAAAAAAAGAAGAGCTAAACTAAAAGATTAAACGGAACTAGAGAAACTAGAAAAAGAACAGCAAACCAGTTCCAAAGCAAGCAGAAGGAAAGAAATAATAAAGATTAGAGTAGAAATAAATGAAATAGAGAACAACAACAAAAAAAAAACAATATAGAAAATCAACAAAACCAAAAGCTGGTTCTTTGAGAAGATGAATAAAATTGACAACCCCCTAGCTAGACTAACAGGAAAAAAGAGAGAAGATGCAAATAAATACAAGCAGAAATGAAAGGGGGAAAGTTACGACTGACCCTACAGAAATAAAAAGGATCATAAGAAGATATTATGAGAAACTGTATGCCAAGAAACTAGACAACTTAGATGAAATGGACAAATTCCTAGAAATGCACAACCAACCTACACTGACGCTATAAGAAATACAAGAACTTAACAAACCAATCACATTTAAAGGGATTGAATCCGTCATCAAAAATCTCCCAGCAAAGAAAAGTCCAGGAGCAGGTAAATTCTACCAAGCATTTCGAAAAGAATTAACACCAATCCTGTTTAAACTCTTCCAAAAAATTGAAGAGGAAGGAAAATTACCCAACACATTTTATGAAGCCAACATCACCCTAATACCAAAGCCAGATAAAGACACTACAAGAAAAAATTACAGACCAATCTCTCTAATGAACATAGATGCAAAAATTCTCAACAAAATATTTGCAAATCAAATCCAACAGCATATCAAAGACTTATACATCACGACCAAGTGGGATTTATTCCTGGTATGCAAGGCTAGTTCAACATAAGAAAATCAATCAATGTAATACACCACATTAACAAATTGAAGGGGAAAAAACCACATGATTGTCTCAATCAACGCAGAAAAGGCATTTAACAAAATCCAGCATCCTTTTTTGATTAAAAAAAAAAAAAAAAAAAACCTCAAAAGAAAGGAATAGAAGGAAAATTCCTCAACACGATAAAAGGCATATATGAAAAACCCACTGACAACATCGTACTCAATGGGGAAAGGCTGAAAGCTTTCCCTCTAAGATCAGAACATGACAAGGATGCCCACTGTTACCATTATTATTCAGTATTGTACTGGAAGTTCTAACTAGGGCAATTAGGCAAGAAAAAAAAATTAAGGCATCCAAATAGGAAAAGAGGAAGTAAAACTCTATTTGCGGATGACATGATTCTGTATTTAGAAAATACTGAGGTATCCACGACAAAGTTACTTAAGTTAATAAAAAAATTCAGCGAAGTGGCAGGATACAAGATCAACACAAAAAACCAGTAATGTTTTTGTACGCTAGTACTGAACAATCTGAGGAGGAAATCAGGGGAAAAATTCCAATTCCAATAGCAACAAAAAGACTCAAATACCTAGGAATTAATTTAACCAAAGATGTACAGGACATATATGCAGAAAACTATAAAACAATGCTAAAAGAAATCAATCGAGACCTAAACAAATGGAAAGAATTGGAAGACTAAATATTGTGAAGATGTCAATCCTACCCAAACTGATTTATAGATTCAATGTAATACCAATCAAAATTCCAACAGCCAACCTTACAGAATTAGAAAAGGCAATTACCAACTTCATTTGTGTGACAGTTTGTAGGGCTTTGATTGGGCCATGTCAGTAGGGTGTTGAGCTCTGCCCCTTGGTGGGTAGGGTCTCAGATAAAAGACATGGAAAAGGACAGAGTTGGAGATCTGACGTTGGAGTTCTGATGTTGAGTGTTAATGCTGGAGCCCAGGGGAGTAAGCACACAGAGGACCCTGGTCGTGAGGAAGGAGAGAGGCAAAGTCTAGAGAGCCTCATAGTCTACAGCTGACCTTGTGGAAGAAACAGAGGCGCAGAGCCGGTAGAAAAATGGAGCCCCAGGAAGAGAGGAACCCAAGAAGCCCGAACCCTGGCAAACATCAGCAGCTGTCTTGCTTCAACACGTGGCAAGAGACTTTGGTGAAGGAAGAAACTTATGCTTTATGACCTGGTAACTGTAAGCTTCTACCCCTAATAAATACCCTTTATAAAGACGAACCGGTTTCTGGTATTTTGCATCAGCACCCCTTTGGTTGATTAATACAATTTGGAAGGAAAAGTGCACCCGCATAGCCAAAAGCATTCTAAAAAAGAAGAGCGACATGGGAGAAATTTCACTACCTGACCTTGAAACACAACACCAAGCTACAGTGGTCAAAACAGCATGGTACTGGCATAAAGATAGACACACAGAGCAGTGGAATAGAACTGAGAATCCAGAAATAAACCCTCACCTATATGGCCAACTGGTTTTTGACAAATCTACCAAGTCCATGTTAACAGGACAAAACAGTATCTTCAACAAATGGTGCTGGGAGAACCGGATATCTATAACCAAAAGAATGAAAGAAGACCCCTACCTCACTCCCTATATAAGAATAAACTCAAAATGGATTAAAGACCTAAATATAAAAGACAAGACCATAAAACTACTAGAAGAAAATGTAGGGAAACATCTTCAGGACCTTGTAGGAGGTGGTGGATTCTTGGACCTTACTCCCAAAGCACATGCAACAAAAGAAAAAATAGATAAATGGGACCTCCTCAAAATTAAACACTTTTGCACCTCACTGGACTTTGTCAAATGGGTGAAAAGGCAGCCGACTCAATGGGAGAAGATATTTAGAAATCCTATGTCCAATAAGGGTTTAATATCCAGGATATATATAGAGAGATGTTACAAGTCAACAGTAAAAAGACAAATGACTCAATTAAAAAATGGGTAAAAGACTTGAATAGACATTTGTCCAAAGAAGAAATATAAATGGCAAAAAAACACATGAAGAAATGCTCAACATCACTCATGATTAGGGAAATGCAAATCAAAACTACAATGAGATATCATTTCACACCTATCAGAATGGCCACTATTAAAAAGAGACAGAGAATTACAAGTGTTGGAGAGGATGAGGAGGGAGAGGAACACTTATTCACTTTTGGTGGGAATGCAGAACAGTGCAGCCACTGCAGAGGACTGTTTGGCAGTTCTAAAGAAGCTGAATATAGACTTGCCACGTGACTCTGCAATACCACTACTGGGTATATATGCAGAAGAACTGAGAGCAGTGACATGAACCTATGTTCACAGCGGTGTTATTCATGATTGCCAAAAGCTGGAAGCAACCCAGGTGCCCATCAACTGATAAATGGATAAACAAACTGTGGTCTATTCACATGATGGAATATTATGTAGCTGGAAGAAGAAATGAAGTCGTAAAGCTTATGACAACATGGATGAACCCGGAAGACATTATGTTGAGCGAAGCAAACCAGACACAAAAAGTCAAATACTGTATAATTGTGTTACTATGAACCAGATATATTGTGTAACATATTGTATGATTTAAAAAAATTCATATGTATCCAGTACATTCAACAGAGAAATGTATGTTTTTATTCAACTGTATTTCCTTATTTTTAAATTATCGTTTATATTTTCAATTATTAAATGTACAAAATAAAGTTAAAAAAAAAAATTGACCATGACCCCAATATGGTAGCATTTGTTCAAATTTCTGGTGGGAATGGTGACAACATGCTGGAGCCAAATGCTCATATACCTTGGTTCAAGGGATAGAAAGTCACCTTGAGGACAGCAATGCCAGTGCAACCACGCTGCCTGAAGCTCTGGATTGCATCCTGTCACTTACTCGTCTAGGATGTCAAAAATAAGTAATTAAGTAAATAAATAAATGGTGGTATTGGTACTATCCTTGTGGTCCAAGTGGAGACTGGTATTACCAAACCAAGCATGTTGTGGTGGTCACTGACACAACTGAAGTAGGTCGAAATGCACCATGAAGTTCTGAGTGCAGCTCTTCCTGGGGCCAATGTGGGCTTCAATGTCAAGTGTGTATCTATAAAAGATGTTCATCATGGCAATGCGGCCTATGACAGCAAAAATGACCTACCCAAGGAAGCAGCTAGCTTCATTGCTCCAGTGATTAACCTGAACCATCCAGGCCAAATTGGTGCTGGCTATGTACCTGAGCTGGATTGTTAAAACAACTCACATTATTTGCAAGTTTGCAAATCATTTGCAAAACAAATGAACTATCAAGCTAAGAAAAGACTTGGAGGAACCTAAATGCAAATTGCTAAGTGAAAGAAGCCAGTCAAAAAGGCTACATACTCAATGATTCCAACCATATGACATTCTGGAAATGGAAAAACTAGAGACAGTAAAAAGATCCATGGTTGCCAGGGGTTCAGGGAGAGGGGAGAGGAATGGATAGGTGGAGTACAGGAATTCTTAGGGCAGTGAAATGACTCTGTATGATTCTGTAATGGTGGATACATGACATTATGCATTTGTCAAAACCTATGTAACTGTACAACCCAAAGAGTGAACCCTAATGTAATCTATGGACTTTAGTTACTAATAATTAATCAACATTGGTTCATCAATTGTAAAAATGTTCTACAATAATTCAAGACGTTATTATAGGGGAATCTGTGTGCATGGGAGGGGGGATGTGGGAACCCACACTTTCTATGCAATTTTTCTGTAAACTTAAAAACTGCTCTAAAAATAAAGTTTATTTTTAAAAAAAATTTAAAAAGATGAAAAAATATCATCCTCTCTACAAACATATCCTTTAAATTTAAGACACAAAAGGGAAACTTAGACAAATAATTGGGGAAGGATGTCTTCATTGACAAAAATCTAAAATACAAACAAAAATTTCTAAGAAATATTTATTTTCAAACTTAACATAGTAAGGAAATGGCATAATACAGCACACCCAAAAAATACATGTGAAATCCACATTGACAGGCACCCTAATTCAACTATTTCATGGCTTTATTTAACTAACAAAAGCACTTGAGCTTTATAATTCATCTTTGAATTATGATTTTATTTTAAAAAATAAGTTTACCCCGGACTTCTGGGAAGATGGCGCACTAGTAAGACACGGGAATGTCTTCTCCAGAAAAATAGCTAGAGGACAGGCTGAAACAGCCCCAAAAAAGATCTTCTAGGGTTTAGGACAGCAGGTGAAGGTTACACACCACCCAGAGGAGAGAGGGACAAAAGAGGGAAATCGTGACGACAGAACCATGAGTTGGAACCAGCAGCAGCTGCTACTGCCAGCACCCTCCCCCACACTAAAGACTCTTTAGAATTCTTGGACCTGCAACTATAGACAAAGAGGGCTCCAGGGATCTACTACCCCAGGAAAGAGGAGAGAGAGGGACACAGCCTAAGGCTGACTCAGGTTCTGACCCACAAATTTGGGCTGCGGTGCCCCACAGACCCTTCCAGGCCAGGTGGGACCACACAGTGGTTTGCCCTGGGAACCAGTGAAGGACTGGAGAAATCCGACCCTCGCAATCTCCCTCTCTTCTAGCCTGGACTAATTGTTGAGCACTCCACAGGAAAGGGGAGAGAGAGAGAGACATAGCCTAAGGCTGACTCAGGTTCTGACCCACAAATTTGGGCTGCAGTGCCCCACGGACCCTTCCAGGCCAGGTGGGACCACACAGTGGTTTGCCCTGGGAACCAGCGAAGGACTGGAGAAATCCGACCCTCGCAATCTCCCTCTCTTCTAGCCTGGACTAATTGTTGAAGACTCCACAGGAAAGGGGAGAGAGAGGGACACAGCCTAAGGCTGACTCAGCTTTTGACTCACAAATTTGGTCCAAGTCCCAAGAGCCTTTCCAGGCAGGGTGGGGCTGCGCCACTGTTTGCCTTAGAGCCTGCAAGGGGCTAAAGATATACAACCCTCCCAATCTCCTTCTCTACTAATAGGAACTTATTATTGAGGACTAAGAGGGGAGTGGAAATATTTCCTAGCTGGGAAAAGGGAAGAGGCTGCCAGAGAAGGCTGGAGGACAGTCTCAGAGGAAATTTTAATTACAAGGCTCCTAGACTCCAGACTGGAAGCTCTATCACATTGATCTGGTCTGTGTTACAACAAATACACTCCTACTAGGCATTGAATTGAGAGCTCCTAAACAGCGCCATCTCCTGGCAGACCAAGGGAGTGCATGCAAGAAAATTTAAAATAAGTAGGAGAGGCTTTTTCTGGCCTCTATGGCCTCCCTGCCCAAGGCCCTAGGAGGGACTCTACAACCAATTACTGGGTCCAGTGCCCAGTTTTGAGCAACCACCAGAACAATCTTAACAATCCAGGTTGAGCCAAAAATCAAAGAGCGGTGGTAACTCACAGCCTCCTGCCACTAAATCTCTATAAAAGAGAAAGAGATTGAGCATCTGAGTAAACTACATCCTAACCAGATGCCTAAACACCAGCAAAAAATTATGAGCCATACTAAGAAAATAGAAGACATGGCGCAAGAGAAGGAATACCTCAAAGTCCCAGAAGAGATGCAGAATTTGAGAGAACTAAACAGCAAGATGAGCACAAATTTCTAAAATCAAATTAATGAGCTGAAAGACAATATAGTTAAAGAGATAAATGACATCAAGAAGACATTGAGCAAAGAAGAATTTGAAATCCTGAACAGAAAAGTAACGGAGTTCATGGGAATGAAAGACACAATAGGTGAGATCAAAAACACATTTGAGGCATACAACAGCAGGCTCGAGATGACAGAAGAAAGAATAAGTGATCCTGAAGACAGAACAGCTAAAATTAAAGAGAGAAAAGAACAGAGAGAGATAATGGAAAAAATTGAGCAGGGGCTCAGTGAGCTGAATGACAACACAAAACGCAACAACATACGTGTCATGGGAATTCCAGAAGGAAAAGAGAAGGGAAAAGGGGCTGAAAGGGTATTTGAGGAAATAATAGATGAAAATTTCCCAACTCTCATGAAAGAAATGAACTTACATGTCCAAGAAGCACACCGTACCCCAATGAGAATAAATCCAACGGCCCTACGCCAAGACACATACTACTCAGAATATCAAATGTCAAAGATAAAGAGTAAATTCTCAGAGCAGCGAGAGAAGCAAACGATCATGTACAAGGGTCGTCCAGCAAGACTTAGCACAGATTTCTCTTTAGAAAGCAGGGAGGCAAGAAGACAGTGGTATGATACAATTAGGAAACTGAAAGAGCAAAACTGCCAGCAGAGAATTCTTTATCCAGCAAAACTGTCCTTCAAATATGAAGGTGAGTATAAAATATTCACAAACAAACAGAAACTAAGAGAGTTTGCAAAAAAGAATCCACCTTTGCAGGAAATATTAAAGGAAGCCTTAGAACCCGAAAGAAAAAGACAGGAGAGAGAGGCATGGAGGAAAATATAGAAGAACGAACAGCAGAAAGGATAACCAAAAGAGTAAAAAGAGAGACACTAACAAGATGACATACGAAAACCAAAGGATAAAATAGAGGAAGTAAAGAGTGCATTTACAGTAATATCATTGAATGTGAATGGATTAAACTCCCCAATCAAAAGATACAGGCTGACAGAATGGATTAAAAAAATGAGCCATCGATATGCTGCTTACAAGAAACTCACTTAGACTCAGGGATAGAAAACTGGCTGAAAGTAAAAGGTTGGAAAAAGATACTGCACACAAATAGTAACCAGAAAAGAGCAAGGGTAGCTATACTAATATCAGACAAAACAGACTTTAAATGCAAAAAAGTTATAAGAGATACAGAATGCCATTATATATTAATAAAAGGGACATTCCACGAGGATGATATAACAGTCATAAATATCAACGCACCTAACCAGTATGCCCCAAAATATATGAGACAAACTCTGGCAAAACTGAAGGGAGAAATAGACATTTCTACAATAATCGTTGGAGACTCAACACCCCACTCATATATTAGATAGAACAACTAGACAGATGATCAACAAGAAAACAGAGAACTTGAACAATATGATAAACAAGTTAGACTTAACAGACATATACAGAACACTGCATCCAAACTCAGTGGGTTATACAGTCTTCTCAAGTGCCCATGGATCTTTCTCCAGGATAGACCACATGTTAGGTCACAATTCAGCTCTCAATAAATATAAAAAGATTGAAATTATACAATGCACCTTCTCAGATTATAATGGAATGAAACTAGAAATCAATCATAGACAGGAAAAAAGTAAATCCGCAAATGTGTGGAGACTGAACAACACATTCCTAAATATTCGGTGGGTCAAAGAAGAAATTGCAAGTGAAATCAGTAAATATATTGAGACAAAAGAAAACGAGAACACAACGTAACAAAACTTATGGGACACAGCGAAGGCAGCTTGAGAGGGAAATTTATAGCCCTAAATGTCTATATTAAAAAACAATAAAGAGCTAAACTCAAAGATTTAACTGAACAACTAGAGAAACTAGAGAAAGAACAGCAAACCAATCCCAAAGCAAGCAGAAGGAAAGAAATAATAAAGATTAGATAGCAGAAATAAATGAAAATGAGAACAGAAAAACAATAGAGAAAATCAACAAAACCAAAAGTTGGTTCTTTGAGAAGATCAATAAAATTGACAACCCCCTAGATAGACTAACAAAGAAAAAAAGAGAGAAGATGCAAATAAATACAATCAGAAATGAAAGGGGGAAAGTCACAAATGACCCCACAGAAATAAAAAGAATCATAAGAGGATATTATGAGGAACTATATGCCAACAAACCAGACAACCTAGATGAAATGGACAAATTTCTAGAAATGCACAACCAACCTACACTGACGCTATAAGAAATACAAGAACTTAACAAACCAGTCACATTTAAGGAGATTGAATCCATCATCAAAAATCTCCCAGCAAAGAAAAGTCCAGAACCAGATGGGCTTCACAGGTGAATTCTACCAAGTATTTCAAAAAGAATTAACACCAATCCTGTTTAAACTTTTCCAAAAAATTGAAGAGGATGGAAAATTACCCAACACACTTTATGAAGTCAACATCACCCAAATACCAAAGCTAGATAATGAGTCTACAAGAAAAGAAAATTACAGACCAATCTCTCTAATGAACATAGATGCAAAAATTCTCAACAAAATAATTGCAAATCAAATCCAACACCATATCAAAAGACATACATCACGACCAAGTGGGATTTATTCCTGATATGCAAGGCTGGTTCAACATAAGAAAATCAATCAATGTAATAGACCACATTAACAAATTGAAGGAGAAAACCACACGATCATATCAATCGATGCAGAAAAGGCATTCGACAAAATCCAGCATCCTTTTTTGATAAAAATACTTCAAAAGATAGGAATAGAAGGGAAATTTCTCAATATGATAAAAGGCATAAATGAAAACCCACAGCCAAAATCATACTCAATGGGGAAAGTTGAAAGCTTTCCCTCTAAGATCAGGAACAAGACAAGGATGCCCACTGTCACCACTGTTATTCAATATTGTACTAGAAGTTCTAGCTAGGGCAACTAGATAAGGGAAAAAAAAAAAAAATTAAAGGCATCCAAATAGGAAAAGAGGAAGTAAAATGCTCACTGTTTGCGGATGACATGATCCTGTACTTAGAAAATCCTGAAGTATCCATGACAAAGCTACTTAAACTAATGAGTTCAGCAAAGTGGCAGGGTACAAGATCAACACGCAAAAATCAGTAATGTTTTTGTACACTAGTACTAAACAACCTGAGGAGGCATTCAGGGGAAACTCTCCATTTTCAATAGCAACAAAAAGACTCAAATACCTAGGAGTTAATTTAACCAAAGAGGTACAGGACTTATATGCAGAAAACTACAAAACAATGCTAAGAGAAATTTGAAAAGACCTAAACAAATGGAAAGACGTACCGTGTTCTTGGATTGGAAGAATAAATATCATGAAGATGTCAATCTTACCCAAACTGATTTATAGATTCAAAGCAATACCAATCAAAATCCCAACAGCTTACCTTACAGAATTAGAGAAGGCAATTACCAAATTCATCTGGAAGGGTAAGTGCACCCGAATAGCCAAAAGCATTCTAAAAAAGAAGAGCGATGTGGGAGGAATTTCACTGCCTGACCTTGAAACATATTACAAAGCTACAGTGGTCAAAACAGCATGATATTGGCATAAAGATAGACACATAGTGCAGTGGAATAGAATTGAGAACCCAGAAATAAACCCTCACCTATACAGTCAACTGGTTTTGACAAGCCTGCCAAGTCCATGCTAACAGGAAAAAACAGTCTAGTCTCTTTAACAAACGGTGTTGGGAGAACTGGATATCTATAACCAAAAGAATGAAGAGGATCCCTGTCTCACCCCCTATACAAGAATCAACTCAAAATGGATTAAAGATCTAAATATAAAAGTCAGGACCATAAAATTACTAGAAGAAGATGTAGGGAAATTTCTTCAAAACCTTGTAGTAGATGGTGGTTTCTTGGACCTTACACCCAAAGCACGTGCAACAAAAGAAAAAATAGATACCACAATGAGATATCATTTCACACCTATCAGAATGGCCAGTATTAAAAAGACAGAGAAGTACAAGTGTTGGAGAGGCTGAGATACGAACACTTCGTCACTGTTGGTGGGAATGCAGAATGGTACAGCACTGTGGAGGACTGTTTGGCAGTTCCTAAAGAAGTTGAATACAGACTTGCCACATGACCCGGCAATACCACTACTGGGTATATACCTAGAAGAACTGAGAACAGTGACACAAACAGACATCTGCACACCGATATTCATAGCAACATTATTCACCATTGTCAAAAATTGGAAAAAACCCAGGTGTCCATCAACAGACGAATGGATAAACAAACTGTGGTCTATTCACACGATGGAATATTATGCAGCTGTAAGAAGAAATGAAGTCGTAAAGCATATGACAACATGGATGAACCTGGAGGACATTATGTTGAGCGAAGCAAGCCAGACACAAAAGGACAAATACTGTATGAATGCATTACTATGAACCAAATATATTGTGTAACTCAATGTTTGATTCAAAAAAAATTTATATGTATCCAGTACATTTAAGTGAGAAATGTAAAAAAAAAAAAAAAAATTTACCCCATTTAGTGCATTTGACATTAAAGTAGACTTTATCTGATAATTAGTACTTCTACCCTGATCTATTTTCATTTTCCCCTTATCTGCTGTACCTTAATTTAACCTTTCTGAGTCTTTTATTTTTGTCAGTGCATTTATAAACAACATATGCCTGACTTCTTGTTCATCTCAAGAACTTTATTAAAAAGACAAAGGAACTTAATACATTCACATGCACTTTAGTAAATGGGTACCAATTTATTATTCATTTTATATTTTCTGAGTATTATGCTTTCATGCTGATTTTTGTTTTTTTCTTTTAAGCACTGGGGCCAGGGACTGAACCACTATGGCACATCTGCTCCCGAGTGGATTTTTCATTTGTTTGCTTGTTGTTTGTTTCTTTTTTTGTTTTTAGGAGGTACCAGGAATCCAACCCTGGGACCTCCCATGTGGGAAGCGGGTGCTCAACCACTTGAGCCATATCCGCTCTGCATGCTGTTTCTTTTTGTTCCTTTTTATTGGGTTATTTAAGCTTTCTATGTTATTTTTCACCTTTAAGTGAGATAGCTGCTCAAAACATATTTCTATTCTAATAGTTTCAATAACATATTTATAAACACATTTATCAAAATCAAGAATTAAATGTCTCCCCTCATTAAAAAACAAACAAACATGAGGATGGTAGCATATTTTATCCTGTGCATCTCAGGTTTTCTAAAAACAAGTCTAGAATGTTATTTTCTCTCATATATACTTCTGTTTTTTAAAAAAATCCTTTACCACAGTTGAGAATCAGAGTTCACATAAGCAACACTTTTATTCTAGTTTCAGTGTCCATTGCTATTTCTCATATTTTTTCTTTGCTGATCTTGATTTTTTTTTTTAAGGAGGTACTGGTGATCCCCACCCAGGACCTTGTACATGGGAAGCAGACACTCAAACCACCGAGATACACCCACTCCCCAATATTTTTACTCTAATTCAGTTTTCATTTAACTGCAGTAATCTTAGATTTTTTTTTTCCTACAGAGTGGAGACCTTACAAATCCAAAAATGTCTGTTTCTCTTTGGGCACTCAGCACAGCAACTGTGATGTCCTATACCAATCTGAATCGTTTGTTTACAGGCTTTTTTTTTTCTTTTTAAAGAATTTTTTCTTTGTGGCTGGAAATTGGAAATTTTAGAGGGTTAGGTTTAGAGATACACATTTTCCAACAATCATGACTGAAAATAAGTGAGCCCATTCAAAAGGAAAACTTCAGCACTGCTAGGATCTCTCAGCTCTAGGAGGTGGGGCCTCTAGAGTACAGGAAATGGGCCACCTTAGAGCTGGGCTTCTCCAGGAGCCAAACCCTGCCCTGGCACTTCAGCTCCATTCAGCATCTGGGCCCTCAAGGGAAACAGACTGCTTCAGGGAGATGTGAGTGAATAGGGGAAATATGGCCTAATACTTTTACAATGAACATAGAATACTTGTGTTTAAAAATTTGGCTTCTTTAAAAATTTACCTACCAAAGCAGGAATTTATTACATATAAAAGTGTCTAAGTTT
Organism: Tolypeutes matacus; assembly: GCA_026826555.1. NCBI lineage: Eukaryota > Metazoa > Chordata > Mammalia > Cingulata > Chlamyphoridae > Tolypeutes > Tolypeutes matacus. The sequence continues at coordinate 33,203,687 of JAKSZT010054487.1, read as the reverse complement.
AACAACTAAGTTAAAAGATTCAATTATCTTCTAAAGTAGATGGGAAAAAAAGTTCTAGTTAGCAATATTTACTCAGGGCTTAAGGTGCAATGCAGTTACTAGCAGTATAACACAAAGCGTTCCCTTCACACAAGGTCAACAGAAATAACCAAACAAAAACTACCATGCTGGGTATATATTCTGTTGTAAAATAACATTTCTCACATAAACATACCATACTCCCACCCTGTTCCACCCCACCCAAACCTTCCCAAGACATCATCAGAGAACACAAACCAAATTCTAGACCAGGGGTTCTTAACCTTTTTTGTTCCACAGACCCCTATGCCAGTCAGGTGAAAACCACCAACCCCTTCTCAGAATGTAGCGGCACATAGTTTTATGACACTAAACATCGGCATGTCTTTAAATTAAATTTTAGGATTATTCAAAATTACATTTTACAAATTTCCCATAATTTCAATACCTGATAACCTAACACGGTTCAACATCTGTTCAAACGGTCATTTTCGGCAAACATTTAGAAATTCAAGTTTTCCCATGGCATCATAAAACCATCTCCGCCATCCTTACCAAGCTTTTTGCAGGCAGTTATCCACTGCACTCAGAACACGCTACATCCAAATAAAAATCATACTAAGTCCACACTATAATGTGTATTATTTAATAAATATATCACACCTGCATCAACATGTCCCCACAAGAATAATGTGTTTTTTTGAATTTTCAAGTGAAGCTCATGGACCCCCTGAAATCTTTCCACGGACCTGGTCCTTGGACCCCTGGTTAAGAACCTCTGCTCCAGACTGAGATATAACTTTTCCACATTCACATTCATTTATGACTTAAGGGAAGAAGAGTCATCACTTCCAAAACATGAATGTTTAACAAATGTGGGCATGTTAGATTCTGTATGCCTGGAAGCTTTTCAGCATAACATCTTATTTTTCTATCCATATGCCAGCTTTAGTGTGAAACAAAACTATGGAAATGATCTATAAAACAGTGAAAGCTTACCTTAAAATACTTGGACACTCTGGTTATTACAATTTGCTGTTAACTGAGAAGCTCTACTAGAAACTCCTTATTCCTACCCTGGCTGAAAATCTTCCTACAATGCTACATCCCTGCCTACTCTTAGAGGAAAGGATCCTTCCTCAATGACCCAGGCTCTTGCATCATTCTGAACATCATCTCATCGCTCAGTTCCTGGAATGCAAATGATGCAGAAGATTCAGCTGAAGTTGCACTGATCTTGTTCTCCTTTATAAACAATTAAATCCAAAACTTGTAATTTTCCCTAAAAGTACAAATGGATTTTTACTGTAAAAGTGGATTGCAATACTACACTTTTATAGACAGTACTCTCAACACTGACTCACTTCTATTAAAACTTAGGTCCCTGAATTAACTTCACATTGAAAAAGCTGTAATATGTTGCAACTTAGAGAAAGCAGAGGTTGTTCAAGAGCATATAAACGGGGAATGTTCTTCAGCATTCAACATTTTCCCAAGAGTAGTTCTCTCATAATTCTCCTAATAGGTCATTAGCTCCCCATCCTACCAAAACAGCTATTTCTGATCAGTAAATAAAGGTGGTAAAGAAAAAGCAGAACTCATTCCACTGTTCACTGGTTCTCTAACTCAGTAGTCATCAAAATCACCTGGAGTATTTTTTTAAATGCAGTTTCTCAGTCCTCTTTCCCTGCCCTAGAGAATCAGATTTCTCAAGTCTGATCTTAGAACCTATATTTTTAAAAAGCATTCCAGAAAATTCTGGTGTTTCACCTCTACTTCTTCCTCAGGACAAGTATACACAATTTACAAATTCCATTTTAATGATAAGCTAAATAGGATATGGGACTTACTCAAGAATATACTGCTGGAAAGTGGCATAATCAAGACCAAGAACCCAGAACTACTGACTTAAACTATAGGCCAATTTGTCTCACCCAGACCTGGGAAAATGAGATGACTGGCTTCTCCAACTTTTTTTTTTAACCTAATAAAGTTACTTTTCAATTCATGCAACAACTTTGAAGCTGGCCCACCTTTTGCATGACACAGTTGTTAAGGGCACTGATCAGACTATCAGGGTTCATATCTCATTTACTATGGATATTGGGCAAGGTAATTTCAATTTCCTAATTAGAAAAATGGAGATCTATTTTTTATAGTTTTGTTATGTGAATTAAATGAGTTAATACATGTAAAGCATCTCCCATAGTGCCTGTCATTTAGTATTAGCTATTACTAATTAGTGTTGTGGAGCTCAGTTTCCTGAGGATTTTAAAGCATGCATTGCAGGTCTGGCTATCCTACCTATCTCTCCCTAGGCAAATTCTTCCCAAAATTATCCCTTGGTGTCACAAACTATAACCTTAGATTAAGTTACTTGTCTCTTCCAGGCTGTGTATTAATCATCTTATCCTAAATGGATATGAGTTAGGGACCTGTGAGATAAGAAACACCATAAATACTTTATCACATTAACCCAGGTATTATTCAGGCAATTTGTATCTGAATAATTATAATTAAAGAGATAAGCAATCTTGATCATGCTTTTAAAAGTTCAAGTTGGTATCAAAATGGCAAATAAAATGTAGAAACTCAGTTATAAATTGTATTAGGAATTTTCAAAACAACATATACTTTGTCAAGATTATCCTAACATTTCTTCAAAACCTTAGCTCTGGAAAAAGAGAGCCCTGGTTTAAATTGTGGAATAGCATAAACACTGAGGGACATGTGAGATTTGCCATTAGTACTCTCATTTTCAACACTGGAGGCTTGGTGCCTCCCTCTCCTCTACCACGGATGAAACATGGATAAAGCAGTCATGCATTTTCCCTTACTAATAGATTTCATGCCCTTATGCAAATGAAAAACTTAAGATGTTAATTTTTGGGGGAATATTTAAAGGAAGTCTAGCATATAGAATAAAAACAAATGTTCTCATTTAAAATCTTAGCTCTGCCACTCTTTTCTATGTGACTTTAGCAAGTTATTTAAAATTGATCTGATCTGTGAAGCTAGGTCCTCAATTAGTTATGTGACCAGAAGAAATGTATCACTCAGAGCATTATTTCTTTTTTCCTCAGCACTTTATGTCATAAATCAAAAAGAAATAGCATCTACATAGTCTCTCAAACACCAGATTTTTATGTGAAGGTTGATTAATTTTTAAAATGTCATCTTTGCTACCATAATTTTTCCATATTAATGCCTGCTTTCCTGATATTCACAAAAATGTTTCTTTACCTGCATCTTTTTAAAAATGTGACGGGTGCAACACAAAGGTATCAATAACTTATGCTAAAATACACCCCCTCCCCAAAGTGAGTACTAGTGGCTTTATAATTTCAAATTAGAGGAAATTTATAATTGTGTTGGTCCATCTTCAATATGTACTGTCAAAAAGGTCTTAATGATCTTTTATTATGATGCACAAGAAGAAAAATCATTGGACAGATTTTAATGTAAGATCTTTACATATGATTTACATGCATGTGTGTAAATAAATGAAAAAATAAATGAAACGTATTTTTCACATATGTATGTGAAAAAAGTATGAAAAACTGTTCATTAGGAATGGAAAGTGGTTAATATAATGGGACCCAATGTTACTACAAAAACCTTTGAATTTTAAGGAGAGTTCCAAGATGAATGAAACAATGTTGTTATGCAACACCAAACTCTATATCCTACTCACTGCCTCTGTGACTTCTATAGAGCCATAATATAGCCACAGAAGCAGCAGGAGGAAGCCAAAGAACTTAAAGTCAAGCAAAGGCAATGTTCCATCATATTCCAAGGGCAAGTTAAGGAAGAAACCCGAAGGTTCTGCCCTCAGAGTTCAGTCTTATTTGGATAACCCCAAACTTCCCTGGTTACTTTTACTAAAGTCATGGGCTACAGGTGAATATCTATATTTTGAATGTCATTGTGCACTTTGTGTTTTGCAACACCCCCCACCCCCCCACACACACCCCGCTTTCTGACCTCATGACTTCCTATGAAATTCTTGAAACAATCCATTTTAACTCACTACAATTTAAAGACTATATATGCCATAAAAGCACTTTTAGGGAAGGAGGTAGGAATAGTTCATGGAGAAAAAAGAAAAAAGAGAGAGAGAGAGAAAGAACAAGGATTTCTATAGGTGGGAAAATAGTTCCAGGAGTAAAATTTCAAAAAGAGAGTAAAAACTTCCTCAATAGAAAATAAGTGCATAATGCTTCATTAGTATAAAGTAGAACAATTTAGATAATTCAATTCATTAAACACGGAACACTACTACATCTAGGGAACAGAGGGAGCGCGCCCTGGGCTACACTGATGCAGAAGACATCAATTTGGGCCCTGAGTTTCTTCGGTCCCTATATTCAGAAAGTACTGGCAGGCACGCTCCGGCTCAGACGCTGCTTTCCTTGCTTTGTGCACAATCCTGAAGATCAAAGTGACACCCTCAAGGCAGGTAAGGTCACCTGGGCACTCCCCTGGATGCTAGGACCAATCCTTCCAGCAAAACCATATTTACTGGGTGTGACGCCCCGGAGAGAGTGTTTTTTCAAGTTTTGGTTCTTACTTAAACTCGGTGCACCGGTAGAATTTTAATTCAAGTGATCGTATTCTCTTTTTCCTCGGTGTTGTGGAATCCTTCCAAATCCTGCCTCCAATATAACTGTTCATTCGGTATGACCACACAGCTTTCCATGCATGTTGTCTGAAAAATCTGTTGTATCAAAAGGCGAAGCACACGTTCTCGTGAAGCGGGAGGGTGTTCTTGGAGGGCTTCCACTTCTTTGGGTGAAATTATAAATATTCCCTTTTCGTGTGCTGGCAAATTTCACTTTTATAGCTCTACCATAGAATGAATTAGTCACAAATATTCCCTCTTGACTATGAGGATGATGAAAACAAGTGCACAAGGAAGAGTTTTTATTACTATTTTAATGAGTTTAACGACAGGGTTATGAAGAGTTCACTTTTTTTTCTTTCATCCGGAAAAGTTAACAAAACCGAACTAAATTTTTTTTTCCGTTTACAAGGAGAATATGATTTCAACTAGAATAGTCTATTAAAACCATCAACTCCCAAAGCGCCCAGGTGTCCCCTGCGTCTCTGCCACAGGTGGACGGCGGCACCGCAAGGGCACTCGGTCACCCTCGGGTCCCTGAGCCCGGAGACAGTAGCCACGCGGGCGCGCTCGCGGTCCAGGGCCTCTTTGTCAAGAGTCGGCGCGGCCACCGGATCCCATTGGTTATGCGGCCGGTCAGGGCCATCCTGGTCCCTCGTCCCTCCCCTATTCCGGCGTCCAAGGCCCAGGCGCAGGCCACATGGCCCGGCTTCCGGGTTTCCGGGTCCCCGCAGGGCACGTCCATCCCGCACCGCCCCACCGCACGCGACGAGGGGGTGGGCTGCTCCCGGGGCCGCCAGATCCGAAGTCCGCCCCCGTCCCCGCCTCCCGCGCTCACCGCTTTGAGATCGAGGACGCCGTCCTTGGCCTCCTGCAGCAGAGACACAAACTTGGTAGTGAGGAGCCCCAGGCTCTTCTCGTGCCTACTGCTGCCGCCCGCGCCGCCCCCGAGCTGCTGCGGCTGCTGCGGGGGCTGCGGCTGGGGAGGTTGCGGCTGCGGCCGCTGGCCCTGGCCCTGAGGCGCCTGCTGGCCCGAGCTCGCGGGCTCGGCCGCCGCCATCGCGTCCCGGCGCTGCGGAGGTCCGGCGCCCGCGCACCACCGCTCGCGGTACCCCCCGCCCGCGGCCACCTGCCGGGTGGGCTCCGCAGCTGCCGCCCGCCGAGAGCTGGACAAGGGTCGCGGAGTCCTGCAAACAGGTGCTCGGCGCCCACCAGACTCGGGGCCGCACGGCGCGCCGGGCCTCCGCCCCCTGCCCAAGCCGGGGGAGCGTGAATGAAGCCCACAGCCGAGGGGAGGGGGAGTGGAAGCGAGGAGAAGGGGCGGCGAGGGGGTGGGGACCCGAGTTTAAATGGCAGGAAGTGACGCCGCGGCCCGCGGTTGCTTGGAAACGCATTTTTCTGAGGAAGGAGGCGCGACCTGGGAGGAGGAGGTTCTCCCTGAGTGTATGTTTCGCACTCGCCTCCTTGCTGCCCGCGAGGTGTCCCAACGGGAGGTGATCTCCGCAACAGCTTGGGAAGAAAGAAGACTTCTAAATGGGCAGGAAATCACTATGCCCAATAATAATAAATTTCTGAGGCTTGAAATTGGTAGGTTCTCCGTTTGTAGAACCGAACAAGTTTAGCCTAAAGTCACTTATTTTCATTGGGCTGCTTTTTGCTGCCTTTGCTCAGATTTCTCTTTTCGAGCTTTACAATCGATTGCACACATTTCAATAACTTGGACCAAGTGCAGGGCTTTATTCCATAGATCATTTTTTAGATTTGGAAAATGGGAAAATCAGAACCATGGAGTTTTAGTGTAGGTTTTATCCTCGTCCGAAATCATCTCTAAACCCTTTGCTTTGTAGATGGAGAAGCAGTAGTAAAGATGGAGAAGTGAATTGCCCAAAGACTGGCCGCTAGTTGCTGGAGAAGATAGGAATCACCCCTGGCCTCCTACGCCTAGAACAGTGTTCTTATACTTTATTAACACCAAATTATACTGTATTAATTTAGGGTATTAGGCAGTTCTTGTGCTTCAGTGACATCCCAAACCATTGATGGTAAATGGGATCACACACAGAGTCTGAGTAGAAAAAATATTTTCCCCACTAGATTACAGACTCCTGAGAATCGGGACTGTTTTTAATAACTTGTAGCCATTCAAATGACTACATGTTGAATATAGTAGACAAATATATATTGCATATGGTAGTACAATATTAATTGTAAAAAAATTTTTTGCTTAATTTAAAATTATAATAAACTAGCAAAAAAAAAAAAAAAAAAAAAAAGATCACTGAAGGGAAGTGAAATACTCCCACGTAAGCATTAACTAGTAAAACTGACACCAACTATTTTTTAAAAATGTGTTTCCCATTCACAGGCACAGAATTTTAATAGCCAGATAGCCTATATTTCAATGAAGGAATTATGTAAACAACTTTACAATTAAAAATCTCAAGTAAAACATGAAAATATTGGTCAATACAATAACATCTGAAGAATTTAATCTGAGAATAGTTTTCCCTATGTGATTTGGCATCAAGTTTTGCAAATTAGTTTTGATTGTTGGACAGTGTGTTTCTTAAGGAGGTTTTGGTTTATTATAAGTTGAAGGAAGAACATTCAGCTATAGATACAGGTAGAGGAGTTGACAAAATTAAAATTATTTTAAAACTTATGTTTATGTAGTATTACTTTATTTCAGTCATTTTTAGAGTAATGGGTTCAAACAGATTAGCAGCCATTTCAATTAGGCTTCAAAATCTTATGTCTGTCTTAGGATGTTAAAAATCACTTCCATCAGCAATTCCCAAAGTTTAAGGGGAAACATCTGCTTTATTTGTTAAAACTGTAGTTTCTTAGGTCCAAACCTGAGAAATTAAATCAGCATTTGATGAGAATTTGACTTTGGAATCTACATTTTCACAATTACAGGGAATTTCCATCACATGTTCACTCATTGAGAAATATTGAATTACACAATGAAAAAATAATGAAATAGACCTTTTTCCTAAAAACTGCTAAAGATCAGAGATTGATAATGCAAAAGTCCTTTTATATTGCCGAATCTTTATGAGATTTCTGTAATTAAATTATTAAAGAAACTTGGTTTTAAAAACCAGAATACAAAGAACCTTTAAGAAATGGTATTAGTCACAGTATTGTAAGATATTAATCTGACTTTGATTGCTATATTCTTTGGGCTATAAAGGCTATCAAAAGGCTATCAATTGCTAAACTAGTTCTTTGTGCCAATTCTTATAAAAGCCTAAGGATTATTTCCATCAAAACTCAGGGTTCATGCTTTATCAACAAGATTTAGGTAAGATTTTTCTAAACTTTATACTGTTAACCTATGGAGTAAGAAATGCATGGCAATAATTCCTGGTTAAATTCAGATTACACTGGACTAATTGGGCAGATACTATGCTCTACTAAGAAATTGCTTTTATGTTCCTGTTTATATTTTATTATTTTGCATTTTAGAAGTGCAGCTGCTTAGCCAGCTTAGGACTAGAAGGGGAAGACTAAAATATTTCGAATCTCACAGAATGATTTATTTGTCCTTGGCTTATTGGACTGTTAAAAGTGTCTAATATTTGTAGAATTTCACATATGCTATTATTACAGGGGACCAGGATCAGTTTTAAATTGTGTAATAATATAGTAGTTAAATATTTAAGAACATTCAAATTTTATTTTGTTTGATGATTATTGCTTACTATTTTAAAAATGTATTAGTCTATTTCATGGCTATGACTGGTTGGAACTTTCAACTCTCAGGTCTCCTTTGAGCTAACTTCTATTAAAGGCTGCCTATATTACCTTTATTACCTCATTTTAATTTGTTCTACATTGGTGAAAGTAAAATTTGGCTTTCTATTTTCCCTCTCCAAACCTTACAACATACCATGTTTGTCTTTTCCAGACATGGAGATAATTATTTATTTAAACTAATAAATTAATATCTTAGTTTAAAAGATAATTTTTAAAGATTATTAATCCTCTCATGATAACATTATCCTTTGCCCACCCATGACCAACAATATGATAAATAATACAAAGGTCTTTAGAAGTTTGTACCCTATTACTAGAAACAGGAAATGCAAATTACATTTATACATACATAGAAATATAATTTGCACACATCGTAGAAATTTTAAATTTTATTTAAATTTTGAATATCTACCTTATTGCCTTGTCAATGTAGCTTACAGAAAGAGCACATATATGAAAAAGATGGTATGACCTTAAAATAAGAAGAGATGTAGTTACCTCTAAAGCATCTTAAAGAGTAGTATTGAGAATTCTAATTCTCATTTTCTTTAAGTAGAAACCATAACATATTCAAATGTAAGCACACGAAATCCAAATTTGTTATAACAAAAAATAATTGAACTGGTATAGTCTGGAAGTTTCTTTCTATTTATGCTTTAACAGTCCTCTGACTACTCTTGTAGATAAAAAAGGGAAGGCAAGTTTTGATCAAACATTTACTGAAGCTGTATGTCATTTAGACCTTCCTGAAAAACCGAGTTGCTCAGCAACACTCCCACAGGCAACACTTTTAATAACACCATTTCTTTGATATTTTAGTAAGATAAAACCCCTTATCACTAAATTGCCAAAGCATAAGATGCCAGCTTGTCCAGATAATGAGGCATCACACAAAGACCCACTGTTTACCATACTGTGCCCAAGTTAAGAACACAAACTTACACAGTGCCCTCAGATGCAAAACCTTTGGCAAATAAGACCCTATGTCAATTGAGGATCGAAAAAATTTGGATTTATGACCAAGAGGGAGTGGTTCTAAGTCAAAAGTTTTGCAATCAAAAGATAATTTGTTGCATGATGTATGTAAACCTACTCTCAAATGTTTAGAAAATAGAAAGTATAGCTAGAATGATATAAGAAATGCGGCAAAATGTTTAAAGTTGGTAATTCTGGGTATCTGGGTAAGGAGTATATTGAAGTCCTCTTATTTTATATTTTGGCAACTGTCATCTGAGTTTGAAATTAAGTCAAAAGTTTAAAAGATAATTTCTTGCCAATATACAGTCCACACACCATTCAATTCTTCTGACATGCCAGAAAACTGATTCGCAAGAGTGAAAAATAAAGCACTCAAGAAAAATGGGATGACAGAACTGTGAGTTGGAGCCAGCAGCTACTGCTGCTGCCGGCACCCTCCCCCAAACTAAAGACTCTTTAGAATTCTCTGGCTCCTGGACCTGCAACTATAGACAAGGGGGGCTCCATGGATCTACCACCCCAGGAAAGGGGAGAGAGAAGGACACAGCCTAAGGCTGACTCAGGTTCTGACCCGCAATATTGGGCTGCAGTGCCCCACGGGCCCTTTCAGGCCAGGTGGGACCACACGGTGCTTTGCCTTGGGAGCCAGCAAAGGAATAGAGAAATCTGACCCTCGCAACCTCCCTCTCTTTTAGCCTAGACTAATTGTTTAGGACTCCACAGGAGAGGGGAGACAGAATCTGGGACTGACTCAGCTTTTGACTGGCAGGTTTGGTCTGCTGTGTCCCTGGAGCCCTTCCAGATCAGGTGGGGCTACGCCATTGTTTGCCTTGGAGCCTGCAAGGGGTTAAAGATATACAAACCTTCCAACCTCTTCCTCTACTAACAGGGACTGATTATTGAGGACTCAGAGGAGAGTGGAAATATTTCCTAGCTGGGAAAAGGGAGGAGGCTGCCAGAGAAGGCTGGAGAATTATCTCAGAAAGTTTGAATACCAGGCTCTTAGCTTCCAGACAGGAAGCTCTATCACATTGATCTGCTCTGTGTCACAACAAATACACTCCGACCAGGCATTGATTTGAGAGCTTCCAAACAGCACCATCTCCTGGCAGACCAAGGAAGTGCACATAAGAAAATTAAAAATAAGTAGGAGAGGCTTTTCCTGGCCTCTATAGCCTCCCTGCCCAAGGACCTAGGAAGTGAATCACAACCAATTACTGGGACCAGCGCCGAATTTTGATCAGCCAGCAGGAAAATCCTAACAATCCAGGTCGAGCCAAAAATCAAAGAGCGGTGGTAACTCACAGCCTCCTGCCACTAAATCCCTATAAAAGAGAAAGAGATTGAGCATCTGAGTAAACTACATCCTAACCAGATGCCTAAACACCAGCAAAAAATTACGAGCCATACTAAGAAAATAGAAGACATGGCCCAAGGGAAGGAATACATCAAAGTCCCAGAAGGGATGCAGAATTTGAGTGAACTAATCAGCAAGATGAGCACAAATTTCCAAAATCAAATTAATGAGTTGAAAGACAATATAGTTAAAGAGATAAATGACATCAAAAAGACATTGAGTGAAGGCAAAGAAGAATCTGAAATCCTGCACAGAAAAGTAACAGAGTTCATGGAAATGAAAAGACACAATAGGTGAGGTCAAAAACACATTTGAGGCATAAAACAACAGATTTGAGATGACAGAAGAAAGAATAAGTGATACCGAAGACAGAGCAGCTAAAATTGAAGAGAGAAAAGAACAGAGAGAGAAAAGAATGGAAAAAATTGAGCAGGGGCTCAGTGAGTTGACTGACAACACAAAACGCAATAACATACATGTCATGGGAGTTCCAGAAGGGAAAGAGAAGGGAAAAGGGGCAGAAAGAGTATTTGAGGAAATAATAGCTGAAATTTTCCCAACTCTCATGAAAGAAATGAACTTAGATGTCCAAGAAGCACACCATTCCTCCATGAGAATAAATCCAAATAGACCTATGCCAAGACACATACTACTCAGAATATCAAATGTCAAAGATAAAGAGAAAATTCTCAAAGCAGCAAGAGAGAAGCAAACAATCAAGTACAAGGGATGTCCAGTAAGACTTAGTGCAGATTTCTCTTCAGAAACCATGGAGGCCAGAAGAGAGTGGTATGATACAATTAGGAAACTGAAAGAGCAAAACTGCCAGCCCGGGAATTCTTTAACCAGCAAAATTGTCCTTCAAATATGAAGGTGAGTATAAAATATTCACAAACAAACAGAAACTAAGAGAGTTTGCAAAACAGAACCCACCTTTGCAGGAAATATTAAAGGAAGCCTTAGAACCTGAAAGAAAAATACAGGAGAGAGAGCCTTGGAGGAGAGTATAGAAGAAAGAATAGCAGAAAGGATAACCAAAAGAGTTATCACGACCCAGTGGGATATATTCCTGGTATGCAGGGCTGGTTCAACATAAGAAAATCAATCAATGTAATACATCACATTAACAAATTGAAGGGAAAAAACCACATGATCATCTCAATCAATGAAGAAAAGACATTCAACAAAATCCAGCATTCTTTTTTGATAAAAACATTTCAAAAGATAGGAATAGGAGGAAAATTCCTCAATATGATAAAAGGCATAAATGAAAAACCCACAGCCAACAACATACTTAATGGGGAAAGCTTGAAAGCTTTCCCTCTAAGATTGGGAACAAGACAAGGGTGCCCACTGTCACCATTGTTCTTCAACATTGAACTAGAATTTCTAGCTAGGGCAATTAGATAAGAAAAAAAAATTAAAGGCATCAAAATAGGAAAAAAGGAAATAAAACTCTCACTGTTTGTAGGTGACATGATCCTATACTTAGAAAATCCAGAAGTATCCACGACAAAGCCACTTGAACTAATGAGTTCAGCAAAGTGGCAGGATACAAAAATCAATAATGTTTTTGTACACTAGTACTGAACAACCTGAGGAGGAAATCAGGGGGAAAATTCCATTTTCAATAGCAACAAAAAGACTCAAATACCTAGGAGTTAATTTAACCAAAGAAGTACAGGACCTATATGCAGAAAACTACAAAACAATGCTAAGAGAAATTTTAAAAGACCTAAACAAATCGAAATACATTCTGTGTTCATGGATTGGAAGAATAAATATCATGAAGATGTCAGTCTTACCCAAACTGATTTATAGATTCAATGCAATACCAATCAAAATCCCAACAGCTTACTTTACAGAATTAGAGAAGGCAATTACCAAATTCATTTGGAAGGGTAAGTGCACCCGAATAGCCAAAAGCATTCTAAAAAAGAAGAGCGACGTGGGAGGAATTTCACTGCCTGACCTTGAAACATATTACAAAGCTACGGTGGTCAAAACAGCATGATATTGGCATAAAGATAGGCACATCGATCAGTGAAATAGAACTGAGAACCCAGAAATAAACCCTCACCTATACAGTCAACTGTTTTTTGACAAACCTACCAAGCCCATGCTAACAGGACAAAACAGTCTCTTCAACAAATGGTGTTGGGAGAACTGGATATCTATAACCAAAAGAATGAAAGAGGACCCCTATCTCACCCTCTATAAAAGAATCAACTCAAAATGGATCAAAGATCTAAATATAAAAGCTAGGACCATAAAACTACTAGAAGAAAATGTAGGGAAACATCTTCAAAACCTTGTAGTAGGTGGTGGTTTCTTGGACCTTACACCCAAAGCACATGCAACAAAAGAAAAAATAGATAAATGTGACCTCATCAAAATTAAACACTTTTGCACCTCACAGGAATTTGTCAATAGGGTGAAAAGGCAGCCAACTCAATGGGAAAAAATATTTGGAAATCACATATATGATAAGGGTTTAATATCCAGAATATATAAAGAGATGTTACAACTCAGCAATAAAAAGACAAACAACCCAATTAAAAAATGGGCAAAAGACTTGAATAGACATTTCTCCAAAGAAGAAATACAAATGGCAAAAAACACATGAAGAAATGCTCTACATCACTCATGATTAGGGAAATGCAAATCTAAACTACAATGAGATATCATTTCACACCTATCAGAATGGCCAGTATTAAAAAGACAGAGAAGTACAAGTGTTGGAGAGGCTGTGGAGAGATAGGAACACTTCTTCCTATCATTGGTGAGAATGCAGAATGGTACAACCACTATGGAGGACTGCTTGGCAGTTCCTAAAGAAGTTGAATATAGACTTGCCACTTGACCCTGTAATACCACTACTGGGTATATATACCCAGAAGAACTGAGAGCAGTGACACGAACAGACATCTGCACACTGATGTTCATAGCAACATTAGTCACCATTGCCAAAAGTTGGAAACAACCCAAGTGTCCATCAACAGATGAATGGATAAGCAAACTGTGGTCTATTCAAACGATGGAATATTATGCAGCCATAAGAAGTGAAGTCGTAAAGCATATAACATGGATGAACCTGGAGGACATTATGTTGCGTGAAACAAGCCAGACACAAAAGGACAAATACTGTATGAACGTTTTACTGTGAACCAAATATATTGTGTAATATATTGTTTGATTAAAAAAAAATTTATATGCATCCATTACATTTAATTGAGAAATGTATATGTTTATTCTTCTGTGTTTACTTTTTAGTTTTTGATTGTTTATATTTTCAATTATTTAGTGTAAAAAAGTAAAAAAAAAAAAAAAAAAAAAAAAAAAAAAAACCCAAAAACTGAATACGAAAAATACCAAAAAAAAAAAGATAAATGGTAAGAGTGGTGAGAATTGTCTAACCTTAACAAATGTACCATTTTATTGTACCCTATGTAATAAACTATTTTACTTATAAAATCTATTTACATAATATTTATGCTATTAAGATATTAAAGAACTTATTCAGACTTATCAGTATGTATCTTACAACTAAGCCATGTTAGCCGTATCTATTAACAAATAAAATATTTGCTTTTTAGAATCTCTGAAAAAGATGCTTTGTAAAAATGAAAAAGATGGAAGAACTGAAATATTACCATTGGAATCTTTCTTCAGTCAGTAGATATAACAATAATTTTTCTCTCTTTTCTAAAGTGTGATTCTCATACCACTGCTGTACACAGGATGATTTTAGCTGTTACACAGTAAAACATTTTTTTATTTTAATATTTTGATGATTAATTTAATGTGGATTAGAAAAAAAAGTTTAACCAGAACATTAAACCAGTGACTTCATTTATTACTCTTTATGTTGTAACTAAAAGAAGTAATTAATTTCTTAAAGTATGTCAATTTTAGGAAAATTAATAAGGAACTAGTGCGGATGATCTAAAGATACAGTGAATATCATGAAGATACTAATGATGCCATAATAATTTTTAAATACATCAGTTTATTCAATGATGGTAATCAGTTGAACTATGGTAAACAACAATTATACTTCATTTAGTGCTTCCAAAACCTAGTAGAAGGGTGAGAAACTAGAAAAGCTCAGCAAAGAAAGTGGAGAAAAACTGATGCTGTGTATTGCTGTAGGAAAAGAACATTTTGACTTGGTGAGCCTCCAATGAGACACAACAAACTAACTAATCCCCTAAAATTCACTCGGTATGTATATCAAACCAGAGTGGGTGTCCACTATAGGAAAGTTTCTTATTATCTCTTCAAAGAATGAACATATCCTCAATAAGACCCCTAGGTAAACGGCAGGGAGGTTGGTTGTTGAGTTTGTTCTGATTCTAGCTTTTGTTTCATGAGTTGTAATAGGCCTGTGTTTGTTTTGCTATGTAGGTGGGTATCTGTGTGCTTGACTCAACAGATTTTTGGGGAGGTGAAAGATTTGTTAAGGGGCTCTAGGAAGGACAAAGTATGATCTATTTGATGGGAAGTCATTAGGTCAGACAGCTTTCTAGGATCTCAATTACAGCTTGGCAACATTGCTTATAGTAGATGATTTCTACACACCTTGTAGTGAGGATGTGATTTCTTCCACCTTGCCATAGTCTGCACTTTCAGCTGCCACCGTTTTCAGTGGATTTTTTGTTGTTGTTAGCCAGTTTTTCACTTTTATCCATATACCACCGTATTTGGTTGGTACCTGCCTTATTTTTAGATTCTGTTTATTCTGTTTCCTTAAGAGAATGTCTCATTGAGAAAAAGTATATGGTAGGAGCTGGAGACTATATCTTTACCACTTCTTTTCATCGTTTTTAATCCTTTCGGGGGAGCTTCTTAATTGGCACATTTTTCTTCTGGACAGTGGTGAAGAGAAAATTGGTTTATACTTTCAAATCTTGGAAAGCCTTATTTTCAGTGTTAACAATCTAGGCATATACCACCTACTATTTTGTAAACATTATTGCACTTATGAAACCTGTGTGCTTGCTGTCTTTGCTGAGAGAACCCTCATAAGGATTCTGATGTTTGAATAATAATTCTTAAAGATGCATAACCAGCTGACCTCTACAAAATAAAATAGTTTTCTTCCTGGCAGCTGATAAGTGAATTCAGCAATATTTTGGTTACAGTACCTTTGTGTTAAGTTTTGAAATCGGGTCCTGTGAGTCCTCCAACTTTTTTTTTTTCCCAATATTGTTTTTGGTATTCAGGGCCTCTTGAGATTCCATATGAATTGCTGACTAGCTCTTCCATTTCTGCAATAAAGGCTGCTGGAACTTTGATTGGGATTGTGTTGAATCTGTAAATTGCTTTGGATAGTATTGACCTCTTAACAATAGTAAGTCTTCCCATCCATGAGCATGTGGTGTCTTTCCATTTCTTTTATGTTTTAATTTCTTTAGACCTACTTTAATTTCTTTCAGCAATGTTTTATAGTTTTCAATGTACAAGTCTTTTCACCTCTTTGGTTAAATTATTCCAAGGTAATTTGTTCTTTTGAATGTTGTTCTATACAGAAGTATCCTTTTTGGATGGTTCATTGCAGATGTATAGAAACACAGGTAATTTTTGTGTGTTGATCTTGTATAGGCTCCAACATTGCTGAATTCACTTATCAGCTATAGTAGTTTCAGGGTGGATTTTTTTTTTTTTTTTTTGTATACGTTGGATGTTATCTGCAAATAGAGTTTTACTTCTTCCTTTACAATTTAGATGTCTTTTCTTTTTCTTGCTGAACTGCCCTGACTAGAATTTCCTGTACAATGTTGAATAGCAGTGACCAGTTGCCACCCTTGTCTTGCTCCTTACTTTAGAGGGAAAGCTTTCAGTCTTTCACTATTGACTATGATGTTAGCTGTGGGTTTTCCATATATACCTTATAGTTAGCTGTAAGTTTTACTCTGCACAATGCTTTCACTTCATTTTATAAGCTTTGCAATGTTAATTTTCATTTGTATCTCAGTATTTTCTAATTTCCCTTGGTTTTCTTGATGTCTTCTTTGACCCAATGCTTGAGTGCTTAATTTCCACATATTTGTGAATTCTCCATTTCCTTCTGTTATTGATTCCTAGCTTCAGTCCACTGTAGTCAAAGATACTTTATACAATTCCAGTCTTTTGAAATTTATTGAGACTTGTTTTGTGGCCCAACATGTGTTGGAGAATGTTGTGTATTTAGAAGAATGTGTCTTCTTCTGTTGCTAGGTGGGCGTGTTCTATGTATTAGTTCTAGTTGGCTTAGTGTTGTTCAAGTTCTCTACTTCCTTATTGCTCATCTAGATGTTCTATTCATTATAAAAAATGGTGTATTGGAGTCTCCAACTATTACTGTAGAAATGCCTATTTCTCCCTTCAGTTCTGCCAATGTTTATCTATATTGGGACTCTGCTGTTTGGTGCATGTTTATAATTCTACTCTTGATGAATCAACCCTTTTGTAAAAATCAATATGTTGTCCTTCATAACAATATTTGACTTAGCCTATTTTGTCTGGATTAGTATAGCCACCTGAACTATTGGTTACTATTTTCATGGGATATTATTTTTACATCCTTTCACTTTCAACCTATGTCTTTAGATGGAAAATGAGTCTCTCAGATAGCATAGTTTGCCTTTAAAAAAAAAAAAAAAAAAAAAATCCACCTTCCAATCACTTTTAATTAGTGAGTTCAATCCATTTCAATCTATTTGCATTTACTGTACTGGTGTGGAAGCTTTGACCTGGCAATTTGCCATTTGTTTTCTCTATGTTTTATATCTTTTGTTCCTATATTACTCCAATACTGCTTTATTTTGTGTTTGATGTTTTCAGGATGTCACTGATTCCCTCTTCATATTCATTTCTGTGCATTTTATAATTTATCTTCATAGGAGTTACCCTGATGATTACAATAAACACACTAGGTTGTTTCAATAATTCAGCTATCTAGGTTGAATTTATATCACCTTAGCTTCAATAGTATACAAAAACTTCTGCTATATAGAGTCCAAACCCCTTTAAATTGTCAAATTTTTTATACATTTTATGACCATTAAGAGATTTCTAGTTATTTTATAAATTTGCCTATGAAATCATGTACAGAGTTACAAACAAAAAATACAGTAGAACTTTTAAAAATTTATCTGGGAATCTCTTAATTTCTCCTTCATTCTTGAAGGATAGTTCTGACAAATATAGAATTTTTTTTTTCTCCAGCAGTTTAAATACCCCAAGATCTTGCCTCCATGATCTCTAATGAGAAATCTTGTTAGTCTTATTGAAGATCCTTCTAAGCAACTAGTAGTTTCTCTTGCTGCCTTCAAAACTGTTTTCCCAGTTTGTCTCTGTGAAGAAAACCGAGTTTATCCTGTTTGGAGTTTGAGATTCTTGGATGTATAGATACATGTCTTTTTGTCAAATTTGGGAATCTTTTCCCCAGTATTTAAATATTATTTCTTCTCTTTTCTCTATTGTTATTGTGCTTTTATAATGCATGTTCGTATGCTTCACGGTGTTTCATAGGCCCCTTAATCTCTGTTCATTTTCCTTCACTTTTTTCTTTCTCTTCTTCAGTTGGATAATTTTAGTGTTCTTACCTTTGAATTCATTACTTTCTTCTTAGGCTCAAATCTGTTGAAATCCTCTAGTCAATTTTTTATTTAACATATTGGTCTTTGCAACTCCAAAATCTCTATTTGGTTCTTAGAATTTATATTAATAATTCTCATTTATACACCATTTTCCTGCTTTTCTTTGGTTCCTTGTCCAGTTTCCTTTAGCTTTAAGTATCTTTAATACAGTTTATTTAAAGACTTTGTCTTGTAAGTCTGATGCTTGGGGTTCTTCAGGCATAGACTGTCAATTTCTTTCCTGTGAATGGACCATACCTGTTTTTGTGCATGTCCTCTAATTTCTTGATGAAAACTGGACATTTTGGATGCTATGTGGTACTCAGGATCTCCCTCCTAAGGTTTGCTGTTGCTGCTTCTTAAGGGAGGCAATTTGTCTTAGTGACTTTTCTAAATTATTTTTTACAAAGACTGTTATTTTCTGTCATGTATATTCACTGAGGTCTGATATCTCAGCAGTCTGACACTGATGTAACAGACTTCCTTAAAGTCTGGTGCCAAAAAGAAAAACTCTGCCAGTCTTTATAAACTGTCTGAGCTAGGGCACTCCAACTTAGCCAGGATATTTAAGACACTGCCTTAGCTTTCACCACCTACCAGTGGAGAATCCAAGGATTGGCTAGAGGTGCTAGTGCCTCTCAAGTCTTCTGAACATGGGTCAATCACTGCACATGTGCATTGCACTCCATTTTCCTGGCATAGTAGACTGAATTATGTACCCCAATGAAAGACACATTCCTGGGGGTGTGAATTTATTTTTAAATAGTACCTCTTGAACATAATATTTTTAGTTAAGGTGTGTCTGAACTGAATGAAGATGGGCCTTAATCTGTATTACTGGAGAAGTTATAAAGAGAAGAATTCAGAAGGAAGAGTCAGAGTCATACAGAGGAGTCAGAAGTCAGAAGGAACCTGGAAGAAAAGCAGCCACAAGGAGAGGGACCACCGTGTGATAGGAGACAGATATGCAAGTCAAGGAACGCCAAGGATTACAGCAAGCTAGCACCAGAACACTAACTTCAGGGAGAAAGCCATCCTTGCAAATACCTTAATTTTGGACTTCTAGTCTTCAAAACCAAGAGATAATAAATGCTTATTGCTTAAGCCAATCCATTGTGTGATATGTGTCACAGCAGCCTAGCAAATCAAGACACCCAGTATACTAGTAACCCTTTAAAGCCTTTATTCCGCTAAGGATCCTCCTCCGTTGACCTCCAAGTTACCAGGATTTTGGGTCTGCCTGCTGCTTGCCCCATCCACAGGCCCTTGCTTCAGGTAACTTTGATGCTGACAGATGCCTCCCAGGAAGCTGCTTGAGTCTGATGGGTTTGAAATATAGGAAGCCTTTGCCATGGTCACTCAGGGAAACATGAGACATATTAAAACACACAATCGCATTCTTTTTGAGAACAAGGTTCATATTGCCCACCCCTGGAACCAGCAAGCTGCATCAGGAATGCAGAATGGTGTTGCCATGGCTGCTGCTGTGCTGGGAAATGGAGTATGGTAGGATGGTAAGGAAAAATGCCACAAGGAACTTTCTTACTGAAATTCTGCAGCTTCTTTCTTCAGTAAACACTTTTCTGGTTATTGATGATTTTGTATTACCATTCAGAGTTTCAAAAAGTTGATTCTGTTAGGTTAATGATTGCTTCAGCGCAAGTATCATCTTGAAGTGCACTATCCTGCCATTTTCTGTGAGTCACCTTCTACATATACTTTTCTTAAGAATGCCACATCCTCTTTGGCTACACTTATATTCTACATAAGTGTATGTAGAATGGAGCTACATTAACTAAATGACAGCCAATAAATATAATTCATTCTTCAATAACACAAAATAACAACGATTAAAATAATTTCTCTCACATAATCAAAATACTAATAATTTTCATTTACAAATATATGGGCAAATGTGTAATTACCAAACAACATATAGCAAAGAAACAAAGTGTCTTAAGTCTTATTTGATGGGTTGTTCTAATACACACAATTATTAACAATTTATTATAAAAACTATATACAATTAAATACTTGATCACAAGTTTAAAAAATATATTCAGAATGAAATGTGTAGAAAGAGACATTTCAAAGGCATAGAAGTTACTACTGTTACACTATTTAATCATGTTTACAATAGGTTTGCTGGTCTATTTCAATGAACTTCTTTCTCAGTATCATCACAATTCTTGCTGAATTTCAATTAGAGCAAAAGAGAGGTGTTTAATTTTTTCTTCCATTGACTTTTTGTTCTTGCATGTTTCTTCCAGAAGCTCACGCATTTCTTCTTCAACTTGAGAAACCTAAATTGACATGTAAATTTACATTTTAATTTCTCAAAGAAAAGGTATTTAAAAATGCATACTGGGGAAGTGGATGTGGCTCAAGTGACTGGGCTCCGGTCTACCATACGGGGGGGCGCGGGTTCGGTTCCCGGGGCCTCCTGGGTGAAGAAGAGCTGGCCTGCGCGGCTGGTGCAACAAGATGATGCAACAAAAAAGAGACACAGAGAAAAAGACAATGAGAGACACAACAAGCCAGGAAGCTGAGGTAACTCAAGCGATTAAGTGCCTCTCTCCCACATCGGAAGGTCCCAGGATATGTTCCCAGTGCCTCCTAAAGAGAAGACAAGAAGACAACCACACCCAGAAGAACACACAGCGAATGGACACAGCAGGCAGCGAGCACAAGGGGCAAGGGGTGGGGGGAATAAATAAAATAAATCTAAAAAAAAATTGCATACTGAAGGAAAAAAGTAAAAAAATTCTTCTTATATATTTTGCAGTCTGTGTTATTTAAAACAAAGAGATTTGTAAAATATTACTTATTTGTAAAATATTTGTAAACTCATTACAACTGCTAATTGGAAAAATGCAATATTAATTTAGTATAAAGTACTTTCAGGTATATTATCCATTTAGTTTTCCTAAGGTTCTTATAAGAAAAGGATGGCAATTTATTTTATCTCTACTTTAGAGCTTAGAAAATTGAGGCTTAGCAAATAAAATATTTGTTCATGGTTGTGCAGATTCTAAGTAGCACAGATGGGATGGAAAGCCAGTCTGCTGACTTATTCTTTCTGTCCTATGCTCCTTGTGAATGCTGAGTCACGAATCCAACTTAAACACCTCTTTCTTACAGACTTTCAGAATTGAAAAGGTATATCTCCCCAAAGAAACTCTCTTTTTAATGTAACTTCCATCCTGAATGCATTTCTAAAATTGCTGTTTATGGTATAAACTACCATCTTGTAGAGAGATCATTTTAACATTTATTCCTTACTAATATTTTTTTTTTCTCTTAGAGAAAGAATCTTTCTCCTAATTTAAACTTATTCCTCTATATACTTAACATTTTTTCCGTCACCTAATTATCACCTTAAAGCTCTAGTGCCATTTCTCTAACTCTCTAAAAAACACTTCCCTTTGATGTTTCTTGAAATTGACAGTCCCAAATTGAACTAAATATTTTCCTCTTAGCTAAAGGCTTAATCTTCTGATTTATTTAGTATTACCAGATATATCCTCGTTAAGCACATGGTATTTTAAATAAAACATGGGAAATATCTGTTGACGTGAAATGAAATAAAAGACTATATTTTGGTCAAGTTATACCTCTTTATTCACTGTGATTATTTCTTAAGACTTTATTCCCTTTTTTCCTCTTTTTCTTTTCATAGACTCCTAAGGGTAATATCACTTAATCACACCATTTCATTATAATTGCTATAAAGAGCATCAATTTACCTTTTTATTGTTGAACTCTTTCTACTGTCTTCCAGATACCTTTTTTTTAAATTACCAATTCAAAATCAGGGAAAAATGGAAATTCACAACGTTCCCCTAATAGAGTGGATTTCAATAGAGAATTCAAATGAAAATCATCTGTGGAGTTTTAAAAATAAGTGGGTTTGATTTCAGGCTTAGTGAATGAACAACTGAGGGGAAGCTCATGCATGTGAATTATTAAAAAGCTCTATGGTGATTCTGATGTTTGTCTTTGATTTACAATCACTACCCTAAATGCATTCCTTTGTCAATGTCAAAATGATAAAATTGATAGTAACGAACCCTAATTAATAACCAAGTACTCTGTGAGAACTTTTCCCAAGGTGGTGATGAATTGTCTAATACATTAATGTGCTCATCCTCACACATGTAACCAAAGGGAATTCATAAGACTGTGAAAGATATGGCAATTTTCCCCCAGAAATCATGAAGCAAGTATATATAAGGATCAAATTCATTATTTTTTGTTTCATTAGAATTACATTCTATAACTAGTTTAAGTGCTATCAATATTTTCACTTGGTTTGGTGAATAGTTTTGGCAAAATTCTTCATATCAATTTGATAAATGCAACCTGATCTTCTGTCTACAAATCTCAAAGATCTAAGTTATTTAGCTATAACAATTTAATTCTGATTACCAAAGTCTACATTTACTTACAGTACCTTTTCATTTGCAGAATCAATATACTTCTGCTTTTCACGTGTCAGTTGTAATATTTCAGCTTGATGAGCTTCAACAATTGCATCAACTTGTTTTTTAAAGGCATCATCCATACTATGAAGTTTTTCTATTGCATCCCTTAAAAAGAATTAAAAAAATTATATGTATGTATGCATGTATGTATGTGTGAATATGTATAGATTAGAACGTTTTTCTTCTCAGTTGACAGCTCTTACACTCATATTTTAACAGAAGCTTACTCAGCAGTATGAAAAGAACATAGGGCTACCATACAATAACTAAAGGTAAACAGTTGATCATCCAGCAAAATGTGTTAGAAAAAAGCAGGACCCAGGCTAGATAAAATTATTGGAAGCTTGTTACAACTTTTATTTTCTGAAAGTTAGAATATCCCGTTTCCTCATTTATTTTTACAATAAAGCTAAAGTTTAAAGGTACCTTCACAGATGACTACTGATGCTTTTTCTTTATATTTCAAGGGGATAACTTGAAGTGTATATTGCAGGATGGTATAGGTTTATTAACATGTATGTCTGATTTCCCTATATTAATGTTTAAAGATGACACTTCATGTCAATAAATACATTAAATAGTAACCTTAAAAAATTTAGTGCTTAAGGTATCTTAGAGGCAAAAGAAATTTCTTTAAATAAAATATGAATTTCTCTTAGAGAATACTAGAAAGTCAAGTCCAGAAATGATATCATTAACAAGGAGATGTAAGACATCCCCTGAAAAGTATCCCCTCAAAACCAACTAATAAAAGGACAAATCACACTTCCTTGGATCTCTGCAGTATGACAGAGACCACAGAAGAACACCACAAATACTGATCAAAGAAAAAGAGAAAAAAAAAAATATCAAAATCAAGTAGGAAATTTGTGTCCCAGACCTACCAGTCTGGACCCCTCCCCATCATTCGGTCGCATGTAGCTTGGATTTGCACAGAGGCAGCACTTCCCAGGTCTCTCATGCAATGGATGCAGCAAAGGCAGTGTTAAGAGGGAAATTTATAGGCCTAAATGCTTACAATAAAAAAGAAGAGCTAAAATCAAAGACCTAACTATACACCTGGAGGAAATGGAAAAAGAACAGCAAACTAATCCCAAAGAAAACAGAAGGAAAGAAATAACAAAGATTAAAGCAAAAATAAATGAAATTGAGAATTAAAAAAAACAAAAAAAAAAACCCAATAGAGAGCATTAACAGAATCAAAAGCTGGTTCTTTGAAAAGGTCAATAAAATTGATAACACTTCAGCTACACTATCAAAGATAAAAAAGAGAGAAGACACAAATAAATATAACTAGCAACAAGTGGGGGAATCATTACTACCGACCCCACAAAAATAACAAGTGTCATTACAGGATACTAGGAATAACTGTATGCCAACAAATTACTCAACCTAGAGGAAATGGACACATTCCTAGAAACACATGAACAACGTACACTGACTCTAAAAGAAATAGAGGATGTCAGCAGACCAAGTACAAATAAAGAGATTAAAAGTCACCAAAAACCTTCCAACAACGAAAAGTCCAGGCTTCACTAGTGAATTCTACCAAACATTTGAAGAAGAATTAATCCTGCTCAAAGTCTTCAAAAAAAACAAAAACAAAAAAACTCGAAAGGAGGGCACACATGTCCTAATTCATTGTATGAGACCAACATTAACCTAATACCAAAACCAGATAAAGATAGTATAAGAAAAAAAAATTATAGACCAATTTCTCATATGACTATAGATCCAAAAACCTCATAAATACTTGCAAATCAAATCAAACAGCACATTAAGAGAATTATACACAATAAAATTATCCCAGGTATGCAAGGGTGGTTCAACATAAGAAAATCAGTTAATGTAACACAGCACCATTAACAAAAGACAGGGGAAAAAAAAAAAACTACACGATCATCTCGATGCAGAAAAGTTATCTGACAAAATCCAGCAACCTTTCTTGATAAAAAACCCTTAGAAAAATAGGAATAGAAGGCAAGTTCCTCAACATAATAAAGGAGATACATGCAAAATCCACTGCTACATACTCACCTGTGAAAGAATGAATGCTCTCCCTCCAAGATCAGAAAAAAAGACAAGGATGCCTCACTGTCACAACTGTTATTCAACACTGTACTGGAAGTTCTAGCCAGAGCAATGAGTCAAGGAAAAGAAATAAAAGCCATCCAAATTGGGAAGGAAGAAGTAAAACTTTCACTGTTTGCAGATGACGATCCTATATATAGAAAATCTCAAAAAGTGGAAGGGTACAATGAACACGAAAAAATCAGCAGTGTTTGTATACATTAGGACTGCGGAATCTGAGGAGGAAATAAAGAAAAAAACTCCATTTACAATAGCAACTAAAAGAATCAAATATCTACAAATAAATTTAACCAAGTATATGAAGGACTTATATAAGGAAATCTATAAAACTTTGCTAAAACAAAGATTATTTTTTTATCTAAATAAATGGAAAGACATTCCAAGTTCATGCACTGGAAGATTAAATATTGTTAAGATGTCAATTTCACCCAAAATGATTTACACATTCACATCTCAAAGGGAGGTCCAGGAAGATGGCATGGGAGTAGGTAGGCAGGGCTCAACTCGCTCACAAACACAGTGGAGAAAGGGCCAAAAGCTTTCTGAAAAACCTGCTTTCAGAGTCACCAGACCAGGACAGAGCTGTGCAACTCCCAGGAAGGAGAGGGACAGAAAGACGAAGAACCCAAAACAAAAACCGTGAGTTACTAAACCCCAGCAATGGCGGGGAAGGACTCCTATCCCCCACCTTCAAGACTTTAAGCCTACATAAAACCCTGGCTCACTGCAGCCAACTGAAAGGGAACAGATGTCTTCCTGCCTGTCAGCTGTTAAAAGGGACCAGGGAGGGGAGACACAGGGCATCTCTTCAGTGAGTCTGGCCAGCACAGTCCGCTTTGAATCTTGGCTCTGGCCAGAACAGAAATACAGGAAAGGTGAGAACAAAAGAAACACCTCTGTGGAAAGGGTCTCTGAGAGTGCCATCTTCCGGTCAGCCAGGAAACTGCAAGGAGAAAAACTGCTTTTAGGTCTCCAATACCCCACCCCTGTGAGGAGATCTGTGCCCCATTAGTGAGTCCCTGACCTGATTTTGATAAATTAAGCTGGGCACTTTTAAGACTTAGAATAAGTTGAACCAAAAATTAAAGAGCTGTGAGGAAAAAAGAAAAAAAAAAAAAAAAAAAAAAAAAAACAGGCAAGAGAGAGAAATTGACCAACAGAGTCAATTCACCAACATATTCAGATACCTAGACTTTAGGGAAAAAATTACAAGCAATACTAGGAAACAGGAAGAGATGACCCAGCCAAAGGAACAAACCAAATACCCTGAAGATATACACGATTTAAGACAGCTAATCAGTGATAATCACACAAATCTCCTAAATCAATTCAAAGAATTGAAGGAAAATGTGACTAAAGAGATAAAGGATATTAAGACGACACTGGGTAAGCTTTAATAACAATTTGAAGCCTGCAGAGAAAAGTAACAAAGCTTATGGAAATGAAAGACATGATGGATGAGATTAAAAATACATCAGAGGCACATAAGAGCAGATTTTTAATTGCTCAAAGACAGAATTAGTGATTTTGAGGACAGAACATCTGAACTGGAAAAGACAGGAGAACAAAAAGAGAAAAGAATGGAAACAATGGAACAAGATCTCAGGGAACTGAATGACAACGCAAAACACACAAACATACGCGCATTATCAGCGTCCCAAAAGAAAAAGAATGGAAAAGGTGGAGACAGAATATTGAGGAAAT
Source organism: Tolypeutes matacus (assembly GCA_026826555.1). Taxonomy (NCBI): domain Eukaryota; kingdom Metazoa; phylum Chordata; class Mammalia; order Cingulata; family Chlamyphoridae; genus Tolypeutes; species Tolypeutes matacus. Next base: position 33,177,050 of record JAKSZT010054487.1, on the reverse strand, counting down.
AATGACCAACACTTCCCAACCCTTATGAAAGATATAAATATCAACATCCAAGAAGGACAATGCACTCCAAACAGAATAAATCTGAACTGACCTACTCTGAGACACCTACTATTCAGAATGACAAATAGAGATAAAGAGAGGATTCTGAAAGCAGCAAGAGAAAAGCAAAATATCACACACAAGGGTACCTCAATAAGATTAAGTGCCAACCTCTCATTGGAAACTATGGAGATGAGAAGAAAGTGGAATGATGTATTTAAGGTATTCAAAGAAAAAAAATTGCCAGCCAAGAATTCTGTATCTGGCCAAACTGTCCTTCAAAAATGAGGGTGAGTTTAAAGTCTTCACAAATAAAAACAGAGAGTATGTTATCGAAAGACCAGAATTTCAAAAGATACTTAAGGGAGTGAAGCAGCCTGAAAGGGAAAAACAAGGGTGAAAAACTTGGAGTATAGAAATAAAGATTATCAGGAAGAGTAAATTAAAGGGTAAAAAGACAGATAAAAAAAAGATATGACAACTGAAAGCCAAAGGGCAAAATGGACCAAGTAAATAATGCCTTTACAATAATAAAATGGAATGTTTATGGCTTGAATCCCCAATCAAAAGACAAAGACTGACAGAACAGATAAAAAAATATGAGCCATCTATATAATGTGTACAAGACACTCACCTGAGACATAAGGACATAACCAGGTTGAAAAATTAAAGGTTAGAAAAAGATATTCCATGCAAACAGTAATCAAAAAAGAGCTGGAGTAGTTATACTAATACCAGAAAAAATAAGATTTTAAATGCAAAACTTTTATAAGGGAAGAAGAAGTTCATTTATATATTAATAAAAGGGGTAATTCACCAAAAATAAATAACTATAATAAATGTTTATGCACCTAATCCAGGGGACCCAAGATACATGTGGCACACACTGATAAAACTGAAGGGAAAAATAGATGTCTCTACATAGTAGTTGGAGATTTCAATACACCACTCTTAGTATTGGACAGAATATCTGGAAAGAGAATAAAGAAACAGAGAGCTTGAATAATATGATAAATGAACTAGACCTTACAGACATTATTTATAGAGCATCACACCCCAAAACAGCAGGATATAAATTTTTTTCCATTCGCTTATGGATCTTTCTCCAGGATAGACCATATATTAGGCACAAGACAGGTCTCAATACATTAAAAGATTGAAATTATAAAAAACATTTTCTCTGATCATAATGGAATGGAATAATGGACATGGGAAGTGGATGTGGCTTTAGTGACTGAGCTCCCGCCCACCACATGCGAGGTCCCTGATTTGGTTCCTGGTGCCTTCTAAAGAAGACAGCAAGCTGGCACGTGGGCAGGCATGGCAAGCTGATGCAACACAATGACACAACAAGAGACACAAGAAGAAACACATAATGAGAGAGACAACAAAGCAGGGAACAGAGGTGGTTCAAGTGATTAGGTGCCTCGCTCCCACATTGGAGGTCTCAGGTTTTGTTCCTGGTCCCTCTTAAAGAAACAAGGAAGACGAATAGACATAGCAAGTTCAAACAATGGGTGGGCGGGGAGAAATAAATAAAATCTTAAAAAAAAAAAAAGGGCAGAAAAATGGAAAATTCATAAATATACAGAGATTAAACAACACTTTATATAATCAGTGGGTCAAAGAGGAAATTGCAAGAGAATTCAGTAAATATCTTGAGATAAACGAAAACATGAATACAACATACCAAAACCTATGGAACACCACAAAGGCAGTGCAGAGAGGGAAATTTATAGCCCTCAATCCTTAAATTAAAAAGAAAGAGCTAAAATTGAAGATTTAGCTGCATATCTGGAGGAATTAGAAAAAGAACAGCAAAATAATCCCAAAACCAAGCTGAAGGAAAGAAGTAGTAAAGATCAGAGCAGAAATAAATGAAATGGAGAACAAAAAAAGAATAGAATCAACAAAACCAAAAGCTGGTTCTCTGAGAAGATCAATAAAATTGACAAACCCTTTGCCAGACTGACAAAGAGAGAGAAGACGCAAATAAATAAAATCAGAAATGAGAGGGGGTACATTACCATTGATCCTGTAGAAATGAGAGATAAGAGGATAGTATGAACAACTGTATGCCAACAAACTAGACAATGTAGATGAGATGGACAAATTCCTAGAAATAATGAACAACATACACTACACTGAAAGAAACAGAAGATTTCAAAAAACCAATCACAAGGAAAGAGAATGAAACAGTCATCAAAAACCTCCCAAAGATGAAAAGCCCAGGACCAGAAGCCTTCATAGGTGAATTCTACCAATCATTCAAAGACAATCTAATACCAATCTTGCTCAATCTTCCAAAAAACTGAACAGAAAAGTAAGCTATAAAACTCATTCTATGAAGCCAACATCACCCTAAAACTAAAACCAGATAAAGATACCACAAAAAAAGAAAATTATAGACCAGGAACTCTAATGAATATAGATGCAAAAATCCTCAACAAAATACATGCAAAGCAAATCAAAACTACAATAAGATATCATTATACACCTATTAGAAGGGCCACTATTTAAAAATTTGAAAACTCTTAAGTGCTAGAGAGGATGTAGAATGGTACAGACACTGTGGAGGATTGTTTGGCAGTCTCTAAGGAAGTTGAATATAGACTTGCCATGTGACCTGGCAATTCCACACACTAGTATAAACCTAGAAGAACTGAGAACAGTGACATGAACAGACATGTGCACACTTATGTTCACAACGGCATTATTCACAATTGCCAAAAGATAGAAACATCGGTGTCCATCAACCAATGAAAGGATGAACGAACTGTGGTATATATACATGGTGGAATATTATGCAGCAGTAAGAAGAAATGAAGTTGTGAAGCATATGATAACATGGACAAACCTGGAGAACATTATACTGAATGAAGCAAGCCAGACACAAAATGACAGATACTGTGTGATTGTGCTATTTTGAACTAAATATATTGTGTAAACTCATGGTGTTAATAATTAGAATATAGGTCACCAGAAAACAGAATGAGGGTAGAGAATGGAAAGCTGAAGGTTAATCTGTGCAGAAATGCTAAAAAGGTTGTTTGTAAATCTTTGGAAATAAATGGAAATGGTGAGAGCACATAATGGTGTTTGTGACTGAGTTATTATATGGTTATGACATGGTTGAAATAGAAGTCTAAGGACATGTCTATTACTAGAAGGAAAGCTAAAAAACATAACATGGGACTGTAAAACATAGTAAAATCTCGTGTGATATATGTATATGGGTAATATTGTATATAAGACTTTTTACAAAATATAAATAAAAATAAACTAGAGAGTCGGAAACAATAGCAGGTATGTACGGCAGGGGAAGCAAATATTGAGAGGTTATGTGTTTTGTTTTTTTATTATTATTATTATTGGAATAATGAAAATACTCTAATAATGAATGCAATGATGAATGCACAACTTTGTGATTATACCAAATACCAGCGTGTCCACTTTGGATGGATTTATGCTTTATTAATATGTATAAACAAAATTGATTTGTTAAAAAAAAAAATTCAATCAAAATTCCAAAGCACACTTCCAAAAGAAATGGAAAAAGCAATCAACAAATTCATTTGTAAAGGTAAGGGCTCCCAGACCCCATCTTGAAAAAGAAGAACTAAGTCGGAGGACTCATACTTCTTGACTTTAAAACTTACTACAAAGCTACAGTGGACAATACAGCTTGGTACTGGCAAAGGATGGATATATAAACCAATGGATATGAGTTAAGAGATTAGAAATAGACCCTCACATCTATAGCCAATTGAATTTTTAAAAATTAATTTTATTGAAACATTCATAAACCATACAATTCATCAAATACAATCAATAGAATTTAGTATAAACAGAGTTCACTTCAAACATATTGGAGCATTTTCATTACTCCAAAAAAAAGAAAGGATAAACAACAAAAACAAATGAACACAAAAAAACTCTACCCCTTAGTTGTTACCTCAATATATCTATTCTTCCCCTGCCATACATAACTACTCATCTATTTTCGTCTCTGTAATTTTTGTATTTACATTTTACACAGATGGAACTCAAACAATGTATCATATTTTTTGTCTACTTTTATTTAGCATGCTAACTTTTTTTACATCATTGATGGAAGATTATTAATATATTACTACACACTACGATCCACAGTGTTTTTTGATTGTATTTTTCCCAAATATCACCCTGGTATTAACCTCTTGTAACATTAACATACATTTATTCTGTTTCAAAGTAAACCATTCCTATATATACACTATTAACTATATTCATTTTTCACAAAGGTTCGCTATGCCATACAGTCCCATGTTGCATTTTTTTAGCTTTCCTCCTAGTGATATACTCGTCCTTAGACTTCCACCTCAACCATGATCATACCCATATGTTAGTGCTATTAATTACAAAGCCTATGGTGTACTTTTACCATTTCTATTCATTTCCAAAGATTTACAAATTTTTTTTTTTTTTTAACCAATTTTGCACAGATTAAACCTCAGTTTTCCATTATCTAACCACAGTCTATTCTCTGGTAACTTAAATTCTAGCTATTAACACTCTATGGGTTTGCTCATTATATTTAGTTCATCATAGCAAAACGATACAATGTTTGTCCTTTTGTGTCTGGCTTGCTTCATTCAACATAATGTCCTCCAGGTTCATCCATGTTGTCATATGCCTCACAACTTCATTTCTTCTTACAGCTGAGTAATACTTTATAGTGTGTATATACCAGAGTTTGCTTATTCATTCATTAGTTGATAGACCCTTGGGTTGTTTCCATATTTTGGCAACTGTGAATAATGCTGCTATGAACATCAGTGTACACATGTCTGTTCGTGTCACTGCTCTCAGATCTTCTGGATATATACCTAGTAGTGGTATTTCCAGGACACATGGCAGGTGTATATTTAACTTCCTTAGGGACTACCAAACAGACTTGCACAATGGCTGTACCATTCTACATTCACACCAACGTTGTAAAAGCATTCCTATCTCTCCACATCCTTCCAACACTTGTACTTCTTTGTCATTAATACTGGTCATTCTGATAGGTGTGAAATGATACCTCACTGTAGTTTTGATTTGCATTTCCCTAATCATGAGTGATATTGAGCACTTCTTCATGTGTTTTTTTTGCCATTTGTATTTCTTCTTTGAAGAAATGCCTATTCAAGTCTTTTGCCCATTTTTTAATTGGGTTGTCTTTTTATTGTTGAGTTGTAACATCTCTTTATATATCCTGGATATTAAACCTTTATCAGATATGTGATTTCCAAATATTTTTTCCCATTGAGTTGGCTGCCTTTTCACCCTTCTGACAAAGTTCCTGTGAGGTGCAAAAGTGTTTAATTTTGAGGAGGTCCCATTTATCTATTTTTTTCTTTTGTTGCATGTGCTTTGGGTGTAAGGTCCAAGAAACCACCACCTACTACAAGGTCTTGAAGATGTTTCCCTACATTTTCTTCTAGTAGTTTTATGGTCCTGGCTTTTATATTTAGATCTTTGATCCATTTTGAGTTGATTCTTTTATAGGGGGTAAGATAGGGTCCTCATTCATTCTTTTGGTTATAGATATCCAGTTCTCCTAACACCATTTGTTAAAGAGACTGTTTTTTCCCGTTAGTGTGGGCTTGGTAGGTTTGTCAAAAACCAGTTGACTGTATAGGTGAGGGTTTATTTCTGGGTTCTCAATTCTATTTCACTAATCTATGTGTCTATCTTTATGCCACTACCATGCTGTTTTGACCACTGTAGCTTTTGTAATATGTTTCAAGCTCAGACACTGAAATGTCTCTGTTTTTTAGAATGCTTTTGGCTATTCGGGTACACTTACCCTTCCAGATGAATTTGGTAACTGCCTTCTCTAATTCTGGAAAGTAAGCTGTTGGGATTTGATTGGTATTGCTATAAATCAGTTTGGGTAAGATTGACATCTTCACAATATTTATTCTTCCAATCCAACAGAATGTCTTTCCATTGGTTAGGTCTTTTTAAATTTCTCTTAGCATTGTTTTGTAGTTTTCTACATAAAGGTCCTATACTTCTTTGGTTAAATTAACTTCTAGGTATTTGAGTCTTTTTGTTGCTATTGAAAATGCAAAGTTTCCCGAGTGCCTCAGGTTGTTCAGTACTAGTGTACAAAAACATTACTGATTTTTGCGTGTTGATCTTGTATCCTGCCACTTTGCTGAACTCATTAGTTCAAGTAGCTTTGTCATGGATACTTCAGGATTTTCTAAGTACAGGATCCTGTCATCTGCAAACAGAGAGCATTTTACTTCCTCTTTTCCTATTTGGATGCCTTTAATTTTTTTTTTTTTTTCCCTTGTCTAATTGCCCTAGCTAGAACTTCTAGTACAATATTGAATAACAATGGTGACAGTGGGCATCCTTGTCTTGTTCCCGATCTTAGAGGGAAAGCTTCCAACTTTCCTCATTGAGTATGATGTTGGCTGTGGGTTTTTCATATACACCTTTTATCATATTGAGGAATTTTCCTTCTATTCTTATCTTCTGAAGTGTTTTTATCAAAAAAGGATGCTGGATTTTGTCGAATGCCTTTTCTGCATCGATTGATATGATCATGTGGTTTTTTTCCTTCAATTTGTTAATGTGGTCTATTACATTGATTGATCTTATGTTGAACCAGCCTTGCATACCAGGAATAAATCCCACTTGGTCGTGATGTATGTCTTTTGATATGCTGTTGGATTCAATTTACAAGTATTTTCTTGAGAATTTTTGCATCTATGTTCATTAGAGAGATTGGTCTGTAATTTTCTTTTCTTGTAGAATCTTTATCTGGCTTTGGTATTAGGGTAATGTTGGCTTCATAAATGTGTTAGGTCATTTTCCCTCCTCTTCAATTTTTTGGAAAAGTTTAAACAGGATTGGTGTTAATTCTTTTCGAAATGCTTGGTAGAATTCACCTTTGAAGCCATCTGGTTCTGGACTTTTCTGTGCTGGGAGATTTTTGATGACGGATTCAATCTCCTTAAATGTGATTCATTTGTTAAGTTCTTGTTATTTCTTGTAGTGTCAGTGTAGGCTGGTTATGCATTTCTAGGAATTTGTCCATTTTAACTAGGTTGTCTAGTTTGTTGGCATATAGTTTCTCATAATATCCTCTATGATTCTTTTTATTTCTGTGGGGTCATTTGTAATTTCCCTCCTTTCATTTCTGATTGTATTTATTTGCTGCTTCTCTCTCTTTTTCTCTGAGTCTAGCTAGGGGTTCGTCAATTCTATTGATCTCAAAAAAACAGCTTTTGGTTTTGGTGATATTCTCTATTGTTTTTCTGTTCTCATTTTCATTTATTTCTGCTCTAATCTTTATTATTTCTTTCCTTCTGCTTGCTTTGGGATTGGTTTGCTGTTCTTTCTCTAGTTTCTCTAGTTGTTCAGTTAAATCTTTGAGCTTAGCTCTTTCTTGTTTTTTAATATAGGCATTTAGGGCTATAAATTTCCCTCTCAAGCTGCCTTCGCTGTATCCCATAAGTTTTGATACGTTGTGTTCTTGTTTTCTTTTGTCTAAATATATTTACTAATTTCACTTGCAATTTCTTCTTTGACCCATCGATTATTTAGGAGTGTGTTGTTCAGTCTCCACACATTTGTGAACTTACTTTTTTCCTATGATTGATTTCTAGTTTTATTCCATTATAATCTGAGAAGGTGCATTGTATATTTATTGAGAGCTGAATTGTGACCTAACATGTGGTCTATCCTGGAGAAGGATCCATGGGCACTTGAGAAGAATGTATAATCTGCTGAGTTTGGATGCAGTGTTTTGTATATGTCTGTCAGGTCTAACTTGTTTATCATATTGTTCAAATTCTGTTTCCTTGTTAACCTTCTGTTTATTCTATCTAAAGATGTGAGTGGGGTGTTGAAGTCTCCAACGATTATTGTAGAAATGTCTATTTCTCCATTCAGTTTTGCCAGAGTTTGTCTCATATATTTTGGGGCACCCTGGTTAGGTGCGTAAATATTTATGACTGTTATAGCTTCCTCGTGGAATGTCCGTTTTATTAATATATAATGGTGTTCTGTATCTCTCATAACTTTTTTGCATTTAAAGTCTGTTTTGTCTGATATTAGTATAGCTACCCCTGCTCTTTTCTGGCTACTATTCACGTGGAGTATCTTTTTCCAACTTTTCACTTTCAGCCGGTTTGTATCCCTGGGTCTAAGGGTGAGTTTCTTGTAAGCAGCATATGGATGGCTCAGGTTTTTTTATCCATTCTATCAGCCTGTATCATTTTATTGGGGAGTTTAATCCATTCACATTCAATGATATTACTTTAAACGCACTATTTACTTCCTCCGTTTTATTCTGTGGTTTTCGTATGTCATCTTGTTTTTGTCTCTCTTTTTACTCTTTTGGTTATCCTTTCTGCTTTTCTTTCTTCTATACTCTCCTCCAAGGCTCTCTCCCCTGTCTTTTTCTTTCAGGTTCTAAGGCTTCCTTTAATATTTCCTGCAAAGGTGGATTCTGTTTTGCAAACTCTCTTAGTTTGCTGTTTGTGAATATTTTATACTCACCTTCATATTTGAAGGGCAATTTTGCTAGATAAAGAATTCTTGGCTGGCAGTTTTGCTCTTTCAGTTTCCTAATTGATTCGTGCCATGGTCTTCTCGCCTCCGTGGTTTCTGAAGAGAAATCTTCACTAAGTCTTACTGGACATCCCTTGTATGTGATCGTTTGCTTCTCTCTTGCTGCTCTGAGAATTTTCTCTTTATCTTTGACATTTGATAATCTGAGTAGTATGTGTCTTGGCATAGGTCTATTTGGATTTATTCTCATTGGGGTACTGTGTGCTTCTTGGAGAAGAATGTTCATTTCTTTCATGAGAGTTGGGAAATTTTCAGCTATTATTTCCTCAAATACTCTTTCTGCCCCCTTTCCCTTCTCTTTCTCCTTCTAGAACTCCCATGACATGTATGTTGTTGTCTTTTGTGTTGTCATTCAACTCTCTGAGGCCCTGCTCAATTTTTTCCATTCTTATCTCTCTCTATTCTTTTCTTTTTTCAATTTTATCTGCTCTGTCTTCAGTATCACTATTCTTTCTTCTCTCATTTCGAGTCTGCTGTTTTAAGCCTCAAATGTGTTTTTGACCTCACCTATTGTGTCTTTCATTCCCATGAACTCCGTTACTTTTCTGTTCAGGATTTCAAATTCTTCTTTTCATTTGCTCAATGTCTTTTTGATGTCATTTATCTCTTTAACTATATTGTCTTTCAACTCATTAATTTGATTTTGGAAATTTGTGCTCATCTTGCTGATTAGTTCTCTCAAATTCTGCATCTCTTCTGGGACTTTGAGGTATTCCTTCTCTTGCGCCATGTCTTCTATTTTCTTAGTATGGCTCGTAATTTTTTGCTGGTGTTCAGGCATCTGGTTAGGATGTAGTTTACTCAGATGCTCAATCTCTTTCTCTTTTATAGAGATTTAGTGGCAGGAGGCTGTGAGTTACCACCGCTCTTTGATTTTTGGCTCAACCTGGATTGTTAAGATTGTTCTGGTGGTTGCTCAAAACTGGGCACTAGACCCAGTAATTGGTTGTAGAGTTCCTCCTAGGGCCTTGGGCAGGGAGGCCATAGAGGCCAGAAAAAGCCTCTCCTACTTATTTTAAATTTTCTTGCATGCACTTCCTTGGTCGGCCAGGCGATGGCACTGTTTGGAGCGCTCAATTCAATGCCTGGTAGGATTGTATTTGTTGTAACACAGACCAGATCAATATGATAGAGCTTCTAGTCTGGAGTCTAGGAGCCTTGTAATTAAAATTTCCTGAGACTGTCCTCCAGTCTTCTCTGGCAGCTTCTTCCCTTTTCCCAGCTAGGAAATATTTCCACTCCCCTCTGAGTCCTTAACAATCAGTCCCTTTTAGTAGAGAAGTAGATTGGGGGGGGGTTGTATATCTTTAGCCCCTTGAAGGCTCCAAGGCAAACAATGGCGCATTTGCCCATTTTTAAATTGGGTCATTTGTCTTTATATTGTTGACTTTATATATCATGGATTGCAGCAGTTTGAGATTATTTTAGGAATCCCAAATAAAGAAAAATTATGCTTGTAAACTAATCTATTCCTGTGTGTGTAGTACCCTTTGATTGCATTAAATTCAATGGAAGGGCCTTAAATAGATTACTTAGTAAGACTGCTTTAGGGCTTTTGATTGGGGTACATCAATGAGGTGTGACTCAGGTTGAGTCTATAATCCCTTGCTGGATCTGATATAAACAGAACCACAGAGACAGACAGACACAGGAAAAGAGCTGCTATGTTTGATTTTGCCACTTGAGAGAGAAGACTGCAGGAAAACAGAAGCCCCTGAGAGGCTCAAAGAATCAAGGCCCATGAAAAAGAGAAGCCCGATGTCTGGTTGCTCACAGGTGAACTCCCAAGGGCTAGTAGATTTGGGAGGGGAAGGGAGAGACCTTTGCAGAGACTGGAGGCCATCTTGCTTTACCACGTGGTAATAATGCCAGGATTAACAGTAATTAACTATGGTGGGAAAGCATATCCGCTGATGCCCTGATCTGGACATTTCATGGCCTTAGAACTAGAAGCTTTTACCTGAAATAAATCCCCATTATAAAAGCCAACAGATTTCTGGTAATTTGCATCAGCAGACCTTTGGCAAACTAAAATATGGCTATTAGACCCTTGTTGAGCATGTGATCTTCCAAATGTTTTCTCCCATTGAGTAGGCTGCCTTTTGACCCTCTTTACAAAGTCTCCTGAGGTGCAAAAGTGTTTAATTTTGAGGAGGTCCCATATTTTCTATTTTCTCTTTTGTTGCTTGTGCGTTGGGTGTAAGGTTTAAGAGAGCCCCACCTATTTAAGACCTTGAAGTGTTTCCCTATATTATCTTCTAGGAGTTTTTATGGTCCAGGCTTTTATGTTTAGGTCTTTGATCCACTTTGAGTTGGCTCTTGTATAGGGAATGAGATATGGGGGTATTCTCTTTCACTTTTGATTACTGATATTCAGTTCTCCCAGCACCATTTGTTGAAAAAACTGTTCCGTCCTAGCAAAGTGGACTTCTAGGCGTATCAAAAATTAGTTATGTCCTGAGCACGCCCCCGCCCCCCGCCACTGCTGCCAAGCTCCACCTCTGCTGAACACTATGGGAGATGCAGGGAGCGATCACATCAAAGCACCCAGCTTGCCACCTCACTGTCCCTGCAGCTTCTGAGGGGCCAGCAAGACTATGAATCTCTGTTTGAAATGCTTTGCTAATTTTCAAAAGAAACAACTAGATGATGATTCCACTTCCAAGTACAAGTGATAGCCAATCAGATTTGTTTTCTGAAGAAACCACCAGTGACAATAATACCTTGATAACCATACCAACTCTTAGTCCCAGCCAGCAGCTACCTACAACAGAACTGAATGTAACTTCCCCACACTAAAAAAGGAATGTGGGTCATGCATACACATAGCTCATGTCTCATTAATCACAGTAACCAAAAGATCCTGTGGTACAGATTCAAAGTCTGAGAATGTGGCTTCGCCAGTGAAATGACCACAACTACAGGAGACTACAAAATGGTCAAAGAAACCAATCAATCTAAACAGAATAACTGATGTCAGCGCTACCATTGCCAAACCAAATTGGAGCTGGTGCAGAAGGAATTGGGTCCTATCACTGCAGTTATGTGTTCTGTATGTTACATCGCTCCCTGAGCAACATGACTGTATGTTTGACCACATGGGCTGCGGCTGAAAAGAAGCCATAATAAAAATGGAGCAATTGGACTGTAAAGTGGGGTGCTCCTGCCAGCACACTGAAGAGGGGTGCTGTTAAAGGCCAGGCGCAGCCGCCACATGATGCGGTCCTTAGCTCACTTAAGTTAGCCTTATTTAGGACAAAGTCAGCCAGATACCTTGTATTAGACACGTATCTGATTACAGCCAGTCCATTTCCTTTCTTTAGACAGCCATCCTGGTACTGTAATTTAGGGGCTGATGGTGGTTGCAATTGATTTCTGGCTAGTTTACTAAGCTGCCGACTAGCCATTGTATAAAATTCAAACATGAAGAATAAGGGAAAAAAATCAGTTGACCATAGAGGTGTGGGTCTAGTTCTGAACTCTCAATTTGATTCCATTGAACAACGTGCCTATCTTTATGCCAGTATCATGCTGTTTTGACCACTGTAGCTTTATAATACACTTCAAGGTCAGGAAACGTGAGCCCTCCAAACTTGTTATTCCTTTTTTGGAAGTTTTCTGGCTATTCAGGACCCCTTTCTCTTCCAAATAAATCTGGTGCTTGACTTTTCTACTTCTGTAAAGTAGGCTGTTGGAATTTTGATTGGGATTGTGTTGAATCTACAAATCAGTTTAGGTAGAACTGATATATTCACGATGTTTAGTCTTCCAATCTATGAACCCGGAATGTCCTTCCATTTGTTTTGGTCTTCTTTGATTTCTTTTACCAGTGTTTTGTAGTTTTCTGAATATAAATGTTTATATTCCTGGTTAAATTAATTCTTAAATATTTGAGTCATGTTGACCTTGTATCCTGCCACTTTGCTGAACTCTTTAATTAGCTGTAATAGCTATGTCATAAATATTTTAGAATTTTCTAAATATAGGATCGTGTCATCTGAGAATGGTGAGAGTTTTACTTCCTCTTTTCCAATATGAATGACTTTTATTTCTTTTTCTTGCTTAATTTAATTACTCTAGCTAGAACTTCTAGCACAATGTTGAACAACAGTGGTGACAGTGGGCATCCTAGTCTTGTTCCTGATCTTAGAAGAAAAACTTTCATTCTCTCCACATTGAGTAGGATGTTGGCTATGGGATTTTCATATACGCGCTTTATCATGTTAAGGAACTTTCCTACTACTCCTATCTTTTAAAGTGTTTTTATCAAGAAAGGATGCTGGGTTTTGTCAAATGCCGTTTCTGCATCAATCAAGATGATCATGTGTTTTTTTTCCTTCAATATGTTAATGTGGTGTATTACATTAATTGATTTTCTTATGTTGAACCACTCTTGCATAATGAAAATAAAACCCACTTGATGATGATATATGATTCTTCTAATATGACGTTGGATTTGATTTGCAAGTATTTCGTTGAACATTTTTGCATATATGTTCATTAGAGAGTTTGGTCTTTAATTTTCTTTTCTTGAAGTATCTTTATCTAGCTTTGGTATTAGGGTGATATTGGTTTCATGAAATGTGTTGGGTAATTTTCCCTCCTTTCAATTTTTTGAAAGAGTTTAAACAGGATTGACATTCATCCTTCTTGAAATGTTTGATAGAGGTTCACCTGTGAAGTCATCTAGTCCTGGATTTTTCTTTGTTGGAAAATTTTTGATGACTGCTTCAATTTCTTTACTTGTGATTGGTTGATGAGTTCCAGTATTTCTTGTAGGGTCAATGTAGGTTGTTTGTACATTTATAGGAATTTGTCCATTTCATCAAGGTTGCCTAATTTGTTGGCATAAAGTTTCTCATAATATACTCTTATGATCATTTTTTATTGCTGTGGGGTCAGTTGTAATGTCTCCTCTTTCATTTCTGATTTGCATCTTCTTTTTTTTCTTTCTTAGTCAAGCTAAGGGTATTTTGATTTTATTAATATTCTCAAAGAACCAACTATTGGTTTCGTTGATTTTCCCTATTGTTTTTTGTTGTTGTTCTCAATTTCACTTATTTCTTATTTATTTATTTATTTATTTATTTATTTATTTATTTATTTATTATCGGGAGGTCCCGGGATCGAACCCGGGTCCCTCCATATGGGAGACGGACGCCCTTCCTTCCTTCCCTTCCTTCCCGTCCTCTCTCTCTCTCTCTCTCTTTCTTTCTGTGTGCTTTGGGAATGGTTTGTCCTTCTTTTTCTAGTTCCTGCAGGGGTTCTATTAGACCTTTGATTTTAGCTCCTTATTTTTAAATATAGGGACTCAGGGTTTTAAATTTCCCTTTCAGCTCAGCCTTTTCGGTATCACATAAGTTTTGATAATTTGTGTTATTTTCATTCATCTTGAGATATCTAATAATTTTTCTTGCAATTTCTTCTTTGACCCACTGCTTGTTTAGGAGTGTGCTATTTAGCCTCCATATATTTTCGAATTTTCCCCTTTTCCACCTATTGCTGATATCCAGCTTCATTCCATTGTGATCGGTGAAAGTGCTTTGTATAATTTCAATCTTTTTAAATTTACTGAAAACTGTTTTGTGACCCAACATGATCTAAACTGGAAAAACACTCATGAGTACTTGAGAAGAATGCTTAATTTGCCGATCTGGGGTGCAACGTTCTATATACATCTTTCAGGTCCAGATCATTTATCATATTGTTCGGTTCTCTATTTCCTTGTTGATCTTCTGTCTAGTTGTTCTATCTATTGATGTGAATGGTGTGTTGAAATCTCCAAGTATTACTGTACAGACATCTATTTCTCCTTTCAGTTTTGCCAAAGTTTGCCTCATGTATTTTTGAGTATCCTGGTGAGGTGCATATGACTGTTACTCCCTCCTCGTGGATTGTCCCTTTTATTAATACATAATGGCCTTCTACATCTCTTATCATGTTTTTGCATTTAAACTCTTCTGTCCAAGACAAGTCTAGTTATCCCTGCTCACTTTTGATTACTGTTTGTGTGAAATATCTTTTCCCAACCTTTTCACTTTCAGTTTAGTTGCAACCTTAGGTAAAGTGAGTCTCTTGCAGACAACATACAGATGGCTCATGTTTTGTTTTGTTTTTTTATCTATTCTGTCAGCTTATGTCTTTTGATTGGAGGGTTTAATCCATTAACATTCAATATTATTACTGTAAAGGCATTACTTACTTTAACCATTTTATCCTTTGGCTTTCATATGTCTGTCTTTTTACCCTTTTGGTTACACTTTCAGATAGTCTTCACTTCTACACTTTCCTTCAAGTCTCTCTCTCCTGTCTTTTCTGGCTGCAGAACTTCCCTTAGTGTTTCTTGCAGAGCCAGATTCTTGTTTACAAGCTCTCTTAGTTTCTCTTTATCTGTGGATATTTTAAACGCACCATCATATCTGAAGGACAGTTTTACTGGATAAAGAATTCTTGGCAGGCAGTTTTTCTCCTTCAGTACCTTAATTATATTATACTACCACCTTCTTCCCTCCATACTTTCTGAAAATAAATCTGCATGAAATCTTACTGGGTGTCCCTTGTATGTGATGGTTTGCTTCTCCCTTGCTGTTTTCGGAATTTTCTGTGTATCTCTGGCATTTGGCATTCTGAGTATTATGCGTCTTAGAAGAGTTCTATTTGGATTTATTCTGAATGCACTAAGTTGTGCTTCTTGGACCTGTATATTCATTAGATTTGGGAAGTTTTCCATCAGTATTTTCTCAAATACTCTTTCTGCCCCTTTTCCCTTCTCTTCTCCTTCTGGAACTCTCTAACACTTATGTTGGTGCACCTTGTGCTATCATCAACTCCGAGACCTTGCTCATTTTTTTTGCATTCTTTTCTCCCTCTGTTCTCTCTTTTCAATTTCAGCAGCTCTGTCTTCTTAAGTAGCTGATGCTTTCTTCTATGATTTCAAATCTGCTGTTGTATGCCTCTGTTATATTTTTATTCTCACTTGTCATTCATTCCCATAAGCTTTTTTGTTTTTCTATTCATGTTTTCAATTTTTCTTTGTGCTTGCCCAGTATCTTCTTAATGTTGTTTATTTATTTTGCCATATTGTCTTTCAAATCCATGATTTGATTTAGGAGATTTGTATGAACCTCATCAATTAGTTCTTTCAAGTACTGTGTCTCGTCTGGAGCTATGATTTTTCCTCTGCCTGAGCCATATCTTCCTTTTTCTTAATATGATTTGTAATTTTTTGCTGATGTTTATGCATCTGATTATGATGGTGAGTTTACTCTGATGGACAGTTTCTCTCTCTTTCCTAGGGATTTACTGTTAACTGGCTGTGCGCTACCGCTGTTCTTTGATTTTTGGTTCATCTTGTTCTCTATCTTTAGGATTGCCCGTTTAACTGCTCAAACCAAGGCTAAGGACCCAGTAATGAGGTACAGATCCATTTCCTAAGATCTTGGAAAGAGGGGCTGTATTGGTCTGATGCAAAGTACCAGAAATCTGTTGGCTTAATTTTAAAAAGTATATTTCTTTAGGGTAGAAGCTCACAGTTACAAGGCCCTAAAGAGTCCAACTCAAAGTACCCTTAAAGTTACTTCCTCACACAAAGTCTGTTGCCACATGTTGAAGTAAGATGGTGGGTGATATCTGCGAGGGTTCAGCTTTCCTCTTTCCTCTTAAGGCTCTGTGGTCCCAGCTTATTCTGATACAAGCTGTAGTCTGGCATAGGGCTCATCTCTCTTCCTCTGGCGATTGTTTCTTTCTGGGCTCAGCTGCTCTGTTCTCTTCACAAGGTCAGCTATAAACCATCAGGCTCATCTCTCTTCCAGGGGCCGCAGGATCCTGTGTATCTTCTCTGTGTGTCTACTTCTTCTGTGTCCTTGATTGTCCATTTATATAGCCCACCAAGGGGGCAGGGACTTAACTCTGCATGCCCTAATGACATGGTTGAAACAAAGCCCTAATCTTAACATAATTTAATCAAAGACATCTAAGCTGACTCTAATACAATCAAAAGGTATAACACCCAGAAGAATAGATCAGTTTACAAACATAATTAGGTATCTATTTTGTAATTCATAAATAATATCAAACTGCTACAGGGGCAGTAAAGTTGCCAGATTGCCTTTTATTTACTTATTGTTATTTTTCCCTTCTTTGCATGCACTTCCCTGATCTGTCAGCAGATGGTGCTCTTTGGCAGACCTCTCAACTCAAACCCCAGACTCTAGTGGGGAATGCATTCAGCATAAACCTGCCTAGGCAGGAGGTGCAGAAGCAATTTCTACTACTATGTTAACTACGTCTCTCATGCACAGAAATAAAGGACTTGGCAAATAACTATATCCTACATTTTTTAGCCTTCCTTCCTTTATATGTATCTCACCCATTAAAATAAGTGTTTGTTTAAAGATATCACACGTTTTAGTATTTAATACTTACTTCTGTACCTCAATACTTTTGTCTCTTTCCTCTTTAAGTTTCCTTTCCTTGTTTTCAAATTTTTCTTTCACGTCTTTTACTTGTTTTTCAAGATGACAAAGAAGTTCTCCTTTATCATGCCACTTCTGATTAAGGGTACTAATATGAGAAAAATTAAAAATATTAACTTGGTCACACAAAATTATTGAGTCACAGCATTTTATCTCTTAATGGGAAATGTGTATACCTGTAAGCTTTTCTAATTTCCTCAAGTTTCATTTCCTTTTCTTTCAACTGTTGTTTTAGTTTTTCTTTTCTTTCATTGTGCCTTTCCAATTTCCCCATTACATCATCCAGTTGTGAAGATTTTTCCTCAAGTTGTTCTTGAGTACATTTTTGTATTTCAGTGATTTGTTCTTGTAATGTTTTAATGTGTGCTTCTCTTTCCTGTAAACACTTCCAAGAAAAAAATCAGGACTTTATTTGAATCATCAATGAATGTTTTAGAAAAGATTTACAAAACCTTTTTTTCACAATTAAAAACAACTCCACCACTTTGTATTACATGCAATTAAGAATGATCAGAGTTTTGTTCTATTTATACTTTTTATTTCAGGAAGTCAGTAATTATCAGTCAGGGAGGGAGAAAAGGAAAGGAAAAGAAAGCAGTACAATAAAAACCTCAAGAGGTGTGTTTAAAATTTGAAGAAAATTCAACTTCAATTAATATTCATAATTAATATTGAATATGAAAAGATATCTATGTTTTCATGATAGAAACAGAAAATTATAGGCATCAATAGTATACATCAAGGACTAATATTTACTGTGCATGTATGTATAATATTACAAATTATACTATATCTAGTGTGCTAACACAAGTGTTTTTTGCATTATGGTAAGCAAATGTGTTACTTTAAAATACTGATTTCATCACTATTAAAAAGTAACACCCTCGAATACTTATTATATCTTCTATGCTGTGAGTCAGTGTTTATCCTATATTTGCATACTAGAAATTAGAGGATAATTTTAAAAAGGCACTATTAACGTTCATAGGTATTAGGCCTCATAAGTAATATTTATTCTAATGAACATTTATCTGCTTTATAAAGGTACGCCTGAAGTGTGGAACAGCTCTGCAATACTTCAATTACTACTGAAATCAGTTATTTTGCTGTGAGGCTATATGAAATCAGTAATTCTAATTTTTACCTTGTTCCCAATCGTACTCATTTTTTGTTGTTTTTGTTGTTGTTTCTTTTGGGAAATAGAAGATGGAAGCACTCAAACACATATTAGACAAGGCTTATTTAAGTATTGTGTTCTTCATTGTGCTTATATATCTAAAAATTCTAAGTAAAGATGTCAGGTAATCTGGTCTCAATATATATTTTCATAACAGCCATGATTTATTGATTTTCTCCCCACGACGATTTGAAGCACTTGTGTGGGCAGTCCTGACACATATTATCCGGAATCCAAAAAGGTTATATAAAACTTTCTTAAGAAATAACCCTATTACTAAAAAAGAACAATAAACATCGTAGTATCAGAGAAAGTCTTGTGATATATGCGTACCGAAAAGTACCAAAATAGTATATGGAGAGGAAAAAGAATTTTTAAAATTTCTGTTTGATTTCTATTGTCAAAAGTTACTTAGTTTAAAACATCAAACTCCAAATTATGCAGACCAGGTCACTAACCCTTTAGATACTCTGATATATTTATTGCAGAAGGATATTATGCCCAACTATCTTTGTAGATTATGTGATTAGTTGGAAACTATACTCAATATTCATGGTATATCTGAGGCTCAAACAATGTTTTTTAGAGTAAATATACTAAATTATAAAAAAAAAAAAAGTTTAGGATATGCACTTATGCTGTTACTACAATGTTGGGTTAAATTTTGAAAAACTTTTTTTTTTTTACTAAAACTCTAAATGAAAACAAATTTATTTTGGTTTTGGCTCCACTGTCATAACACTGAAATCATTTCCCTCTAAAACTCTGCTCAGAGACTGAAAAGAGGACAGCAACTTAGTGTGGAAATAGTTATGTCAAAAATAATGTGCTATATTTCAGTATCATCTTTGTGCTGTGAATTTGAATGCACATCACCAATCTGTAGAATATTTAGCTTAACTCGAAGGAAAACATGATTGGCAACATTTTTTAAACAAGGAAAAAGGTTTACTGCTTAAAAAAAAAATTCAGTAATAATCTTTTGTTGTAGCTTGGCATACATGAGAGCCTTGAAATTTTAAATATACTGAAAACAAAACTTGTATTTATATTCTAATAACTATAGATAAAGGGAAGAATGATAAGTAGGCTTCTTTATTATCTGAATTTAATTAAGTTCTCAAGGAATTTCTTGAAAATAATAAAGGAAAAAAAAAAAATCTTACCTACTTATTCTAAAAGATGAGTTCCTAACTTTGTGGTGTATTACCCATTTGTAAGTTACTTAAAAATCCTTTTCTCAGTTTTTTCACACTTTAAAAGACAATCTCTAGGAGAAATTTTTAGAATCAAGTTTGATTCAGTGTCCAAGGTAACTTTTTAGAAAACTTCTCTGGAGAATTTTCAGATAAAACATTTTGAAACAATTGGCAACTAGTATGCTGTTTTAAGATAGCCCATATTGAAGAAGAGGGTAAAAACAGCTTCCCTCCAGAGTAAGCAGGAATATTTCAAAATCGGTTCATACACTCTTAAACAAAATGCTAATTTCCTTGTGCGCCCTAACTCTATCTTTCCAGTTATTTTAAGGGTTGGTATAGCGTTCACCATAAAATTCTGAAGTAAAATTCATTTAAAATTAACAAAGAAATATATTGCACTTTTAAGAGGAAAGGGGCAAATATTCAAAAAGAAAACACATGATAGTTGTGTTTTAAACTCCACGAAAGTTAGGGATCATCGTGACAAAACTTTTTTGGATACTGTGATCCACTGATTTCCAAACCTGCTATTTGCTCTTTTCCCAAAACAAAATGTCAAACTTACATCTTTTAATTTTCTAATGGTTTCAGTTTGGTCTTCTATGATTTTGTTCTTAATTCTCAATGCATCACAATCACGTTCATTTGCCTTTCGCAGAGATTCATTCTCACTGCATAAATTTTCAATTTTGGCCTCTAATTTACCACGATTTTGGGATAAAGAGACTCCTAAAGAAATAAACACAATCAGTAACAAACTTTCAGACTGGAAATTTTGCATTTTATGAAAATCTAATTTAACAAAGTATAACACAGTGAATATAATGGGAAAAAAAACAATAAAAAATAATATAAATGAAGAGGAAGAAAAGGGACAAGAACAAGAGGCTTTTAAAGATTAGTTGCTATTTAAAAATCTAAAGCCATGAATAAGATCAAGAACAAGTTAACTCATATGTAATATTTAATTAGATATGTTATGCCATTCAAACAAAAAAAATCATATTAAAAAATCCTACTTGAAATGGACAAATGTGCAATGCTACATTTAAGATCAACATCTAACTATTCATAATTCATAAGGCCATAAGATAGTGAATATCTCTTACTTTACAGTGATTAGAAAGAGAATGAGATTGAGGGTTCCCTAAACTTAAAGCAGTTTCAATTCCTTATACTACTTTACATTTCTGCACAAAATAGGATGTTACAAGTACCTGAAGGAAAAAAAAAGGCCACATGCCATACAAAGAATTTAAAATTACTGTATAAGAAAGAAATATTTTCAATGACTTATTTAGTTGTAATATTTTAAAGATACACCTGTTCAGAAATGTGGCCAAATTACATACTTGAAATAAAAAACAAATCAGGGCTATGACTTCTTAATTGGCATAATAAACTATTTCCCATTTCCTATGTGGCACTTTATTTCTGTTTAGCTGACCAATGCTTACTTAGACTTCCAGATCAGGTGGTCACTGTCTTTTGAATACCTTCTTTGGTTTAGAGGCAGAGTTAAGCTCTTCCTTCTCTCTCCAATAACCAGATTTGTTAGTTTTTAATAAGAATAATGGACTATTTTCCCCTTGAAAATTTGAAAATTTTACCCTGTTGTGCCAGCTCTTGTCCCCATACTTTTCTTTCTGTCCTTAAACCATGAATTAGTGATTCCTTGGCTGCTAGCTCGGAAATAAGCTGGACTTTTTCATGCTTGAGAAGTTCCATTTGAACACTCTTCTCTTTGTCTTCTTCAATCAAAATTTCAAGGGTGCTGATTTGATTCTGTATACCCCACAAAATATGGAAAAATTAATAATGTGAAGTAATCATGAAGTATTTTTTATTTTCTAATTTTTTTATTTTATGAGGAAAAAATGTTAAAAACAAAGTAAAAATTTGAAAATTTTACATCATAAAAACTTATGCTTTTATTAACCAAAGAGAAATGTCATTTAAGAACCCACTCCTTTAAATACTGGATTTTATGTTACTATTTTAAAAGAGTAACCACCTTATAATACCCCCAAAGTTCTCATCAAGTATTTATACCACTAGCCTAAAAGCATCTTTCAAGTAAATAAGTTATCTTGGGCAAAAGGGTGCTAATGTTTAAAATGGAGACAACAGCAATAAAGCGATTATTTTTTGAATTACAGGAAAATATATCTAAAAACAACCACTACCATGACAAAATTATTACTAGCAATTCAAGTGGTATTTCCCAAACTTCAGACATCCGAGTATCACCTGCACAATTTTTGCTTTGTCTCTGTACAACTGGCACCTATTTAGTTAATATATCTCTTAAAATTAATTATTTTACTTATAAACTATTTTATTGTAAGCAATGTCATCTGTGAAATCATAGGTTTGATCCCCTAGTTATATAACTTTTCTTGTACATGTCAAAATATATAATTTATATCACTTAAAAGTTCATTTTGTGTACTTCCTAAAATCATAACACATTTAAAAAACTGATATAAAAATTAAAAGAAAATATAATGTTACAGTCTTACCTGTAAATTTGCTGCTGTTTCCTGTTTCAATTTGGAAACTTCTGCAAGTTTTATTTTTTGTTCTTTCACCATAGAGGTCAGATCTTTAATTAAAGAGGAAGACTCATTTTCTTTTCGTTGAGCCCAAACAAGAGCATGTTTGCTCTTTGCTAACTCAGTTGCAACATTTTCAAAACCATCTTTAACCTATATTTCAAAATTGCATTATAGTAAGCAAATGCACATATATGCATATACATTTATATATCATTTTGCAAATGTTGGTATGTATTGTGAAAATTTTGATTTTTACCCACAATAAAAAATAAATAAATAAATAAAAATTAAAAAAAAAAAGTACATACACAAAGCACATGAAAAAAAAAATTGCATTATAAATAGCAGTTCTCCAAGCATTTGGAAAATATTTGATTCTGGAAATAGTTTCTTTCATTTGTGGAATCAGAGTTTCAGCAAAAGAACAAAATTCAGAGATAATTTATATTTATTTCAACCTACTCGATTTCAGATGAAAGAGACCCAGGGAGGATATATATTTGCCCAAATCACCCAGTGAATTAGTGTAAACCTAAAACCAGAATTAATTCATTCACTAAAGATTTCTTCAGGGTCTCCTGTATGTAAGACATTGTTCTAAGTGCTAGAAGACATCAATGAACAACACAGAGTAAAATCTCAGTTTTAAAAAACGGCATATTCTAGTGGATAGGGACTAACAATATAACAATGATATAGTAAATTATGTATCATGTTAGATGATTTTACGTGCTCGGGAAAAAAAAGCAGGGGTAAGAGGGACTGAAATGCTGAGAGATGCAGGCTTCAGCAAAATCACTGAGAAGGTTAACACTGGAGCAATGACTTGAGGAGGCAAGGAAAGGAGTCATCCAGATATCTCAGAGAAGAGTGCTCTAGGCAGGAATGTGCCTAGTATGTTTGAGGAACAGGAAGGAAGCCAGAGTCACTGGTATGGCATGAATCAAGGGAACGGTAGTAGCAGATGAAATCAAAGGGGTATCACAGGGCTAGAATGTGGAGGGTTTTGAATATTACTCTGAATAAAATGGAAGGACAATGGAAATCTCTGAGCAGAAGAGTAACATGATTTAGCTTACATTTTAAAAGAATATTCCAGCTGCTGTGGAGCACACAGTGAAAGGGGGGCAATGGTGGAAGCAGGGAGACGAATTAGGAAACTCTTGGAATAATACCGGTGAAAGGATAATGGGACTTCTAACAGGATAGCTGCAGTAGACAGTAAGAAATGGTCAAATATATTCTTAAATTAGAATAACCTCTTGAGGTACCAGATATGAAGTATGAGATAAAGACATCTAAAGAGTCAAGTCTAAAGACAATGACTCTAGTGTTTTTGGTCTAAGCACCTAAAAGGATGGAGTTATCATTAACTGAGATGGTTAAGACTGAATTAGCAGGTTGGAGAGGAAGATTAGTAAATTTTAGTTCTGTTAAGTAGGGATGTTAAATAGGTGGTTAAACATAAGTTTGGAATTCAGGCAAAAGGCCCAGGCTGGAGATATAAATGTGGAAATTCTCAGCATACAGATGCTATTTAAAATCATGAGGCTGAGGAATTTATCAAGAGTGAGCATCTAGAGAAGAAAAGGGTTTGTTTAAGGACTGAAACTGGGCATTCCAATAATATGATTATGGAGAAACTAACAAAATAGACTGAAAAGTGAAGTAACTAAAAACCAAGAAAACCCAGAGATGTGAGGTGAAGGAAAACAAGTGAAGAAAGAGTCTCAAGGAAGTGGCATCAATTTAGTCAAATGCTGCTCACAAGTCAAACCAGATGAGAACTGATGACTTCCACAGTGTGGATGTCACTAGTGGCCTTCACCAGTGCTGATGTAGAGATAAAAGCCTGCCTGGAAGTTAGAGAGCACAGAAAGACAGAAACCACAGGAAGCAAATACACATTTTTGAGAATTTCTGCTGTAAAATGGAAGCAGAGATGAGGTGGTAACCAAGAAGAGGAAATGGGGCAAGAGAGTCTTCCTAAGATGAGAGAAATTACAGCATGTTTATATGCTGATGGGAATGATCTAATACAGAGGGAAAAACTGATGATGTAAGGGTGAGGGGGGAAGATCTGCAGGAGCTATATTCTTGAGTAGGCAAGATGGGATCTAGTATATACCTAGAAGAACTGGCTATAGCAGGGATTACCAAACTTTTTTCTGTAAAGGGACAAATAGTAAATTGTTAGGCTTTGCAGGCCATATGTGGTCTTTGTTACAAGCATTCAACTATGCTGTTACAACACAAAAGCAGCCATAGACAATATGTAAACAAATAAGGATGGCTGCATTTCAATCAAACCTTATTTACAAAAGCAGACGGTGGGCCAGATCTGGCCTGGGGTCTATAGTTTTCTTTATAGTAATAGGAGGGAATTCAGGTTTCCCAATTCCTATTCCAGTGCTCTCTTTACATCACCATTTATGACCTTACTTAGTTTTCGCAACAGCACTAAAGAGTAACTATAATTTAGGTAAGGAAACTAAAGCTCTAAGAATTTAAATAATAGGCTTACGGTCATATACCCAGTATGTAAATAGAGCCAGAATTCTAAAATGTAGTTCTTTCATCAAACCCTATCTTGCTGATCCTGT
Organism: Tolypeutes matacus; assembly: GCA_026826555.1. Classification (NCBI taxonomy): domain Eukaryota; kingdom Metazoa; phylum Chordata; class Mammalia; order Cingulata; family Chlamyphoridae; genus Tolypeutes; species Tolypeutes matacus. The sequence continues at coordinate 33,152,381 of JAKSZT010054487.1, read as the reverse complement.
TTTCAACAAAGAGCTCGATGTCAGTTCTTACATCTTTAAATCTTCTGGCTTCAACAGTTAAAGCAACACGAAATTCATCTTCTAAATTCATATACTGCTGGTTTAATATATCAACTTTCTCCTGGTATTCTTTTATAGCTTGCTCATGCTTTCTCTTTTCTTTGGCAATTTCTTTGGCTAAAGCATTCTGGAACTCAGCACCACTAAAAAATTCCCTTGTTTCGAGTTCTTTCCTGGAATACGAAACAAATAAAAATCACAGGATGCCACTGACCTGAAAAAAAGAATTTAGAAATCTTTAAAGAGTTCTTAAATATGCTATATTCCTTATTGTTAGTTTAAGGTCAGGTCCCCACTTTCAAAAACAGAAATTCAGCATAGTATGATAGGTAGAAAAAGAATATGAGTTTTATTTGATTGTGTATTCAATTGTGATGTGAATAAGAGATGCATACCAAATCTTAACTTCACTGAAATAGTTCAGAATCATTCTATGGCTTCTGAAATTCTTTAGGTACATTTGCAGGCGTCAAGTTCTGCTTCACTGCATCATCTACTTTGGCTGAATCTTTGACATTAAATAAATACAGTTTGATTTGGACTACTGGTTGGTTAATAGAGAAAGTCAGTTAAATTGTGAAATTATTTATTAGTCTTTTGATATGAGGCCAAAGTTTTTCACTTAAATGTAAGTTCATTCTTTGGAGTACTCTACCATTTTTCTTGCATAAATCAAACCTATAATACAATAACCAATAATTCCAGTTTTGGTTTCTTTAAACTGGAATGAGAAGATATGTGAAGCAACTAAGTGCAAACTCCTAGATTTTTGTGATTATTTCCCCCCGATCTTTCATAGTTGTCTTGCCTACACTTAATATAATTTTCTCCAAAGCATTACAATTTAATTTCTGCATGCAAAAGTTAATTTACAGAAGTACATAAACAAAACAGTTTTGGAAACAAATACAATTAACCCATGGCAATCAGACAATTCAACTGGTGGGGCAATAAACAGAAAACTAGCTCAAAGTGTTCTAACTATACATAGAGAAAATTGTTTTAACTAACTTCCATGTAACCACTTGTTAAATTAATTAATATTTTTAATTTCTCTCAATTCAGGGATTGGCAAATTTTTTCTGATAAGGGCCAGATAGTAAATATTTCAGGCTATGGGAGCCACACCTAACTCTGCCATTATAATACAAAAGTAGCCATAAATGAATAGGCATGGCTGTGAGTAAAATGGGTGGTAGACCCTTGCTTTATAGATCCCACAAATTAAAATACTTTTGGCTGGGTTTGGAGAAATGCAAAATAAACTTCAATGTTATAGGCACATACCCTGAGACTCTGAAAAAACAATAAAGACACCTATTAAGTGTCTTTAAGCCACTTGTTCATTGCTACAGAATCGATTCTAATGCATATTACATAAACTTGATATTTTATATGAGCTAATTCTGTCAGACTTTGCCATTGCTCAATCACTGTCTATTTTCAGATATTGGGAAAAATAAGTAGACTTCTTCTATTTTAAAATGTCCATATTTTCTGATATATTTTTTATTTACCTGTGTCCTTCTTCTTTCAAAGCAAGAATTTCATGAAGTTGTTGTACTTTTTCCTTTTCTTGATGAAGGGAAGTTCTAAGTAAATTTATTTCTTTATCAGCAGCTGAAGCTTTGAGCTCCGCTTCCTGAATAAGTCTCATCTGAATAAAATACATACAATTATAGTATTTAGACAATAATTATTCCTGCTTTTATTTTAATGCCAGTTCCCAAAAGTGTCTTACATAAATGACAGGAACTAGTGATTTAGTTAATTTTCAACATTTATTAAATTACTGATGCTATGGTCACACAAAATATAGTTGTGGAATGCACTAGCATTAACTATTTTTTACTTGCATCCCAGACACTTAATGATAATTTCCAATCACATCAAGGAAACTTTAAAAACCATCTCTCACAGAATACAGGCCTAACAATCTGCACTATTTCCATTAAACTCTTCTTGAAACTACTTTGAATTTATAAATCATTTAACAGGTTTTTGGTGTATTTAAATTAATTTTTGTTTATAGCCTAACATCTTTTAGGTTTATTAAATGGTAAATAATCTGTTTCAGAATAGAAATTATCAATTTGAATTAATCCACATGATTGATTAATTTAAGTAAGAAAAATACCTGTGCTGCCTGTTGTTTTGCTTTTTGCCTCTCCATTTTTTCTAATGCTTTTTCCATAGTTCTTAGGGCTCTAAGATGATCCTCTTGTTGATCTCTTGCTTTAATTAATTCAACAGTTAGTTTTTTTATTTCATTTTGAAGTTTGTGAACCATAAATTCGAGTTGCATTTTGGAATGTCTCTCTTGAAAAATAATTTCTTTTAGCCTAAAACAGAAATCAAATGGAACTTCATTATACATAAAAAAATGTTAAAAATTATAGTAAATATTAAAGTTTACCATGGAAAGGAAGATTTGAAGTATGTTTCAAACTCACAGAGTAAAAGTAGCTTAAAACAATGTTTTCTAACTTTCCCTTATCCCTGAAATTATCATTGTGCCAAAAGGGAAAAATATTCTATATAAATGAATGAAACTATATCTGATGTGAACTTTACTATTCAATAGCAAAACTTTAATAAATACCTAACTTGTTTCAGGCATTGTGCTAGATGTAGGCTTAAAAAACTCTATTTGTTGATGAACATCAAATCTAGAAACCTAGTGCTCAATCAAGGATAAGAAGAGACAAAAACCAATAGGAGCCCTTTGGGAAAATCTTTTAACACACTGAGAAAAAGCATAACTTTAGGAATAATTAGTTACAGGAAAAAGAACAAAGAAGTTATTTTGATTTCCAAAAACTGTTTAGTATCCTTATAGAATGGAGTAAGATAGACCTGTATTAAAGAACAGAATGAAATAAAAAATAAAATGAAACAGAAAAAAATGGAATATAGAATGGATAAGATAGAAAAATAAAAACATCTGAATGAATAATTCTGGGCTATCTGGTACCAAAGCCCATTGTAGTGGTTATAGTTTGTTTCTTCCTTCCATTTGACCCTTTTTCTTATATCTGATCCAATGTCCTGACCATAAGGGTTATTCACCGAGTTCTAATTTTTAGCCCTAGCAATTGGTCAAGGGATAGACATGTAATCCCCCAAAAGAAATACATCTATCTATACCTACCAATCAACTGACAGATTTATAGATAATAGAGGGCAGAAAATAGACTCTGAAGAATGATAGGTTACCTTAAAGAAATGATGAAAATGAGAAAAGCAACAATGATGAACAAAACAGATGGAAACTTTCTGGAGCTGAAGAAAAGTCTGTGTAAGCATTAGAGTGATGAATATATTCCAGAACAATACAAACATAACAAAAGAAACTGAAAGAACCATATCTAGACATATCCTAGCCTAGAATTATTATTCTTACTTTACAAAAAAAGAAATTGAGAATTTGAGGTTAAGACATTTGCTCAAGGTCACATAGATCCTTAAAAAAAAGAAAAAAAGGGGGGGGGGCAGGTGTAGCTCAGTGGTTTCAGCACCTGCTTCCCATGTACGCGGTTCCAGGTTCAATCCCAGGGCGCTGTATCTCAAAACAAACAAACAAAAAACGATATCCTATCTATAAGAAACTCACTTTACACACTTAGATTAAAAGTTAAAGGATGGAAAAAGATACTCCTTGTAAACAGTAACCAAATGAGAGCTGGAGTGCTTCTACTAATATAGACAAAATAGACTACAAGACAGAGAAAAAGAGGAATATATATTGAATAAGGGTCAATTTCTCAAGAAGACATAATAACAATTATAAACATATATATGCACCTAACAACAAATCTCCAGATGTATGAAGTAAAAATTGAGAAATATGTAGTTCTAGGAACCTTCAATACTTTACTTTCAATAATGGGTATTACAGACAGACAGAAGATGAATAAGAAAACAGAGGACTTGAACAACACTATAAACAGACTATACGAAAGATATATATATAGAAAACTCTACCCAACAACAGCAGAATACACATTCTTCACATGTGTACATGGAACATTAATCAAGGTACGCCATAAGTTAGAGCACAAAAAAAGTCTCATTAAATTTAAAAAGACCAAAAATACAAAATATCTTCTCTGAGCAACATGGAATAAAACTAGAAATCAATAACAGAATGAACACTGGAAAATTCCCAAATGTGAAATTTAAACACACTCTTAAACAACCAATAGGCAAAAAAGTAAATACACTTTGGGAGGAATAAAACAAAACACAACAAGCCAAAACTTATGGGACACAGTGAAAGGAGAGTTCATAGAGAAACTTGCATCAAAGGATATTATCAAGAAGTGAAAAGACAACCTGCACAACAGGGGAAAATATTTGGAAACCATATATCTGATAAGGATTTCATATCAAGAAAATATAAAAAAATCTCCTACAATTCAACAAGATGACAACATGCAACTCAATTAAAAACTGGGCAAAGGACTTGAATAAACATTTCTCCAAAGACTTACAGATGGCCAATAAGCACATAAAAAAGATGTTCAACATCATTAGACATTAGTGAAATGCAAATCAAAACCAAGAGATACCACTTCATACCCACTAGCATGGCTATTAAAAAAAAAATGGAAGGGAGCGGATGTGGCTCAAGCAGTTGAGCACCTGCTTCCCACATGGGAGGTCCCGGGTTCGGTTCCTGGTACCTCCTAAAAAAAAAAAAAAAAAAAAAACAAAAACAAAAAAAAAAAAAACAAGCAAGCAAAACAAATGAAAAAAAAACCAATTCAAGGGAGCCAATGTGGCTCAGTGGTTGAGCACCAGCTTCCCACATACAAGGTCCTGGGTTCAATCCCCAGCCCCGGTACCTCAAAAAAAGAAAAAAAGAAAGAAAAGGAAAGAACAAGAGTTGGTGAGGATATGGAGTAATTGAAACCCTTGTGCATTCATAGTTGTGGCTTATCTTTATTAAGTTGGCTTACTCTAACTCCTGGCTTGAATCTACATCTACATCCTTATCTTGCTTTTCTTTTGGACCACATTAACTTCTAATTTGTTATCTCATTTTATTGACACATCCCTGTGAGAATAAAATGCTTTTGGGAACATGATGGAGTATATATAGAAACCTAATATTGTTTTTTAAAAGGGATGTTTACTTATTTCAATGACTCCCCATTTGCTGTAAAAGTATACTAAAATACAAAATATGAATATATTACTATGATTTTTTTTTTTCGGTACTGGGGGCTGGGGATCGAACCCAGGACTTCATATGTGGGAAGCTCATGTTCAACCACTGAGCCACATTGGCTTCCCTGAGTTGGCTTTTTCATGTGTTTTGCTTATTGTTGTTGTTGTTGTTTTTCTAGGAGACACCGGAAATCGAACCCAGGACCTCCCATGTGGGAGGCGGGCGCTCAATCCCTTGAGCCACATTCACTCCCCTGTATGATTATTTTTGACAAAGCAATTATTTGTAATTTTCTTAACATTCTCCCCCATTAACTATCATAAGTTCAAACTAACCTGAGGTAGATTTCATTTCACAGTCCCATGTGAATCATTTGTCACAGGAACTAAATTGTTCCTTCCTCTAGTCTAAGCCTTAGCAACTGTAGCAGTTTGGCAATTTGATATAGTTATGAATTCCAAAAAAGATATTGGATTATGCTTGTAAACTGGTCTGTTAATCTGGGCGTCATTAAGTTATGATTAGGGTTTTGACTGGGCCACGTCAGTAGGGTGTTGCACCCTACCCCTTGGTGGGTGGGGTCTCAAAGATAAAAAGACATGGCAAAGGACAAAGTTGGAGTAGTTCTGATGTTGGAGTGTTAATGCTGGAACCCAAGGGAGTAAGCACACAGAGGACCTTGGTTGTGAGGAAGGAGAGAAGGCTCTGGGAAAAGACACAAGCAGTTCGCCTGACAATTCACAGCTGGCCTTGTGGAGAGAGGCAAAGCCTACAGAGCCTCATAGTCTACAGCTGACCTTTTGGAGGAAACAGAGGAGCTGAGCCTGGAGAGAAATGCAGCCCCGGGAAGAGAGGAACCCAAGAAGCCCAAACCCTGGCAAACATTGGCAGCTGTCTTACTCCAACACGGGGCCATGGACTTTGGTGAGGGGAAAAACTTACACTTTATGGCCTGGTAACTACGGACTTCTACCCCAAATAAATATCCTTTATAAGGACCAACTGATTTCTGGTATTTTGCATCAGCACTCCTTTAGCTGACTAATACAGCAACCTAGCCTGTAGGTCAAATTCAACGTGCTGTTTTTGTAAATAAAAATATATTGGAATGAAGCCACATCCACTCATTTATGTATTATTTGCATTGCTTTTGTGCTACAATGGTAGACTTGAATAGCTGCAACAGAGACTCTGGCCCCCTCAAAGACTAAAACATTTCTATCTGGTCCTTTACAGGAAAAGCTTGCCAACCCTGCTCAAGTCTCTTAATAGAATTAGTTCAAATCAAACTAAAATGAGGTACATTATTTTTAAATCACACTATAGCTAGTTTAAACTAAGGCAAGTTTAACCTAAGGTACTCCAAATTAAGGTTCAGCATTCTTTGTACTATGAAGGATCTCTGAATTTTTATACTTTTCTCTTACCTATCTGTGGTAAGTAGAGCCAGGCTATGAATATCTTTTTTTTCTTTTGCATGGTTATGTAGTTCACCAATATAATCAATAAGTTTCTTTTCAGCTTGTTCAGCTTTCCATCTCTTCTCTCTCTCTTGATCTAGCTGTTCAACAAGGGACTGAAAGAAAACAACAGTGGTATGTGAACTTGGAGTAGTTACCTAACCTCTCACACCTCAATTTTCTCATTTAAAATATGGGGATAATAGTACCTACTTCAAAGAGCTGTTATGAGTATTGAACAAATTAATGTAAGTAAAGCATACAGAACAGTGCTTAGAACATAATAACCACTAAATAAAAAGTTAGCTGTCATTAATATCAGTGTCATCATCATCATAATTTCTCTCAATTTTAGAACATCCAAACTTGAGAACGGGGGAAGAGACCAGTAGGTATGAAAGGTGTGAAGTAAATATTTTAAAAGACAATTCTATTATTTGAAGAATGGTACACATTACAATATTATAAAATATTTCAACAAAAAAAATAAGGGCAAGTTAACAAAAAATATAAAATAGCAAACTAACCTGTATTATAAAACACAAAAATTCCTAATGCAAATAGTGAAGAACTTTTAAATACTTCAACAAATCTCTTAACCTGGGGTCATCAGTCCAAAGTAGGGTTTTAAAAGAGTCTATGAAAACTTTGAAATTATACACAACTTGTGTTAAGTGTATTTAAAAGTAGATGCCTCAGGACTGGGGGAAGAACTATGGACTAGAGTGGACTTAATGGTATTCTGTTGTACACATATGGTGATTCTAGCAATGTAAAAAATTTTAACAGTGAGGTGGAGCCGGTGGCCACTGGACACTTTCGGGGCAGGGAGGGGAAGTGCAGTTGAAATACAGGGGCTTTTTCGGGACTTGGGGGTTGTCCTGAGTGCTGTTGTGGCGACGGATGTAGGCCATTTTAAATCAGCACACACCATTCAGAACCGTGTGGGAGAGAGCGTAGTCTACGATGTGAACTGTGGTCTATGGTTGATGGCAAGGTCCCAGGATGTGTAAGTCCACTGAGGGTGATGGGCCATACCTGTGGTTGGATGTTTGTGTAGGATGTTGTGGGAGCTGTGGGATGTGGGGACATGGGAATCCCTGTAGTTTCTATGTAATATTAAGGTAATCTAAGCACCTTTTAATATATATAAAAAAAATAATAATAAATAAGTAGATGCCTCTGAGAAGAGTACCTGTAGAATTCCTGAGATGTTTAAAGGAATCTGAGAACCAAAAAAGTTAGGAACCAATACTTTAAGAAATAATTATTTGAAAATGTAGAACATGAAACTTTAAAGTTGAAAAGGACCCCTGATATTACCCAGTACCATCTATCATTTTCCCCAAAATGAGAAAAATAAGACCAAAGAAATTGACTTGCCAAAAGTCACCAAACTTTCCATTGCAATAATAAGCCACTCATTTGCAGAAATTTTCATATTTTAGAATTATGGGAAAAAAAAAATTAGGGCTATCTAAGGTTTTACAATAGTTCAGATTTTATTTATAACCTAAGATTTTATTCTAAATTTATTCTTGGGGGAAAAATTTAGATTTTATTTAAATGAAGGAAAAAAAAATTTCTTTTCCCTCAATAGGTTATAATACATGATTGTACCTAAACCTGATATTAAATAAATGCATAATTTTCATTCCTTTAAAAATTACAAAAATAACATTACACAAAATTTGGATATCAGGAGGGGAAAAATAACCCATTCTCATCATTTCCATAAGATTATAGCCAATATTTTTTAAATCATAACAACATGTATAACTTGGGGGACTAACTTTTGTTTTAAAACCAAGATTATTCTAATTAATTTTTTCTTATTCTTTTAAATCATACCCGGTAAGTGGTGTCTTCTGAGCTACTTGGGTCTACTTTAATTACTTCAGTCTTCTGTTCTTCTGATTCTTCTACTCTATTAGAGTTAGCAGAAGATGATCTTTCATATAAATCTCTAAGGTAAGGTTGTTTTATTTTACGATTACAACTGCAAAGAATAAAACACAGGAAATAACTCAAAGAAAAGTATGGTATTTCTTTACATTTGTACTCATATATGCAAACAGCTTTTTAAAAAAAGGATATTCATCAAAAAAAAGTAACTTGGACATACTGCTTCATGAATTTTATGAGTGGTTTGGTAATGACTAATAAGTAAGAACCTCAAGATTTTTAAAAGATGACTATTCTATAATATTCACTGTTCAACATTCACTGTTCAACATATTGGAGGTAGGATAGACTTCTTGAACATGGTTAGAATAAAAGTTACAAAGTATTAATACTTGGGGCTATGGTAAGGTGATCCCCAAGAATTTGGAAAAATGGTTTAAAATTGACAATAGATTGGAGTAAATAGATTACGTTACTAGCCAGAGACCAAAGAGATTCCAGGGTAGTATGTCCTGACCATAATAAGTGAATTGAATGATTGATCCCTATTGTGAAAATATAAGCATCAGACTATCTTACCCTGATGGAAATAAACAGGATCACCTTATTCACCTTTGATCTTAAGCTCAGAAAGTACCATCTGATTAGGATTTGGCTTCCCATCTAGATCTGCCTACAGAGAGAGAAAAGGCTAGTCATGTAGACCCAAGTGAATTTGGCTCCTATGACAGTCTATTTCCAACTGTAAATGAATACAGTGGTATTTTGATTTTATATGTTAATTTTACAACTTAGGCAATGACAATCTATCACAGATTAATGGATCCTCTATTATAAATTTTTATGAATGCACTGACCAAATCTGAGCCGGCAAGTCTTAAAAAGTCAAATCTTTGACCTTAATGAAGTAATAAATATCGCCATGAGATAGCTTTTAGGAAGAAGCCAGCCATATTTACTTCTGACTGTATGCCTTATTTGAATTTTCTAAAACTACAACAGGTACCTTATAAAAGAGCTGTTTTTACTATGGTGCTTAAAATTTTGAGCAGTTCTGGAGTAATGTGGGATTTTTGATCTTCGAGGAATTTTTCCATTGTTTTCTTTTCTGTTTCCAAAGTCACTTTCAGAAGTCACATCTGTGTCTCCTTTTGGCCTAATATCTTTCTCAGGAACATTATCTAATAAACAATTTGAAGTCTAGGAGAAAAATATGACAACAAAGTTTTTAAAAATTCAATTCAATAGAAAATTTTAAAATATCAAATTTCCTAAAATATTATGACTTTTTGCCATTAAGGATTTAGAAAACTAGATATATTTGAAATTAAAGACAAGAAATCAGTTTCTGGTATGGACAAGTACACTCGTACCAGGTTTACCCTCCCACAGATAAAAACTATAAACTCTGGAGAAAACATAAACAAAACAAAATAAGAATAAACAAAAACTACCTTAAGGTCCCAGACGACAAACAAAAGCAGGCTTATTCTAGAGAGGATCTGACCGAATGGGGTATGTCTCCTTTTAATGGTTTTCAGTCTGAGGGCATATCCCAATCAACACCATGTAGGAAGTCTAAACACCATGTAGGGTAAGAAAACCAGACTTTGGCAGTTGAAGACAAAGAGAGAGGGCAGTATTGAGTAGACTGGAAGTAGCCCAGTGAAGGATAAAAGAAATGAACTGAGATTTGAACTGCTGCCCAAGAGATAAATTTATAGTTTGATAAAAGCAAGGTAAATAATTGCTAAAACAAAAATACCAACACTCTTTAGAGGAATATATATTAAAAAAAACAAGAGTCTACACTATATAACATTCACAATTAAAATTTACTCACTATATAAAGAACAGGAAAATGTGACCAATTCTCAAGAGAAAAGGCAATCAACAGAAAGCAAACCTGAGATGACCCAAATGTTGGAACTGGAATAAGCAGAAAAGAATTTTAAAACAGTGATCATAGCTATGAACAATGAGATAAAAATATGCTTGTCATGAATGAAAAGCATACTCAGTAGCAACTATTAAAAAATGGAAATTCTACAGCTCAAAAACACAACATCTGAAGTAAAAACTTAACCACAGAATGAAATGATAAAGGAAAGAGTAAGTGAACTTGAAAATAGATCAATGGAAAATATTAAATTTGAAGACTAGGGAGAAAAAAACGTTATAATAAACAGAGCCTTAGGGAATTGTCTTCAACAACAATATCAAGAGTGTAATAGGAATCCTAAAAACAAAGGAAGGAGAGAATGTGGCAGAAAAGATATTTGGAGAAATTATGGCAAGTTTCCAAACTGGATGAAGACACAAATTTACAGAATCAAGATGTCAAAGAAAACCCCAAGTAGTATAAATATGAAGAAAACCATACTTAGGGATAATATAGTCAAACTACTGAAAACCAAAGATAGAGATAAAATATTGAAAATAGCCAAAGAAAAATGACACATTATATACATAAAACAAGGATTTGAAATAATGCTGACTTTGCATTCAAAACTATGGAGGCTAGGACAATACTGAAGGAAAAACCTGTCAATCCAGACATATATGCAGTGAAAATATTCTTCAAGAATGAAGGTGAAATAAAGAGAATGTGTACCCAAGATCTGCCAAAAGAAGTTCAGGCTAGAAGTCTAGGCTGAAGGAAAATAATTACAGATGGAAACTTGAATCTTCTGGAAGAAAAAAAGAGAACTACATATGATAAAATAACTTAAAATTATTTTCCCTCTTAATTAAAAAAAAAAATATGGAAGTTTAATGTAAAAATTAAAACACTGTTTTGTGGGGTTTATAATCCATGTAAATGTAATACATATGATAAGTAGAACAAAGCATAATAGATGCAAGACTTTCACATTTTACGTGTAGGTATATCCTACAACTCTAAGTAGACTGTGAAAAATATTTTTAGAGCAATCACTGAAAAAACCCCAGAGAGTATGATTAAAAAACAGTATTTAAATTAAAATGGAATTCTGAAAAGTATTCAACAAGGCAGAAGAAGAGGGAAAATGAACAAAGAACAGAGATAAAGAGAAAAACAATAAAATGGTGTATCTAAATCAAACTTCAACTAATCAATGATTCAGTAAATTTTATTGGACCAGGAACTCTTCAAAAGGCAGTAATGGTCATACTGAATCAAAAAAAAAGATCTATCTATATATTCTCTACAAGACTCACTTTAAATATAAAGATATAGGCAAAAGTAAATGGATGCCATAATCAGATACCACTTCATGTCCACTAGGATGGCTATAACCTAAATGACAGATAATAACAAGATGATGAAGATGTGGAGAAACTAGAACACTCATACATTACTGAAATGGTGGAGCTGCTTATTAGGAAACAGCCAGGCAGTTTTAGAAGAGGCTAAACACAGTTACCAGATGACTCAGCAATTTCACTCTTAGGTATATAGCCAAGGGAGTTGAAAACATGTGCACATAAAAACTTGTACATGAATATCTGTAACATAACTGCCAAAAAGTAGAAGCAACCCGAATGGCCACCAATTGATGAATAAAATGTGAGGAAAAATTAGTTGTGACTATTAATGGATTTGGAATTTCTTTTTTAGAGTGATGAAAAATGGAAGTAAAATGGAAGTAAATTAGAAGTCACTAACAATAACCTTTCTAGAAAAACCACAAATATTTGAAAATTAAACAAGAAAATTCTAACTAATCATTGAATTAAGGAAGCAATCACAAGGGAAATTAGAAAATACTTCTAACTACATAATAATAAAAACAGCATAGCAAAATTTGTGAAATGCACCTAAAGCAGGGCTTAGAGGAATATTTAATGTTTTGAATGATTATATTTGAAGATAAGCCTAAAACCAATGACTTATGTGCTTACATTAGAAGACAGAAAATGAGGGCAAAGTAAATTCAAAATAAGTAGAAGGAAAGAAATAAAGCAGAAATCAACAATATAGAAAACAAATAGTAGATAAAATTAATGAAGCCAAAAGTTCTCTGAAAAGATCAACAACCCCTAACTAGAATAATCAAGGTTAAAAAAAGAGCAAAACAATGCAAACGACCAATATCAGTATTGAAAGAGGCCATCACTCAAGATTCTACAGACATTAAAAGGGTCAAAAGGAAATGTTAACAATTTTATATTGACAAATTAGATGAAATGGACAAATCAATCGAAAGACCTAACTTACCCAAACTGACACAATTTGCAACTGAAAATCTGAATAGTACTACATTTATTAGATAAATTGAATGCATTATTCAATTTCCAGGTCCAGATGATTGCACTCATAAATTCTATTAAACATTTTAGGAGAAAATAATTCCAATCTTACAAAAACCCATTTTAGAAAGTAGAGGAAGGGACAATTCTCAGCTCATTTATGTGGCCAGCATTAACCTAATGCCAAAACCAAAGACATTATAATAAGACTTCAAATCAATACTCCTCATGAACAAAGACATAAAAACCCTTATAAAATATTAGCAAATCAAATTCAGGAATATACAAAAATCATGATATAAAAATATCATGATTAAGAGGAGTTTAATCAAGAAATGCATTAACATTCAAAGATTGATCAATGAAATTGATGTGAATAAGAAAGGCATATGATTGTTTCAAGACATGCAGAAAATGCATTTGACATACAACAACCTCAGCAAACTCAGCAAATTGGAATAGAAAGAAACTCCTCAATTTGATAAAGTTCCCCTATGAAAAACATACACATAACATTATATTGAATGGTGAAACATCAAATGCTTTCCTCCTAACATCAGAAAAAAGGCAAGGATGCCCACTTTCACCATCTCTCTCCAGTAATGCATTGGACATCTAAACTGTCACAATAAGGATTAAAAGGAATAAGTGGCATTAAATAGGAAAAGAAGGAAAATTGTCTCTGTATGATAGTTTACATAAAAAGTCATTAAGAAGCTACCAAAGAACTACTAGAACTATGTACATTTAGCAAACTCACAGGATAAAAAGTATATATACAAAAATCAGTTATCTTTCTATATCCAAGTAGCAAGCAGTTGGAACATGAAATTATAAAAAGTTTGATTTACAGTAATGTTAATAAACATGTAATACTTAGGAATAAGCTTAACAAAAGATGCGTAAAACTTCTATGCTGAAAACGACATATACTGCTGAGAGCAATGTAAAAAGATCTAAACAAGTACAGATATATACCATGTTCAAAGATCCTACGACTTATTATTAAGATGTCAATTCTCCTCAAATCGATCTATTGATTCAATGCAATCTGAACCATAATCTCAGCAGGGTTTTTGTCTGTTTGTAGAAAACAATAAGTCAATTCTAAAATTTTACAGAACTGCAAAGGACCTACATAATACACAAAGTAATCTTGGAGGAGAGAACATAAATATATCCTATATACCATTGTTTTGTCAAATATATATTTTGTGAGTATTTTCTTCCAGTCTGTGGATTGCCTATTCATTTCCTTAGTGGTCTCTTGAAATGCAACAGTTTTTAATTTTGATGAAGTCTAGTTTATCATCTTTTTCTTTATTTCATGGTTTTTGCTGTGACTTTTGTGTATACCAAATCACAAAGTTATATTTCTGTGTTATTCTTCAAAAGCTTTATGGTTTTAACTTTTGCACTTAGGTCTTTGTATAGAGTGTGTAGTAGGGGTTCAAGTTCACTACCTCCCCCCTCCTCAACCCCATATGGATATTCAGCCATCCCAGCACGATGTGTTGTAAAGGCTTTTCTTTTCACCACTGGATTACTCTGGTGCTTTAGTCAAAAAAGTCAAGTTACCTTGCACATTGCAGAGTATATCTTTACTTTCTTTTTCTGTTTCTTTGATCAATATTTTTAAATTTTAGGTCAGAACCACACTGTCTTGATTTCTTCATTTCTGTTGCTTTATAGTAATTCTCGAAGACTGGTAGAGTAAATTCAGCATTGCTAGTATTATAGCCACGGTAGTAGTTCAGGATTATTAAAAACCCACTGAATTATAATTATTTCATAGATATTTTCCTCTCTCCCTTCTTATTTTGAGGAAAAAAATTTAAATACTAAAATTTAATTACAAATTTCTAGTTCAAACTGATATTTTGACTAATAGCCTCTCTGGCCTATATACTGCTTTCTCTCAATCCTATACCCAAGTAGGGGGCAAACAAAGTAATACTCCATTGCATTCTAGGAGGTGTGCTGCCACACAAAACAAATGTCACTGTGGATAAGAGCAAGAATGCTGGAGTGAGGGGTGGAGATGCAGATAGCAGTAAATTCTTACAATTTTATTTCATTTACATAGTCCATAGATTTTGAAGACCAGAGAACCAGCAGAAGGATAATGTATCAGGAAAGCAGAGATTAATTAGGTGAATGCCTGCTGGGAAAACAGAATTGAAGCAGGATTTATGTAAATTAACTTGTCATTCTTGTCATGAGTTCTAGAAGTGGTTTTGACAATTAAACTGAAGAAATAGGAGAGGCCAAAAATAACTCACATATCCTCTGTATTGATAAACATTGAGTCCAAAGAGCTCTCAGCTTGCTTGAGGTGAAATAAAAATTAGGTAGGGTAGAAGGAATATGAAGTGCTGTATAACAAGGCAAAGAAATTACATAATGAGAAAAAAAAAATTACATAATGAAGATCTGAGGAAAGACAACAGAATAATTGGTAAGTGGGACTAAGAACAGTTTGTCACAAAGAAAGTACTAAGAAGCCTGTTAGGATAGTAAACGTTTATAGGGCAATTCAGCAATAGGTATCCAAAGCAGTTCAAAAGTATAATAACATTATCTTTCCCTCCTATCTCTAGAATTTATTCTAAAGCACTAATCATGTATGTGAACAAAGATTTAGCTTCAAAATATTTTTAGGAGCACAAAAACTGCAAATAATTTCTAAATTCAGCAATAGGGTTAGTTAAATCAGTGATTATTAAAACTGTTTTAAATATACAGATTTGTTCATATATATATTTATCAATATGAAAGGAAAATGAGTGAAAAAATTATGTCACTTTTCTCTAGTACAACTACTACTATAATAGAATCCTATCTTTGTAAAGGCAAAAATAAACACATATACCCATGATTTAATTTATAAATTGTTTCTGGTTGGTGAGCTTGTTTTATTTTACATTTTCTTAAATACTTTTTCTTCAATAAGCACATATTACTTTGGAAAAGAAGGAAAAATACTTACTTCACTGAGAAGCTGTAAAATTTGATCATCTAATTTCTCAAGTTGCATTTTATCCTGAAAATCATTTTTATGATTAATTTTCTCGGGCTCAGAAGATGGACACACAGATACAAAGGATGTCAAAGCAGTATTTATAGGTGTGTTTTCAAATTGATCCAAGGGTGCTAACTGATCAATGTTCATTGTTACCACTGGTATACTATCAATGATCTACAAAAGAAACAAACCAAAATCTTAATTTACATTTATTAATATTTGAAGGCATCTTTTATATTAGGAAAAAAACACAACTACTATACCTCATCTTCACTTATATTTTGGGGAGAATCAAAAGAAACTAAATTATCCAAAAGACCTTCAAAGCACTGTAGGTGTGATGAATCTATTTCTGATAAATTTAATGGTTCACCAAATATGTTCTTGCAATCCAGGATTCTAAGCTGAGGCAAAGTCTGGAGAATAATCTCTCTGTATCCTTGGAAACAAATCATTCAAAACAAAAACTCAAACATTAGAAAAATAAGACATTAATTATTTTTAGAATAAGCTAATATATTAGTTATCTACCAGATATATAATCTGGATGATAAAATTAATTTCAAATTCAACTAATATACTTGTAATAAAGGTTACTTATTCCTTCTCCAGCATGTTAATAAAATATAAAACAAACAAAACACTCTCCAAAAAGCCCTCCTGATGAAGGTCAGAAAGTTAAAATCTTCCCCTCTGGATTTAACTTTTCATGAAACTGCTTTATTGTTAGAAATGTATGACACCAGCAGCAATTTACTTTGGGCAGGAAGCCAAAAATGTCTTACTTATTTTTAATCTCATAATATAAACATAAATCAGGATGATGTGAATAACCAGAGAGCCAGAATTTCCCCAGTGAAGCCTCAAGCATTAGTAAAATTAAACATCCTCCCCTTTCCCCCTTAAATTACATATAACTTATATGAAGACAGGGGCTCTATTAAGTATTCAAGAATAATGTTTATTTCCTTAACAACAATTAAACATAAACATAAGAAATATCTGACACCATTAATTTGGTGTTTGAGCTAATAGAAACACTTTAATTTTGCTTAACTATAAGTTTAAAACTAAGTATTTATAATAAAGACAACGTGATTGGAAGAACATTAAATATAAGAGGTCTGACAGAGAGAAGTAGTTTCAGGATTTTCTTTTCTATTCTAGGGTAAGAGTGACTGTTGAGAGAAATACCTAATCAAGGAAAGAAAGCGAGAAATAAAGGTTCAAATTGTAGGAATTAGAAGTTCTTGAGGCAAGATTGTTAGGGAAAAAAATTCAACCTGTAGGCTAGTAGAGAAAAGAAAAATAAAGCTGTTCTTGATACAAGATTTTCTTCAAAACTTATCTGCCCAGATTTTCAGGAAGACTTTATCACTTTATACGGCCTTAGGAAAATCAATCTCAAATCTATTATACTCTTTTGTGAAATAAAATTAATTATCAAAATAGGTTTCCGGGGAGCAGATGTAGCTCAAGTGGTTGGGCGCCTGCTTCCCATGTACGAGGGTCCTCCTGGGTTCAATCCCCGGTACCTCCTTAAAAAAAAAGGTTTGCATGCTGGGAAAAGCCTTCTCATAGCTGCATATAAATGACAGAATGGAGCCTCTGTAGCCAACTTCTACCCCAGCAGATCTTTTGAACATATATTCATATTCTATACATTTCTGTCTTATTATTTGGTAAAGCAATTCAAAATAAGTAAGTTTGAGAAATGGCAGTCTGGTCTGCTTTATCTTTGCAATCCTTGCCAACTTCAATGATTTGAAATTAGATCATAAGGCATTTTAGCAGCATTATTTATATATTACATCAGGTTTAAGCTTTTTTTTACAAAAACCATTTACTTCTCAATAACGTAACACATTAATGTGGCATAAATTTTGAAAGGAACACAGTAAAAAGTTTTCCAAACATTTCCTGATTCCTAGTTCTACAGTTAGTCAATATTATTAGTTTCTTGTGTATTCTTCCAGAAATTTTATTTATATACTCAACAAATATGTATATATGTTACCCCTTTTCACACAAATGGTAACTGATTATATACAATGTTTTGCAACTTGCATGTCTCTTAACTATGTATCTTGGAGACAATTGCCTATCAGCAGACAGCACTTCTGTATATTCTTTATGGCTACATAGTATTATACTTTAAGAATATACCATAATGATGTAATTTAATTCTGAGGCATTCACTTATCAAATAGAAAACTGTCTAAATAAGAGGATTACTGGTCTGTTAGCCTGTGTTCTTTTAACAGCAATATGTCTTAAAATAATTTATTTGCAACTATGTTTTTCTAAAGACACAATAAATAAAAGGGAATCAAAACACCAATTTGAGAAAATAAAGAAGCCTTGAATATTAACCATTATAAAAAGTATTAAATTAATTGTTCATACCTGGTAAATGACAGACAGGATTATCACCTCCATTTTTCTCCAAAATAAGATTAGTCAAGAAGTGCAATCCTACCATACACTGAAGTAAGTGATGGATACTATCTATACAATTACTATGTAGGTCAATATGTCTAAGTTTGTGCTTCAGTCCATGGAGATGCATAAACCCTGCAATAGGGAAAACGTTATTTTGATGCCACAGCAATCATTTTTCCAATAGCTAATTAAAAAATAAATATTATTCATGTTATAGTTTGAGAGACAAAGGAGCAACACTAATGACTAGAGTAAAGCTATTTGCTGTTTTGATGAAACACAAGGATAGCATCTTTCTGAGGCCTCAGCCCCAATTCCTGGGCTCTGGTTCTCTTCAAACAAAAGAAATGCACCCCCTCAAGGCCAATGCATACAATTACATGAGAACGAGCATAAAACAATGGCTTCAAGTTGTCACAACATATCATTTTTGATTAATAGACTTAAGCAAATACTGCGATACACTTCAGTTTTGTTAGTTTCAGCTAAAATAAATAGAAATAGCACCCACTTGGTTTAGTTCCCTGATAATATTTCTTGCATGAGATTATCTAGAGCATTGTAATGAAGGAAACAGGTTTGCAGCTGATGCTATTTATTGGTGCCTGGTACCACATCTCCTTGTACCACCTCTGATTTCAACTGTAGCAGTGGTAGAGGTGCCACGGACACTGCCAGCGTAGCCCCTCATGCACTTACACTTTCTTTTCCTGCCTCAGAACGTTCTTCTAAATGGAGGGAGTTTGTGATGTATTCTACACTGTTCCCCAAAGAATCCTCTTTTATAGTTTGCTTAGTTTGGCACTCTCCATACATAAATTTGACATTACTTACCATTTTCAGTTACTTCAATATGCCTTGCATTAACCTTTTAACACACATACATATGTGCAGTAGGGTTCTCAAAGATAGAATCCTTGATTGTCATTCTTTCATCTCTAAATCCGCTCCTCCTGCTCTAATCTTTCCCATGCCAGTAGATAGTACCACCATTCCCCTGTTACTCCAGAGAAAACTCATTCTCTTTGATTCCTTTCCCTCACTTCTTCATCACAATACAGCAGCAACTCCACCTGCAAACCCTTATCTATCTACTCCTCTATATTTCTACACTAGTCCACCTCTCCATCATTTCACATCTAAAACTACTGGAATAGCTTCCTAACTGGCTCCCTGATTACCACTCTAGCCCACCTAAATTCATTCTCCATTCAGCAGCCAAAGTGATCTTTCAAAAATATAAATTCTATCATGTCATTCCCTTGTTTAAAACCCTCCAATGGTTTCTATAGCACCTAGAATAAAATGCAAATTCTGTACCTTAATTATGAAGCCCTATGTGATCTGGCCTCTGCCTACTTTTCCATTTCTTCTTAGCATTCCAACCCCTCATTTGCTATACTTCAGACATACTAGCCTACCTTATGTTCCTTTAACATGCCAAGCTTAACCCTACTTTAGTGTCTTTATATGCTCTTATCAGGTAAGTGGCTGTTTACTTATTGAAGTGTTTTTGAACATATGAAATATTATTCTTAGAATTACCTATTAGACTTACAGGGTTGCATCTTTTCTATATAGTCCTTATCACTACCTGATAAGTCAAGTTTATTGAAGTTTAATTTACATACTCTAAAATGTACCTGTTTTAGGTGTTGAGCTTTATGTACTTAACAAACATATACAGTTGTGTAGCCACCACTACAACTGAGATATAGAACATTCCATCACCCCCAGAAGCTCCTTTGTGTCCCTTTGTATTTTCTCCCCATCTCTAGCCCCTGGCAACCACTGATCTGATTTCTGCCTTCCCTTTTTCAGAATGTCATATAAATGGAATCAGACAAGCCTTGTGTGTCTGGCTCCTTTCACTTAGCGTAATTTTTTTTAGATTTACCCATTTTGCTGCATGTATCAATAGGTCAATCCTTTTTATTGCCAAATAGTGTTCCATTGTATGGCTCTATTGCTAATTTGTTTATTCATTTACCAGTTGATGGACACATGGGTTGTTTCCACTTTTTGGAGATAAAGAATAGTGATATAAATATGATTAAATGAAAAGTTATATAATCACACAAGCATTCATGTACAGGTCTTTATGTATACTTACATTTTTATTGCTCTTGGGTAAATACCTAGCAGTGGGATTATATGGTTGTATGCTAAGTGTATGTTTAACATTATAAGAAACTGTCAAACTGTTTTCCAAAGCGGGTATACTATTTTGAAATCTATCAGCCATGTATGCAAGTTCTCTTTGTGCCAGAATCTCACCAACACTTAGTACCATCAGTTTTTTTTTTTTTTTTTTTAGCTATTCTAGGAGGTGTGAAGTGGTAACCTCATTGTGGTTTTAATTTGAATTTTCTTAATGCTTAATGGATGCTGAATCTTTTCATGTGCTTATTTGTCAGTTGTATATTTTCTTGGTGAGGTCTCTATTCAAATCTTTTGCTCATTTGGGGGTGGGGTAAGGTTGTTAACATGACTTGTTTTTCTTCCCCAATAAAATGTAAGCTCTGTGACAGCATGGACTTTGTTAATGCTTCCCCGACCCCCATACCATCACTACAGAATGTTTGATACAGTGATCTCTGATAAATATTTAAGTGAATTAATGAAGTATCTAGTCCAATATTCATTTTTCAGATAAGGAAATTATAATCCAAGAGTAAAATGTCCAATATCACAAAGAAGTGATGGAGCTAGGGTTAAACCCAATTCTAACACTTCCAAGTCTTTGGGGGAAAAATGTTTAAAAAATGAAAATACTGTTGCTACTTCAATTAAGGGTAGGAACTAGTTCTTTTTATTTTTTTGTATTCTAAGCACCTAGCATAGGGTAGTGTTTTTCTAGTGAGGGAGAAAAACAAGTGAATTAAGATTGTTCTAAACACTGATAAGGATTATGAAGATAATTAGAGGAATTTCTGCTAGTTCTAACAAATAATACTAAGAATAATCATGAAACGTCATGTATTTTATCAGTTATCATTTCAATGAAAAAAAGATACAATTTTTAAACTTCTTGGACATGCTATATAAAAATAACTTTCAAATATCCTCATTTTAAAAGCCTTTGGAATGCTCTCTATATAACGCTCTATATATAGACCATTCGGTATATAGTATGGTAGCCAATAGCCATATGTGGCTATTTAAATCCAATTAAAATTAAATATTAAAAATTTAGCTCATTGCGCTAGCTGCATTTCAAGTACTCAGTATCCACATATGGCAACATATGACTACAGTCTGCCACACTGGACAGTACAGTTACAAACATCATCCTCACATAAAGTTCTATTGGAACTATCACTCCTATATAACAGTATATTGACTGATTACTTAAGATTAAGGCATTTCCTCCAAATTGGTCCTTTCCCATAGGTTTTTATCTGCTACAAATCACCATTGTCTTTATTCCTCCTATTTTTTACTCAGCTGTAGCTTTGGCACCACTCAAAAGGAATTACAACTGAAGCACACTCTCTTGATGAGATTTTTTTGTCAAAAATTAAATTATTATTCAGTATTCCAACATTCTGGGTAAGCTTAATTCATCATATGTGCTAAATATTTAGCATTACAGAAAACATAAGTATACCTACTTACCACTAAGATCATTTATGTGATTATAAGATAAATTCAGTCTAGACAGATTAGTTAGTGCTTCAAGTCCTAAAATAAAATCAAACAGACAAGATAAAATAAAAATTTTTAAAGTATTTATAGGATTTAAGGGATTAATTACTGAATCATTATCATAAAACTATTTCAGACTGTTTTGAAGCAAATCTACAGTCTGATTATAGTAAAATCAATTTTATTGGGATTTTGAAAAAAGTTTTAAAAAATTGATACTTATCTGAAACTTTGGTATGAAATAAATTTTAGGGTTAGTTTTCAAAAGTTTACAATAATAACATCTAGTCCATTTTTTCAAGAAGGAAAATAAATTTAAATAATTTGCTTTATGCAAAGTATTACATGAAAATCTCTTACTAACCTTCTACTCTTGTGATCAAATTGCAGGACAAATTTAAAGTGCATAGTTTTGTCAGTGTATTTAGCCCTTCAATTTGACTTATTTGATTAGATGACAGATCTAAATGTTGTAAATTCCAAACATGACCAATGGCCTTAATCTTGGAGATATTATTGCAGTGAAGATTGATGGTATGAACGGTTGAATCTAAAGATAACTCTGATATGCTACAAAAGAAAATACATATCATAAAAAACAAGTACAAAATGGGTTTTAAAAGCATGACCAAATAATTAAAATTAACCAATCAGCATGTAGATAATAAATATCCACTATTTATTCTAGAACAAACTCCTTCCTACTTATGGTAGCCTTGAAATGCCTTGTAAGATTCAGCTCTTCTAACCCCATGAACTACACAATTTTAGTTAATACAAAAAATATTTAGACGATACAAACTATAAACCAAACCAAGTGCGGCAAGCAACCCATTTCTACCTTCTATGTGCAAACAAGGTCATCAGCACATAGTGAGGCAGTACTGAAGAGTAGTCAATAATTGTAAAGACTGGAATAATAATGCCCTAGTTCAAATCTGCACTCTACCACTTCTTTGCTGTATTACCTGGGCAACAACAACATTTCTGGCCTCAGTTTCCTTATCTCAGTTAATCCTCACAACAACCATAAGCAGTAGTTACCATTATCAGCCACATTTTACAAATGAGGACACTGAAGTTTATGAAACTCAAGTAACTTGCTCAAGTTCATATAGTTATTATGGGACAGAGTCAGACAGAGCCCAGGTACAAATCCAAATCCTACAACAGAGTTTATGATCTTACTTTCTTCACTGTCTACAAATGGCTGTTTAATCCAGAAAGCAGTTGAACCAAAAAACAAACAAAAAAAACTACTATTTATTGTGCTATTTTTAATGAACAAATCCCTGTTTTCCCTTGTTGGAATTTAGAATGTACTTCTCTAAATAGAACTCAAGTCTTCACTTGTTCAAATACTGCTATTTATAACTGGAACCTCTTCTGTGATAGTAGTTCCAGGAGCAGGAACTATAGGGCACATGGTTCAGAGCTGCTGACTGTTGGATGGGAGTCAGGAAAAGGGACACACAATGTCATGGGCATTTGTTGTAGGTACTACAGCAGCTACCAGAAAGTTGTAGAGAAAACTGATACTGGTACCAGGGAAGTGAGAAATCTAGCAGCCAAGATATGATAGTAGAGAGTAAAGGGAAAACAAGGAATTTTGGTTTGCTTCCAAATTTGCCTTAAGAATCACAAATTTAAAAACAAACACTCTGCATGTGACAAAGTCATTCAGCTCATCACCTGGTCTTCAGAGTAAGCACATGATAATCCCTGGTTGAAGACAAAGGATGTCCAAATTTGCAACTTGCAATCTCTAAACATGACTGAAGCATTTCCCAATTATCTAGCTTGTTACCATTACTAAACCCTTATTTAGTGTTTTTTATTAACAGAGATTCTAAATGGCTCTTAACACAGCCAGTTATTTTCTGACATATTTCAGTTTCTGGAAATTGATATTGTGCAATTAATGTGGGACAGTAAAAAAAAAAAGCACAAGACTCTGAAACTAGACAGAAATGGGTTTGAAGCTCAATCTCTCACTAGTTGCATGAAGTCAGGCAAGATATTTAGATTCTCTTAGTCTTAAATTCATTATTTGTAAAATGAGAAAAATGACTACCTTGCAAAATTGCTGTAAGGACTAGAAATAACGTATGAGTAGAGATTACTCAGTAAATGGAAGCTATTATTATTAAATATAAATGTAAATATTTCTTTTAAAAATCTTCCTGGGGTCCTTTTTCGTGAATTTTAGATCAGGATCCAGGACAAGATGCTCTAAAAGGTGAAGGCACTCCACAAAGGAACAGCATGTGCAAAGGCACCGAGAAACCTATTTGCAGAACTGCCTGTAGTTCAGTATGACTGACCAGAGTGTAACTGGAAAAACGGAATGTGATGAGATCGGAAAGGTAGGCAGGGACAAGTCAATAACGCATAACTAAGCCTTGTATGACCAGATTGGGTTGCATGAGAGAGGGTAACAGTGCGCTAAGTACATGAGACAGGGCTCTGTGGAGAAGAAATTACGTGGGAATAAAGAGAAATGAGGCAAAACTAATGATGAGCCGCGAACCCTCGCTCCACCACGGTGGCACTTTTTGTCAGGTAAGAGGGGCACAGAGAACAGGACAGGAACCCAGGAAGACCAATATTTAAAAGGCAAGCAAAGAAACAAGAACGAGCAAGGAAAGAACCAGCAAAACGGAGGCGGAGCGGAGATCGTGGAACACTTTCAAGGTTAGGTAGAGCCGTGTGAACAGCTGCGCAGAAGTCAAGAGCGGAAAGGAGTGGAGAAGCTCGTTTGGTCTGGCATTTAGGCAATAAAGTACTTTTGGCTGAGCAATGCAGAATGAAGTCAGACCGAGTTTGTGTCTGCCCTTAGTAAAGCAGCGCCACGCCAAAACTCTACTGAGGCCGCCAGCCGCCCCCATGGCCGTATCTCCTGCCACGGTCCCAGCTCGCGGGAGCCCTTTACCTTCGCAGGCCTCTGTCCATGAAGCACAGGTCCCCGCAATTGCTGTCGCCGTCGCCGTCCTCATTTTCAGCTTCTACCACTACCGCGGCCTCCATGGCATTGGCGACGGGGAGCGGGGTCTCAACCGGCGCCCAGCACTGGGTCGGAGAGCCGAGAACAGGCCTTCCGGGGTGCGCGGAAGACAGACCCGAGGGGGCGGGGCGAAGACCCTCCCTCCAACCGACAGCCGAGCACTTTCCTGCCCTGACGGTGCCGTAAAGCCAGAAGCTTTAGCTGCTCTACCGAGAGCTGCCATTATTTTTACGGCACTTGAGGCGCTACTTCTGAGGCCTGAGGTCCAGTGTAGCTCTTTTGTGGGCGTGTGGGCGTTGGAGAATGGGTCGTTTCTTTTGGGTTATAGCTGACTGATCTCTTAAAACGTTGTCACGGCAGTTTGTTTTTATTCCTCTTACTTTTAATATCTATAAATTGTTCCCCCACCATGTCTTTTGATTTGTTAAACTTTTGCGGGGTGCCAGGCACGCCCCTATGCAATAAGGACCCTGTGCAATGAGGGCTAAGATGAAGCTTACTCGTTCCTGGAAACATTCACAGTTCAACGAAGGAAACAAAGACTTGCCGCACATATGAGGAGGGCTAGGAATACCACAAGGGTATCGAAGCCAACTGTAAAGCCATGTGGGTACTGGGGAGAAGTTTCCCAAATGGAAGTGATTGATGACTGAGCCGTCTTGCCAAGTCAAGTTCTGGGAATGAATGACATTCCAGGTGTGAAAACAATACCAGGATCTCCTGGCTAGATTGTTCCCTGAGGTAATGGGAAAATTTAAAATTGGAGACAGAGGTATATATCAACTCTGAACCTGTCACTATCTTAAACTAAAATTTTAGGTGGCACCTCATTAGGAACCAAATAAAAGTCCAATTTCCAAATCTAAGGTTGAAGTTATTTCCAGACTTAACTGCCTTATGGTTCAGTTTTACCATCATTCTAAAAACTCAGCTACAATTTTCCACTCTCCTCTAGCCACACACTTTGCAACGTGTCTTTGCAACGAGGTGGAGGTGGGATCTATTTACTGACTTTTTGATTCTGAGCTAAGCTGTGACTTCACCAACAGAATGATTTGGAAGTGTAATGTTAGTCCCAAGCCAAAGCCAAGGCCTCAAGATGTATTGTATGTTTCTGCTCCTTCTCTTGGAAGACTGCCTAATGGCCATTTGAACAAAGCCATGCTAGCCTGCTGGAAAATGAGAGACAGCATGAATTTGAAACAAATCATCCCAGCTGAGAACATACTGCTAAATGAATGAGGCCAGCAGAGAACGGAAGTGCCAGGTAAACCCAATCCAAACGATCAAATCAGAGTTGGGAGACATGGGTTTGTTTAAGCCAGAAAATTCTGGGGGAGGTTTGTTTATGTAGGAATAGATGACTGATACAGTCACTAATACTACAATTGAATATCAATTAAAATAGAGAAGATTTTCAATGGGGATAAATATTATAGTCTTATTTAAGACAAGTAATGGACATTGGAAACATTAAATTATGTTGTAAGGATAATAAATGTACTGTATGTTTCCTTGAAAATTTGGGGCATTTTACATATTGATTATGGTTAAAGTGGAGTTCAAAAATTGTAGGTTGTTTATCAACTGCTTCAGTAACTTAAGGTTTGCTGTTCTTTTTTCAATGATCATTTGATGTATTAATGTTTCTATTGTTGGCCTGATTTTTTTATTAAAAATTTTTTTAAATTTATCAAAATGTTTTGCCTCTAATTCTTTATCTGCAAAAGTGTTAATTTAGTTTCTATAGGAAACAATTGAAAGAGCCTAGGCTCTTTCTTTATCTACAATCAACATTTTAAGTTCAATTATTACACTCTGTAGTGTTAGTTCACATTTTTAAACTGCATTTTGATCTGCCTAGAATAGCTTTACATCGTATCTAAGAGACATTTGTGGGGTGCAAAAAGAGTAATATATTACCAGTACAACTTCAAGCATGAGCTGAGCATCTAAGTCAGGTGGTGCCACAAGATTGCATTGTGGCGGAGGCAGAGAGAACAGTGTCTTCTTGTTTAGAATGCCTAATGTGTGGGTAGATGATGATGATGATGATAATGGTGGTGGTGATGATGATGTTGATGGTGTGTGTGTAGAAGAAGGCAATGGATAATGATAGAAGATAGGCCTGGATCAGATGTTGGAGAACCTGCAATGATGAGCTGAGTAGTTGATATTTGCTCTGAAGGATGGTAGTTGCAGCAGGTGTGAGGGTGAGATTGGGAGGATATTCAAGAAAACAAGACAACAGATAAGCATTAGTTTTGTGTTTTATAAAATTATCTTTAGAAACTGAGTGGAGTCTGAATTGGAGGAAGGAGATTAAAGGTGAGAGAATAAGGTAAGAGGTTCCTGCAGTTGACCAAGACCCTAGGGGTGGGAGTGAAGAGGAAGAAATTCCTGGAGATAGATTAATAAGGAGTATAAGGGAAACTACAATTGTTTCTTTTTTCTTTACTTCATCTTGATAGTTTTAAAATATCATCTAGGGAAGCGGCTATGGCTCAATCAGTAGGGCTCCCGTTTACCATATGGGAGGCCCCGGGATCCTGCCGCCCGCACGGCGTGGTTAGCTGACCCAGCGAGCACAAGCAGCAAGGGGGGGATAAATGAATAAATAAATAAAATCTTAAAAAAAATAAAATAAATAAAATAAAATAAAATATCATCTAGTATTTTATAGCATTCCTGTGAGAACAAATTGTGGAAAGGGATAATGGTGGTACTATGTGGTGTAATTAATCTTTTTCTATAGAATCAACATAGCCCTTTTATGGTAATCTCTTAGACAAGATGCAAAAAGCCACCATTTAACTTTTAATCTTTTTATGTGTAATATACATTATCTATAATAAATACAATTTATTTCTCAAAATAAAATCCAAAGCTTTTTATCTTTATGATACTTTAAACATACAGATCTTAGTGCATATGCTCAGGTCAATAACAGGCACATTGGATGGCTCCCCTTTGTGATGTTTGCCCTTGAAAAAATTTGCATTACTGTGGAATTCTAGTTATTTAGTTGTTTTTCACTTTCCTGCCTGCCATCCGCCACCCCATGTACACCTATCTATGCCAACCTTTATATACAATACATTTGTAGTTTGTGTTTTGTTGGTATATTACTTTATCCAGAATTTTTGGAGAGTTAGTTCTCAAAAAATGAATTATCTAGATATAATTGAACTTCTCTTCCTTCAGCAGCAACTAGTTCTAAATATTTAAATTTTGACAATATATTTCTTATGCTGTCCTGCATTCTTAAAATTATACCAAATATTATTAATATATTCTTAAAGTCCTATTGTTGTCATGCCAATTTATTACTGCATTATGTGGAAATATAGTTTTTGGCATTACAAAACATTTTTTCTAAACATAAAAGTAATATGTGCTAATTATAGAAAATGTTGTAAAATATAAAAATTTAAATCAATATCACTTTTTATCTTACCACTCAGAGAAAGCCACTACTATTAATCTTTCATTATATCTCCACTTAGTTATGTTTATACATATGTGAGAATATAAGAGGTAATAAAATTTGTTGTAATAAAATTGAGTATACAATGGACTACAAAGAAATCTCACCAAATCTTACACAGAACACATTCATTGATCTCATTACTATATACTTTGAACAAAATGAAGCTCCTACCCAAAATAAAGACTACTTAACTGGACATTTAAAAATCATACTCCAAAATAATTGTAAATTACAGTTTATAGCTGAGTAATTAAAGCAGTCATTATCAAAATCTGTAGTATTTGGCCAGAAATTTCTTAAGAGAAAATTGGAACTTTAAATGAACTTATTAGACAAAAACAACTACAATAAAAAGCAACAACACCAAAAGATTGAAAATCAATGAACAAGCCTTTAATCCAATAAGCTAGAAAATCCCAAAGAATTCACAAGAAAAATGGAGTTAATAAATGAATTCAGTAAATTTCAGGGTACAAGATTAACAAGCAAAAATCAGTTGTGTTTCTATACACCAGCAATGAATAATCTGAAATGGAAATCAAGAAAATAATTTCATTTGTAGTAGCAGCTAAAAGAATTTTTAAAATCTAGGAATAAATTTAACCAAATAGGTGGAAGACTTGTACACTGAAAACTATGAAACATTGCTGAAAGAAATTTAAGAAGACCTAAGTAAATGGCAAGACTCCTGTGTTCATAGATTGGAAGATTTAATATTAATATTAATATTCCAATACTACCCATAGCAATCTACAAATTCAACACAGTCTCTATCAAAACTCTCGCAGCCTTTTTTGCAGAAATGGAAAAACCAACTCATGTACAATCACAAGTGGCCCTGAACAGCCAAATTGATCTTGAAAAAGAACAAAATTGGAGGTCTCACACTTCCCGATTTCAAAACTATAGATTCACGGTGTTCAAAATACTGTGGAACTGGTAAATAGAGAGACAAACAGACCAATGAAATAGAATTGAGAGTCTAGAAATGAATCCCCCACTTCTATGGCCCACTGATTTCTGACAAGGGTGCCAAGCATATTAAATGGGGGGAAGAATAGTCTGTTACAATATTTAATAGTCATCATCAATAAGAAATTTTGCTTACACAAGTAAATGATTTAAAAAATTATACGTTTTTTTTTTTATAGGCCTTTGTCTGTTGCTGTAACCTCTAGTGGTTCCCACCTGGTCTCCTATTCTCTCAGTTGTATATTGGTTTTTTGTTTGTTTTTGTTTTTGTTTTTGTTTCTGTTTGTGTGTGGATTCAAGATCGTTTTTATTTTTAGAGCCTGCAACAATTGATTAGCAATGCTAGCTGAGCTGGTACGATCAGAAAGCTACCTCACCTTCCTCTTCAGGCATTCAACCAACAGAATCCCCACAAACAAGATTGGGGCCGAAACTGGAATGTGTCTCAATGTGGGCTGAGGCAAGAGGCCTTCTCACACTCCTCTCCATAATTCCCCTACATATTGGGTTTTGTTCCGTGCTCCTTGAGCATCTAGAACCAGAATTCCTCCAGTAGTTCCTTGGTCCATTTGTAATAGTAGGCAATAAATTTCCAGGTGTTGGAACACCTCCTTGGTTATCTCAGGGCATTGCATTGGAGCAAGTTTCAAACGTAATCCATAATGGTAGCTGCCTAAAGAAAAAGAACAATGTTCCTTCAGAGCCAGCTCAAAGTTTCTCATTAAAATCTCTGAGATTTATTTTTGAAGTTTTATACAAATTAAATATTTTATATCATCCCTAAAACATTATATTTTCTTATTGTACTTAACATAATATAATTCATATATAATAGATTTTTCTCATAGTCACATATTGATCTGATTTACTCCAGAGAGCTATGTAAATGTTATCAGATTCTCTGTGTGACATGAGAAGTGGAAGCACTGCCCTAGAGAATACTCTGAAGAACTCATGGCCATTACATTACTCTCTTATGGTGAATAACCAGAAACATCTATAATATCCATTAATAGGGAAATGGCTTAATAAATTGTGGAAAGGCCATACAAAAGAATATTATGTAGCAGTTCAAAAGCGTGGCTTAGATTCCTCTGTATTAACATGGAAAGATCTCTAAGACACATAATGGAATGAAAATTAGGGTGCGGCAAATAACTGATGCTAGTATGATAAATACAACTACATATTACGTGTTTTCTGAGCGCAAATGCATAGAAAATGCATAAGTGTGGCCCTTGTCTTCTCCTTCTGGGGTTCCGTGTAATATTTTGGGTAATCTAAGCACCTCTTAAAATATATTTATATATATATAAATAACATTTTTGTAAGCAAATGCACATATATGCATATATATTTATATATCATTTTGCAAATTTTGGTATGTATTGTGAAAATTTTGATTTTTACCCACAATAAAATAAAAAAAAAAGGAGAAAATGCATGAGGATCCACACCAAACCGATGGCTCTGGTTACTTCTGGGGAGGAGTAATTTGTGATCTGTTAAACTTATTTCAAAAAGAAGATTTGTGTAATTAATAATTAACTGAAACCATCTAAAAAACCCCTAGAAGAAAATGGAGTAAGATCTGAGAGTTCAGGTGGTCTTAATTTTCTTCTAAAAACTTTTATAAAATTTCCAACACTTATTTAAGGGACATGCTTTGAAGAATATGAAAAGCTAAATAAATACATGCTTGATAATGACTGAGCTGGAGTTTCTTCTTAGCTATGTCCTTGGGCAAATTAAAATTTAAGAAATGAATCAGACATGTTTTTCTCCCTAGTGTTGTCGATAAAATATTATGCCTTCTAAAAATTTTTTTCAGAAATGTTTTTTGCCTGCTATGTTAATCTGGATTGCCCAGACAGAACACGCATATCAATTCTAGGAGAAAGGCTTCTGCAATCTGCAAGGCACTTGGAAGTGCCGTATCAAAAGTGTTCTCAAACCTGGTTAACCTTCTCCTTTTCCCCATCCACGAACAGCACAATTCCAGTTAAGGAAATGAAGCAAAGTACTGATAGTTTGAAACCAAATCACTTCTACCATCCATAGAACATTTAGAATTCCTAATGATCACAAAATAGCCAAAGCTAGGCTTTTCTTTGGTAGCTTTGGAGCTGAGCACTTAGCATAGAAAGACTGGGTTATATAGTCAGATAGTAACAAGGTTTGAGCAGCAGTTGCTCAAGGATAAACAAAAAGGTTAATACATAAACAAAGGAAAACAGTAGTATTTCCAGTTTTGAGGATATAATCCTATGCTCCATTTCTAGGGAAGATAGTCCCCAGCTCTGCATTACTATGAAGAGTGACTTTTAGACTGCATGGCATAAACAGTCCAAATGCTCAGGGAGACACCCATGTTTGGTGAGGAGTATTTTAATACCTCTCTAGAAGATGCAAAAATTCCTGAATTTATTATGGTACTAAGTAATAAAATAATCCACGGAAGAATCTACTGCCCTCTGGAGTTGCATCCTTTGGCTTTTCTATTTTCTCTATCCTGAAAAATAATTTAAAATTTTCATGTGGATTGCTAATTTTTATTTTTTTTCCTTTATGTGTTTGTAAGCTCCACTAACAGCGATATTCTCTAACCATCATGTGTACACAAGCATTTTATTACTGAATTTAACTTGATTTTTAAAATGATTAACTTATGAATTATTCTAAGACTTTGTGTCCTCTTTTAATGCCAGAGTTAAAACATTTCATGTGTTAATTATTTTTCAAAAATCACTTGTGCCACTGAAAAAGTTAATCACGGTTCATTGAGAAAGGAAGATTTCAGAAGTTCTCAACAGAAAATTCTCCATTGGAAGTGTAACATTGGTATTATTTAACTCTGAATCAATACTTTATAGATGGGTACAAAAAAAGAAACTAGTTTAATGTAAACTTTGGGTTCAAGTGGGTGAAGATTTGAATCATACTCTGCCACTTACTAGCTGCCTGTTTTTTTAACATGTGGAGTTTTTTGGAATACATATTTTCTCATTTATAAAACGAGGATAATGATTTCATATTATCATATGATCAGCTCCATCATATTGAAATACCTATTGGATTATATCACATATCAGGATTTAATAAATGGCATTCATTTTCTGATGTTATTATAACTAATACATCTATATTGGCCCTGTGGATAGATGTTAGCCAGTCTAGTATAAAAAGTATATAGGCCACTGCTCTTCCCCTAATTTATCTTAATCTATGGGAATTAATTCATCCAATGTATATGTGTTAAATAATGCATGCATTCATTCATCAATTAATTTTATAGCAGCATAAGACATAAAGAAATTAACTTCATATGATTTATTTGTTGGGGTGTTCTGTTCATTTCATGCAACAAGTATTTATCTAGTAGATAGTATGTGAAGGCTCAAATAGACAAAAACCTAGTCAGGACAGACTAGTGCTTTTATATCCTAATTAGGGGGGAAAGAGTTAAACAAACAAACACATAAAATGTCAAATGATAATGAATGATAGATGGTGGTAGTGATGGTGTTTATGTGGAAGGAAATGTATAATAAAACTCCAGTTTCTTTACCTAAAAGTAATTTTAAAAACCCTGTAAATTGTGCCAATTTATGCTTAACTCAAATTAAGTATATCAGAAGGATATGTGTGTGCATATGTATTCAATAATAGGAAAAGTCAAGAACTCAAGCTGTGCCTCCTTCCTAAATATAGGGGATGTGCCTGGAGACAAAGCATATGTATTTTATTTCCTGGGAGTAAGAGATTAACCCAGAACACCCAAGATGCCTTAAGGAGTATGTTCCAAGAGATTTTGACAGAAATTCTCGCGTCTTATTGTATTTTATTTCATTCTGCTTTTTTTTCCTTTTCCCAATTTTTTTCCCTCTGTGTCATATATTAAGGTATATACATTGATTTTTTTAGACATAATGTTATTGCACACTTAATAGACTACAGTAAAGGGTAAACATAGCTTTTACATTTTATATAAATGGAATCATACAATAATTTACACAATGTATTTTCTTCATAGTAATGCAATTATACAGTATTTGTCCTTTTGTGGTTGTTTTCTGTATTCTTCTGTTAGACATTATCCTAATGGGTAAGATTGGGTCTTTTAAGCTTTTAACTCTTTAAAAAAAACAAATAACTCAGACTTGAACCAATATAGCATATTTCTCTTAAGGTGTAAAAAGAGACATATTCTGTATCAGAGACACCATTTATTCAGGAAAATGGGACAGAAGAGTATCTTCCCTCTGGTTCTATGTAGCCATACCTGAGGACATGATTTCCTTTGATTCAGGACTGACAGGAAATGTTAACCATTAAGTAGAACAGCAACACAAGGGTATGTATAGTAGTCACATGCTTGGGGATGTTTTCACTAGGGTTTTTAAGCTCTCCTATAAAAATATAAAGTCCACTTATTGAAAATATGACGAACTTTGAGAGTATCTTCAATACAACATATAATAAAAATGAAAGTTACTTTTGTAAATAGCAAGACCTCACTTGATGATTTTTGTTGAATGCTTAGCATGTTCTGGTGAATTATAAATCAAGGCGCATGAGAATTACATTTTGTTCTTCTGGCATCTCAGTATTGTATCCAGAAGGATCTCAACATGAGCCTCTTGGATGAGAATAGAAAAGCTTAGAAACCCTTTGAAAACCTAATCCAGGAGAGAGAGTATTGAGCTGGTGCTAAATTCCTTTGACCCTGTGGCCCACATAATAGAATTGTAACTACAAATTAATGAAGGATTAGAATAGCTGATTGGATAATAGCTCCTCATAGTATTTTAGGACTTTAGGATAGTCTGTCCTGCTTGTTTTACTCTCCAGTTTACTAGCCTCTAGACTAGTTAAACCTTAGATTAAATTTGAGAGTACGTTGCCAATAATGAAAGTGCAAATGATAAAGGATGCATTTCAAATCACGGAGACAAGTGTTTATTTGGAAAACAAAGTTATATATTATTAACTCACACCTTACAAATCCCTTAAAGTAATTCACATGTGTTAAGGAGTTAAATATAAAATTGAGATCATACAGAGTTAGAAAAAATATATAAATTGATATTTATCTAAATCATAGGGTAGGGAAGGGCTTGCAAGATTTATAAAGAAGGGAAAAGGATAAAAATTTACAGTTTGACAGTTTTGATCCTATGGGTATTAAAAATTACAGCGTTAAAAACACCTAAACAAAAATTAGAAAGCAAACAACAAACAGCATGGGTTCTTCACAAAGATCTATAAATGGTCATGAACATAAGAAAAACTCTTCAACTTATTAGTAATTGAAGAAAAATGAGTTTTAAACCCAAGATCTTATTTCTATAAATCTAATTGTCAAAGATTAATAATAATTAAAAAAGTGATGATGCTTAGTATAGTCAGTTTCATTCTCTTTCCCAGGTAAATTGTTAGAACTTTTAGAAAAGGCAATTTGATTTTCTTTGGAAATGTTTATTTCTGAAATTCCAGCACAATGTGCCTTGGTGTGGTGTAGGCACTCAGTGGTCTCCACTTGTCTGGAGACTGAAGGCTTTCAGTTACAGAAAAATTTCTTATATTGTTTTATATTCTTTGTTCTCATTTATGGACATTTTGGACTGACAGAAGTTTATCTTCTCTGTTATCAATCTCTTGGTCATTCTTTTTTTTTTTTTTTCCAAGAGGGAGATAAAAATTATTTTATTTTTAAAATTTATTTTTATTTTTCTAAAGATACTTAGATTACATAAATGTTACATAAAAATATAGGGATTCCTGTATGCCCCGCTCCCCATACCTCTCACATTTTCCCAGAGAAACAACATCCTTCATTAGTGTGGTACATTCATTGCAATCGATAAACATATTTTGGGACATTGCCACTGAGCATGGATTATAGTTTACATTGTAGTTTACATTCTCTTCCACACAATTCTGTAGGTTATGGGGAGATATATAATGGCCTATATCTGTCATTGCAGTGTCATTCAGTATGAGTCCCAAGTCCTGAAAATGCTTCCATGTTACACCTGTTTTTCCCTCTCCTTGCCCTCAGAGCCTCCAGTGGCCACTGCCTCCACATCAATGTTGTAATTTCTTTCATTCCTAGAATCACAATAAGTCTAGTAGAATACCAGTAAATCCACTCTAGTCCACAGTTCATTTCCCATTCCTGAGGATTCTGGGATGGTGATGTCCACTCCACCTTTGATTGAGAGGGGCTTTGATCCCATACAGCCTATGGATGCAACTCTCTTGCTTGCAGTTGTAGGCGCTCTTGTTTCCTTGGTGTGGTTGTCCATCCTCACCTCCTTGTTAGTTTTCCTGGGTAAGTCCAATGAACTGGAGAGTAGGTGTTGGAACTCCACTGAGGCTCAGGGACCAGCTGGCACATGGACAGCCCAAAGATTTGTCTCTTGGATGTACACCTACCAACGCAGCACCAACTATAGGTTCAAATAGAAGGGACAGATGAGCCATGTGTAGGGAAGCCATAACTGAGTCCAACTCTGTCACACTCAGGAGCACAAACTCCAAAGTAGGGCCCACTGGCAAGGCACTAAACTCTGGATCTATCTGCCCTGTTTTGCTCATTCTTTATGTTTCTGTGAGATTTCCTTGTTTATCATCTTACTCTTCTATTACATTTTAAATATCTACTCTATCTTTTATTAGAGAAGTTGTAGGTTTACAGAAAAATCATACAGAAAATACACAGGTCCCATATATCTGCCCCTCACACACACACCATTTTTCCCTATTACTAACACTTTGCATTAATGTGGTACTTTTGTTACTACTGATGGAACAATGTTATTATAATTATAATATTAACTTTGGTCTACAATTTACATTAGGGTTCATTTTGTGTTGTAAATTTATATGGCTTTCATACATTTTTATTCTGGTAACATATATACAACCTAAATTTTACCATTTTAACTGCTTTCAATTATACAGGTCTGTTATGTTAATTACATTCACAAAGTTGTACTACCATTGCTACCATACATACCAAAAAACATTTCTATCTTCGCAAACAGAAGTTCTGTACCCATTAAGCATTAACTCCCTATTCCGTACCCTACTCAGACCCCTGGTAAGCATTATCTGTATATATGTATTCATCCATCCAGTGTATATTTGTTCAATTTCCACATTCATTCATCCATTATTTTTTTGTAGTAGGATAAGCTATAGGGAAATTAATTTATGCTTTATTTTTGTTTTGGTGTTTTGGTCACTTAATGTGACAAATACTTATTGAACACCTACTATGAGCAAGGTCAAAACAGACAAAGAGATTTTATTTTCTAGTCAAGACAGAAATGTATTTTTATGTACATACAATGTAATATTTATTATTAAACCATAAAAAGGAATGATATTCTGATACATGCTACAAAATGGATGAACATTGAAGATATCGAGCTTTGTGGAATAAGGCACACACAAAAAAACAGACATTGCATGATCCCACTCATATGGAATAACTAGATATGCAAATTCATAGAGACAGAAAATAGATTACAAGTATCAGGGTGGGGTGGGAGAAGGGAAAATGAGAAGTTATTGCTTAATCGGGTACAGAATTTCTGTTTGGGGTGATGGAAAAATTTTGATAATGGACAGTGGTAATGGTTAGCATACATAGAGAATGCAATTAATACCACTGAATTATGTTTGAAAGAGGTCAAAATGGGAAAATTTTTGTTGTAATATGTTACCACAATAAAATTTTTAAAAAATCCCATAGAACCATATAACACAAAGAGTGGATCCTAATGTAAACTACGGAATTTAGTGAATAATATAATTATAGTAACATTGGTTCATCAATTATAACAAATGTACCACATTAAAATGCAAAATGTTTATAATAGGGGAAGTTGTATGTGCTTGTGTGAATGTGAGTAGAGGGAACTCTGTCCTTTCTGCATAATTTCTCTGTAAACCTACAACTTCTCTAAAAAATAAACTATAAAATGATGTTCATTTCTTATAATTATTAGAACTTCTGTGGGTTTTTTTTTTGTTTGTTTTTTTTTTTTCCTTGCCCTATTCCCTTATCTGACTATTCAAGGTAGGAACAACTGATAGTGGCAATCTTCTGACTGTCTTTGGTGGAAGGTAAACTATGAGAAATACCTCTGAAGAATGGACAGGAATATGCCCTGAAATCTACAGATGAAGGGGAATCATACTGCTGTCCTTTTAGGAAATGAGAGTAAACTTAAATGAAAGCAGCAAAGCAAATATAAGGCATGGTCCTTCAACCCTGGGAGGAAGTTTTATCCTTTAAAGTAAATATCTCCAAGGTTAAGGCTGCACAGTGTAAGTGGTGTCCCCGGGAGTTGTATATCACAGTGGGTCTGACAACTTCACCCTTGGAATTTTACTTGCCTTTCTCACCTAGGTTATAAATTTTTTCTGTCCTCTATCATATTCATTTCAGTTTTCCAGAGCACCTATCTTGCACTTGCTGGTTTATTTGTTGAATAAAGAACTGCAGTCTAACAAATCCAGAATGAGGACTTCACTTCACCGTTAAATAACCTTTTTAACTTAGAGCACTGAAACAAGCTTTACCCCTTTCTTCTGCACTTTGTTCCAAGTGCTCTGGAATCCATCTTTGAATACAGCGTGAGCTTCTTGCATGTTAAAAGTTTTTGAAACTTTTGCCCCCATAACTGTAAGTTCATTTGTAATGTCTTCGAATAATTTTCTGTTCCATTGGATGACCACACTTCAACATATGCTACTACATCTTTCAGGATGGAACTCCACAGGGCTCCGGGAGCCTCCATAAGGGAGCCAGGGCACAAGCCTGTCTCGGTGGTGGGATCTGGGACCAGGCTTGCCTGCGTGGAACTGAGGGCTCTAAACAGACAGACAGAAATATTTTTGTATCCTAGTCAGAAAAGAGAAAGAAGTAAACACACAAACATATATGTATAATATGTCAGGTGAGTAATGAATGGTGATGGTGGTGGTGGTGATGGTGGTATTTGTGTGGAGGAAAGAGTTAACAGTTAGTTACCCCCAACCACAGGAAAAAGGACACTTGAAGAAATACCCTGAATTGAACTTTTTGCAATATCAAAAAGGGATTGTATCCTTTGGGAAAAAATGAGGGCATGCTGATTTTGTTCTGTACAAAGGATGTTCCTAAGTATACTGAAGCTGGTTGTCTGGATTGTTTGTTGTATAATTTGTAGTTTTTCTATAGGAACTGCACTTAAGAAAGTGATCTGGGTATGCACTTCAGAACTAATGAGTATTTAAGTTTAGAACCAAAATTATTGGCATTGGAGATTTGAAGTGATTGGATTCTTGACATATTTTGAAAGTAGAGCTTACAGAATTTGCTGATGGATTGGATGTGAGATTGTGAGATAACAGCAGGAATTAAGGTTGCTCAAGATAGGTGAGGCTGGCAACTGGAAGAATGGGGGGAATTTATATATTGTGTCAATACACACCTCAATTTATCCATTTTCCTATTGATGGACCTTTGGTAATTCCCATTTTTCTCTATTAAATTCAATGCGGCAGTGAACATTTTTTACTGTTTCTTCTTAAATACACATTTTCATTTTTCTAGAATATTTGTAGGAGTGAAATTGCTGGTACATATGGTACTACTGTTGTATATATAAGGTAGTTCCAAATTGCACATCTTTGTCGACACTTAGTATTGTCAGATTTAAAGGTTTTGCTGATGTGATGAATGTGAGATTAGATATCACCATGCTTTTATTTTACATCTCGCATGTTATTAGTGCTTTTAAGCATCTTTTCCTATATTTATTGGTCATGTGTTCTTCTTGTCTGCAAATCTATTTGTATCTTTTGCCCACTTTCTTTTGAGCTTTTTGCCTTTTTCCAATCAATTTGTAAGAGTTCTATATATATTACAGTTATCAATCCATTTTGGTTTTAATTACAAATATATTTTACTCGTTTGTTGCTTGCATTTTCCCTGTTTTTATGGTATCCTTTCTGTTTGAACATTTAAAAAAAAAATGTATCAATACTTTCCTTTGTGATTTTTTCTTTGTGTGTTTTGCTTGACAAATCCACCCTTATTCTAATATCTTAATTCAGTCTCATATGATTCTTTCTAAATTTAATTTAAAATTTTTTCACATTTAGGTTTTGCATCTGGCATTTATTTTTGTATCTAATGTGATTTAGGGATCTAATTTCATTTTCTTCCTTGAGGATAATCAATTGTCTCAGTACCATGTCTTGCTTTTCTTCTGCTTTGAAATGCTATCTCTGGCACACTTCAAATTTCTGCATATGAATTGGCATTTTCTAGGATCCCAGTTCTGTTTGTCCTTCATTTATCCATGTCCTAAAACTGCTCCTCTTATTTGCTTTATTTTTATAATAAAATATGATAATTGGAAGAAGCAGTCTTTCCATCTTCTCTTTGTTCAAATGTTTTTGGCTTTTGTTAAGTTACACGAAAACACTATTTGGGTTTTGTTTAGAATTTCACTGAATTTTTAGATTAATTCAAGAATCTAAATTTTTATAATATTGTGTCTCCCCATCCACATCTTTAATTTAGATTTTTTAAGTAAAAAATTTAATTGTAATTGAGTAATGTATATATTTATTCATCTGTGTTTACTTTTTAGTTTGTAATTGTTTATACTTTCAATAATTAAATGTACAAAATAAAGTAAAAAAAAATATTTGCATACATAAAGATAAACATATAGATTTTAGATTTTTATTCCTAGATATCTTCTCTGGTGCTATTATGTTTTTAAAAATTACATTGCCCATTTTTTTTGTTGTTGTTGTTGCTGTTTTTAAGGACTAAAATTTATTCTTTATGCTGCTCTTGTATACATGTTCACTCTTCAAAACACTCCTATTTGCTTTCCGTATCCACTAACCCACTAAAATTGCCCTTTTAAAGATTAGCATTGAGTTCCATGAAGCCAAATCTCTTGAAATTATCTCTGTCCTGATATACTCAGCTGTCAGTAGCATTAATCCAGGTGCCTACTGATTTCTCTTTGAAATATTCCCCTCTTTTGGCTTGCATCACACCTCGCACTGTTTGTTTTCCTCATCTTATTGACTACATGTTTACTGGTTTCTCCTTACATTCTGGACCTATAAACATTGGAGTATCGTAGGGATCTATCTCCTTGTTCTCTGTATACTTTTACTGTAAGTCGTCTGATTCAGTTCCATGACTGTAAATGCGATCTAAATGTTGTTGATAATGCACAGATTTATATTCACACCCAGACTTTGCTCAAGATCTCCTTATTGTATTTCTAAATAACTATTTGACAGATTCGTCCTATTCTTGATTATGAAATTTAAATTTTGGTCACTATCTATTCAAATAATACTTTTTCTCCATTCTTCATCCTCCCTTTCTAAGCTTTAGGATGCATGCATATTAGATCTTTTTTTCCCATGTTACACATACCTCTTCTTCTTTCTTCTGTTTTCCAAATTTTTTTTTTCTATCTATGATTCTATCTAGTTATTTTATTTTGGTGTATATTCTAGTTCATTAATTACAAACTGGCAAATGCTTCTAGGGAAAAAGTGTTGCTAAAACATCAGGTTCACCTCTCTAGGTTTTCCTTTTCTTTAGAATTTTGACCCTTTGAATCCTTGCTGCTTTGGTTTCTTTCTAATTCCTTCAAACAGATATTTTTATGTTTATACAGCTTTTTCCCCTTTATTAGAGAAGTTGTGGGTTTACAGAACAATCATGCATAAAATAGAGGATTCCCAAACACCAACCTACAATCAATTGCATTGGTGTGGAACATTTGTTACAATTGATGATAGCACATTTTTATAATTGTATTATTAATTAAAGTCCATGGTTTACTTAGGGTTCACTGTTTGTGTAGTGTAGTTCCATGGATTTTTTTTTTTTTTACCTGGAGGTCCAGGAGATCGAAATCAGGTCCCTCCATATAGGAGACAGATGCCTAACCGTTTAAGCCACATCCGTCCCCCTCCATGGATTTTAAAAATATTTTTATTCTGTTACCTTATATACAATTTAACATTTCCCATTTTAATCATGTTCAGATTTATATTTCAGTGCTGTTGTGTTCACAATGTTGTGCTACCATCATCAGTATCCATTACCAAAACATTTCCATCATTCCAAATAGGAACCCTGTACATTTTAAGCCTTAACTTCCCATTCCCTATCCTCACTCTGTCCCTTGGTAACCCATGTTCTAGATTCTGACTCTATGAGTTTGCTTATTCTAATTGTTTCAAATCAGTGTTGTCATACAATATTTGTCCATTTGTGTTAAGTATAATTCATAATTGATCTTTGTATAATCTTGATCTTAGACCCAACTTCATTGCTCAATAATTGCTTAATGATTCTAATATATAGATAATTGTTTCATCCATAGATAATGACAGATTTCGCCTTTTTTCATTCTAGCAAATACCGGTTGGTGGCAGAAATAAAGGGACTCACTCTTTATATTTCTGCTGAATAAATTTTACATTTGGTTTGTTGGGGATGTATTTAAAGGGAAAACTAGAATTCTCATGGCTAAACCCAGAGGTTTTGGAATTGTTTGGGTGATCCCTGTTGCCACTTTTCCATCTACAAATACGTGATGCATCATAGGATTGAGGTCTCCTTCTCTGGAGCACGTTCTTGGTACCCTGGAATGTCAAGAGCTGGGGAGCCTCGTGTACTGTACCAGCCCTGCAGCTGTAAGCTTCTTTGACCCTGAGCTATATGTTGTGTTGATAGTGGCTTTGCTCTATGCACCTTGAAGTATACACTGTGGACATATCTTCCTGGTGAAACGGTCTTTTGGAAGCAGCATAATGGTTAACTAGGCTATTCAGAGTTTGGGAAAAATTGCTCTTGAAGGCAAGGACAAGACACTTGGCCAAATAGGCCTGGCCAGTGGCTTGTTGGTTTCAGAACTTTTGTCTCTGGAGCACTGAAGCTCTGGAGCAGTGGGTCCTCCATGCAAGGGAAACCTGAGAATTATAAGGCAGCTTATACTTTTGCTGTTGAAGCACGTAGAGCAGACAGAACATCCCATTACTGCTAGGTGGCTGCACTGGCAAATGGGTTGTTTCTAGGCCTTTATGTATCCTGCCGCAAGGGTAGAGAAAGAATTCAGAAGATTCAGGTCTATGCCAGAGCTGGAAATAAGGTGGGGGGGGTGGTGGCAAAAAAGAGAGGTAGCTGTAGGACTGGCTACTCCAATGATGCTCTCTCACATAAAATGGTATGACTTTGGCTCTTTGCAAAAGGGACCAAAGAAGGGTTCAAGGAAAGGACTATCCAATGGAAGGAGTTAACACCAAAGACAATTATTAGAAGAGGCACAAATGGAAGATTGAGACAAGGCTGCTGGGGAGAATTCTTCTTTAGGGATTAAAGTTATTTGTTCATGCTCCTTTCATCTAGTTGAATTCTTGGCTAATGGATAATCCAGAACTCCCACACTGTTTCCCAATGAGGATCCTAGTCCAGATGTCAGAGCACCCCATGCCTTGATTTGAGTTCTTTCAACCCAAGGCTGGGCCTTATACATT
This sequence comes from Tolypeutes matacus, assembly GCA_026826555.1. Taxonomy (NCBI): domain Eukaryota; kingdom Metazoa; phylum Chordata; class Mammalia; order Cingulata; family Chlamyphoridae; genus Tolypeutes; species Tolypeutes matacus. The sequence continues at coordinate 33,109,388 of JAKSZT010054487.1, read as the reverse complement.
GACCCTCCAGGGGTACATGTATTTTGAAAAGGTGAGTAATCACGTGTGATATTAGGGTAGCCAGACATGGGATCTTAAGTGACTGTTATCCCTGAGTTTGAAAAGCACCTCAGTAAATGAATTCCTTTTGGGGCTTTAGGACTGGTGTTGTTGCCTCTGGATGGGAGATTCAGGTCATGATCATCATTTTCGCATGTTTTTTTCCTGTCTAACCTGTGGCTAGGGCTTTCACTTTTCCTGATTGAGAATAACTATATGGACATTCCTCCAGGAAAAGGACGGGCTGGATCAGTGTGACTGGGACGACAGACTTTGATCAGGTATGGGCATATCACAAACCTGGAAAGTGAAGTAGGTGGGAATGCCTCTCTCAACCTTCTTATATCAGCCCTAACATCTTCTTTTCTATTTAATGAGCTCCATTAGCCAGGAGGGATGGGGAGAACTGTGGAATGATAAAATTAATTTACATTTGGGACATTGCTCATGACTGCAGATTGACAACCCAACAGCTAAGCTCAGAGTCTTCCTATACAGTTGGGTGATCCTACCCTACCCCAACATCTCTATAAAAAAGTGAGATGCCATGTCATCAGGTCCCTCATCTAGAATGCCACTTTTTTTTCTAAACAGCTTTACTGACTATATGAGAAACCAGTTTGAATACCTCCCATGCCCGCAGCCCTTTCATTCCACAGCTCCATGGTGTTGTTCATTCAGTCATGGGGAGCAGCAAGGCCCAGCTGCTCCCCTCTCTGCCTGCCGCTCATATACTCGGGGCCTATAAAGGAAGGGAGTGCTATGGCCAGAGAAGGGTCCCTGGAGAAGAGTGGGGTAGAAGGAGCAGGAATTCCCTGAAAACTGATTGCTGAAATATGGGGTGTCCAGATAAAGACTGAGGCTGCAGCTGCCTCCCTCACATCAGTCTTTTATATTGGCTAACTCACAAGCTGCATCCTTTGATTGGGGTCGATATCAAAAGGTTGTCTCTGCTGTTTTCCCTGCAATGGGAATTATCTACTTAGAAAATATGGTATAAAATTTGTCCTTGACTTTTCTTGAAGTGACCAATGACATCACCACATTCCTGGAAATCATTACTGGCCAGGGTTGTCATGGATGGTAGAATTACAACAGACTTCCTTCTTGCAGGTCAAGCAGAGGTCTATGCAATTGCTATGCAACCACCTGCTGTAGCTGAATTAATGTCTCAGGCCAAGAAGAAAAGTCAGTACAGAAACTTAAGAAGAAAGCCGCCTAGATTTCTAAAATAGTTCCTAATGGTTTATGGATATTTTATATCTGGCTGGGTCTAACACTCACGGTTTAGGCCAATACTGCAGGTTAGTCCCATCTTGCTGCTTGGACTCTTGTTAATAGTATCCTTAACTAAATGCTGTATACAACAAAATGAATATAATTAGTCCCTGCCTCTGACAGATTATCAGAGTGGCTGGTAGAGTAGCACACTTGTGGGAAAATTCACCAGAATCCAAGTGTAGAAGTGAGAGGAGGATATTATTGGGAGGTAGTTTTTTATGGGTCTCCAGTGTTTTTACACAGCAAGTGAGCAAACGTATTGGCTGCCTTTCTTGGACTGTATTTTCAAGGATGTCTGTATAGTGAACAACCGTGTAAGAAAGAGGTTTCTGGGTCAAAGGACAGGTTTGTTTACTGTCTAGTACAATAAAGACAATGTCTCTATTCAGGGCAAAGGTCAGGAAAGCTTGTGGGCAAGAGCTTAATCGCTTAAGCCACATCTGTTTCCCTTCTGTTGATTTTTTAATCTATATTTTTTGTAGTTATTTTCTTAATGCTCGGTCTGGTAATTATAATATGTATCTTTCAATACATTGATATTGATTTAAAACTAATTCTTGTTTAATTCCAGTAAAATATAGAGTCTTTGTTCCAATATAGCTCATTTCCTCCCTTTTCCTTTGTGCTGTTATTCTATTATATCTATGTAGTTTATAAACCCCAGTATTAGAAAAAAATGTAATTCTCATAACTCAATTTTGTAAATTTTGTAAACTTATTTTCCTTACTCTAACTTAATTATCATATTCAATAGGAAGGGCAAGAATTATAATCCCCATTTTATTGACTTGAGAATTGAAACCAAGAGTCATTGTATGCTTATCCACTCTAATAGATGTTAAGTGTGAAAAGCAATGTTTGAAATTAGGTCATCTTATTTTAAATATATGGCTGTTTTCATTAAGTTGTGCTCCCATAGCAGAATATTTGTATACTTTAGGATTTCCAGAATATTTTCACATATATTTCTCATTTGATTATCACTACTAACGTGAAAGGTGAGCAAACCAGACATTCTTATCTCATCTTAGAGCTGAGATATCTGAGGGACAAGAAGGTTGGATGTGGGACTAGGATTTATACCATATTAAATATTAAGCCTTATATTCTTTTTCACTCCTTTTCCTTTTACTCTGAATCGATTCCCAATTCTTTACTTTTAGGATACTGTGATAACAGGCAATATAATATACACTCTTAAAAATATATTTGTCTAGATATGTTAGGTACAATTAAGAATTGAGTTTCCTTTAATTTGTCTATTTTTTAGGGAAAAATAAAATTCTATTTCTTTAACTATAAATTTGTAATTAAAACAAATCTTGGAAATCTGAATAATTTATGGTAAACTGAAATTATATGCCCATAGTTTTTTTTTTTGTTGTTGTTGTTGTTGTTTGTTTGTTTGTTTTGAGGTACCAGGGGCAGGGGATTGAACCTGGGACCACGTATGTGGAAAGCCAGTGCTCAACCACTGAGGCACATGAGTTTTTTTGTTTGTTTGTTTTGCTTGTTGTTGTTTTTAGGAGGCACAGGGAACTGAACCCAGGACCTCCCATTTGAGAGGTGGGTACTCAATTGCTTGAGCCACATCTACTCACATACATATAGTTTTGCAGTTCAGAAGGATTCATACATTTAGTGATAGGAAAGTTAAGTACTTAAACTTTGTCTCCCCCATAGATTTGGGGGAATGTGCCTAGAGGCAAAACATATGAGTTATAGTTCCTGGAAAGCAGATGTTAACTCAGAGCAGCCACAATGCCCTTAAAGAATGTGTCCCAAAGGATTTTGATAGATATTATTATTTTTCCTATTCTATTATATTTACTCTGGTGTAGTCTGCCATTTTTCCCTTTTCCAATTCTTGATGCTTTCCATATTTCTGCTGCCAGATTATGCCCATTAATATATGCTCCAAATTAAGGACTGATCAGACCTTTTAAACTTTCACCTTTAAATAAACACATGAACCAATATAGTATATTTCTCCTATGACCTATGGTATGCAAAGAGACCTAATATATATCAGAGACTCCTCTCTTCAGGGGAATAGATCAGAGAGTATCTTCCCTTTGGCTCTATGTAGTCAGACCTAAGGACATGATTTCCTTTGGAGTCAGAGCAGTTAGGTAGGAAATGTTAACCAATAAGTAGATCAGTGACTCAAGGATAAGTGCAGTAATCACACACTAGGACATATTTTCACTAGGCTTTTTCAGCTCTCCTGCAAAAAAAAAAAAAAAAAAGCCACTCAAAAATTACATATAACTTTTGAAAGTGGCTTCACTAAAATATATAATTTGGAAAGGAAAGGACTGCTAACAGCAAGAGCTCACTTGAAGCATTGAATGCTTACTATGTCCTGAGTGAATTATTGATTCAGGTATCATCAGAATTGTGTTAAGTACTGAGATTTCAATGCTGTGTCCCTGAGATCCTCAACAGGAGTCTCTTGGTTGAGAAGAGAAAAAGTTTAGGCCAGAAGAACTGGAGCTAATCTCCCTCTACCTCGTGACCAAGATGATAGAATTGTGACTACATGTGAATGAAGGGTTAGAATAGCTTATGTGTTTTCCTGGTATAATTTTCAATGATATTAGGGTAGTCTTTCCTGATCTTTCTCTTTATTCTAATTATTTTATATCAGTAAGAGAATACGTTCCCTGCTCTTTTTACTCCTTGGATTCCGTTTTTTGACTAGTTAAATCTTGGACCAAACTTGGGAATACATTGCCAACAGCAAAACAGTGATTTGCATGATTTAAAATCCCTGACTTAAGTTTTTAACTATTTGGAAAATACAAAATTTTATCATTAATCATACCATACAACTCTCTCAAAATAATTCATATGTATTAAAGAGTAAAAAGTAAGACAACAAAGATTTAGGAAAAAGTGTGGACATATATTAATCTAGATCTTGAGATGGGGAAAGATTTTCCAAATATAAAAACATTGAAACATTAAAAGATCTATAGCTTTATGTTATAAGAATTATAATTATAGTGTAAAAACTTGAATAAAATTAAATAGCAAAGAACGCAAGGGAAAATTTTTGAATGCCTCTTACAAGGAAGAAATGTACATAGCCATAATATTTGCAAAACTCTTCACTCACATTAGTAATGGAAGAAAAAGAGAATTATAATACTGAAAAATGATCTCTATAAATCTAAGTGGCAAAAGAATGAAAAAAAGTATGTCTTTTTAATATACTCTAGTAGGTATATTTGAAGAGCTTTTCTGGGAGGCAATTTAGTAATATTTCTTAAGACATGTCTCTACATTCATTTTCTTCACTCAGTAATTTTCTTCAAGATCTTTTTCTGATTAAGCAATCAGAGAGCCAATAAAGATTTATATAGAAGGATGCTGATTATAGCAATAAGTATAAAATTTAAAATTAAAAAAAATTCTGGAAACAACTTTGAGATCCAACAATAGGAAAGTGGTTAAATAATGGTCAGATATTCATGTAATATAACAGTGTGCATTCATTAAAAATCATTTATATCCAGTAATATGTATTCTCAGTATGTACTCTAATTAAAATAAATTTATAAAATTTTATGTGCAGGGTGATCCCCACTTATGTGTATATATATATATAAGGTGATTGGTTATAGGTAATCTTTATTTTATTTTATATTTTTCTGTTTTAAATTTTTTCCTCAGATGAGGATTTGTTGTAATTGGGGAAAATAGACCGTTAAAATATTTGTTCAATGGAAAAAAAGGCAACTGCCATGGAATTTTAAGCTGCTCAAGTTTGATGTTCACCTGTTTTAATTGTAAACACCTGGCAAATATTCCACTTACCAAAATTGGAAAGCAATATTTGTAGAAAGCTTATTGTGTTTCTATCCATCTAATAAAGTAAGAGAGAAATAAATCATATCAAAACAATGTGGTATTTCTCTCTCTGAATTAAGGTGCATGAATATTATATGTTTATAGCCTAGTGGTGGTTTTAATGATTTAAAAATTTAATTTTACCTGCTATTCCAACAAGGACTCCCTAGCCCGAATATGCATATCCTTGGAGGAAGGCTTCTGTAATCTGAGAGGCATCTGGAACTTCAGCATCCAAAGCTTTCTAAACCTGGCTACATTCATGTTTCTTCTTCTCACCAACTGCATGATTTCAGGTAGAGATATGAAGCAGAGAACTTTCATTTTCACAATTGTATTGACAGTCTGAAACCAAGTCACTTCTTTCACTCCTCGAGTTTTTAGAATTCCTAAACACCATACAATGGCCAAAGCTAAACATTTCTTTGGCAACTCAGCAACAAAACATCCAGGATAGAAAGGTTGGATAATATACCCCACTAGTCACAAGCCTCTTGCAGTAATTCCTGCTGGAATACTAAATAGGTTGATCTAGAGGTAGAAGAAGGATATAAACTGTCCAAGAGATTTTTTGAGGAAATAATACTGTGCCCTATTTCTAGGGAAGGTGGTTTCCAGCTCTACATGACTGGGAGCTGTCATCATAGTCACCATGGCACAAGCAGCCCAAATGTGTAGAGAGACTCCCACATTGAGTAAGGAGTATTTTAATACCACTTTAGGAGAAACAAGTATTCCTGCACCTATTATGATACTGAATAAAAAATTGTTTCATGGAAATATTCTATTACCTATTGAAGTGGAATACTTCCTCCCTTCTTCATTTTCTTAAAACCTGAAATTTAATTTTACAGGCTCACAAATTCCTAGTTTTTACTGTTTACTGTGTTTCTAAAAATCTTTACCTTATCTTGCAAAGTGTTTTGCTTTTCTCCTCTTACTCAAACACATTTTGTTATAGTATCTAACATAATAAAAAACAATTTAACTTGTAGTTTTTGAACTAAACTTTCTGAGGTCTTAATATTAGAGTTAAAATGTTTTCCAGGGTAAGCTTTTAAAAAGCTTTATATCAATAAATAAGTCAGACACTAATTGAGAATGAGAGATGAAAAAAAAAAAATGTCCAAGTTAGGTTTCTTCATGGAAATGTAACTTCATTAATTTTTATCATTAAACAAGTGATTCTTTAATTCTGTGCCATAAATACATCACTCTCAGTATTGGATAGAACATCTGGGCAGAGGGTCAGTAAAAAAACAGAGAGGTTGGAAAATATGATAAAGGGACTAAGCCTAATAGACATATACAGAACATTGCATCCCAAAATAGCAGGATATACATTCTTCTCAAGTGCTCACGGATCTTTCTTCAGGATAGACCATATGTCTATACAATGCACTTTCTCTGATCATAATGGAATAAAGTTGGAAATCAACAAGAGTTGGACAAAGGGAAAATTCACAAATATATGGAAATTAAACAACACACTCTTAAATAATCAGTGGGTCAAAGAAGAAATTGCAAGAGAAATCAGTAAGTATCTCAGGACGAATGAAAATGAGAACATAACTTTTCAGAACCTATGGGATGCAGTGAAGGCAGTGCTGAGAGGGAAATTTATAGCCCTCAATGCTTACATTAAAAAAAGAAGAAAGGGCTAAAATCAATAACCTAACTACACAACTAGAGAAACTAGAAAAAGAACAGCAAACCATTCCCAAAGCAAGTAGAAGGAATGAAATAACAAATATCAGAGAGGAGACATAAATGAAATTGAGAAGAAAAAAACAGTAGAGAGAATTTAAAAAAACTAAAAGTTGGTTCTTTGAGGAGATTAAAAAAATTGACAAACACTTAGCTAGACGTCAAAGAAAAAAAGAGAGAAGATGCACGTAAATAAAATCAGAAATGAAAATGGGACATTACTACTGACTCCACAGAAATAAAAGAGATCATAAGAGGATACTATGAACAACAGTATGTCAACAAACTAGACAAAGTAGATGAAACAGAAAAAACCTACGAATGTAAAAAAAACCTACACTGACCCTAGAAGAAATAGAACACCTCAACAAACCAATCACAAAGAGATTGTAACAGTCATCAAATAACTCTGCAAAATGAAAAGCCCAGGACGAGATGGTTTCACAGATGAGTTCTACCAAGAATTCAAAGAAGATTTAATACCAATTTTACTCGAACTCTTCCAAAAAATTGAACAAGAAGGAATGCTACCAAACTCATTCTATGAAGCCAATGTTACCCTAATACTGAAGCAAGATAAAAATAGTGCAAAGAAAGAAAATTACAGGCACATTACCCTAATGAATACAGATGCAAAATTCCTTGACAAAATACGTGCTAATCAAATCCAACAACATATTAAAAGAATTATTCATCATGATCAAGTGGGTTTTATACTAGGTATGCAAGGGTGGTTCAACACAAGAAAATCAACCAGCTAATATACCACATTAATAAATCAAAGAAGAAAAATTACATGAGCCTATTGATTGGCACAGAAAAAGCATTTGACAAAATACAGCATTCTTTTTTGATAAAATATTACAGTAGAAGGGAATTGAAGGAAACTTTCTCAACATGATAAAGGCCATATATGAAAAGCCCTCAGCTAACATTGTACTCAATGGTGAAAGACTGACAGCTTTCTCATTGAGATCAGGAACAAGACAAGGATACCCACTGTAACTACTGTTTTTAATATGGTGCTAGAGGCTCTAGTTTGAGCAATCAGGCAAGAAAAATAAAAGTCATCCAAATCAGAAAGAAGGAAGGAAAAACTTCACTATTCACAGTTGATATGTGCCTATACCTAGAAAGTCCAAAAAATCTATAACAAACTTCTAGAGCTAATAAATGATTTCAGCAGAGTGGCAGGATACGTGATTGTTATGCACAGATCAGTAGTGTTTCTATATACAATGTGCAATCTGAGGAGGAAGTCAGGGAAAATACTCCATTTACAATAGCAACTAAAATATCAAATATTTAGGAATAAATTTAACCAAGGATATAAAGCATTTGTATTCAGAAAATACAATGCATTGCTAAAAGAAATTTAAAAAGACCTAAATAAATGGAAGAACATTCCAAGCTCATGAATTAGAAAACTAAGTATTGTTAAGATGGCAATTCTACCCAAATTGATATACAGATTCAATGCAATCTTGATAAAATTCCAGCAGCATTGTTTAAAGAAATGGAAAACCCAATTATTAAATTTATTTGGAAGGGTAAGGAGCCCCGAATCGCCAGAAACATCTTAAAAAGAACAAAGTTGGGAGGATTGTGGGAAGATGGTGATGGACCAACAGGCAGAGCTGAATGCTCTCACAAAAACAATGGAAAAAGATCCAAAAGCTGTCTGATGTACCTGCTGTGGGGGTCAGCAGACCAGGACAGTGCTATACAATTCCCAGGAGGGGGAGGTAAAGAGAGATGAAGAAGCCTAAATGATGAACAAGGCCCTGTGGTGGCCAGGAAGGTCTCCCCTCCCCCACCCCCAAGATACTGAGCTGGGGTAAAAAACCTGGCTCCCTGCATCCAACTGAGAGAGGAACAGACATCTTTTCGTCGGCAAATTCGGCCACTGGAGGTCCCTTTAAATCTTTGATCTGGAGATTGAACACAGGAACACAGAAACCTGAGAGTGAAACACCTCCTTGGAAAGGTGTTTTGACTAGCACCATCTGCTGGCTGGTATGGAAAGTGCATGGACAAAAACTGCTCTCTGTATCCAACCCCTGGGAGAAAATCTGTGCCCCACTAGTGAGTCCCTAGGCTGATTTTGAAAACTTAAGATAAGTCATTTTAAAGACTGAGAATAAGTTGAACCAAATATCAAAGAAGAGCTGTGGGGGAAAATAAAAACAATAGGCAAGAGAGAGAAATTAGCCATCAGAGTAAATTCACCAACATACTCAGATGTCTAGACATCAGCAAAAATTACAAGCCATACTAGGAAATAGAGAGAGATGACCCAGCCAAAAGAACAAACCAAGTATCCTGAAGAGATACAAGATTTAATACAATTAATCAGTGATAATCACACAACTCTCCTAAATCACTTCAAAGACTTTAAGGAATATATAACTAAAGAGATAAAGGGTATTATGAAGACACTGGGAAAGCATAAAGAACTATTTGAAAGCCTGCAAAGAAAAGTAACAGACCTTATGGGAATGAAAGACACAATGGATGAGATTAAAAATACATTAGAGGGGGCGGATGTGGCTCAAATGGTTGGGCGTCTGTCTGCCATATGGAGGGACCTGGGTTCGATCCTCGGGACCTCCCGGTAAAATAAAAAATATATATATAGAAGGCGCATGGGCTGCCAGGCTTTGTGTGCTGGTGAGCCGCCAGGCCCCAGGAGCCATGCAGCAAGATGATGACGCAACAAGAGAGAGATGCAGGGGAGAGACAAGATGAGATGCTCCGAAAGCTCTGGAAGCCAGGAGCTGAGGTGGCGCAGGTGGCAAAATACCTGTCTCCTACATCAGAGGTCCCCAGGATCGAATCCTGGTGAAGACTGGAGGAGGAGGATGAGAAGAGATGGCAGGAAACAGACACAGAGAGTTGCCCAGCGAATGAACACAAAACAGCAAATGAGGAAGGGGGGGTTTAAAATAGATAAAGTAAATAAATATATATTTAAAAAAAATACATTAGATGCACATAAGAGCAGATTTGAATTGCTTGAAGACAGAATTAGTGATTTTAAAGACAGAACATCTGAACTGGAAAAGACAAGTTATCAGAAAGAGAACAGAGACGCAGGGAATTGAATGACAAGGCGAAACGAACAAACGTTTGCATCAAGGAGAAAAGATTGGAAAAGGGACGGAAAGAATATTTGAGGAAATAATGACTGAAAACTCCCCAACTCTTATGAGGGACATAAATATCAATATCCAAGAAGGACAATGCACTCCAATCAGAATAAATTCAAATAGACCTACCCTGAGACACCTACTATTCAGAATGACAAATATCAGAGATAAAGAGAGGATTCTGGAAGCAGCAAGAGAAAAGCAAAGCATCACATACAAGGGAAACTCGATATGATTAAGTGTGTTGACCTTTCATCAGAAACCATAAAGGGGAGAAGAAAGTGGTATGATGTATTTAAGGTATTGAAAAAGAAAAACTGTCAGCCAAGAATTCTGGATCCAGCAAAGCTGTCCTTCAAAAACGAGGGTGAGTTCAGAGTCTTCACAGACAAACAAAAACTGATAGAATATGTTACAAAAAGACCAGATTTGCCAGAGATACTAAAGGGAGTGCTGCAGCCTGAGAGGAAAAAAACAGGGATGAGAGATTTGGAGAAGAGTTTAGAAATGAAGATTATTAGGAAGGGTAAACTAAAGGATAAGAAGACAGACAATAAAACAATATGACAATAGAGAGCTGAAGGAGAAAATGGATGAAGTAAGTAATGCCTTTACAGTAATAACACTGAATGTTCATGGATTGAATTCCCCAATCAAAAGATATAGACTGATAGAATAGATTAAAAAAATATGAGCCATCTATATGTTGTCTACAAGAGACCCACCTCAGATGTAAGGACACAACCAGGTTAAAAGTGAAAGATTGGTAAAAGGTATTCCATGCAAAGAGTAATCAAAAAAGTTCTGGAGTAGACCAGATAAATGTAAAATAACAACATTATAGTATATGAATAATAATTATTCTGTACAACTGGCGAAAAGTTCCTATGATCAGTATTCTGTAATTTTTTTCATACAAAATAAACACTTGCTTTTAATTGAGGAGAACTGGAGAAAAGATACTTCATTTTTCTTTAATCCTTTCTTATTCATACTCTTTAATTAAAATAATCTATCTGGATCAATAATGATTTAGCATGACTAGTTTTGAACAAGATTTTGGGCTTTTTCTGCTTTAAAAAATTATGATTTGGCAAGTAGTTACTTGCTGTAATTCATTCCAATAAGAAGAATTCCCAAATAGGAATTTGATTATCTAGAAATAATTATGGCCTAAATGGAAATTAAATAACTAAACCAATAATTCATTTCATTCTTAGAGATTATTATGTCCAATGGTTAGAGCTGTAATATAAAAATTAGAATTATGTTATAATTAATTTCTATTATATTTGAATTATTATTTACATTTATAAAGATTTGTTGCTATGCTATTTATTTTTTATAATTGATTGTATTAAATCTAATCTTGCCATGCACTCTCTTTCAAAATTTGTAATTTCTTTCAATCTATTTTTCTATTTATTTTACAATTTTACAACAAAGGACTTTTTAACAGCTACAAAAAAAGCCATTGATTACACATTTTGGATAAATCATATGGTATGTGAATATATCTCATTTAAACTGCTTAATAAATAAAAAAATAATTGTGTGAGAATAGCCAGAAATAGCAGCTATGTGCAGGAGGAGAAACAGAGAAATCGAGAGGTGAGAAATTTTCTGGTTTGTTTTTTTGCCTGTTTTTTGTTTATTATTATTATTATTGAAATAATGAAAATCTTTAATGACTGAAGTGATGAATGCACAACTATGAGATTATACCAAATACCATTGATTGTACACTTTGGATAAATTGTATGCCTTATTAATATGTATCAATAAAATTGACTTATTTAAAAAAAGAGAGAGAGAAGTTGGAGGACTCTCACTTCCAAACTTCAAATCATATTATCTAGCTACAATGGTAAAAAAAGCGTGGTACTGGCATAAAGGTAGACATATAGACAAATGGAATCAAATTTATGGTTCAGAAACAGACCCTCACATCTTTGTTCAAGTGATTTTGACAAGGCTGTCAAGTCCACACACCAGGGCCAGAATAGTATTCAACAAATGGTGCTGGGTGAACTGGATATTCATACCCCAAAGAAAGAAAGAGGATCCCTATCTCACACCTTATACAAAAATTAACTCAAACTGGATCAAAGACCTAAATATAAAAGCTAGAAACATAAAGTTCCCAGGAGAAAATGTAGGGAAACATATTCAAGATCTGGTGGATCTTGCACCAAAAACACAAGTAATGAAATAAAACATGGATAAATGGGACCTTCTCAATTAAACAATTTAAAGGACTTTGTCAAGAAGGTGAAAAGACAACCCACTCAATGGGAGTAAATATTTGGAAACCACATAGCCAATAAGGGTTTGATTTCCATTCTATATAAAGAGATCATACAACCGACATTAAAAGAGCAAGCAATCCAATCAAAAAATGGGCAAAAGTCTTAAATAGACATTTTTCCCAAAAGGAAATACAAATGGCCAAAAAGCACATGAAAGTGTTAATATCACTAGTTATTAGGGAAATGCAAATCAAAACTCAATGAGATATCATCTCACACCGCATAGAATGATCATAATTTAAAAAACAGAAAACACGGCTGTGGCTCAATCAGTAGGGCTCCCGTTTACCATATGGGAGGCCCCAGGTTCGGTTCCCGGGGCCTCCTGGTGAAGGCAAGCCCGCCCGCACGGCGTGATTAGCTGACCCAGCGAGCACAAGCAGCAAGGGGGGGATAAATGAATGAATAAATAAAAAAATAAAATAAAATAAAATAAAATTCACATCCTTAACTCAACCATTAAAAAAAAAAAAAAAAAACAGAAAACAATAAGTGCTAGAGAGGACATGGAGAATTAGGAACACTCCTTCACTGTTCGTAGAAATGTAAAATGATTAGGCCTCTAGGAGATCGTTTGGCGGTTCCTCAGGAAGCTAAATATAGAACTACTATATTATCCAGCAATTCCTCTACTAGGAATATACCCAGAAGAACTGAAAATGGTGACACAAACAGACATTTGAATACTGATGTTCATAGCACATTATTCACAATTGCCAAGAGATGAAAACAACACAAGTGTCCATCAACTGATGAATGGATAACCAAAATGTGGTATAGACATACAATGGAGTACTATGCTGCTATAAGAAGAAATTAAATTGGGACATATATGATAACATGGGTGAACTTTGAAGTGAAATAAGCCAGACACAAAAGTACAAATATTGTATGGTCTTACTAATATGAAATAAACACAAAGAATAAATGCATGGAGTTAAAACTCAGTGTATGGGGTTATTAGGAGATAAGAGAAGGGCTGCGAAGGGGTACTGATGCTTACTGTATGTAGAAGTTTTAATTAACTTGACGGTAAAAGTGTAGAAATGGATAGAGTTGATGGTAAAACATTACAGTAAGTAGAAATACTGTACCTGGTATATAAATGGGATCGTGGCTGAAAAGGGTAGTCTAGGTATGTACATGTCAATTGAAAGAAAGAGAATACTCTAGGGACTGAATAACATAGTGAACCCATAGGTGGACAAGAATTGTGGTTAATATACAAGAATTTCCTTCTATGAACTAGAACAAATGTATATCACTATTGCAAGGTGATAAGAATGTGGTGAAACAATGGAAAAATACAAGTAATGTAACCTATGGACTATAGTTAACAGCAATACTGTAACATTCTTATATCAATGCCAAAGATGTACTGTGTTAATAAGAAGGTATGGAAAAAAATATACCAAATGTACACTATAGACCATAGTTAGTAGTAATAGTCTAATGATATCTCATAATCTGTAACAAATGTTCCACTACAATGCAGTGTGTTGGTAAAGGGTTTAGTATTGAAATTCCACACATGTGCATGATTGTTTTGTAAGTTCACAACTTCTCTAATCAAAATATATATTTTAAAAAAAGCAAAAGGTCCTCTCAGGTCTTTTCTGAACACACATCTTGCCTTGAGCATTTGTACGTGGTCTTTAAAATTTCTCCATAAACATGGATCCTCCCAGTGCTCCACTTTCCCCCCAAAATCTGCAGCCTTTCCTCCAGGTCCAGGCACTATATATCTCAACAGTTAATCCTTTGCTCTAGGCAGCTATGGTTTGGTTGTTTCTTACAGTGTTTCAGTGGCCCTGCAAGTTGCTTCCATGTCCTGGGCAAGTTCTGGGACAGGTGAGACAGAGACAAGTATGTTGGTTAGTCCTTCATGCTGCCACCAGGTGGTGTGGTGCAGATATACATGACCACAATATGCGAAAAAGGGTTACTTGTTCCCTCTGAAAACCTGCACCAAGGACCTATACAGGAAGCACAGGCTGGTGCCACACAGAGCCAGGGAGGGTGTGGGGAACGGGCTAGCAAAGGCATCAAGAGGTTTTCCTACAGTTTTTACGTTGCTTTTTCCTTGATTTGGTGTTTAATTAGTTACTATAACCCTCTGAGGGTTTTGCAGAGCTCTGAGAGAGTTGGTTCTGCCAGTTTCGGCTTGTTTTTCAATGTTTCTCTGGGGGAACTGAGTTTTGAATCTTCTTACTCTGCCATCTTGCTGACATCACCCCTATTGAGGAAATCGAGAGGTATCAAGAGGAGGAGTTGTTTTCTCAGAGTAACATTGTATTCCCACAAGCTAGGAAGGAAGCAGGAGAAAGACTAGATTGCTTATAGAATTTCATATAACCAATGGAAAAAACCCATGTCCAGATATTAATTAATAAGGAAAGACTTTATTATAGAGACTATTGCAATAGGGAGATACTCAAAGTTTAAGCTAGCCAGGTGGATGTGGCTCAAATAGTTGGGCATCCGACTCCCACATGGAGGGACCTGGGTTTGATCCCAGGGTCCTGCAGCTAAAATAAAGAAAAATATAGAAGGTATGTGGACTGCCAGGCCCTGTGAGCAGGTGCAGTCAGGCCTTGTGTGTGGGTGCGCCCACAGGCCCCGCCGAGCCACACAGCAAGATGACGTAACAGGAGAGTGACACAAGGGAGAGCCAAGACGAGATGTGCTGTAAAACCAGGAACTAAAGGTGACGCAGGTGGCAGAATACCTTTCTCCCACATCAGAGGTTCCCAGGATCAAATCCCGGTGAAGACAGAAGGAGAAGGATGAGAAGAGAGGGCAGGAAACAGACACAGAGAATTGCCTAGCAAAACAGCAAAAACGGGGTGGGGGAGGGTAAAATGGATAAAAGTAAATAAATAAATTAATTTTTTAAAAAAAGCTTAAGCTAGAAACATCTCAGGGTAGGTGAGGGTTCCAAAGTTTTTATCTGTGCAAATCATGTGATAAGTGGGTGTGGAAAGAAGGAAGGTGCTAAAAACTGCTAGACGGGCCTTGAAACTTAAACATGCAATAACAGGAAAATCAAGGCAGGAAATGTTTCTAGTCAGGAATATGAAGCTGGAAGGGGACAGGGACAGGTCTGGGCCTGAGATGAAGCAGTGAGGGGAGTACACATAGGGCTTCAGGCCTAGCTCTCCTGGTCAAGGCAGGCTGAAGTCATGCCAAGAACAAAGTTTGATCAGTCTTGTTAATATCAAACCACAATTACTCATGCACTAAAGTCTACTTTTGTTTTCTGTGTTTAACAAGTAATATTTTGGAAAAATTCTTAATGCGTGATGTATTTTAATAAATGAATTTAGCTCTTTATTGCATTTTTATGCTATCATTATCCAGTTACTAAGTCTATTTAAGGCTTACCTATTGTCTTAACTGACTAGAGCATATTTTTTTTAATATTTTACACAATATATTTGGTTCATAGTAACGCATTCATACAGTATTTGTCCTTTTGTGTCTGCCTTGCTTCCCTCAACATAACGTCCTCCAGATTCATCCATGTTGTCATATGCTTTACGACTTCATTACTTCTTACAGCTGCATAATATTCCATCATGTGAATAGACCACAGTTTGTTTATCTATTCATCTGTTGATGGACACCTGGGTTGTTTCCAACTTTTGGCAATGGTGAATAATGTTGCTATGAACATCGGTGTGCAGATGTCTGTGCGTGTCACTGCTCTCAGTTCTTCTGGGTATATACCCAGTAGTGGTATTGCTGGGTCATGTGGCAAGTCTATATTCAACTGCTTTAGGAACTGCCAAACAGTCCTCCACAGTGGCTGTACCATTCTGCATTCCCACCAACAGTGAAGAAGTGTTCCTATCTCTCCACGTCCTCTCCAACACTTGTATTTCTCTGTCTTTTTTTTTTTTTCATAGATAAGTTTACTTTAAATTTAGGAATAGCAAAAGTAGCCTTTATTTAAAAAAATATTAGGATGTTTTGGTAATTAATTTCAAGATTTAATAGTTATATTTTGCCTTCAAAAATAATTTTTAAACTTTCTAGTTATTTTTTTAAATTGGTTTTCTTTATTTATTTATTTTATATATATATATATATTTTTTAAAGGGTGCTTAGATTACCCAAATATTACACAGAAATGACAGGGATTCCATGTTCCCCACCTCCCACACCTCCCACAACATCCCACACAAACATCCTTCATCAGTGTGGCATATCACCTGCAATGGATATACACATCCTGGGGCTTTGCTACCAAGCCTTCACTGTCTTTTTAATAGTGGCCATTCTGATAGGTGTGAAATGATATCTCATTGTAGTTTTGATTTGCATTTCCCTAATCATGAGTGATGTTGAGCATTTCTTCATGTGTTTTTTTTGCCATTTGTATTTCTTCTTTGGAGAAATGTCTAATCAAGTCTTTTGCCCATTTTTTAATTGGGTCGTTTGTCTTTTTACTGTTGAGTTGTAACATCTCTTCATATATCCTGGATATTAAACCTTTATCAGATATGTGATTTCCAAGTATTTTTTCCCATTGAGTTGGCTGCCTTTTCACCCTATTGACAAAGTACTGTGAGGTACAGAAGTGTTTAATTTTGAGGAGGTCCCATTTATCTATTTTTTTCTTTTGTTGTATGTGCTTTGAGTGTAAGGTCCAAGAAACCACCACCTACTACAAGGTCTTGAAGATGTTTCCCTACATTTTCTTCTAGTAGTTTTATGGTCCTGGCTTTTATATTTAGATCTTTGATCCATTTTGAGTTGATTCTTGTATAGGGGGTGAAACAGGGGTTCTCTTTCATTCTCTTGGTTATAGATATCCAGTTCTCCCAACACCATTTGTTGAAGAGACTGTTTTTTCCTGTTAGCATGGACTTGGTAGGTTTGTCAAAAACCACTTGACTGTATAGGTGAGGGTTTATTACTGGGTTCTCAATTCTATTCCACTGATCGATGTGTCTATCATCATGCCAGTACCATGCTGTTTTGACCACTGTGGCTTTGTAACATGTTTCAAGGTCAGGAATTGAAATTCCTTCCATGTCGCTCTTCTTTTTTAGAATGCTTTTGGCTATTCGGGTGTACTTACCCTTCAGATGAATTTGGTAATTGCCTTCACTAGAGCATATTATAATAAGTACAGGTTAATGAGTTAGATCACGAAATAGGTCAGTTGACTTGAAACAGACTTGAAAATTCTATTTAGGGACCAGACTATATTTCTGATCTCAGGTAGACATTTTGTAAATATATGCGCTTTGTCATAAGGGAGACGAGAGATTTGTTTATTCAGCAAACATTTTTTTCTGTGTGTTTACCATGTACCACCTAGTTGAATAAAAAGTTGAATAAAATTGGCCCCTGGATTTAAGGAGCTCACAGTCTAGGGAAAGAAGAATTAAAATATTATGTAGTTATAAGCTATATATAAGCCCAGCAAGGTTATCTAAATTTTTCTGGATCACTTAGATTCCCTCATCTTTGAGAGAGCTGGTTTGATGCCAAATTTTACTCTTTCTACATGGGAATTTGTGTTTTTGTGCTTTTAAACTAGATCTTGAATAGGTGTCCTCTCTTCATCTTAACTGTCATTATCCCAGCCCAAGGCCTTATCTTCTTTTCTCCCAAGATCCTTAACTTAATCACATTTGCAAAGTCCCTTTTGTCATATAAGGTAACATATTTACAGGTTCTGAAAATTAGGATATGGACTTCTTTGGGGTCAAGGCCTTATCTTTTGCCTGAAGTTTTATAATAGTATTTTATGCTTCAAATCATATGCCCCCACCCCACAATTAAATAAACAGTTGCATATATTGTTACCAAGCACAAACTTTATGTGCTTTTTCTTTGCTTGAAGAACCTAACCATGCATTGAACATAGAACCACAAATCTTTAGTAACAGCCGCTCCACTCTTGTTGAAGGGGAGAATCACTGAGATTAATGTGTAGTCCTCTTTGCACTATTCTTTCTGTGAGAAAAGACACATGATAATAAGGAAATTGTGAAAAATATACCCACCTCTCCCCAAGTCACTTATAGCCAATTCTGACTGGGAAGAAATGAAGTTTTGAGATGAATAGGAGTTGGTGGGGAGGGCAAGGAAAGAGGAGGAACTGAGAAACTATAAAACAGATGATTGCAATATATGATTAGCCACAACTGTACTCTGGACATATTTCATGGCCTCTATTGATCACTGGGCCCTTCAACTCCGTAGTGGCTTGGAACTATGTACCCCAGAAAAACATGTTCCTGAACTTAATCCATTCCTGTGTGTGTGAAGCCATTGTAAATAGGACCTTGTAATGAGGTTACTCCAATTAAGGTGTGGCCCAACAGAACCAGGATGTTTTAATCCTATTACTGGAATCCTTTATAAGCAGAATGAAATGCAGACATATGGAGGGAAAGCCTCATGGAGCAGCCAGAAGCTGAAAGTTAACTAAAACCCAAAAGAGAAAGAAAAAGCCAGGAGAGGCTGTCATGTGCATTACAATGTAACAGAAAAGCCAAGGACCAAGGATTGCCAACAGCCAGCCCCAGGATGCCACAGTTGTCTGGGAGAAAGCATAGCCTTGATCTCAGACTTCTAGCCTCAAAACTGTGAGCCAATAAATCCCCATTGTTTAAGCCAAGCTGTTGCATGGTATTTGCTTTGGCAGCCAGGAAACTAAAACAACCTTCTTACAGGCTGGACACTTCCTCCCTCATATCACACCAAGCCAATTTCTTTCTCCTAAACTCACTCTGTTACATCACAGTTTATGTCTTCCCACCTGTTTCATTTTGATAATTTTCTTTATGCCTCTTCCCTTCTCAGTGGTATCTGTGCAACAACACATGCCTGGCTCTAAGTTGGCTTTCTGAATGTGAAGAATGGCTGTGAGGTCCTTTTCTTTATCCTTCTTATGTTAGGATTTCTTAATGATTGTTTGCAGGGAGCTTTAAGATACATCAAATGGCAAGATATGCTGGCCTGTTTTGTGCAGTGAAGTCTGTTTTGAAGGGGTTTTAAAAACAATTAATGAAAAGTCAAATTTAAACCAGAGTTCAGCTGCCTGGAACACTTAAGTAACTGATAACTGTTATTGTTTTCTTTTCTATTTCCCTCTCTATTTTTACTTATAGCAAAAGTTTCTGCAATGAGTAAACAATTTATATCAGGATTATACTTAAAAAAATAAAAACCTCCAAAGTGAATTCTAAAAATCAGCACACAAAATATGTTCCATTTGATATTTACAACAGAACAATGCAATGGAAACTATTTTTAAATGAATCATCAAGGAAGAATGTTATTTTGCTTTGCACTCTAATCAATAAAGATAAGAAATAATGATATATTTGATAAAAATACATTTCTGTAGCAAGGTCTAAATCAAAAATACTTGAGTTGCCTGTACTAGTCAGCTAAAGAGGTGCTGATGCAAAATACCAGAAATCTGTTGGCTTTTATAAAGGGTATTTATTTGAGGTAGAAGCTTACAGTTACCAGGCCATAAAGCATAAGTTACTTCCCTCACCAAAGTCTGTTGCCATATGTTGGAGCAAGATGGCTACTGACATCTGCCAAGAGGTCAGGCTTCCTGGGTTCCTCTCTTCCCGGGGTGTGTTTCTCTCCAGGCTCAGCTGCCCTGCTCTCTTCACAAGGCCAGTTGTAGACTATCAAGTGACTGGCTCTGTCTCTCTCTCTCCAGGGCTCAATTCTCTCTGGGCTCAGCTGCTCTGCTCCTCTGTGTGTTTACTTCCCTGGGCTCCAGCTCAAAACTCTCAACTCTTGTCCTTTGCCATGTCTTTTCTCTGTGAGTCCCCGCCCACCAAGGGGGCGGGGATACAATGTGCTACTGATGTGGCCCAATCAAATCCTTAATCATTATTTAAAAAGTGAAACCTCTGAATTCAATATAATCTAATATGCCTAGAGGGACAGACCAGTTTACAAACATAATCCAGTATCTATTTTTGGCATTCATGAACAATATCAAACTGCCACAGTTGCCCAACTCCCAGATTACCTTAAAGATATCCAATTCCTTCAGAACACTGTTTAAGTCATTTTGTTCAGATGCAACTTAAAATTGCTAACCTATAAGGGTAGTTGGAAGATGTTTTGAAATAATATCTAATTTTCAAAAGAGATGTGGATCTTTCTCATTTGGCATGACCTTTTTCTTTGTAATAGCATAAAAAATACTTGGATATAAAAATAAGCTCTAAATTCCACCTTTATATCACAATCTTAGTATCACTCAGTAATTTACCTAAGGTTTTATTGAATTCTGAATAAAATTAGTCTGCTCTCTATAAGAAGGTGGTATTACATGGTGGTATCAAGGGCTCCCAGGACTAACATAGAGAATTTTCTTGAAGGGTCTCTCATGTCAAATGGATGAAGGAAATCATAAAGGAACAGATGAACAATTTGGCTGCATTAAAAAATGTAAATTGTGATTAACAAAAATTCTTTTTTGTTGGTTTGCTTCAATCCTGACTTGTTTTACCAATGATTTGAGATTATCAAGGTAAGTTAAAAATAAAGATATGCAAAGTAAGGGGCAAATAACCTTTAAGCAGGATATTTTTAGTGCATATAGATAATTAATTTCATAATGATATAAATGGCACACCAAACTGATAAGAAAAGCATTAAAATTCTCATAGGCAAATGGGAATAGAAATGGACACTTTGAAAACAGGAAATAGTACTATGAAATAATCTTAGAAATAAAATAAAAATATGGCTAATATCAATAGTAACAAAATAGATGCATAATTTATTTAATTTTTTAAAATTATAAGTACTCTATGTATGTTTTTAAATTATAATAACCAATGCTACATATACAGTATTTTCTTATCACTCAAACTGAGCTAGTAAAACATTTTGGTATGTAGTTTACAATCTGCAATGATCACACTTTGGCTTTTATTTATTTATAGTTGCTAACATTTATTTTGTACTTATAAAATGATAGGATGTTATAAAGACAAAAAAAAAAATGATAGGATGAGTGCATTGACTGATTTAGTTCTCAACAACTCTGTGAGGCAGATACTATTATCCCCATGGCGGGTTATAAAATACTTTCGGTTTTGTAGACTTTACAGACTTTGTCACAACTTCTCAATTCCGCCATTGTAGCATGAAAGCAGTCATAGAAAATACACAAATGAATGGGCATGGCTGTGTTCCAATAAAGCTTTATTTACAAGAACAGGCACTCTAGATTTTTTTTTTTTTTTTGGCCTGAAGTTTGTACTTTGGTGACCCTTGGCATACAGGATAAAGTTCAAGTTCTTAAGCATGCCGCCCTTTATAATCTTTTCTAAGACTTACTTTCTAAGGTCACATCCCATGACTCCTATATGTACCTATCTTGCTGGCCTTGCAGATGGGATGTGCTTGTCAGAGTTTACTGTTCCTATCCATGCTGGTCTGTCTGTCTGACAGAGTGTATTAGTCAGCCAAAGGGGTGCTGATGCAAAATACCAGAAATTGGTTGGTTTTTATACAGGGTATTTATTTGGGGGTAGAATCTTACAGTTACCAGGCCATAAAGCAAAATTTACTTCCTTCACCAAATTCTATGGCCATGTGTTGGAATGAGATGGCTGCTGTAAGGGTTCAGGCTTCCTGGGTTCCTCTCTTCCCAGGGCTTGCCTCGCTCCACAAGGCCAGCTGTAGACTACTAGGCAAATAGTTTGCCTTTTCCTGGGGCCTTTTCTCCTTCCTCACGACCAAGCTTCTCTGTGTGCTTTCTTCCCCGGGCTCCAGCATTAAAACTCAGCTTCAGAACTCCAACTCAAAACTCCAACTAACTCCTCTGCTCTGCCATATAGTTTAATCTCTGAGTCCTCACCCACCAAGGGGCAGGGAACCGTCATACTGACGTGGCCCAATCAAATCCCTAATCATAACTTTATCACACCCAGAGGAACAGACCACTTTACAAGCATAATCCAATATCTATTTTTGGAATTCATAACTATATCAAATTGCCACAAAGACCTTTTTTTTTACCTAATTAAAAAATTTATTTTTATATCAATGTTACATGTTACTCAGTTAACATAAGATAATAACTTCAATAACAATAATCTGAGTTAATCAGCAATTACACTCCCCTCTTATTTTTGTTCATTCCTGTTTTGTGGGATTTGGAACAATGTCCACTCTGCTTCAGGCTCAGAATGGATGTAGATATTCTGGGGCAGAGGAATGGGATTGTTTTGCTTGCATTTGAAGACACACCTTCCTTTTGGGCTGCAGCTGGTCCATCATCATCATTTTATTAGTCTGACAGACTCTTAAATCCTCATCCTCATCCTCATGAATATCCACTTGTTCCTCAAATTTCAGTATACTGTTCTCATCTCCTTGCTCCTCTCTAAAGGCTTCCTTAATTTCTCTTGGAATCTTTATGTTTTTCTTCCTCTCTTCCTCATAGTATTTGGTCTCCAAGGCCTTTTAAGGACTAGATTCTGAATATTTGCTTTGACATGTGGTATATTTTCCAAGTAAGAGACAGGTGTACTGTGCTACTATTCACTGCCATCCCATATCCTTTCAAGGTTCTTATTTTGATATATCATTTATAAATAAGGCCCAGCTCATAGGTAAGCTATCATATTTCAGTTTCTCTATTTTTGACAGACTGTAATTTATTTTGGCATATGTCCATTTCAATTGTTTATTTTCTTCTTTCTCTTATTATAGCCAATTATATACAAATGAGTCCTATTACTTGCCCTATTGCTAATTTTTATTCTGATGTTCACTCTTACCTCTCTTCTTTCATTTGCCTTACTTTGCATACAATACAACTTTTCGTATGTGCCTACTTATTGTAGTTGCAAGTATCTGGTAAATTCAGATGGCTTGACTAAATTCTAATACAGTCATGCTGATCATTCACATTCATGTATTGAAATACTTATTCTTTTTATTATGTTACTTTTCATTTATTTTGCTTTTATTTTACTGTTATGTGTTTCACTTTTTTTGTTTGGTTTTTAGAATTTAGTCATGTAGGTAGGATATCTTACCAATAATTTAATGTCAACATAACAAAGTGACATTCCACAATATTTATTGTAAAAGGGGGCATTGGGTCTGATATTTTTGGCAAGCACATATATAATAATATCTCTCATATGTACACAGGGTATATTTGGGAGGACTCAGAAAGAGTCCCACAGTCGTGGGACTTGGTTAGCATTAACTAGGGCAGATCAGAAAGTCTAAGCATATGACTTTCTGGCATATGACTCACCAACTCTGGGTATCTGTATTTCTCCACTTCACCTTGCAAATCGTCAACTGTGGTAGAATTATATTAGCATTTATAAAAAGGCTCCCAATAGTCAAGATTACTATTCTAGACATACAAAACTTTAATACAAGAAAAATTACCTAATAACTCTAACATCAAATGAAATCTTGAATAAAAGCCAGATGTTCCAGCACCACATGGGAAATAATCTAGGTGATTTCTAAATGCATTCTGAAATTCTCTATTACTGAATTATTATAATTACTTATAAGCACTGATGTCAAGTGCACCATTAATATTAAGATAGAATACATTAAAAAGTGAACATAAATATCCTTTTTATCAAAGCAAACTATTAAGCACTTTATTTAAATAGTGCTTATAAGTATTTGCAATCATATTGTATTTCTCAAATCCATCAGTTCTCAAACTTTTTGGTTGCAAAAGCTTTTACACTCTTAAAAATTATTGAGGCCCATAAAGAGTTTTTGTTAAGTGGGTTACATCTGTTAATATTAGAAATGTAAATTAAGAAATAAAAAGTATTTATGTAATAATCCACTTGAAATAATAAGAAACCAATTACATGATAAGATAAAATGTATTTAATGAAAAATGACTATATTTTCCAAAACAAAAAAAAATTAGTGTGAAGAATGACATTGTTTACATTTTTTGCAATATGTTTGGTTTAATAGAATACAGCTGGATTCTTATATCTACTTCTGCATTTAATTTGTTGTGACATGTTGTTTTGGTTGAAGTGTAAGGAGAAAAATCCAGCCTCGCACTGATGTGTAGTTGGGAAAAAAAGACGATATTTGAATAGCTTTTTCAGATAATTTTGGATTTCTTTCTAGATATGATCAAAACATGACAAGTTGTAGTTTTTTAAAAAAGGTTAGTTGCAATGTGGCATCTGAAACTATGTTTATGAGTTAATGAACTTTTCACACACTGTTACATTGAAACCCAATGGTTTACCTTGAACTTTGAATGGATCTTTTACTCGGGCAGGATTTTATACAACATGCATTTTAAATTTGGAACATAATAGTTCAGAGACATAGGCAGATCTTTCAAATGCTGACCTGATACCAAAAAAATTACATTCATTAATATCACCACTGATCTCACCAGAAAAATCTTTAAATATTGTGAATCTTTGATTTCCATGGTGATAGATAAAAGTTTTCAAAATTTTAGTTTTCACCGAAGAGCTTGAATTTTATCATTGGCAATAAATACCATCAATTTTCCTTGAAGTGACAGCTTTCTTCATTCATTTCAAGAAAATCTTTGCCAAATACTGAAGTCTGAATAAGTATAATTTATCTGTCAGTCATTCTTTTAAGTTAAAACTGTTATCTGTGAAAAAAAGTGGCAGTATAGCTTACAACTAAACAACTGCCTAAAAGCTTTTCCTTAAGATAACCATTGTATTTTGGAATGCAGAGGTTATTTTCACATACTTGTCATTTTTTCACCAAAAATATTAAAAATTTAATTTAATTTTTCCTCCTTCACCCAAGACATTCCTAAATTTAAATTAGCATTTTTTCCACAAGTGTATGTTGGTGAAAAATACAATGACTGCTAATATAGTTTGTTGCCCCTACCTTGATTTTATCCTTCATTGATATTTGCACATTGTGCAAATATCAACTCAATAAAAAAGGTAAATAATTTCTTGGTATTATTTTGAAAATTGTTTTGATCTCACAGAGCCCCTGTGTTAGTTTACCAAAGGGCTGCCAATGCAAAGTACCAGAAAAGGGTTGGCTTTTATAAAGGGGATTTATTTGGGGTAAAAGCTTACAGTTCCAAGGCCATGAAATATCCAAATTAAGGCACCATCAGAACTGCTTTCTCACCAATGTCACATGTCAGCCTCTATGTGTTGAAGACAAATGGCTGCCGATATCGGCCAAGGTTTGCGCTCAGCTGAGGACCACCTGACATAGGGCTTGTCTCTTTCCGGGTCTCCTCTATCAATCTCGGCTGCTCTGCATTCTTTCCGAGTTCAGCTGTAAGCCATTGGGCATATGGCTTATCTCTCCCTGGGCCTCAGCTATTTGAGCCTCTTGGGGGCTTCTCTCTTCTTGAACTGCTCCATGGGCCCAGCCTATTGGGGCCTTTAAGCTTAAGCAATACTCTAGTCCCCTCTCAGATGGAAGGGTCAAAAATAGCAGCTTCCTTTTCCTGTGTCTGTGTGTGTCTCTCAAGTAATCTAGTCAAAGGACCCTCAACCTAATTTAATGCAATTGAAGGGTATCACACCCACAGGAATAGATTAGATTAAAAACATAATCTTTCTCTTTTTGGGATTCATAAAATAATTTCAAACTGCCACAGCCCCCTAAAAAGGTCTTGAATAACCTTGGGGGTCCACAGTCCACTCTTTGAGAACTGCTACTCTAGTCCTTTCCCTCTTCCTTTCTCTTGGATGATAGTTCTTTCTTTTCCCTTCTTCTCAAACTCCAATACCTCTGCCACCACCCTCACACTCAGCTTTTTAAAAAAAATGAACTAAGAAAGGACAATTTCTCAAGTGCTTTTGGCCACATCCACCCACCAATCAGCATCTGTGCTCAAATACTCTACCTTCTTTCCCGTTACCATGGATGAACTATCTATGCCCTATCAAAAGCCAACTCCTCCACTATTGCACTTGACTGCATACAACTCGTGCTTATTCAAGGAAATTCTCCATAAAGTCTTTCCTCTCTCCAGCATCGCCACTTTCCCTTCTCTCTTGGAGACTTCCTGTCAGCATAAACATATGCTGTTATTTCTCCCATATTTAAAACACCTTCTTTTCAATCCAGTTTCCCCTCTAGCTATCAGTCAATTCCTCTGCTTCTCTTTACAGCAAAATTCCTTGATAGACTTGTTTATAGTTGTCTCCAATTCCTCACCTTCCATCATCTCTTAACTGCAATTTCTGTTAAAATCACAAATGTCCTCCACATTACTAAATCCAGTGGCCATATTTCGGTTCTCATTTTACTTGGCTGATTAGCAGCATTTGTCTTGATACATTTTCTTCTCTTGATATCTTACACACATCCCTGGGTTTTTCTCTTACATCAGTTGTTCTATCTCCATCTCCTTTGCTGATTCCTTTCTTCCCCTACCCCACAAACATCTATGGTATTCCAGAGTTCAGACTTTGGAGCTCTTCTCCAGTCTTTTTTACTTCTTCCCTGCTGATGGCTATCAAGCTGCCAGGTATGGAGGTGGTCAGTTAGGACAAAGAGCCAAACTGAAAGTACAATCAAGCCTTTCTTCCTGCGACAATGCAGGCAAGAGGCAAGGGAGAAAGGCGCTGGTCCCTCAGTGTTACATTTTCCCCCATGGAGAGGTACTGGCAGAGGGTCAGGTGATATGCAGTGCAGATGGGGATTTGTCTTACTGCTGAGGATCCCAGAACATAAGGTTACTCCTACCTTTTTATGGACACTGGGGAAGAAAACAGGGGTCAGAAGAAGGTGAGGGAGAAAGGGCTACAAGTGGAAAAATACTGAGTCAGAATGGGGGAAAGTGCCGCAGTCAAGATCCACTTACCGCATAAGGAGGTCTTGGCAGAGGTGCCTGGGAAGTTCCATTATAAGGAGACCTCAGAATGGAGATGCCTGAGCTGGATGGAACATGGGTGGCTGGGAAGCCTGAGTCCTTGACTGCAACTCATTCCAGAATACTGACTGTGTACCAAGTCTGGTGTAGGGAGGGCAGCTTTCCCCCATGTGTCCTGCCAGGCAAAGCCCTATAATTGCCTATGATGGGGCCTGAAAGAGCACACTTAAGATTTGCCACATTAACCAATTGAAGGATAAAAACCACATGATCATCTCAATTGATGCAGAAAAGGCATTCAACAAAATCCAGCATCCTCTCTTGATAAAAACACTTCAAAAGATAGGAATAGGAGGAAAATTCCTCAATATGATAAAAGGTGTATATGAAAAACCCACAGCCAACATCATGCTCAATGGTGACAGGTTGAAAGCTTTCCCTCTAAGATTGGGAACAAGACAAGGATGCCTACTGTCACCATTGTTATTCAATATTGTACTAGAAGTTCTAGCTAGGGCAATTAGACAAGAGAAAAAAAATTAAAGGCATCCAAATAGGAAAAGAGGAAGTAAAACTCTCACTGTTTGCATATGACATGATCCTGTACTTAGAAAATCCTGAAGTATCTATGACAAAGCTACTTGAGCTAATAAATGAGTTCAGCAAAGTGTCAGGATACAAGATCAGCATGCAAAAATCAGTAATGTTTTTGTACACTAGCACTGAACAATCTGAGGAGGAAATCAGGGGGAAAATTCCATTTTCAATAGCAACAAAAAGACTCAAATACCTAGGAATTAATTTAACCAAAGAAGTACAGGACCTATATGCAGAAAACTATAAAAAGTGCTAAAAGAAATTTAAAAAGACCTAAACAAATGGAAAGACATTCAGTGTACTTGGATTGGAAGAATAAATACCATGAAGATGTCAATCTTACACAAACTGATTTATCGATTCAATGCAATACCAGTCAAGATCCCAACAGCTTACTTTACAGAAATAGCGAAGGCAGTTACCAAATTCATTTGGATGGGTAAGCGCAACCGAATAGCCAAAAGCATTCTAAAAAAGAAGAGCGACATGGGAGGAATTTCAATTCCTGACCTTGAAACATGTTACAAAGCTACAGTGGTCAAAACAGCATGGTACTGGCATGAAGATAGACACATTGATCAGTGGATTAGAATTGAGAACCCAGAAATAAACCCTCACCTATACAGTCAAGTGGTTTTTGACAAACCTACCAAGTCCATGTTAAGGGGACAAAACAGTCTCTTCAACAAATGGTGTGGGAGAACTGGATATCTATAACCAAAAGAATAAAAGAGGACCCCTATCTCACCCCCTATATAAGAATCAACTCAAAGTGGATCAAATTTCTTAATATAAAAGCCAGGACCATAAAACTACTAGAAGAAAATGTGGGGAAACATCTTCAAGACCTTGTAGTAGGTGGTGGTTTCTTGGACCTTACACCCAAAGCAGGTGCAACAAAAGAAAAAAATAGATAAATGGGACCTCCTCAAAATTAAACAGTTCTGCACCTCACAGGACTTTGTCAAAAGGGTGAAAAGGCAGCCAACTCAATGGGAAAAAGATTTGGAAAGCACATATCTTATAAGGGTTTAATACCCAGGATATATGAAGAGATGTTACAACTCAACAATAAAAATACAAATGACTCAATTAAAAAATGGGTGAAAGACTTGAATAGACATTTGTCTATTCAAGAAGAAATACAAATGGCAAAAAAAAAAACAAAACAAAACCAAACACATGAAGAAATGCTTAACATCACTCATGATTAGGGAAATGCAAATCAAAACAATGAGATATCATTTCATACCTATCAGAATGGCCAGTATTAAAAAGACAGAGAACTACAAGTGTTAGAGAGGATATGGAGAGATAGGAACACTTCTTCACTGTTGGTGGGAATGCAGAATGGTACAGCCACTATAGAGGACTGTTTGGCAGTTCCTAAAGAAGTTGAATATAGACTTGCCATGTGACCCTGCAATACCACCACTGGGTATATACCCAGAAGAACTGAGAGCAGTGACACGAACAATCCTATGTTCTTAGCGGTGTTAATCACCATTGCCAAATTTGGAAACAACCCAGATGTCCATAAACAGACGAATGGATAAACAAACTGTGGTCTATTCACCCGATGGAATATTATACAGCTGTAAGAAGAAATGAAGTCGTCAAGCATATGACAACATGGATAAACCTGGAGGACATTATGTTGATTGAAGCAAGGCAGACACAAAAGGACAAATAGTGCATGATTGCATTACTATGAACCAAATATATTGTGTAACATATTGTTTGATTAAAAAAAAATTGTATATGTATCCAGTACATTTAATTGAGAAATGTATGTATTTATTCATCTGTGTTTAGTTTTTCATTTTTAATTGTTTATATTTTCAGTTATTAAATTTACAAAATAAAGTTAACAAAAAAGAACATGTCCCTTGAGGGGGTACATAACTCAGTGTACCATACCAATAATTGAGTTGTTATTCTATTACTGGTTGCCTTTAAATTAAAAGAAAAAAGTAAAAAAAAAAAAGACTTGCCCTAGGTAGGATTTGCCCTGGGTCCAGACTCCTTCATCTCCTCCAGTTTTGTAGCTGTAAATATTACCTGTATACATATAAATTGTATTTCTTGAGCTTGACTTCTCCCTTGAAATGCTGATTCATATATCCAACTATCCATTTTACATCTTTTATTGGATATTTAATAGGCATTTCAAACTTAACATGTCCAAAAATGAACTCTTGATCTTCTTTCCTAAACCTGTTACATCAGTAGTCTTCCCAGCCCAATTAATGTCAACTTAGTCATTTTTATTAGGTTGGCCCATAGCCTTGAAATCATCCTAGATGCCTATTTCCCTTAATCTGCTCAATGTCTATCTATAACAAGTATCATCCCCTGACATATTATATACTTTTAAAATTATTTGTTGGCTATCTCCCTCTCTGATTCCATTAGGATATAAGCTTCATGAAGGCAGGGACATTTTTCAATTGGTTACTATTGTATTATCAGCAACTAGAACAGTGCCTGCCAGGCATGTGATAGGCATTTAATATATGTTTCTGAATAAATGAAGACATTAATGAAGGAAGCAGTCCACATATTTCAGGAAAATGTATTTCCCCGCATCACAAACCATGATCTTCCAATGTGAATATGCAAGGAATTCTCGGCCAAAGACTTTTTGCACTTGTTGGCATCAGAAAGCTCATTACTGAGAATATTCTCAAGCCTGCCCCAATCTTGTTTCTTCCTGTAACTGAGCACAACTCCAGTTAAGGAAAAAAAAGCAGCTGACAATTTTGCATGGTATTGACCAAAACCATGCCCTCAAGTCTCAAACTGAGGTCTACTTTAGAGTACCAGGAGTAGAAAGCCTGGCTAATTAACTCAGCTGACAACAAAGTTTTTCAGGCATCTCCTGCTGCTGAAACTGTAGAAGATCAGAAGATAGAGAATCTCACGCTCTATTGATAATGAAATACCGTGTTCCTCTTAGGAAAGTTGTCCCCATCTTTTTATGACTAAGTCCCCAACATAGACACACTGTATGTACAACTTTAACAATTGGGGTAATTCTCTTACTGGGAGAGGAGTACTTAAATACCTCTTTGGGAGACAGAAAGATTCTTGCACCTATTATGTTACTGAATAAAAACATTGCTTCCTGGAGAAAATCCTGTTGCCTTTGGGAGCTTAGTGATTTCCATTTTCTTGATTTTTATAATTTTAAAAAATTCATTTATCATGCTGTTGTTTTTGTGTCTGGCTTTCAGAAGACCTCATATAACTATCTGAAGAGAAATATGGAAGCTTGTTTTTTAACCATTAGGTGTTAGGTAAGTTTTATTTTTGTTTAACAGCTAGCATGTATCACAGATAATTTAATATGTAAAAGGCAGGGATCTCCACTCTGGACCTGTTTTGTGACTAATTATTAACGTAATTTTGCTTGAGTAACTTATCCTTTTGGGAACTTTGCTTCATCATCTGTAAAATGTGAGGATTAGATAAACTCTAAATTCCCTCTGGGCTTTAACAATCACTCATTGTATAAAACTCATATAACTTTACTCAGGTTTTTCTGTTTCTCAGAAATACCATGGTTAATATGTTTTAAAAATTGTAAATCATTTTAATCAGTAAACTTAAGAAATATACCCAAACCATAAAAGGACAGTGCTGTGCATTTAACATTAAACAAATGTTGGATTTATTCATTGCCAACAATATGCTTAGTAGATTTCATCTTTAACTTGGAAGAAATGTTTAAATGAAAATACTGTGAACTCAGATTTAAACCAAAGCAGCACAAAACTTTTTCTCACCCTTTAGAGAAGGCTGATTACAAGGATCTAGGCTTACATCAGGGATTTCTAAACCTTGCACAATAGAATGTCTATGAGTAAAATTATAAGAAACAATGAAGTTAGAAAATCACCATTTTGCAGCCATCATAGTAATAATTGATTCTGGCATGAATGATCAACAGCTGTTAAAATTTGGGTGAAAGTTTGATGATAAATAGAATATTTATATGAACCAAAAGTTTCTTCCCAGAAGTTACTTGTTAATTTAAAAGGTAAAAATAGCAACTTTAGAGTAAAGAAAACTGAAGGGCTCCACCTTAACCAAGAGATCAAAGCTGACCTAACCAGTAGTGGAATAACTAACAGCAAGTGGTAATTCCTATTGAAATGCATGACCTGAATCTAACCATGAGGAAACGTCTAACAAATCCAAACTAAGGAACTTTCTACAATAAAAGAGGCATCCTGGCATTAGTGGTTAGCAAATTGGAGAGCTTCAAAGCATTGACATTTAGTATATTACACTTCTTTTGTAAATTTGATTTCTTAAAAAAAATTGAAGTTTAATTTTCATATTGTTTAATAAACTTTGAGAAATAAATAAACCCGTGTAATCTATATCCAATTACATTTCCATCACTAGAGAAAGTTCCCTTATGCACTGCTTTATCTTGCTAAGCTGCCAAAATGCAGTATACTAGAAATGGGTTGACTTTTACAACGGGGATTTATTAACTTACAAACTTACAGTTCTGAGGCTGTGAAAATGTCCAAATCAAGGCATCATCAGGCAATACTTTCGCCCAGAAGACCAGCTGCCAGTGATCTGGGCAAGGCTCATGGTGGTGACTGCTGGCTTCTCCCTTCTCTCTGGGTTTCATTGCTTCAGTTTTTTGCTTCTGGCTTTCTTTTAGCTTTGCCTGAATTTTGCTCTCTTATAATTTCACTTTCTTATAAAGGACTCAGTAAGAGGATTAAGACCACCTTAGGCAATGCCTTACTGAAGTAACCTAACCCAAAGGCTCTTAACTGAAGCAATCTAATCCAAAGGTCCCACCCACAGTAAGTTCACACCCACAGGAATGGACTAATATTAAGAACGTGACTTTCGGGGGTACAAACCACCACATGCACCTTTTCCAGTCAATTCCTCCCTCATCCACTCTAGTGGCAACAACTGTTCAGATTGCTATGCAATAGATTAGTTTCACTTGTTCTTGAATTTCAAACACTAAATGGATTCATATAGTGTTTTATCTCATTTTTCGTGATCAGCACTGCTGGGAGTTTATAATTTTATTAATCTATTTTAGATAACAAACTTTTGACTTTGTTGATTTTCTCTATTGTTTGATTTCTGCTCCTATTTTTATTATTTGTTTCCATCTACTTTAATTTTAATTTGCTCCGTCTTGCCTAGCTTCTTGTGAAAACTTAGATCATAGGTCTTAAACCTTTTTCTTGTCTAATTTAATCTTTAAGAAAGCTATGAAATATTTCTGTCTAAGCACTGCTTTAGCATCATCAAATTTGATAATTTATTTAAAAATTATACTTCAATTTGAGATATTTTCTTATTTCCCTTGTTACTTTTTCTTTAACTCTTGGGTTATTCAGAAGTATGCTGCCCAATTTCCAATTATTTGGAGATTTTCT
Organism: Tolypeutes matacus; assembly: GCA_026826555.1. Taxonomy (NCBI): domain Eukaryota; kingdom Metazoa; phylum Chordata; class Mammalia; order Cingulata; family Chlamyphoridae; genus Tolypeutes; species Tolypeutes matacus. The sequence continues at coordinate 33,076,174 of JAKSZT010054487.1, read as the reverse complement.
AGATATCTTTTTGTTATTGATTCTTATTTAATTCCATAATGATCAGAAAAATACCCTGTATGATTTCTCGCATTTTAAATATTTTGAGAGTAATTTAATGGCCCAGCATATTGTTGAACTTGGCGAAAGTTCCATGTGTACTTGATAGTAATGTGTATTCTACAGTTGTTGGGTAGAGTGTGATTTACAATTTTTAAAACATTTCAATTAGATCAAATTGATTGATAGTTGTTATGGGTTCATGTGTGCCCTCTAAAGTGATAAGTTGAAGCTGTAACCTCCAGAATCTGTGAATGTGACTTTATTTGGAAATAAGGTCTTTGTAGATATAATCAAGTCAACATGTGGTCATACCAAATTAGGGTGGTCCCTAACCCAACATGATTGGTGTCTTATAAGAAGAGAAGAGACAGAGACAGACAGACACAGAGGGAAGATGACCATGTGAAGATGGAGGCAGAGGTTGGAATTATGCACAAATCATGGAATGCCAACGATTGCCAACCACCATCAGTAGTAAGTAAGAGGCAAAGAAGGATTCTTCCCTCTAACCAGAGGGAGCATGGACCTGCTAACACCTTGATTTTGAACTTTAAGCCTTTAGAACTGTGAGAAAATACATTTCTGTTGTTTTAAAGCATTCAGTTTGTGGTCATTTGTTATGGAAACCCTAGGTAACTTACATAGATTTGATAATAAGAAGTGAGGTGCTGCTAAATAAGATGCCTAAAAATGTGGAAGTATTTTATTTCCTTTGTATTTTACATCTTGTCCTTTTATTTCTGCCTTTCAAATTTTTCTATATATTTTAGCTTCTGACTCTTCTATTGTTTTTTTCTTCCTGTTGAAGTTTTAAAATTCCCAGATGCTTTTTATATTCTCTCTAAATAAAAAAACAATAGAATTCTATTCGTATATATATTTTTGATGCAATGCAATTTCTGTGGATTTTAACTATAGCTGCTTTTTAAAGTGTAATTTTGTTTCTTTCATTACCTAAATTTTCTTGTCTCTTTTTTTCTGTTAGCTTGATATTGTATGTTGGAGGCTTTCCTCAAATTCTGGTCATTCTGGCTGTTGAGTCAAATTTGAAAGTGTGGCACTAGAATGTATGGATGGAGCTTATCAACTTGTAGGTCTGCTTGCAGGTATTTGGGTTGAGAGGCATTTCGTTGGAGGTGATCCCCAAAAGCCATTATTTAGATCTTTCCTCTTAAGTGGCCAAAAGTTCTCCAAAGAACACTCCTTTGTTCTTCTGCCTGGGGAGCAAAGCCTGGTCATCAGGTAGTGGGAGCCAAACACTAGAAGAGACTGAGGTATCACCATTCAGAGTGTACACTTTTACTTATTCTCCCTGTTTTCAGTATGAGGCCTTATCCAACTCATGTATTTTTTGAAGGCCAAAGTCCCTCATGTTCTAACTCTCATGAGAGTAAACCCCCAGTCTCCTGCTGGGTTGGGAGAATGAGGAAAGGGTGGCTGACGATTCCGGGGGGGTGAGGAGTATCTGAGAACCTAAATGCTCTTCATATACATTTGAATCTATCTTCGTTTTTCTCTGTCAAACCTTATATTCCCTTACCATCTTTGGAGGAACTAGTGCTTCCAATTTCTGAAGTGTTCTAGATTTAGTGACAGGAATGGGCTTGCTTGTACTTGCTTCCTCCATAGACTTCCTTAGTTCTCAGCTTTCTCTAATGGCCATGTCAGTTATCATTAATTCTTCTGCTTTTTTTTTTCTTTTACCGGGAGGTCCCGGGGATCAAACCCAGGTCCCTCCATATGGGAGATGGACGCCCAACCATTTGAGCCACATTTGCCCCCCTCTTCTGCTTTCTAAGTTCTCAAATTTTGGGACATTGCACATTTTCTGTTGTCTCCTATTCTGCCCTCTTTATCTTTATATATATATATTTTTTGTTTGTTTGTTTCTTTGTTTGTTTGTTTGTTTGTTTGTTTGTTTTACTGGGAGGTCCCAGGGATCGACCCGGGTCCCTCCATATGGGAGACGGACGCCCAACCAGTTGAGCCACATCCGACCCCTTTTATCTTTATATTTTTATGTGTATTTTATTTTGTTATTGATGTTTTAGTGGTGTTTCAGGAGAGAGTAGATATCAGCATACCTGTTCAATATACCATGTTAACCAGAGGTCTCCCATCAGAGGTTTAGTTACCAGAATTCTAGAAGAAGTAACACAGTGCTATACAGTAAAGGGGAGAGGCAGCTCAGGAAATAAAGTTATTCAAGTGGTCATTTGATACATTAAATTGCTACTTTCAAGTCGAGAGTACGCATTGCTCACTGTTGAGCATATTGTGGTGTGTGTGTGTGTGTGTGTGTGTGTGTTTGGTCTTATTTCATTTTTAGTGTTACTAAATAAAATGGACACTAGATGGCGCAATAAAAGCATATGTATTCAGAACATTCCATTTAATCCAAGAATTTGAGGGGCATCATAAAATCTTTTATAATAAAAGAAAATTTAAATATGTTTTTAAATGAGAGAGTGAATTTAACACTCCTATTAGCAATACAAAATATACAAATTCAGAAATTTGTAAATTTTCTAAGTGTCTTTTGTTGTCAATAAGTATTTATTGAATATTATCAAATGCCATAAATTGTTAGAAGAGCTGGGGATTTAGTGATAAGTAAATAATAAGGCACGGCCCTATCTATGTGGAACTTACGGGCAACAGGCATTCAGAAAGCAAACAAATAATTACAAATGATTAATTAAACAATCATGCATGCAGAGTCTGTGGTAAAAACAGAAGATGCATTAGAAACATATAATCAGATACCTAACTTAGTCTGGGTCAAGGAAGACTTTTCTGAGGAAGTGAGGCCCAAGCTGAAGCCTGAAGGATGAATAGACTATAGAAGCACGTGACTGGAAAGATGTGTGTTACAGCTAGGAATAGCATAGTTAAAGTCTTTACCTTATGGAATATTTAAGAAACAGAGAAGGTAAAATTTCCTAAAGCAGGAAGGGGGTAGAATGGGACAAGACAAGGCCAGAGAGATCAGTAGAGAGAACATCATGAAGGGTGTTGGATTTCACACAAGGAAGGTGGGAAGCTCTGGTGTTTTAAGCAGACTAATCATGTGATCAAATTTACATTTTAACAGATCACTCTTACCACCATAGTCACTTTGCTACATTTGTAAATCAGGTTTTTTTTTTCTTTGTTTTTTGTTTATTATTATTATATTTATTTTTTTAATGGGCTATGAGATTTTTTTATGGTAATTTTTTTCTTTCATATATATTTTAAAAGATGCTTAGATTACATAAATGTTACACAAAAATTACAGGGATTCCCATGATCTCCACCTCCCATACCTCCCATAACATCTCACATAAACCTCTTTCATTACTGTGGCACATCACCTGCAATGAATATACACATCCTGGGGCTTTGCCATTAAGCATAGACCACAGTTCACATCATAGGCCACACTCTCTCCCACACAATTCTGCATGGTATATGCTGATGTAAAATGGCCTGTATCTGTCACCACAACGTCACTCAGGACAACTCCCTGTCCTAAAAAAGCCCCTGTATTACAACTGCCCTCCACTCCCCACCCTAAAAGTGTCTAGTGGCCACTGGCTTCACCTCACTGTTAAAATTTCTTCCATTGCTTGAATCCCAATATGTCTACAACAGAATACCATTAAGTCCATTCTAGTCCATAGCTCTTCCCCCAATCCTGAGGGGACTGGAGGCAGGATAATCCCCATCCACTATATCTATGGGATATAAGCCCACTCTCACTTGGAGATGGAGTGTAAATCAGTTTTGATGGCTCAAAGGATGCCACCACACTGTACAACACAAGGTGAGGAAAGCATAAAGAGGCAGAGTAGGGACCTTTAAAAGGTAAAGGGGAGTTGCTTTAGATGCAATTAATATTGGTAAAACACTTTAATGAATTTGGAGACAATAAGTGATCCTGAATTTAGACACTCTCATATAAAAGACTATAAGCCTTCTAGGTTAAATAAAATTTTAATTAGGCATTGCTTAATTAATTTAAGGGTAGTTAAAACTATATTTAGTTATATTATTTTCAGCCTTGCTTTGATTCAATATTTCCCAAACTGCTTGGTCATAAGAATCATGCTTATTACATTATTTCCAGCCCTCTTGACATCACCAACTGAATGAGAATTTCCAGAGGGTGACCTAGAAATCTGAATTTTGAGAAGCATCTCTGGTTAAATCTTATGAAAAAATCATTTGAGAGACTTTATAGATCATGTTGTTTTTTTTCTTTTTTTTAAAAGAGAAGTTGTGAACTTTTAAAACAATCATACATAATGCACAGAATTCCCATACATCACCCCTCCACCAACACCTTACATTGTTCTGGAACGTTTGTTACAGATTATGAAAGAACATGATCAGACTATTACCACTAACTATGTCCATAGCATACACTTGGTACCATTCCCCTATTATTATTATTAACTCTAAATATTAGTATTGTATATTTGTTCTAGTTCATGACAGAACACTTTCATATTTGTACTGATAACCACAGTCCATCCTCCACCACATGGTTCACTATGTTATACAGTCCTATGCCTTATACCTTCTATCTAAAGTGTACACTCAGTGGCTCTCACTTTCATCACAAAGTTCTGCTGTCATTGCTCCAGTAAACCTTTGAATGTTTTCCTTAGTCCAAATGAAAAAATCCCATATTCCCCTAATATTGACCCTTAGCATTGATGTGGTACCTTCTTTGACATTGATGCAAGAATATTACAAATTGCTGTTAACTAGACTCCATAAGTTATTAACTGTATTTTTCATATGCATCACTATATTCTTACCACCTTGTAATAGTGATGTACTTTTGTCTTTGTTCTAGTTTATAGAAGAACATTCTTGTATTTGTATTATTAACCACAATCCTCCTCGACCTCTGGGTTCACTATGTAATTCAGTCGCTAGATTATTCTCTACTGTCTTTCAATTGAAATTTACGTACCAAGACTATGCCTTTCAGCCACAATCCCATTATAAACCAGCCATGTTAGTTATACTCACTACAATTTGCTACCATCAAATCTATCCATTTTCATATTTTTAAAGTCAAGCTAATCGAAAATTCTACGTACATTAAGAATGAGTACACGTTCTCAGTCCTCATAGTCTCAGTTTTAACTCCATGTGTTTATTCTTTGTATTTAGTTCATATTAGTGAGATCATACAATATTTGGCCTTTTGTGTCTGGCTTACTTCACTTAGCATACTGTCTTCAAGGTTAATCCATGTTATCATATGAATCCCAATTTCATTTCTTCTTACAGGAGCATAATATTCTATCATATGTATATACCACATTTTGTTTATCCATTCATTGGTTGATGAACACTTGGGTTGTTTTCCATCTTTTGGCAATTGTGAATAATGCTGCTATGAACATCGGTGTGCAGTTATCTGTTCATGTCTGGATGTACTTCTGGATGTACTCTTCGTAGAGGAATTGCTGGATAATATAGCAGTTCTATGTTTAACTTCCTGAGGAACCACCAGCTTGTCTTCCACAGAGGCTGCACCATTCTACGTACCCACCAAAAGTGAAGGAATATTCCTATTTCTCCTCATTTTCTTGAGCATTTATTGTTTTCTGTTTGTTTCTTTCTTTTTTTTTTTAATAGTGGCCATCCATGAAGTATAAGATGATATATCATTGAGTTTTGATTTGTATTTCCTTAATAGCTAGTGATATTGAACATTTTTTCATGTGCTTTTTGTACCATTTGTGTTTTCTCTTGGGACAAAAGTCTATTTAAGCCTTTTGCCCATTTTTAATTGGATTGCTTGCTCTTTTATTGTTGAGTTGTGTGATCTCTTTATATAGCATAGAAATCAAACCCTTTTGAGATATGTGGTTTCCAAATATTTTCTCCCATTGAGTGGGTTGCCTTTTTAGATTCTTGACAAAGTCCTTTGAAGCACAAAAGTGTTTAAGTTTGAGGAAGTCCCATTTATCCATTTTTTCTTTTGTTGTTCATGCTTTAGGAAACCCCCACCTACCACCAGTCTTGAAGATGTTTCCCTACATTTTCTTCTAGGACAGGGGTTCTTAAACAGGGGTCTCAAGGTGTCCATGAGCGTGAATTGAAAAAAATTGACTCAATTAGATATCCAACATGATATGCGTGTTGCCTTGTCAAATACTACACCACAGTTTAATGTTCTTATTCAAGATAAACAACAACAGTCTGCAAATTAACATGTCTTCAAAAAATAAAATTTGGGAAGCGGCTGTGGCTCAATCAGTAGGGCTCCCGTTTACCATATGGGAGGCCCCGGGTTCGGTTCCCGGGGCCTCCTGGTGAAGGCGGGCCTGCCTCCACGGCGTGGTTGGCTGACCCAGCGAGCACAAGCAGCAAGGGGGGGATAAATGAATAAATAAATAAAATCTTTAAAAAATAATAATAATAAAATAAAATAAAATTTAACTTTAACTTTCCTGTATTTTTTATGTATTGGATTATTGTTTAATGTGTTAAGAAAGAAGGACATATGTATAGTATTATATCATATGTTTTTTATTTTAGTAATTATATTTCAATATATCTAACTGATTTCCTTTGTAATTTTATTTTATGCATTTATTTTTAAAATATATTTTTTATTTTTTAAAAAGATACTTAGATTACATAAAGTGTTACATAAAAAAATATAAGCCCCACTCCCCATACCACTTTTCCCCACAATAACAACTTCTTTCATTAGTGTGGTACGTTCATTGTAATTGATGAACACATTTTGGAGCATTGCCACTAAGCATGGATTATAGTTTACATTGTAGTTTATACTCTCTCCCACCCAATTCTGTAGGTTATGGCAGGATATAAAATGGCCTGTATCTGTCATTGCAATGTCATTCAGGACAATTCTAAGTCCTGAAAATGCCTCCATATTACACTCTTTTTCCCTCTCCCTGACTTCAGCACCTCCAGTGGCCACTGTCTCCACATCAATGATATAATTTCTTCCATTGCTGAAATCACAATAAGTCTATTGTAGAATACCAATAAGTCCACTCTAGTCCATATTTTATTCCCCAGTCCTGAGGATTCTGGGATGGTGATGTCTACTCCACCTCTAATTGAAAGGAGGCTTCAATCCCATATGGCTGATGGAACTCTTTTGCTTGCAGTTGTAGACTCTCTTGGTTCCTTGGTATGGTGGTTGTCCATCCTCACCTCCTTGTTAATTGTCCTGGGTGAGTCCAATGAACTGGAGAGTAGGTGTTGCAACTTCGCTGAGGCTCAGGGCCAGCTGGCACATGGACAGCGCAGAGAGTCAAGAATCTTGGACATACATCTACCAACTCTAGCACCAACTATAGGTTCAAATAGAAGGGACAGAAGAGGCATGTGTAGAGAAGTCACAACTGAGTCCAACTCTGTCACAATTGGGAGCACAATTTCCAAAGTAGGGCCCACTGGCAAGGCACCAAACTCCGGAGCTATCTGTCATGACTGTAGGACCTGGGTGTCTCCAGAACCCTCAGGAACCCCACTCTTTGGGCTAGTATCTGCTTTTACAGTCTATGAGATCCTGCTGAGATGTGCATAAGCGTTGCTTCTCTGACCTCCTGACTCACTTTGAAGTATCTTAGCCATATAAACTCATTTGTCTTTACCTTTTCCTCCTTTTAATCAAGGTCTTTTTCCCGTTACATCATCAGCCGGTGCTTGGTGGTAATCCCTTGGTGCCAGGGAGGCTCGTCCCACAATGGGGGGAAAGTAATGCATCCACATGCTGAGTTTGGCTTAGAGAAAGGCCACATTTGAGCAACATGGAGGCTTTCAGGAGGTAACTCTTAGGAACCCTACAACACTAGGCTAAGTTGCAATCTCAAGAGCAAAAGTTCATAAGCATAGTCATCAATATCAAGGGCCCATCATGGACTATTCTTCTTCACTAGTCATTGCCCCTGCTCTTGGGGGTCTGTTGCTGTTCCATTAGAGAGTGTGGCAGAGCTCCCCAGGATGGGAATTCAATATTCTTTTGATTATTGTGTGAATCTCTACCCACTGTGGCAATGCCCCATAAACATTTGAACACATTTATATATCTTATATGTATGCCCAGGTGAACTTCCTCCCATGTATCCCACTATTGTATGCATTTAAAAACATTTTTCTTGTGGGGATGTGTTGGTGTGTATATTTATTAAATAACACATAGCATAGTGTGGACTTAGTATGATGTAGCATGTTCTGAGTGCAGTAGATAACTGCATGCAAAAAGGTTGGTAAGAAAAGTGAATCAGAGAAGAAAAAAAAAAGGTTGGTAAGGATGATGGAGGTGGTTTTATGACACTGTGGGAAAACTTGAATTTCTAAATATTTGCCAAAAATAACCGTTTGAACATATATTGAACTGTGTTAGGCTAACAGGTATTGAAATTATGGGAAATTTGTAAAATATAATTTTGAATAATACTAAAATTTAATTTAAAGACATGTCAATGTTGAGTGTGATAAAACTATCTGCCGCTACATTCTGAGAATGGATCTGTGGTTTTCACCTGGCTGGCAAAAGAGTCTGTGGAACAAAAAGGTTAAGAACCCCGGTTCTAGGAATTTTATGGTTCTAATTTTTATATTTAGGTATTTGATCCATTTTGAGTTAACCTTTGTATGGTTGTGAGGTAGGGATCCTCTTTATTTTTTAAAATATAGATATCCAGTTATCCCAACACCATTTGTTCTGATCCAGGTGGGTGGTTTTGACAGCCTTGTCAAAAATCACTTGACCATAGATGTGAAGGTCTGTTTCTGAGCTATCAATTCAGTTCCATTGGTCTATATGTCTATCTTTATGCCAGGACCATGCTGTTTTTTTTTTTTTTTTTTTTTTTTAACCACTGTAGCTAGGTAATATGATTTAAAATCTGGAAGTGAGAGTCCTCCAACTTTGTTCTTCCTTTTTAAGATGTTTCTAGATATTCAGGGCCCCTTACCTTTCCAAATAAATTTGATAATTGGGTTTTCCATTTCTTTAAAAAAGGCTGTTGGAATTTTTATCAGGATTGCATTGAATTTGTATATCTATATGAGGAGAATTAAAATCTTAATGATAGTTAGTCTTCCCATCCATGTACATGGAATGTTTTTCCAATTATTTAGGTCTTCTTTGATTTCTTTTAGCAATGCATTGCAGTTTCTGAATACAAGTGCTTTACATCCTTGGATAAGTTTATTCTAAATATTTGATTCTTTTAGTCTCTGTTGTAAATGGAATTTTTTTCCTGACTTCCTCCTCAGATTGCTCATTACTAGTGTACAGAAACACTACGATTTTTGCATATTAATCTTGTGTCCTGTCACTCTGCTGAATTTGCTTATTGGCTCTAGTAGCTTTGCTGTAGATTTTTCTTCACAGGTATCATATCACCTGTGAAGTAAAAGTTTTACTTCTTCCTTTTCAATTTGAATGCCTTTTATTTCTTTTTCTTGCCTGATTGCTCTAGCTATAACCTCTAGCACTATATTGAACAACAGTGGGCATCTTTGTCTTGTTCTCGATATTAGTGGGAAAGCTTTCAATCTTTTGCCATTGAGTACAATGTTGGCCGTGGGTTTTTCATATATGCCCTTTATCGTGTTGAGAAAGTTTCCTTTGGTTCCTATCTTTTGGAATGTTTTTAATTAGAAAAGATGCTGGATTTTGTCAAATGCCCTTTCTGCATCAATCAACATGATCATGCTATTTTTCTTCTTTGATTTATTAATGTGGTGTATTATGCTGATTGATTTTCTTGTGCTGAACCACCCTTACATGCCTGGTATAAAACCCATTTGATCGTGATGAATAATTCTTCTAATGTGTTGTTGAATTCGATTAATGAGTATTTTGTTGAGGATTTTAGAGTATGTTTCATTAGGGAAATGGGTCTGTAATTTTCTTTCTTTGTAATATCTTTATCTGACTTTGGTATTAGGGTGATATTGGCTTCAAAGATTGAGTTTGGTAGCATTCTTTACAGTTCAATTCTTAGAAAGAGTTTGAGTAAGATTGGTATTAAATCTTTGAATGCTTGGTAGAATTCACCATGAAGCCATCTGGTCCTTAGCTTTTCAGTTTGAGGAGTTGTTTTATGACTGTTTCAATCTCTTTACTTGTAATTGATTTGTTGAGGTCTTCTATTTCTTCTAGGGTCAATGTAGATTGTTCATAAGTTCCTAGGAATTTTTCCATTTAATCTACATTTTCTAGTTTGTTGGCATACAGTTGTTCATAGTATCCTCTTATGATCTCTTTTATTTCTGTGGTCAGTAGTAATGTCCCCATTTTCATTTGGACTATATTTATTTGAATCTTCTTTCTTTTTTCTTTGTCAGTCTAGCTAAGGGTTTGTCAATTTTGTAGATCTTTCCAAAGAATCAACTTTTGGTTTTGTTAATTTTGTCCCTTTTTTTGGTCTCAGTTTCATTTATTTCTGCTCTGATCTTTGTTATTTCATTCCTTCTACTTGCTTTGGGATTAGTTTGCTGTTCTTTTTCTAGTTTCTCCAGCTGTGTAGTTAGGTCATTGATTTTAGCTCTTTCTTCTTTTTTAATGTAAGCACTGAGGGCTATAAATTTCCCTCTTAGCACTGCTTTCACTCTATCCCATAGGTTTTGATATGTTGTATTCTCATTTTTATTCATCTCACGATATTGATTGATTTCTCTTGTAATTTCTTCTTTGACCCACTGATTACTTAAGAGTGTGTTGTTTAATCCCCATATATTTTGGAATTTTCCCTTTTTCTGTTGTTGTTGATATCCAGCTTTATTCCATTATGATCAGAGAAAGTGCTTTGTATAATTTCAATCTTGTTGAACTGATTGAAATCTGCTTTGTGACCCAATGTATGGTTTATCCTGGAGAAAGATCCATGAGTACTTGAGAAGAATGTATGTCCTGCTGTTTTGGGGTGTGTAGCAGTTTGGTATTATTTATGAATTCCAAAAACAGATATTGGATTATGTTTGTAAACTGGTCTGTTCTTCTGGGCATATTGTATTGGATTCAGAGGTTTCATTCATACTTGATTAAATTATGATTAAAGCTTTGATCGGGCCATATCAGTAGGACATTGAGTCTCAACCCATTGGTGGGTGGGGACTCACAGAGAAACCACACCGCAAAGAAAGGAGGTTAGAGTTTTGATATTGGAGCCCCAGGAAGTAAATACACAGAGAAGCAGATACGTGAAGAAGGAAAAAAGGCTCCATTAGACACGGCAGAGGCCCCAAGAAGAGAGATGAGCCATTTGCCTGATAGTCTACAGCTAGCCTTGTGGAGAGAGCAGAGCGGCTAAGCCCAGAGAGAAATGAGCCCTGGGAGAGAGACTAGAATTATCCCAGCCTACAGCTGATATTGGCAGAAGCTGGGACCAAGGAGCCTTAGGAAGAAGAGGAAGCCTGAACCCTTGCAGACGTTGGCAGCCATCTTGCTCCAACACATGGCAACAGACTTTGGTGAGGGAAGTAACTTACGCTTTACGGCCTTGTAACTGTAAGCTTCTCCCCCAAAATAAATACCATTCATAAAAACCAATTGATTTCTGGTATTTTGCATCAGCCCCCCTTTGGTTGACTAATATAGGGTGTGATATTCTGTATATGTCTATTAGTTTTAGTCTATGTATCATATTTTTCAAGCTCTCTGTTTCTTTATCAATCCATTGCCCAGATGATCTATTCAGTGATGAGTGGTGTATTGAAGTCTCCAGTTATTATTGTGGAGACATTTATTTCTCCCCTCAGTTTTTTTTTTTTTTTTTAAAGATTTATTTACTTATTTTTATTTTTGCCCCCCTCCCCTAGATTTTCCTATGTCTGCTTGTTGTCTTGCTCATCTTCTTTAGGAGGCACTGGGAACTGAACCCGGGACCTTCCATGTGGGAAGCTAGTGCCCAACGGCCTGAGCCATATCTACTTCCCGCTGGCTGTGGCATCTGCTGGCATGTGGCATCTGCTTGTTTAGGTGTCTGCTCACTGCGGTGGGTGCCATGTCTCTCATTGTGGAGGGTGCAGCATCTATCTTGTTGTGGTGCTGCAGCATGTAGCTCATTGTGGTGGGTTTGGTATCTATATCGCAGCGGGTGCAGCGTCTAGCTTGTTGTGGTTGTACGGCATCTAGATTGTTGCAGTGGGTATGGCATATGCTCATCTTTAGGAGGCACTAAAGGACGCGAATCTGGGACCTCTCATGCGGTAGACGGTCGCCCAACTGGTTGAGCCACATCCACTTCCTGCTCCCTTCAGTTTTGCCAGTGTTTGCCTCATGTAATTTGGGACATCCTAGTTAGGTGCAGATACATTTATGATTGTTAATTCCTCCTTGTGAATTACCCCTTTTATTAGTTTATAATGACCTTCCTTGTCTCTAATAACAGCTTTGCTTTTAAAGTCTATTTCATCTGATATAAGTATAGCTACTTCAGCTTTTTTTAGTTACTGCATATGTGGAATATCTTTTTCCAGCCTTTCATTTTCAATCTATTTGTATCCTTGGGTCTAAGGGGAGTCTCTTGTAGACAGAGTACGGATGACTTATATTTTCTTATCCATTCCCCCAATTTGTGTCTTTTCACATTGATTGCCATTCAATGTTATTACTGTAAAGGCAGTTCTTACTTCATTCATTTTGATCTTTGGGTTTTATCTGTCATATCTTGTTTTCACCATCTCTTTTTACACCTTTAATTACTTTTACTTCTTCATTACTAGACTCTCTTCCAAGCCTCTCTTCCTGTCTTTTCTTTTCAGATTGTAGCATTCCTGTAGTATTTCCTGCAAAGCTGGCCTCTTGTTTACAAATTCTTTCAATTTCTGTTTATTTGTGAATACTCTAAACTTGTCCTCATTTTCAAAAGATGATCTTGACAGATATAAGATTCTTAGCTGGCAGTTTTTCTCTTGAAGCATCTTAACTATATCATACCGCTGCCTTCTTGCCTCCAGGTTTCTGATGAGAAATCAGCACTTAATCTTATTGGGCATCCTTTGTATATGGTGAATCTCTTTTCTCTTGATGCTCCCAGGATTCCTTCTTTATCTTTGGCATTTGACATTCTGATCAGTATGTGTTTTGGAGAAGGTCTATTGAGATTTATTTGGATGGTAATACATTGCGCTTCTTGAAAATGGATATTTGCCATTCTTTCCTCAAGCATATTTTCTGCCCCTTTTCCCTTCCCTTCTCCTTCTAGGACAGCATGATACATGTTTGCATGTCTCTTGCTGTCATTAAGTTCCCTGAGACCCTGTTCAATTTTTTACATTCTTTTCTTTATCTGTTCTTTTATATGTTCTCTTTCACAGGCCCTGGCTTCAAGTTCACTGATACTTTCTTCTGCTTCTTCAAATCTGCTGTTATATGCCTCCAGTGTATTTTTTTCTTTTTAAAAAATTTTCCAGTGTATTTTTAATTTCATTTACTGTGTCTTTCATTCCCATAAGATCTGCTGTTTTTCTATATATGCCTTCAAAATCTTCTGTGTTCACCCAGTATCATTTTGATGTCCTTACTCTCTTTAGCCATCTCACTGAATGTACTAAGAAGATTTGTGTAAACACTTACGATTACTTGTCTCAACTCCTTTATGTCATCTGGAGCCTTAATTTTTTTCCTTTAACTGGGCAATACCTTCCTGTTTATTGGTATGGATTGTAATTTTTTGTTAGTGTCTTGGCATCTAATTTACTAGATGGCTGTTTTCTTGGCCCCTTTTCTCTCTTTAGTCTAGGTATTTCTATTTGATTAGCTTTGTGCTACAGCTCCTCTTTGATACTTGGTTCAACTTAATTTATAACTTTATAGTGGCTTGTGTTTAGTCAATCTGATTTTTTTTCGGCTTTTTTTAAATCTGTTTCTTGCCCTTTTTCCCTCACTGGTTGTGGTATAGGAGCTGAGGGTGCAGTTGGTACTGTAAACCATGGAGGCTGACGCTGCCCATGAACAGTGAAGTTTCTCCCACCTTTCTTCCCTGCCAAGGGTAGGGATGGAGCCACAGCCATGTGCAGTCATCCAAGCTGTGCAGGGCAAGACCATCTGCAGTTGTCCAGAGAGACTGATGATGTTCCACACCCCTTCTGCTCCTGCCTGATGTGGGGATGGAGCCACGGTGTGGGTAGCAAACCAAGCCATGCGAGTCAAAATTGACCGCAGTTGCCCAGTAGACTGATGAAGCACTGGCCCCTCTCCTCCTCGGCCAGGGTGGGAATGGAGCCTCCCGTGTGCCCAGCAATCTAATCTGTGCATACCCCAAATGACTGCAGTTGCCCTGAGAGGGTGAGGGAGCACTAGCCCCCCTCCTGCTCTGTCAGGGGTGGAGATGGAGCCACAGATGTATCCAATAATCTAGTTCATGCAGGCCAAAAGCAGCTGCAGTTGTCCAGAGAGGCTGAGCGAGCACTGTCCCTTCTGCCCTGTTAGGGGTGGGGATGGATCCAATTCATTTATTGCGATACTGCTACTGTGCAAAGCCGCATAATTTATTTTAAATCTGACAAAGGTGTAGGCATCTTTATTTCCATTTCCTTGATGAGGAAATTGGCATTTGAGGAAAAAGGTTACATTTTCCAAGGTTATAAACTAGTAAGTGTTATTGCCTCTTGACCCAAGACCAGGCTTTTTGCTCTATTTTGGCTGCTATTGCAGTAGCTAAGCTATTACAGCTGTTAGGTGAGAAATGTGGAACCCTGAATGAGGGACATGCAATGGGCACAAAACAACCACATCAGAGTCTGGGGACTGGAAATCAGAAGACCTGGATTCTTATCCCACCTCTGGTCTTAACTAGTACATTGATTGTGGAAAGTCACTGAAGCATTTAGTGACTACATTTATTTCTCTGTGGAGTGAGGAGGTTGGTCTAGCTAATTTCCAGGGGCCCTTTCAGACCTAAAAGTTTATTTTCTTCAGAAATATCACTGTAGGCAGGCATGTTTGATGAGAGCATCATGGGGTAGGCAAGGCTATTCATCATTCCTATTTTGATTTAAGATGTG
Source organism: Tolypeutes matacus (assembly GCA_026826555.1). Classification (NCBI taxonomy): domain Eukaryota; kingdom Metazoa; phylum Chordata; class Mammalia; order Cingulata; family Chlamyphoridae; genus Tolypeutes; species Tolypeutes matacus. Next base: position 33,061,123 of record JAKSZT010054487.1, on the reverse strand, counting down.
ATGAATATCTTTTCTGTTTCTTTGGCACCATGTATATGTGCCTTTACTACAGAATGCATCCCATTACATTGTAATTGCTTCCAGGTGTGATATTAACACTATTTAACAACCAGTTTGGTATAGGCACTAACCTAGTGGAAGGGACAGGTTGTAAACAAGTAGAATGATCCTCTGGTGCAGGCCGCTGTCAGTTCTGATTGTTTGCATGTCTGACTAGCCACTAAACTGTTAGTGACTCAAGGGCAGGAAAACTGTGTCTTTCTAATTTTGGATCCCAGGTGCCTAGGGAAGGGCTTGGCATATAGCAGTTACCCAATGAATATTTGTTGGGTGAATAAATAAATAAATACTTTCACGCTCAATGCATGTAGCTCTGCTGCCTGAGCTCAAAAGGAGAACAAAAGATGCCCAAATAGTACTGCCTGCAGAGGAATGCTTCCAACTCTGCAAGCAGAAGTCACAGAAATGCCTAAGATACTGGGCATGAGTTAATTTCCAAAGATCCTTTTTTCCTTTCTTATAGAGTCAATTATATCACAAAAATCGAACTACTGAAATTTCATCTTTTTCATCAAGAAAAAAGTATTTCAAGGCAAAAACAAAACAAAACAAAAAACACACCACCATATACCTTATTTCTTCAAATTTACTTTATAAGCTGTGGCATTTTCCAATTACAGTAAAAAAAAGAATGCCAATGTTGGTTTACAACTTATCAGCATCTTAAGGCGTTCCTTTTTAATCTCTTGATAGTTTGTCCTTTCCCTGATTATCTAATCACATTTCACAGTGATTGTGAGTCTTTCATGAGCCTAATATGGCTGAAAGCAGCTGTAAGGGAAACAATAACAACAAACACCTTGGCCAAGACATGTTGGTTAAAACTCTTCTTATTTGTTCCATGAATTGTAAAATCTCTAGTTCCCTTGCCCATGCTACCCTTCTACAACATTAGTGGCTAGATCAGGCTGGTAAACAGCTGTATTTAAGACATGGAGCTCGAAACAAATATTTAGAAAATAAATATCTTCAAAGCTCTAATTACTGTGTTGTTTTTGCCTAAATCTTTAATTCTTTGGTATGGAGCCATGTTGTCCATTTAGATTCTGTTTTACAATATTTAGATTTCCTCTAATGTAAACACTTGTTAGTTTTTTTGGACAGTATTTGACTATCCTCCAATTCTACATTTTATTATTTTTATGCAACGAGAACCAGTTTTTCTATGTAGTGGATTAATGGCATGTAGTAGCACAATGTTGCAAATGTAATTAACAGCAATGAGTTGTATACTTGAAAGTGGTTGAAATGGGAAATATTAGGTTGTATATATGTTACCAAAATAAAAATTTATGAAAACCATAGAAACGTGCAACACATTGAGCCCTAATGTAAACTGTAGACTAGAGTGAATAAGAAAATTAAAATAATAGTGTTTCATGAATTGTAACAAAGGTGCCACACTAATGCAAATTTTAAAAATAAGGAAAACAGTGTGTGTGAGGGGTGGGGGTTAATGGGAACTCTGTACTTTCTGCATGATTTCTCTGTAAACCTACAACTGCTTTAATAAAAAATAAAATATGCTTAGGGATGTATAACATGAAAGGGAGGTACATGAGGGCAAGATTAAGAGCTTGGGCTCCAGAGTCTGCATCTCAGATTCAACGCCTGGCTCTGCCACCTCCTGGCTGTAAATCTTCCAGTAAGTTATTTTACCTGAGGCTCAGTTTTCTGACATTTAAAATGGGATAGTAATGGTACCTTGGTAATGGGGTTCCTACAAATCACGTAGCACAGGGACTGGTACATAGTAAGCACAAAATAAATGTCAGCTTGAAAAGTAAAAGAATATAACTCTAAAGCACATATATATCCACATTAGATGTAATATTATTACCACCCAGCAAAATATTCAGGTAAGCTATTTCAAAATGTATTTCTTAACACCTTAAAGTCCTTCATTCCTTGACATTGATTGATTGGCTCATTCTAAACCTTTATTATGCACAGTAAGCTGTGAATTTAAATGCAACTCTGGTGGTTTCATTTGATTATTGCTCCAATGTTGGAAAGTTATTTTTCTTTTCCTGTTTAAATTATAAAGTCTTGAACTCCTTTCTCCCTATGATGAGATATTTTTCTATGGTTATCTCTTGCATCTATTTATGCATGAAAATTTTTCTATGGTTATCTCTTGCATCTATTTATGCTTCCCCTGAGTTGCTGGCCTTACATCTTATCTTCTTCTCCTGATCCCTTTTCTCCACTCAAGTCAACTCCAAATGCTCACAGCCCTTTAGCCTTCATTTCCACAAAACACTACTCATGTAAGGCATTGTGTGTATTGCACATTTTCTTCCCTGAAGATTTGAAAGGATTTCCTATTACATGTGTGCTGGAATGAATGTATTTTTTTGTAATAATAAAATTTATTTTTAAAGAAGTTTTAAATTTACAGAAAAATTACACCGAAAGTATAGGGAATTCCCATATAACCCCCCCCCACACACACACATACTTTCCCATTATAAACATCTTACATTAGTGTGATATATTTGTTACAATTGATGAACCAATATTGAAACATTGCTACTAACCAAAGTCTATAGTTTACATTATGGTTTACACTTTGCGCTGTACAGTTTTATAGGCTTTGGCAAATGTATAATGTCATGTGTCCATCATTGCAGTATCATACGGAACAGTTTCACTGCCCTAAATATGCCTTGTGTTACATCTAGTCATTCCTCCCTCTCCCTTCTGAATCCCTGGCAACCACTATCTTTATATCAATATTACAGGTTCTTCCATTAACACAATATAATAACTACAATAACAATAAATCTACTTTGGTCCATAGGTACACTGCTCTTTTACGTTTTTTCGTAAAATCTTGAGGGATTTTGGATGATGTCTGTTCTGACTGCTTAAGGATGAGAGGGACTTAGATATTATGGGAAGAGGGAAGGAATTGTTTTGCTTGCAGTTGTAGATAATCTTTGTTTTTTGGGGATGGGATTTGTGCATCACCATCATTTCATTTATTGTCCAGGGCAAGTCAGAAGAACTGGAGAGTAGGAGTTGGCCGCAACTCTGCTGGGATTCAGGGCTCAACTGGCAAATGAGCAATCTAAAGATTTAGGTCTCTGAGAAATATATTTAATGGGTATATTGAGAATTAGGGGTTCAAATACATGAAGTAGAAGAATCATGAGTAGGAGAATTTTAAATGAGTATAACTACGTTATATTGGAAAAATAGATTATTATATATTCCCAAATAGGGCTTGCTGAAGGGCTGTTGATTTCACGAGGCTGTATGCCTTGCCTCTGGTGTCCAGATATCCCTAGAGCCCTCAGGAGCACTCTTGTTGGAGGATTTGTTTACTGTGGCAGTTAGTGAAATCTGCCTGAGACCTGTATAAGTGTAACCTGTGGAATGATCTTCCAACTCACTTTGAAATCTCTTGGCCATAAAAACTCTGTTTTATTTAATCTTTCCACCTTTTGGTCAAGGTCTTTTTCCAAATGAATCACTGGTTAGCACTTGCTAATAATCCCTTGGTTCTAGGGAGGCTCATCCCTGGGGGTCATGTCCTACATTGGGGGGAATGTAGTAAGTTTATTTGGTGAGTTTGGCTTAGAGGGAGGCCACATTTGAGTAACAAGGAGGTTTTCAGGAGGTAACTCTTAAGCATAAATCATAAGCTAAGTTTCATTTTCACAAGTTCATAAGTATAAGCATTAAGATCAAGGGCTTGGCATATAGGCCTGTTTTCTATTCTTAGGCACAGCTAATATATTCCAGAGATGTTTGCCATTTTATTTGAAAAAATAGCAGGACTTCCCCAGAATGGAAGTTTGATATTTTGTTAGCTACTGTATGTGCCTCTATTGAGAAAACATACCTATGACAACACAATACATTCATATCTCCTAGAGTATGTTTTAGGTGTGAAATGAATGTATTTTGCATGTGGAAAGAACATGTCCTTTTGGGGTCCAGAGGGTGGAGTGTGATGGTTTGAAACTGTATGTACCCCAGAAAAGTATGTTTTTAAAGTTAATCCATTCCTGTGGGTGTGGACCCATTGTACATAGAATTTTTTGGTGAGTAGGATCTTAAGTTAATACGTGCCCCGCCTCATTCAGAGTGTGTCTTGATCCTTTTATTGGAGTCCTTTGTAAGAGAATAAAATTTGGACAAAGGCAGAGAAAGACACAGAAGTAAGAAGCTGAAAACAATGAAACCTGGAAGGGAAGGGAGAGACCAACAGATGCCACCATGTGCCTTTCCATGTGACAGAGGAGTCCAGGATCACCAGCAGCCACTCTTTGGGGAGAAAGTATAACCTGATGATGCCTTGATTTGGACATTTTTCTCAGCCTCCAAACTGTAAGCTTGTAACCCAATAAATTCCCATTGTTAAAAACCAACCCATTTTATGGTATCTGCTTTGAGCAGCTTCAGCAAATTAGAACAACATGGAATAATGTGATGGATGACCTAAAATTGAATAGTCCACATATTCTTCATAGAAATCCCCTTCCTTCTTACAGGGAATTTCTCACTAGTTGACTTTGCTCCAGAATCTTCTGTTCTCCTGCTGTTCCAGTCTCTCCAAAGGCTCTCTGCCTATTAATCTCCTTCTCACAAAGGCCATAGAGCTCAACATTCTATCACCTCTATTATACAAAACAATTCAGCTCTATGTCTGTCTTAGCCCATTTGGCCTGAGGGCTTTATTTTTCTAAACAAACATTTTCTAAGTGGAAATCTGCTGCCAGCTTAAAAATAATATTCCCCTACCACCCTTAACTCAAAGATAAATAAGCTATAATCCTTGATCTTGTATACACAGTTTATTTTCTATAGAGTGTTACTTTTACGCTGTGAGTCAGATCACTTCAGCTCTTGGTTCACAGCTCAGTCATGGCCTCCCAACTTACCCAGAGTAAAAGTCAAGGTCTTTGCAATGTCTTTTGGACCCAAGAGACCTAACTGTTTGATGCTATCTCTTCCTTCTATCCTCCTTTCTCACTCTCCTCCCACTACACTGGTCTCTTTGCTATTCCTTGAACCTAAACCTACCAGCCACATATTTACCAAGCATGCTCCTACCTCAGGGTCTTTGCACTTACTATTGCTGCCTCCTGGAAAGCTCTCCCCTCAGCAATGATTTAGACTTCATTTCCTTGTGCTCTTCTTTGATGGCCATTTATAAAAAAGCCAGTCTTTTACCAGAACTATTTATCCCCATTTAAAAAATCACCATCCTCCATATTACATATTTATTTAAATATTTGATTATTGCCTGCAGTCTTGTCTAGAATGTAATCTCCATGAGGTCAGAGACTTTATGGGTCCTATTCACTGCTGTGTCCTGGCACAATATCTGGCATATAGTAAGATGCTCTATATGTATTTGATGATTGAATTAATAAGTACAATGGTGGACATTAGGTGTAAGGGCAAAAAGAGATGCCCTTTATTTAGGGTGGTCAGGGAAACTTCACAGAGAAGGTAAAGCAAGCTGGGTGAGTATTAGCAAGGACAAGGATCACTTTCCAGAATGACAGGCAGCAGTATGTATAAAAGCATGGACGAGCGAGGTACTGTTAGGAACCATAAGATATTTAATATGGGCAAACTCTAAGTTCTGTATGTGTATGCAGAGTGGCCTTGCTCCAAGTGTTGGCCACAAATCTGGTGCACTGGTGCAGACATTTGGACAAGCTAATGAAGCTTCAGGGCCCTTCACTTGCATGAACCCCTTCAAGGACCTGGGAGTGGCTCTAGCAATGTGTTTACAAGATCATATGTTGTCCTAAAATTTACGAAGGTAATATATTTTAAACACAATTGGTTAAATGATGTCTCCATTCTGACTCACTTCAGGCACAACATCTCATGTAGGAACATGGTGGTGTTGAGGTAGCCACAGGCTACTTTGAGACCCAGCTAAGGGGAAGATGAGCTGGGGATCCTTTTACTTTTACTTTATTGGAATGATTTCATGTGGTATACATGCCTTCCAGGAATGCTATGACCCACTGCGCCAACTCACACAATATCATGACACGAAGATGTAGGGCTAGGAGGCATACTGTGACATGGATATGTCCTTTGGTGCCCAACACCAAAAGTGGTGGAGGAAGAACAAGTACAAAATGTTAGAGTCAGAAACTAGTCTGTGGAAATAGCTTATATATAAAAGAAACTTCTGTCCTTTTCCTAAATTTGAAAACAATTTTAACAATCTATCTGAATTACCTATAAATTGAAACAAACTTCCTAAATTACCAATAATTAAAACAGATTTGGCTAACTGTGCAGATAAAAGGTTGAATTATCTTTCTAATATCCCTATAAGAAAAAAAAATTAAATTATCATATTACAGTGGCATGTCAGAATGTTTATTAAAATATTCTGTTTTTTTTCTGAATTTTGTGTCTATAGTATTTGCCTGCTTTCAAAATTTGTAATTTGTTGTGATTTCTTTTCTCATTTTAAATAAATATCCATTTTATTCCAAATTTTGTATTAGTGATTTTGTATTCCTTCTTTTTAAAGAGAGTTCTCCAAATTGTATAAACATCAGGTCCATTTAAATTCAGATCTTCCCCTTTGTGTGGCTGACAGACTCTTTCAGTCACTCAGGGTACTGCTTGCCTGGCAGGCTCAACAAATGGCTGAAGTTAGAATCAAGTCCTGGGCCCTTATGGCTCCCATAGCTTGCACTTCCTAAATTATGTATCAATTCTTTAATCCTTGCCTCAAGATCTTGCCTAAATCAGTCCAGTGGAGAAATGAGAAATGAACCATAGAAGTAATAGTAGAAATAGAAAACAAGGAAGGAAAATGACAGATGTTAGGAAAATCATTTTAAAAAGAATTTAATGATCAACATAATGTTGCAGAATAAGGGGGTAGGATGAATTAATGATTCCTAGGTTTTTGGCTTGGGAAATTGAACGAATGTTAGTGCTAATATAGGGAATATAGGAGAAGGAACAGAATTTAAAATAAATTTTAAGTGGGGTGTTAGACTTGTTGAATTTTATGTGTCTTCAATGAAGTAGAAGTGATAGAGACAAATTTACCTGGAGGTGGGGGGAGCTCCACTGTAAAGTGGAATCAAAACTGGTTGATCTTTAGGGAAGGTAAACCTAGGTATGACTAAGACCAGGAGGAGAAAGAATTAGGAAAGTAAAGTGTTTCCAGGAAGGCGTGTACAACTGTGACAAATGAATACAGAGTTCACGAAAGGGGAAATCTGCAAAGTAACCATTTAATAATTAGGATGTCATAAGTGACATTGGCAAAAATAGATTCCATAAAGTGGCCAACAAAGAAGCCAGACAGCATGGGATTGTGGAGTAAAAGATCACTTCTTGTCAAATTGAATGCAGCCTCCCAAGAGAGAACAGCAGGCTGGTATTCTAAGTATGTGTCTTTGTAACATCTTTTAACAGGACAGAGTGAAAAACAGTCATGACCTATATTTTAATATACTTAATCTAATTTTGATAGGTGTTACATTACTAATTGGTCTTACTTTATGATTTTTAGAACCTGTCTGCAAAAAATACCCAATAAATACTTAAAGTTATAACTTTGGGTCTAAATAGTATATTATGTCCTGAAATAAATAGATGATTGGTATCAAAAAAAAAAAAAGATCACTTGCACTGCAAGACCCATCCCTTTGCTTTCTCAGTTCATGCTCCTATACTGCTGAGTATGAACCTGTGCAGGTGAGATCTTGCCAATGGACGTTACAAATTCTTGTCCTCTAATAAGAAGACCCAATTGCTCTTGCTCGGCAGTCCACTTGCCCATTTCTGATCGACTCCTGTCAAGTTTCCCCATAAAGACTCTGCTCAAGTTTCTTCCCTAATCTCAATGAGATACCAACCTACATGATATCAGCAACACTCAGTTGATAAACTGATTTGTCCACTACTTAGGGGTTTCCCAGGAAGGGGAACTTTCACTGCTAAAGCTTTCAAAGTCCTGAGTAAACTGGGATGAGTTGGTAACTCCGTATACTCTCATTTATCAAGAGTAAGAATCTAAGCGACAGCTTGTGGGACACTGCCTTCTTTCTGTGATAAAATTATTTTTTGGTTTGCCCATCCTCTGATAATTTATTCCTATATGAGGAAGAATGTCTTTCCTTCTCACCAAATATAAACGCTACTGCTGTGTCATAATGCATTGACCATTGTCTTTGGAATCTTGCCTTTTCAATTGACATCTCTTTTTTTCATTTTAAATGCTTTCTTCTCACCAAGCGTCTTCTCCTCCACATATAAATATATCAGTTCTTCCCCAACCTAAAAAAAAAAAAAAAAAGCCAACAACTTCCCTTGACCTTTTTCCTTTTAAGCTGTTATCCTTTCTTTTCTTTCCCATTATGACAAATTTCTTGAGAGTAGGCTATGAAATCTGCCTGAATTCCCTCACTACCCATTCTCTTACTTCTGTCCTCACCATTTCACTGAAACAGTTCCCTAAGATAAGCAACAACTGCTGAGTGGTTCATCCACTGGTCTTTGTTATTTATTTATTTATTTTTTTATCATTTCACTTCTTGGGATTCTCTGATACCTATTACCTTGTTGATCTTTCCTTTTTAAATGCTTTTGTTTCTTGACTTCTATGGCATGGCCCGATGCTGAGTTTTTCTTTTTATTTACTGACTTCTTTTTCTCTTTCCATACTCTAAAAATTGATGTTCTTTAGTGTCTTATACTTAATTTTCTCTGTATATATTATTCTGGTTGGCCATTTTATCTATTTCTTTGAGTTTAACAGTTATTTCAAAGATGGTTCCAAACCTTCTATCTCTATTTCCAGATTCTTTCTTCAGTCTGAAACCTTCATTTCCAAGCTACCACTTGGATATCCTTAACCAGAAATTTTTCTGAATTCTAATATTAGCATGCCTAAATGTGAGTTTAGGATTTTCTTCTCTTTTTTTTTTCTTTCACCAGAAACTTCTCTTCCTGAGGCCTCTGTTTCTTTTAATAGCATGTCTGTTTTTATGGTTCTCTATGCTTAAGAATCCAGTATTACATTTCTCCACACTAAGAAATTCTTTTCTTTTAAAATAATTTAATTGATTGTTAAATCCCATGGAGCCTAACTCAGAAATATCTCTTATATCTGTTTTCTTTTATCCAGTCCTCTCCCTAAAAACATCCTAGTTTAGGCCCTCATAACACCACATTGGCCTCAGCCCCTAACTAGGATTGTACTTCCAATGTCCCATTACCATTCTACTCTCTGTTTGCTTAGACTGACTTTCAAGCTCCTCTTAAACCATGACCTTTTTAAACCCTTTCTCTTGGTACTCCCCTGAACCCAGCTGTGCTCCAGCCCAAGTGGTCTTCTAGCTTCTTGAAATACCTTTTGTGATGAATTGCTGTATTAATCTTTGCCGGTGGCTTTTTTTCCATTGAGAGTGATGCTATACTACTGTAGATTTTAAAAGTACGTGTTGATAACACTTTCTCTAATATCTTCCTAGTATCTCATGTGTTTGTGTCCTTCTGGTCATTTACCTCTATCAATTTCTTTTGTTGGCCTCTTGTAGTACGAACCATATGATGTTCCCATGAGATTTAAATTCTGTGATGACAGAGAATGTCTCAGACCTTTTTGTATATTCATTAGTGTGCCTTGTGCACAGTTGATACTCTGTAAGTGTTTATTGAAATTTATTTATTCATTTTAGTTTTATATGTCCTGGACATTGAACATTACTTCCAAAACTTATAGAATTGCATACTTTCCTATTTGTTGATTAAAAAAGTAAAAGCAAGGTTGAGGCAAATAGCCACCAGGTGGCAGTGCTACAAAGCTGTTCCCAACCTACCACATTCTCTAAGGTAATCTGGATAGAAATAATTTACTTGGACACTTTTCTGCCCTGACCCACAGAAAATCACAGAATCACAGGATGTTAGCTTTGGAAGGGATCTGGATTTTATATATTCCTACAACCTAATTGTAAATATATGGAAACTGAGACACAGAGATAGGTGACATATTTTTTTTCTGTAGCTAAAAGGATTTTAAAGATTATTTAACTTTTACAGATAAAGAAAATAAAGTTATGACCAAAAAGGTGTATTAGTTGGGACACTCTGAGTTGCAAGTTTCATAAATCCATTCAAACTCCAACTAATTCTTAAATTAAAAAAAAAAAAGGAGGGAGGGGATAGGTCTAGCTTCAGGCAAGGCTGGATCCAGTGATCCAGTATGTGTCTCTGTCTTTTTGCTCTGTTTCTCTTGTGCTGGCTTTATTTCAGGCTTTGTGTTATTGTCTTACATTATCTTTACTGCTAAGAATATCTGCAAAGAAAGTAATTTCCTCTTCCAACAGTTTTAACAAGAATCCTGGAATTGAGTGTCTTATGCAGACTTGGGTCACATATTCACAGCTGGACCACAGGGAGGGCTAGGTTCCATTCAACTATCTGAGGGATGAGGACAACACCTACAATTTTTCAGAATGTTCATTGCAGACAGGTGCCCATCTAAGAGGGTGACTAGGGGTTTAAATCTAGCCTAGACTCTACTTGCCAAGGTATGCTCCATTGGGGCTGCGTCTAATTGGAACGAAACTTTCTTATTTGTCTAAGGGCACGCGATGAGTTGGTGCCAGCCTGGTTTATTATCAGAAGAATGAGTGATTGCTGGGTAGACCTAAACAAAAATGTCCACACCAGCTGGCAATTTAAAAAACATCACTACTATATTTGGTTTTATTTTTCATTATTTCTCCCTTCTCTTTATTTTTAAATGGGAGCCAGGATTAGGTAATACAAAATATGTGGGATTTAGAGTCAGAATACCTAGGATGGAATCTTGGCTCTGCCATTTGCTACCTATGTGAATTTTGGACAATTTTTGATATTTCTCAGACTCAGTTTACTTATAGATAAAATGGAAATAATAATGACCACGTTTCAGGGAGGCTAGAGGGTTAAATGAAACATGTGTAAAACTTTTCACAGAGCCTGGGATATAGTAGCAACTCAGTTATGTTAGTTAATCGTGTCAGTTTTGAAATACTGGCTCCAAATTCTTTGCCACTTCTCCAATTGATAGGTGGGGACTATGCTCCCTTCTCTTGAGTTAGGAAGTGCTTGTAACTGCTCCACTAACAGAGTATAGAGAAGTGACACTATGTGACTTCACACATTAGGTCATAAAACATTACACTGTTTCCTCCTGGAAGGCAACTTGAAATGCTGGCTCTTAGCACCTCCCTCTGAGGGTGGAACCCAGCCACCACCCTGTGAGAAGCTTAAGTCACATGGAGAGACAGAGTCTCCCACCAACTTCTCAGTCAAAGAACTTTAGGGTCATATTTTTTAAATGCTATATGTTTTGGAAATCATAATGTGGAGTGTGATTTTCCCACAAGTACTCATTTCCTTGTTTATTATATGGATATCTATAACTAAATAATAACAAAAGCACACCAACCTTCTTAACATCAGTTAATTTAATTTAAACTATTAGATGATTTGGATACTTATTATCTGTGAAGCTACTCTTAGGAATTTAGAAAGTTCTTATGCAGTTCTAAAATTATTCTACAAATGTTCAATCTTGCAACCGCAATGAGAATGCAAGCTCTGTGTCTCATAATGCTAACCTTGTATATCCCATAACTTCCATTTTATAGAACTCAGTTCAATAAACTTCCAGTGATTTATTCTTTGACAGGCACGAATAGGTTTGCCATAGAAGTGTGAAAATATCATTGTGAGGAATGAATGTCTGTTTGACAGTTTTTGTTCTTCTATCCCATTGACTCATTATGTAAATGTCTTTATTGTGCAATTAGTAATTGCAGGTAAGAGTGGGATAATAGTTTCCTCTGTTTGTATGGAGAGTTGTGATTGAACAGTTAGAGATATTGAGTGACTCATGGTCAAGTGCTCTTTCTATTTCTGGGTGAACCATTTCCATAGGTGGGAGAGTGTATTGAGTTTGCAACTTCATGATTTAATGAATTGATTCAAATCTTCCAAATCATTCCCCTTTTACTCACCCCTCTCTGGTCTTTACAAATCCTGTGTATAGCTGTTTCCACGTTTTGTCTGAGCTTAGTTGATGGAATCAATGCAAATACTTTTTCAATTTTTTCTTTAATCTTATAGAAAACATTCAGCATTTTGTTAAATTCTACTGAATTTGTAAGAGAGACACATAGTATAATGCAAAACTTAACCTAAAACCAGGAGAATTAGGCTCTGGTGCTGATTCTTGGCTCTTTTACTAAATTGATGTGAGTCCCTAGATACACATTCTCACAGCCTCAGTTTTTATCTGCAAAATGATATCTTGTTGATTTGGGTTCCCAGTACTTGGGAACGACCAAATTTTTACTTGGAACCATTTTTGAAGAAATCTTTTTTGCCAAGTTCCTACAGAGTATCATTGCTAAGATATTGCTAAGGTGAAGCAGCTGAGATGTGTCTAATTTATAACTTATAAATTAAAAAGTATAGGATGGATGTGGCTCAAATGGCTGGGCATCAGTCTCCGGTGTGGAGGGACCTGGGTTCAATCCCTGGGACCTCCTGGTAAAAATAAATAAATAAGTAAATAAATAAATAAATAAATAAAAATTTTAACCAGCTGCTGTGAAAGGAAAGCAACTAGGAGATGGTAGGATGAAGGAGTGCATTTTTAGAAAGTAAAGAAGGATAATATATATTGTCTTAATTGATGAGTGAACTAGGCAATTGCTCCTGACTTAGTATAATAAAAGCACAAATTGTTTTTTAAAAAATTGAAAATCTCTTTATTATTATTATTTTAAAAGAAGCTTTAGATTACATAAATGTTACATTGAAAACATAGGGGATTCCCATATACCTCACTCCCTCCCCCTCCCACACTTTTCCCCATTAGCAACATTTTTCATTAGTGTGGTACATTTGATGAACACATATTAAAGTATTGCTGCTAACCATAGTCTATAGCTTACATTATGGTTTACACAGTGCACCGCACAATTTTATAGGTTTTGACAAAATGTATAATGACCTGTATCTGTCATTGCAATGTCATGCAGGACAATTCCAATGCCCCCAAAACACCCCATGTTACACCTATTTTTCCCTCTCCCTCCACTCAGAACCTCTGGTAATTACTGCTTTTATATCAATGTTACAAGTTCTTCCATTACTAGAATACTAGTAAGTCTACTTTAGTCCATAGTTGCAAACCCCCCTTATGTTTGTTCATTCCCTCAGTCTTGAGGATTTGAGGATGATGATTCACCTTTCCCTCACCCCTCTCCATTTCTGATTAAGAGGGGGCTTAGATCCCATGGAGCAGATGGATGTCTTGTTTGCAGTTGTAGATATACTCTGTTTTTTTGGGATGGGTGTTGTCCATCATCATCTTTTTGTTAGTTGTCCTGGGGGAGTCTGATGAATTGTAGGGTAGGTGTTGGCTGCAACACTGCTGAGATTCAGGGCTTAACCAGCACATGAACAGCCAGAAAATTTAAGTCTCTGGGACATATATTTAATGGGTATAGTGCTAATTATAGGTTCAAATAAAAAGGTGCATAAGAATCATGTGTAGGAAAATTATAAATGAATCTGACTCTGATACATTGGGGGGATAGGTTATCATACATTCCAAGGTAAAGACCACTGACAGAGTGCCAAATTCCTGAGGTTGTCTGCCCTGCCTATAGTGTCCAGATGTCTCTAGAGCCCTCAGGAGACCCCCTGCTTGAGGCACTGTTTACTGTGGCAGCCAGTGAAATCCTCCTAAGACATGCATAAGTGTAACCTCTGGAATGACCTCCTGACTTACTTAGAAATCCCTTAGCCACAAAAACTCATTTGTATTTAATATTTCCCTTTTTTGGTCAAGGTCTTTTTTCCAAATGCATCACTAGTTGGCCCTTGCTAAATAATCCCTTGGTGCTAAGGAGGCTTATCCCTGGGGGTCATGTCCCATGCCTGGGGGAAGGCAGTGAGTTTATATGCTGAATTTGGCTTAGAGAGGCCACATTAGAGAAACAAGGAGGCTTTCAGGAGGTAATTCTTAGACAGTATATAATACTAGGCTAAATTTCAATTTCACAAGAAAAAAGTTCATAAGTATAAGCTTTAGATGGAGGGTCTGGCATATAGGCCTGTTTTTATTCTTAGGCACAGCTAATATATTCCAGAGATGTTTGCCATTTTATTTGAGAAAGTGCCACTCTATTAGAGAATGTACCAGGACTCCCCAGGATGGGAGTCAATATTCTTTCAGTTATTGTGTGGATCTCCACCCACTGAAACAACATCCATAGACACTTGAACACATTCATATTCCATAGAGGCATGCCCCAGGTGCACCCCTTCCTGCACACCCCTCTATCACCGACACCCCATACCAGTGAACCTCCCCTGCACAGTTGAAACTCTTCTGCAACCCCAAACCTCCCACAAAACAAAGCCAAAAATAAAAAATAAAAACAATAAAAATTATAAAATAAAATAAAATAATACATATATAAGATTAAAAAAATTTTTTTTTGCATTCTGTTTTTCATTACTCTAAGATCTGTTATCGTTTATGTACAATGACAGTTTCTTCTGTATGGTCCCCCAGTATCTTATTTTTTTCACTTTATTTTCAAAGATGCTTTAGGTAACAGAAAAGTCACATAGAAAATATAGGGGATTTCCTTATACCCTGCCTTCTCCCCCTTTCACATTTTCCCCTATTAATAACATCTTACATGAGTATGGTACATTTATTACAATTGATGAACAAATACTAAAGCATTGCTACTAACCATAGTCAATGGTTTACATTAGGGTTCACATTTTATACCGTATGCTTTTATAAATTCTAAAAAAATTCATAAATGGCCTGTATCTGTCATTGCAAGATCGAAAAGTATAAACTCTTGCTTGAAGAGAAGAGCATAGTTCCACCTTGGGGACTTTCGTGCAACTAAACAACCAGCTAGACCCTCAATTGGGCCTTAAGAAATTCTTTAATCCAACAGAGAGGCTTTTATAAGATTCAGTATCATTGACATGATTGGCTAAGGGAAGTGCTAGATATAGCATGGATCCACATGAATCCGGGATCTACAGAATAAAGGGTCCCAGAACTGCTTCAGACAAAGATGGAACAACTTTTTTTCTTCCCAGCCCCCCCTAATCAGAGCTGTAAGCTAATTCTTTCTGAAGTCCTCTCTTACCTAGATGCCTCCAGCCCTTTCAGAGTACCTTATCTATGCTAAACTTTGCCTTTTGGTTTTTAGCTATCTTTGGCAGTATCCCCCCAAAAGTAGATATCTGCCTGATCCTAACTGATCTGGAGTCCAGCATGGGACAGGCTTCATGGGGCCAGCTATTAAATAATTCAGTTGTATCAGTTTGCATGTGTTCGAAAGGAGGAGATTCCCTTAAGTGGAAAGACAGTATGTGAGGCAAAGTTCCTAGTTTGTTCTAAGCAGCAGTTTGTTCCAATTCTTGTTGGAAATGTGGGATATATTTATACATATGATGAATGAAAGCCTACAGTAGAGCTCTTCACATGCCTTTTAAAAATCCTTACAATGACTTTGCAAGTAGCTATTGTTATCCCCTTTTAATGCAAAAGGAACTGAAATTCAGAGACCTCAAGGTGTCAGAGGTTAGAGTTAATGAGACGTTTTGTCATTATTCAAACATGGCATCTTTCCTTCTTTCCCTTATACCCTAGGCCTGAATGTCTTTGAATGAATCACTTAGTTTCCTGTGTTATTTCACCATGACTAAATGAAAATAATATTTCACGTATAACATTATCATTTAGGTTAGAGAAATATATTTGCCAGGGGCTAGAACTTACAAGGCTAAAAGTTTTCATAGAATCTTAAAGGTAAAACTAAAAGATCAAGTACTTGGCCCAAAGAATGACTTTTAAATAAAATAAACCTAAATGAAGCATTTATTTATAAGACACTTTGCAAAATTCTTATTTGTTAATGTGCCTGATGAACAAACTGTATCTCCCTGCTTCTATTCTGCATCATCAACTGTGAAGGGAGCTCATTTATTTTATTCTTCAGGTTTCTGGGAGAATCACTTAATTTCCGATTCTGACAAACAGTATGGAACTTTTCAAATAACTGTCTCTAAAAATGATAATTTTTATATTCATGCCATTTTTCGAGTATTACCGACATATTCTCATGTGATGACTTGGAGTGACAACATGGAAAAACTATTTTCCCTCCTGATTTGCTCTTCGTGGTAGACTAGGTTCCAAATGGATATGTTTACTTGAGTGTTGAAAGGTACTGTTGAAATGATGTGAGAAAAATCCCATTTTAAGCACTATGTTGCCAGATTACTTTAAATTTCTCCCAGTGTGTTAATAAAACGCAGAGCTGGAACTAGACATTTTTGTGCTAGAGGCAATTTTTCTCTAGAGGTTTCCTTTGCTTTGTGGGCTGTCAGACCATGGTGTCTCCTTTAGAATCCTCAGAGCTGAGTTTTTTTGAAGCAAGTACAGGATATTTCCTTGTGTAAGCAAGTAAAGTGGTTATTTACCTTGATTAGGATATCTTAATTTTAATAATCTTATTAGCTAATAATTGCTATGGGCGGACACTGCTAAGAATTTTTCATACATTATCAACCCTATGAAGGAGGTACCTTTTACAGAACAGGAAACTAAGGATTGATATGTTGATGATTTGCCCAATTTCATGCAGCTATAAATGATGGAGCTGGAATTTGACCTTTTCATTTCCAAGGTCCAGGCTCTTAGCCTCTGTGCTCTACAGTCACCTCCAGGATCATGGAGCTCTCTAAATATCTTCACAGATTTATTGAATCCACATCTATCTTCCTGAGATTCCCAAGAATAATTTTTAACTTTAATTGTAATAAATACTTCTTTCATTTCTGATAGAAAATAATAATGCTATTATCTTAGTCTTTTCCCTTCCCTTTGCTTCCTTACCCTTTCTCCTTTCCTCTCCTCTCCCCTCCCCTCCTCTCCTCTCCTTCTTCCTTTTTTTGTTTGGACAATCTGAAAGAATCTTTAATGTTCAAAATTATTGATTTTAGGGTTTTTACAAATATTTTATTTCTGCTTTTACTTACTATAAAAGAGTGCATGAGCTATTAAATAAAATACAAAGTCAGAAATCATTAGCCTTGGGTTATTATCTGAATTTTCCTTTTGATTTATTATATGGAGTAGAATACATCTTATTTTTTAAATTTTTCATTTATTTCACTTCCACCTTTTTCTCCTTATGCTTCTATTTCAGTGCCTGAAAACTAGCCATGACATTATTTGCTACCAATTTACAATAAAATAATAAGGATTGACAAAAATTAATAATTTGTAGGAGCAGAGAAGTGCCATTACCTAACAGAATGAAACAACTCCTCTCCTCTTCCTCTCACCTCACCTTTTAGAAGGAAGCTTCTGCTCATAAGACATATTGAATTTGGGAAAAAAACCAGCTAAATGTATGTTCTTAAAATGAACCTTTCTGGAGAGTAGGTGGATCTGGTTGAAACAAATTCTTTCTACAATCTACCAAGATGGGGGAGGGACAAAGGGAAGGCTCAAAGTATGATACTCAGCTATTTTAATAGAGGTTGCTTCTGGGTTATGGGAATAATTGGTATGCTGATGTGCTTATATATACAAATGTGATAGATCCTATATCAATGTAAAATTTTAATATGTTCAATTTGTGAGAAATTGCCAATTCCTGAAAATTTTCATAGTTCTTTGGAAAAGGTTTCTTCTAAAAGTAAAGAAAACATATATTTTGACCTTTTTCTATTCTATTTCTGGAATATGAAGTCATTAATGTAAATAAGTCTGCTAAATTATTTTAGATACAGAGTAATCTCATTTTTATTTGAATCTACTATGCAGAAAATTTTGGCAAATGTTTATAGCTTAATGAAAAAATTTCTCTTTGGGTAGAACATAGCCTCATTAATATTTGTTAACTTAATTGGTATTCATGGTATATGACAATTATACATTCACAAGAACTACAAAGTACTGTGAATTAGCATATGTTGGAAGCAAGCATAATTTTTAGGTGACAGAGAACTAAACACAATGTGCCACTTCAAATAAGATATGATATCAGGTCTAAATCTATCCATGATATCAATTTTGGGAGTTTTTCACATTAGAAATTTGCTTCATTATTCCACAGACCAAAAATTGCTATAAAATTGAAAATAAAGGTGAAGCAAAAGATGAAATTTGTGCCCATTTGTGAGAATTCCTACCCAGATGAGTGCTGGAATGTGAAAGAACTCACAAATAACATTTTTGGAGATGTTGTAAAATGTGAAAAGTGATTTCGCGTTCTTGGGTTAACCTTTAAAAACAGCAGCAGCAGTAATAGCAGGTGATATTTATTGAATGATTTATTACGTGTCAGACAGTGTGCTAGGTGCTTTGTGGTTTTTAAATCTCATTTAATTTATCAGTACACTACACAATAGGCAGTATTATTATCCGTGCTTTACAGATGAAGAAACAGGCTCACCCACGCAGGCTGGTTGGCAGAAATTCACATAGGTTGGTTCACAGCATAGCCTGAACGAGAACCCAGATCTGCTCCCTGCTAAAGATGGCGTTATTAGCCATCACGTTCTTTGTCAGTGCTGTAGGAGTGGTCTAACAGAACACTGGCAAATCCCAAAATGAATGCCTTTCCTTCCTTGGGATTAATACACTCTGGACTTAATAATATAAAACACGTTATGTCTCCTCCTCCCTTGCCCCAACAGGGCGCTTCCGCAATCATGACCGGAAGGGGATGGAGACAAAATGGCGGCTGTCAACAGTGACGATTTGCTCTACCCCAGTGCCATTGTCATAGATGAGCTCTGCAATGAGGATGTGCACTTAACATAAAAGAACAAAATATCCTTTCAAATGTCTGGAAATATAGCACAATTATTATTTCATTAGTTCAAAGAAAATTCAAAGAATATCACCATCTACAAGCCTCATTTATCTGCACTTTACAAAAGATTCAGAAATAGAAAACACATGATAAAATATCTCATCTCTAGAGGGCCCAGTACTGCTTTTCTCTGCTGCCACCTGTACTGTTGGCTGCTGCTCCTCCTTCCCGGCCAAGGCCTTCACCTTTGTAACCTACTGTATGCTGGAGCTGCTGCTCACTGCCATGCTTCTCTTTTTCCCCGTTGGCCACATTACAGCATTTGATGAACTGAAGACTTATTACAGGAATCCTATAGGCCAGTGAAATACCCTGAACCTTCTTGTACCTACAGAGGGCCTGGTCCATGTTTCTTTGTGCAATAGAATGGTTCACAATGGGACTCAATATGCCCCTCTTGGCATATATATTTGGCGATATATTAGTAGACCAGTGATGAATGGGCAAGGACTCGATGACCCCACAACCATCATGAATGCAGATATTCTAGCATATTGTCAAAAGGAAGGATGGTACAAATTAGCTTCTTATCTTCCCCAGGAGATAAGAATGACCTGTATGAACAACCTGTATGGCAAGAGCTGTTTTGGTGAGCTCTTAGAACAACACATGGAAAAATTGATCCAGTAAAGTGCATGCAAAAGCCACCAAATGAAGGGATTCCATCCAGCAAGATCCTATTTCCAAGAGTAGCCTATGGAATCTGATCAGTTACTTTAAAAATAACTTTATTTTTTAAATGTTTCCACAATTTTGGCTTGTGGAAAGACATTCCTGTTATACTAGGAAAAAGAATTTCAATGGAAGTTACATATAGATTAATATAAAATGATTACCTTGTGTTGACAGGTTTGAACTTGCACTCCTTAAGGAACAACCAAAATCCTCTGAATGATTGCATTAATTACTGACAGTTCTTAGTCCATTGGAAGCTTTCATTTATGGGAATTTACAGGGCTCATTTTGGTTTTATTGGAATACTACCTACTTATAAATTAGCTGTAGATATCAGATACTTTTGATGAAATGGAAATTTGTATCTGACCTGTGGGAAACATCATGAATTTCCTCAGCTGTCATGTAGTTGATTATATATGGATACATTTACAAAAATAAGTGGAATTTCCCCCTTTGACTTGAGTATTATCCCTATATATTGCATGAGAGATTTTCCATATTTCCTTAAGAATAATTTACTTACTTTAATTCTTAAGCATAAGTGAATATGATATAAAAATATATACTGATTACTTGTGAAAAATGGATCTATAGCTATTTTAAGTGTATTTTTATTTGTAAGCATTGCTTGTTAAGAAATTGGTTATTCTACTTACAGTTCTAATCTGGCAGTAAAAGTATTCTTAAGAATTTGCAAGTACCTTAGATTTTTAAATCTGAATGAGAGAGAGCACTGTATACCCTCCCTGCTGTTCCTTCATGCAATACAATAAAACTGTGAAATAAAAAAAAAAAAAAAACATGTTAGGATGAAAATCTTTTAAGATGTTGGAAACCTATCTTACTAAAGAACTCATCAACATTGGGGAAAGTTATAAAAGTATTCAACAACTTTAAATTATTTTTTGAGATTTTAACAAACAAGAATTAAAACATACATTTAAGGAGTTACAGCAATATTTTTAATCATTAAATTCTGAGAAGACTGATGGTTCCTCACTGTTTATTGTTGCAAAAGAAGCCCAGGGAACCTTTGCCTTAGAGAACTTCGTTTACTAATTTCTGAATAGATAAAAGAATCAGAGACTCTTACAGTTGGATGAGACCCTACAAGTCATCCAGACAAATCACTCCACAGTTTTCCAAACAGACACTCTTCTCATTTTCTCTTAAACACCTCTAGTGCTGAAATATGCTCTGCCTCCTGGGGTATCACATTTCATTTTAACAGCTCCTGTTAGTTCTTTTTTCCAATTGAGCCCAAACCTTTATCTGTAATTTCCACCCCATTGCTCCCTTTTCTTCTCTTCTCTCAATGACCGCCCAAATCTTTTCTTTTCCTGGCCTCAATTCTATATTTTCCCCCCAATTGATCCTTATGTTACACGATTCTGGGTGCTTTTGTCATTCTGATTGATTTTCACAGTATATGCTCCATTTCTTTAAAAAAAATATTCATACATAAGGATATGGCTCCAAAACAAAGATGATACTCAAAGAACAGTTACTAAACACAGAATGAAACAGTGTTATCATCTTCATTAAAGCTATACACCTTGTTTTATGTACATAATATATGCAAAGACTGAATATGATAATTTCGTGCAAACATTCAAGGGATGACTTAAGAAACTCCGGGTATTAAAAACATTTGTTAGGGATTTGAGACTGGAAAAAGGCAAGATGCAGGCTGTTCTTTAGTGGAATCAAGAAGCAAACTGTTGAGGCATTTGAGGAGGCTGCTGAAATGGGAAAGGTCTCCTTCATACACCTACCTGAGCCTTGGAAATAAGTCTGTCTACATGTGGATATGGTATTGTCATTCATATCTCCCTGTGGAAATTGGAGACCTGTAAGCTCTATGTAACCCACCTGTTGCTCCAGGACATAGAGAATTAAAATAAAAAATAAACCTGATTTCAGGCACCTCTCTGACTGACTACCCTGTCTTCATTTGTACTGAATTTATAGCTGATATTTTAAGTAATATCATTCTGTTTTACACACTTCTTATGAGACTGACTCTTGTTATTGACAAATATATTCCACCACACCACTCTAGAGCCTGACAACATATGAGTCAATTGTCAAAGAGTTAGCAACTATTTTAAGAAAGCTGACCACAAACCATACAGGTAGCATTTATGCCATTTTCTTTTTGAGTTATGACAAAATACTGGTGCAGGAGCCAAGTTTTAATATGCTTTAGTTCATAGGATAAGTTTTGGATTGCCTCATGTCACTAACTTAGCCAACTTATAAGATCTATTATATATTCTTCTAGTATGTCTCTAAACTTGGAATTAGTCATTGCTGTGAGTTTTATAGAAACTGGTGTACTAAAACTAGTGTTTACCTTTGTCCCAATCAAGTGGACAACTGTAGGTAAATAGCGCTATGACAATTTAAGCATAGTTTGCCAGGAGACAATATGGGCTTCACCACTGAGAATGTGTCTCCAAAGTGTCTCCAGACAGCATAAATGGCCACCAGTGGCAAATGCTTATTTCATTGCCCAAGTCATCATCCCGAACCACCCAGGCCAAACCAGAGTTGGCACTGTATTCATGTTTGGTTTTATATTCTTCACACTGCTTGCAAGTTTACTTGGCTTAAGGAGAATACCAATTGCCATCTTGGTAAGAAGCTGGAAGAAGCACTCATATTCTTTAAAGCAGTTGGTATTTCTGATATTGAGACATTTTCATGTAAACTCTTATGTGTGGAGAGCTACTGCGAGTCTTCTCCCCTGAGTTGTTTTGTTGTGTGTGATTTGAGACAGAACGTCCTTGTGGATATCATCAAGGTCCTGGCAGGAAAGCTGCAGGAGAAGGCAAAGGATAGTCTTCTCAAAACTGCAGCCAGTACAATCTCAATCAGAAGAATGGCTTCAAAAATGTTTTTCTTGAATGGCCATTTCAAGTTTAAAAACAGGTGAATGATGATGATATATTGTAAAACTTCAGAAGGGTGAAAAATGTTTCATGCATCATTTGTTTTGTGGTTATTGTCAGGTTTTGAAATAAATATTTTAACATGGAAACAATAAAAGAATCTGTCCCAGATTAAAAAATATTTTGGATATTTAAAAAAACACAGAAGCAGAGAGCAGCATAATAAACCTCCAGATATCCATCATCCTGCTTCAATAATTACAATGTTTTTCCAATCTTGTTTCATTTATCATCTTTCTGTCTTTTATTTTCTGGAATATTTTAAAACATACACATCATATGCACCTCTAATGAGAGCTAATTTATCAGAATTTTGAGAACATTAAAACAAAGTTTAATGGAGAGAAAAAATAGATAAAACTTGCTCAATATTTACATGTGCCATTCTATTTGAAAAGAAAACAAGGTGCTACATATTTTATTATCCAAATTATATAATGCAATAAACTAATAAACTAATCTCTCACTTTTTAAAACACAGTTAGTGTGACCTCTAACCTCTAGTCTATTTAAATTCTCTGTCCTTTAAGAAGCTTTCCTTAAAGTATCACATATATATAACCTTAATATTAACATTTTTGAAAAAGATCTGAACATTAGTCATAACAGACTGTAAAGCTTGACATAAAACTGCTCAAAGTGATCTTACAATACAACCTATCATTTTAAATTGCCATTGACTTGAATTAATTTTAAGACATGATCAATGCGACTTTATTCTCATAACCAAACATTAACCACTACATGTAGATAATTCTTAATATTAGCAATTCAATAATTGTTGAATGCTATAATATAATGCAATCAATTAGAACCATTTAACAATTCTTCCAACAAATGAGCCTAATCAAGGCCCACAAGAATTTGTTTTTGAATTGTAATTTAATTAAAAGGAAGGCAAGGCTTCCTTCGTTGTTTCCAACAAATTCATTTATTCAGGTCCTGCCAGCAAAAATTATTCTTTCCCCAGTAGTCTAATTGAAATTCCGTTTAAGTAGTTAATCCTTTTAGCTTCTAAACAATAAACTTGTTTTAATGTGCATTTGTACATTCAAATTACTATTCAGTGTAATGTGTGGTTGTAAAGTCTCTCAGTTTAAGTTGCTGAAGTTAACTTGCTATTGTATTATTTTTGTCCATGCAAAATTTCAAATGGGCATAGGCCCAATGAATCTGCAGGAATGTTTATCTTGAGTATCTCTGTCTTGCTCATTATAAACATAGTTCCTTTTTTTTTTTTTTAAGATTTATTTACCACCCCCCCCCCATTGTTTTTGTGCTTGTTGTCTGCTCTCTATGTGTTTTTCTGTGTCTGCTTGTCTTCTGTTTAGGTGGCACCGGAAACCGATCCTGGGACCTTCTGGAGTGGGAGAGAGGTGCTCAATCTCTGGCGCCACCTCAGCTCCTTAACATCATTCATTTTTGTCTTTGTCTGACAGACCGTGTCTGTTATTGAAAGTTTTCATCTTCTGACAAAGATATATTTTTCTGTTACTACTTGACCACTCTGCACCTCGATTTCTTCATCTGTAAAAATGGGAGCAACAGCGATTCTTTCCTCACAGGATATTGTGATTATTAAATGTGTTAATACATATCAAGCAATTCTAAAGAACCTGGCACACAACAAATGTAGCTATTATTTTTGCTATTATTGTTGTTGTTGGTGGTGGTGGTGATCCATGAAAGTGTAACTCTGGTTGACATAATGCTAAATATCCAATATGCCTGAATCTTTCATACAGAACCTATAGTAATGTGTGGTCATTTTACTGACATAAAATAACAACTTGGTGACTGATTTTTCCCTCTCTCTCTCATGACTACTCCAGGATGAACTGTACATTTAATCTAGGTATACATGAGTATTTAAGTTAAAGCAATATCAACTGGGAAAATTTGTTCAGCAAGTAGAAGTATAGTAAAAGCAGAAAAGTTATTTTTGAATATTGCTTTTTACATGTATTTTCATTGACTTTTATCATTCATCCTTAAATCTTTTATTTTTCTCAAATATCTGTGGCATTATGTCTCAGATTATTCAACATCCTGGCCCACTGTTTGATGGTGTTGAATGAAAAGAACATTTTCTAGAGCTGTTGTTACCATGAGCCAATCACAGAAAGGCTGAGCAGTTCAACCCTGGGCTGAGAGACAATAATTCAATAATTTATTTTTAAGGGAATGAACATAGTTCACATTAACAAGGAATCATCTACTAGGTTCAGAAGCACTCCACACAGAATGGAAAGACAAGATAACATTACTATTTTTTTAGGTAGAAAGAAAGTGCTATAATCATTAGGACTGTTTCACACTAACAGCTTCTGTTTATTGTATGAAAGGGCCAATATGCTAAATATAATGAAAGGGTGATTTAATTCCAAATGAATTTAATTATAACCAGAAATGCTATTTTTCACCCAGTTTAGGCTATCACATTCTTCATAGTTACTTTAAAACATTACAGGCTTGTCTTGGAGAAGATTCACCAGAAAATTGTGGTATTGGTTTTAGTTATCTTCATTTTAATGAATTCAGGAAATGCAGATTGAGAAACTCTTTGACTGATCCTAGAAAATCCATTTGGTGCCTCTCCTTCAGAATTTGCTTTGATTCAATTATTGTGAATGGGAATAATATTTGTGCTTTAGCCTACAATCCTGACAGTAGAAATCAGGGTATGAAATATCTATGTTCTTTGAATAGCAGTTGCTATTTGGCTAGAAGACTAGGGAAGGAATGTGCTGCTAGTTCACCTACTCCTCCACACTCTGCTGATCTCCTCCCACCCCATTATTCAAAATAAAAGAAAAAAAGAAAAAGAAAAAGAAAAAACAAAACAAAACAAAACAAAACACAAAAGAAAGAAAGAAGCCAGAATGGAGAAGAAAACCGTATCCATCAGGTTTTTACTGGCATTCTGTTTAAGGCTTAGGGTTTTCTTATAAGTCTTAAGATTTCCTTGATTGAGTAATGTGGACTTCAAAACATAATTTCATAGTCTCCCAATACTTACTAGACTTGGAAACAAATGGCCTTTGTATTGTTCCAAAAGTCAAAGACTGTCAAAAGGGTTAACATTTGCCATCATTACATTAATTTTAAAAAATGTGCTACAGACTTTAAAACTAATTCTAAAAGGGAAATAAAAAAGCTCTAACAATGGAAATATGATAGGAATGTAGCTATGAACATCATTCACTTTTCATTATTGCACTTATTTTCTACTTACTTACAAAAGACTTGAGAATGGCTGTTACTCATTTAGAAATACAAGATTTGGTATTTTAAAGTCACATAACTATATTACAATAGTATCATACCCTCGCTGTAAAAATTTTTGCTATTCCACATTAATAAGATAAATACAATTGTTGCCGGATTTTCTTTAGGTTCTTGGCTAAGTTACATAAAATGAATTTCGAGAGCAAGCCAAATTAGTTAGGCCAGTAATTTATTAAGGAAGGGAGGGAAGAGAAATGGGAGAAAATATCAGAATATGTGTCCCAGGTAGAGAGGAAAGGGGCTGAAAAGTGATAAAGAGAACCGATTTACAGACTACAATTCCCCATTACAGATTACAAATGTCCAGGTTTTACTTGCGTGTTGATCAAGGTGGGGGGTGGGGTGGGGCGGAATAAGGCCAGAACAGCAAGGAAGAAGGCAAAAGCGGGGGTGGGGGATTGGGAGGGGTGTTTTACTTTGGCACTTGCCTTTTAAACTATTAATTATTCCACCCCTTTGCTAATGACAGGGGAGGAGTCCCAGCTGTTTGCTGTTTTGATTGACTACTCCACTCATCAATCCCCCAGGAGAGCCCATGGAGAATATCTGGGGCTTCTCCTGGCTTCTGGAGGAAATCTCATTCTGAATAGGCGTTCTCGCAGGTTCTTCCAGCAGCCATTTTGGGGGTACCGATGGCCATGTGGGCTTCCTGCTAGGTTCCAGATCCATCTATTGATTCCCTATTTTACTAGCCTTCCTCAACTCCCCCCTTAGAGAGTTTACACCTTTATTCTTAAAGGGGTATTGAAGGATGATGGCTGTTTTTCTGTAATTACTTCCTGCTGGTTAGGGGCAGTAGGCCCTACCTGACAATGTGTAAAACCCTCTTGCTATTCTATTGTGATTGGAGGAAGACGAATCTGGTATCCTGGGTGAAGCTCAATGATGTTTCCATATGGCTGAAAAGATGTTGATTCTGGAAGAAATAAATTTAATTAGAACTTTGAAGATACAGGGTTCCACTAAGAAGATACTGGACTACAAAAGTAGAAAATGCCAGGTGCCTATAAAGGCTGCATCTTCCCAAAGTTGGTGGGAAACAGTTGAGGGAGTGATTAGTACTACAGAGTAAGGTTCCTTCCAGTTTGGCTCTAATTGAGAGTGAGGCTTGTTCTCTTGCCAGGTTTTGATCAGAACCTGGTTTCCAGGTCCTGGGTAAGGAAAAGTTGTCCATGGACCATCTCAAAGGGGCTAAGGTGAAGTGGGTCCTAGCCACCCCATTTGCTGTTTCCCTCCTGGTGGGAAAATGCTTAGTCCTGGTAGGATGGCATGTGGGTTTGCCAGTCTTCTCCATGGTATGAGTGGGACAGGTTCTGGAATAAGGGCTAGGAGGGAGACCTGGATTAACCATGTCTTTCACCTCGTGTGGGGTGAGACTGAGAGGTCACCCCCAAGTTGATTTGGTAGCTTTTTTAAATTAAAAGGGCTGTTGCCCCCACTGCTCTCGGGCAAGGTGGCCATTTTTTTTTTTTTAATCTTATAGGTTCGTTCATTGACTACTTAGAACTTTTAACATGTTCAAAATCCCTCTGCATATTATCTAGAATAGAAAAGACACCACCATAATCATCAGGCATATATCTAGAATAGGAGAGATAGAGGTACAGTACTTAATACTAATTAATGCACTACCCAATGCATAAGTTTTTTGTTGAGCCGCAATTAATAGATTTAAGCTCCAGGTCTGCGATACCATACATGCTATCTCACCATGGGAGTAGGCCATAATGCCAATTGTGTTTAAGTTCTACTTACATCACTCTGGTGATTGTTACTCCACTTGGCGTGTCCTTCACACAGCCAGCATGCTGCAGCATCATTGACCCTAGAGAGCTGCTAGGAAAGTAGGTTCCAGTATTCCACCAGCCTGGTGCATAGCACCCTTCAGCACTATGAAACAGTGCCAGTCAGGAGGCAATATCTGTTGTACATCTGGCTATATCGAGCCACTACTGGCTGCTGCAAGAGTTTGAAACTATAACGTAGTTTCCATTGACTTCAGGAGCACAACCGGAGATGTAGTAGACATCTTTATTGTTTTAGGGATCAGTGACCAACCTAGCCAATAACTCAAATGGAAAGGCAACCTGCAGTGAATTGAAGGCCTGGTTTGAATGCACAAGAGTTTGACAATACTGACATCTTTCTCTTTTGATCTTTACACACTTTCTAAACACTTCCAATGCAATGTATCAAATGAACTTAACTTTTTAGTACTTTGCTTTTTATTTTACACCTTTACCATGAAGATATTAATTAGTAGGTATTTTATTTTAGCAGTACAGGAAAAACTACTTTTTCCATTATTTTATAAAAACTGAAGATTCTCAATGGAATCAAAATTATCTTTCTTTACCACCAGTTGAATATGCAGATTGAGGTGGCCTCTGTCAGGTTTCCCTGCTATGAAGTAACTTTTTGCCATTAATATCAATTTAGGTTTCTAGTTAGTAATGGCTTCCTGGAATTAGCCATTTAAATGCTTCAGTTTAGAAGATGCTTTTAAAAATTCCTTATAATTAACCACAGCCACATAGACTGGTTATTTTACCTTAGATTACAATTAGCAACCAATGGAATTTACTTTATCCATTTAAAAGAGGGTAGATCTACATTTCTTTAATTCATTAGATATGAACGTAACTTTCACCACCTTAAAGATTTCAAACGTATCATGTTAATTTATATACTTGTTATTTCATAAACCTAAGGAGATAACACCCAAGCTAAATAAAATTGAAACTGTTATAGTTTATGTAAGGAATGTTCTTTTTCCTTCCTTTATAGGAGGATAAAACTTCTTTAATAAAATTCTAAAACTGTGAATAATCTTAAAAGCACACTGACTGCTAGGTTCTGGAAAACTGTTTATTTTAAAAGATCTTTCCATAGCTTTCAAGGACTTTTTCTTTACTTGTTGAAATTTGGTGATAGGATTATTAACCACCCTTATTTTAAGGCTGTTAAAAGGTTTAAATTGGGGAAACGGCTGTGGCTCAATCAGTAGGGCTCCCGTTTACCATATGGTTCCCGGGGCCTCCTGGTGAAGGCAAGCCTGCCCGCACGGCGTGGTTAGCTGACCCAGCGAGCACAAGCAGCAAGGGGGGGATAAATGAATAAATAAATAAAATCTTTAAAAAAAAAAAAAGGTTTAAATTGAAGAATTATAGGATAAACTATGATTTTTAATTTCCCAGGTTAGAAGATAAAGTTTTACTCTGTCACACCTTGTCTTTCCCCCACAGCTCTTATAAAGAGAAGGCCTTGGGGAGTAGGGCAGATTAAAGAAGTTTAGGAAAACCTTTTTCCTTTCCCTGTAGTTTCTATATGTAGATTTCTATATTACTTTTCCATCCTACTCAGCCTAATTTGGGCTCCAGGAATACTTATTTACATATATAACTGCACATTTGATTTTTCAATTTGAATAGAGCTTGTTTAAAAATTTTTCATTTGTTAATTTGATATTATCATACCAATGTATGAAGATATATATTGAGCAAATAGGCAGACACAAATAGTTTGACACAGAACTCACTGTTAAAGTTTTCATTCTCTTACAAAATAAGTTTAACTGTAAGATAACATTTAAAAGATTTCTTTGAAGTCTCTTATTAATTGTTCTAATTGCACTGTGACCATGCAGTTTTGCACAAGAATCTCATTCCTTAATTATAACCAAAATGTCCCCTATGCTTTAATACATTTTTCCTTTGCTTCAAAACTTTGCTTAGCTCCCACTTTGACTTTAGTAGACCTTGAATGAGCAAGACTAATTCTATGTATACTCACTGAGGCTATTGAAGCCTCAGGGAAACTGGTTTCTTTCATGAATTGCCGCTTTTAGGAACCCCCAAAAGTCAAGGCAGGAGTTCTCCCTCACTTCCCAGTCCTCAGAGATAAAAGGACTCTGGCGGCTGCTGGACTGGAAGAGTGGACATTTAACCCTGAGGGCTGAGAATTCCACCAGGCAGCAATTTAGTCCACACTTGGAGCCACGAGAGAAAGCAGAGTCACTAATACCAGTAGAAGGACAGGAGACAGGGATGTCTCAAATTTGCTTTCCCATGAGCCATAGGAGGCAGAAGCTGTCATGAAATAACCATAAGCAAAGGCAAGGGGTGAGGCTAGGCCTGAAGTGACCATAAATAAAGGTAAGTTTGGTTTAAGATTTACAATAGTAGGTTTAGGCTAAATCTACCAGTTATAATTTCAGTTATTATCCTTCTGCTGTTTTATAATACAAAGGCATCTATATAATGATCTTAACTCTTGGTTGCAGTTGCTAGTAAGTTTTGACTTTAGGGCAAATTGGGTACCTTTATTAACTAAGACACAAGAATTTTATTAGTTAACAACTTCGCTAAGTTTTCTGCTTTTCTAGCAGTTGAATCAATTCCACTTGTGATTTATACATTAAATCCACTAGCAAGACAATATTGACATTTAAAACTTATTTTTAGGTTACCTTTCACTGTTATCCAATTTGTGCCAGGTGAACACCAAATCTGATTTCCTAGGCACAAGCAAATGACAAAGTTAAGCACAGATTTCAAAGTTGAACACAAAGTTAAGCACAGATTAAAACAAAAGAGAGAATTTTATAGCCTTAACAGTTCTAGGAACTTTTTGATCTTAATTGATGGCACATGAGGTTTCTTACTTTCCAGGAGAGGTTTAGTAACTGGTCTGGATCTTAATCCCTATCTACACCCCTTATTAGGCACAACCAAATTAAAAACTGAGAAGGCTGTCTCTAAAAGGGAAATGGAAGTTTGAAGTATATTTTCTCATTTCTTTAAGAAGACATAACATGAGGTTTCTGGCTTTCAGATCTCTTTCCTCTTTTACATTGGTTTAACTGGAATTCAGGGTTCCATACAGAGGCTGTTCTCGGCTGTTCTCGGCCACATAGACCAGCAGTAGTCAAATTTTCCTGATTCCTGAGAAGACCCTCCTATGGGAGTCTGCTGGTAGGTTAGAGACCATGCCCATTATTCTAGGAAGAACGAGGAAGTGCTTTTTAGTCGACTGAACCGGTATCCCAGAGTCCAAGTCTGACTAAAACGTTCACCACTCCAAATAATTTGGAGTTGATGCTCTGGTCTCAAGTGCCCTGAGAATTTAATCCAGAGCCCTGCCGACGGGCATCCCCATGGCTGACCTAGGACTTGGGGGATGCCTGAAAACTCTGAACTTTAGACCAAAGCACCCAAGCCAAAGAATTTGTAGGACACATTGGGAGCAGTTCTCCAAACCGAAGCACCTGAGTTAAGTCTCAGGGGACATTTGGCTGCCCTTTGAACCAAAGGGCCCAAGGCACGTCTTGGGGCATGCTTAGAGTTTACTGCTCTGGTCTCTGAACTGAAGGACCCAAGGAATGTCTTGAGGGATGTTCAGAATTACCGGCACTCCTGGCTTTACAGGGTCCGAGACTGACTACACTGCTACCCAAACAGAAGCACCTGAGCTAAGTTTCAGGGGACGTTTGGCTGCTCCGGTTCTTGCCACCCCACATGGAGCCTTTGCTGCCAGGCTTTTCTGGGGCCATTCTGGACTTGGGAGACAGACCGAATAGATTTCAGATGGAAGCTGCCAAGCCGAATATTGTTCCTTCTTCTTTAAAAAGGGACAAAAACTTCTTCTTCTTCCTATTTTTATAGAGGTCTTAAAAAGCAGTCCTCACTTTATGACCCTATACTGCCTGAGAGTTTCCCAGTTAGACCAGCCATCAAAAGGCCATTAAGAGATTAGAGATCAATTGTTCCAGCTAACAGGACTTGGGGCCCTGAGGCAATAACTTTCTCCTGTTTTGGGTAGGACTAAAACTCACTAGTAAATGCATTTTCAGTTTTATAGTTTCTAATACATTCCAAAGCATTTTACAAACCCGTAATGAGAAATTCAGTAATGGGAGAGAGGAAGATTAACTGTGGGTCAAGGTTAATTATGAACAGAGCCCTGGCCCATGACCACCCTGGGAAAAGGAACATGGTCCTCCCCACGGCATCCACCTTGGCCCTGCTCACTGCTGTCTTCCCACCCCGTCCCAGACCAGAGAGCTGGGTGTGGTTGGCAGGAGGGCGGGTCGACAAAGGTGCGGACCCATGGGGAGGCACAAGCCCTGGCTCTCCACCATTGCCATTGCTGCTGCTGCTGAGGGGAGAGGGTGGGAGAAGGCAATGGCAGCCAGGCCCGAGGGCAAAGCCAGCGGCTGCTAAAAAGGCTTGAAAAAGCAGCTTCTCTGTACCTGGAGCTCGGCCCAGGAACCCCCGTCTTGGCAGGGCCCTGCTTTGGGCCCCTGCCCTGCACCCCCGCCCTCCTGGCCAGGGTCATATCTAACAAGCCTGGGCGCATGGTGTGGATGCAGAGAGGTCCCGTTCCTCAGGCCCCTCCCTCCCGGGATTATGTCCTGTGGGACCCCATAAGGGAACTCTTTTAAAATGGATAACCAAAAGAGGGCATTAAACAGGCTGTAATTCATAGTTAGCCAGTAATTCGACTTACCAATATCTCTTCTCCTGGTTGGCAGCGCCAAATATGTTGCTGGATTATTCCTAGGTTCTTGGCTAAACTACATAAAATGAATTTCAAGCCCAAGCCAGGTTGGTTAGGCCAGTAATTTATTAAGGAATTGAGGGAAGAGAAATGGGAGAAAATAACAGATTATGTGTCCCAGGTAGAGAGGAAAGGGGCCTAAAAGTGATAAAAGGGCTAATTTACAGATTATAATTCCCCATTACAGATTACAAATATCCAGGTTTTACTTGTGTGTTGATCCAGGCGGGGGCGGGGGGGAGGGGGAGGGCGGACGAAGGCCAGAACAGGGGGAAGGAGGCAAGAACAGGGGGCCATTCTGCTTTGGCCCTTGCTTTTTCAACCATTAATTATTCTGCCCCTTTGCTAATGACAGGGAGAAGTCCCAGCTGGTTGCTGTTTTGATTGATTACCCCACCCATCAATCCCCAGGGAGGGCCCAATGATAAGGCCCCCTGGAAAATATCTGGGGCTTCTCCTGGTTTCTGGAGGAAATCTTATTCTGAATAGGAGTTTTCACAAGTTCTTCCAGCAGCCACTTTGAGGGTACCGATGGCCACGTGGGCTTCCTGCCAGGTTCCAGATATGTCTATTGATTCCCTATTTTACTAGCCTGCCTCACAATGACTTATTCTAATATATTATCTTTCCTTTTTATTTCCTATATTGATTTATGTAAGAAGCATATATTGGTATTTAAATGATTTTGGGGGGGGCATAATTAAATATGATGATATTGTTTTTGTTTTTTTCTTTTATCTGTCAAAATGATACATCCATAAAAACGTCATTTTTGAAAGTTAGAGTACAATCTCATTTTTAAAATATTGTTTATCATAGTTTTACTACTGAAATGA